>CM033425.1:37494556-38694556 GCA_019425775.1 Rafetus swinhoei | reverse complement strand
GCTGTATTTTGAGAGCAGGAGTCAGGGGCAGTTCAGTCTAGCGTTCCTTTTGCATTGTCTATTTCTCTCATCTGGTTCTAAGAACTGCTGGGACATAGATTACTCCAGATTGGGGCAACCTTTAATGGAAAAGTAGATTTTGTTTTCCTATCTGAAAGTTATACTTCTATTATGGGATCCAAGTGACATTTTTCAGTGTTACATAAGGTGGATCAGTACCACCTCGTTACAGCTTAAGAAACCCTTGTCTTTGCCTCCTACTCTCTAGGAAAGCTTCCTCAGCTATTGGCTGTTGGCAAACAAGCATTATGCTCTGTACTAGGGATGTTAAAGACTAGTTGACTAGTAGTCGACTATCTGATAAGCAAATGCTTATCGGATAGTCAGTTGACTAGTCATTACCCCTCCCCCCCTTGCTGCCTCTATCAGATAGTCAGCAAGCGGGGGGGGGGCGGGGGAAAAGGGGTATTCAAAGAGGCAGCGCCGCACAATTGAGCTGGGGATCAGCTGTGCGGCGCTACCACTTTGAAACCCAAAGGTGGCATTTCAAAGGGGCAGGTGTCACACAGCTGATCCCGTGTTTCAAAGGGGCAGCGCCTCACAGCTGAGCCCAGGATCAGCTGTGTGGCGCTGCCCCTTTGAAACGTGAAAGTGGTGTTCAAAGGGGCAGCACCGTGGAGCCTGAGGTCAGCTGGGGACCCGGGCTCTGTGCAGCATTTCAGTGGAAACTGGGATCAGCCGGGGAGTCCCCAGTTGATCCCAGTTTCCGCTGAAATGCCGCACAGAACCCAGGGTCAGCTGGGAAGTCCCCAGCTGACTCCAGGTTCCACGGCGCTGCCCCTTTGAAACAAAATTTAACATCCTTACTTCCTCTGTACTCTACAAGCCTTCCAATGCAGGCTAGGAATTTCACACATCCCACTTAGATACACTTGGGTGTCTCATCTTTTATCAATTGGACACCCGTAAACTACACCAATCCACTGCCTCTGTGGAAGCAGTACACCTCATTTCATGATTCTCCCTAGCACAAAGGGGTTTAGATGTGTCTATAGTAAAACTATACTGAATTTTATTTAACAGATTTTGAGAGAAAGATTCAAATAAAAGCAAGTATAAAGGTTTGGAAACATTAAGGTTTATAAATAAAAAAAAAATCTACAAAATCTATAATTTATACTTATTAGACAGGAAAGTAATTTAATATAATATTTCTTACCAAGTAGTCAGTCCTTGCTGCTTTTTTCCTGTTCAGAAAGTTATGATCCATCTTTAAGGAGATGACCCCCACTTGCACTGACAGAGTATCTCCTCTGTAATATAACAAATCTTGTCTTTTCCCCAGAGGATTCCCTTATTCAGCGATCTTAGAGTTCTTTTTTTTACTTTAACTCCTCAAGCCTGCACTTGGCCCAGGTAGTAATTATAGGGTTGGCTTCACAGATGTCAGTTCCCAGTGTTGACAGAGTTAGCCCTGAGACCCATGTCACTTCAGATGACAAGTTAAATAGTTTTGAAAGCTCATATTCTGCATTTTAAGTCTCTCTTATATCCTTTACATCTCATAATCATGATGTTCATCATGACAATCTGCTAATTCTTAGTTTTAAACAGAGATCACTTACAGCCTCTTTGGTGAAATATTGAGAAATGGTTGGACACAGAGGTAATATACCTGTCTGGGAATGCCTGGGCATATCTGTATCACAATCCACCAATCTAGAATTGCATAAGGTTTGGAGTTTTTCACTTTAACTCTGAATTCAGGCCTAACAGAATTTTTCTTAAGGTTTGGTTAATTGAAGGTGTGGGCTACTGTGTGGGGGGAGGAGAGAGATATGATATGAAAAGTCTAAGGAGTAGATAGGGCGAATTATCTGAATGACATGTAAAATGAGGAGCAACCCATTAAATCCAAAACAGAGAAGTCCTTTATAGAAAACCACCTTTTTGAGATGGAGAAAGGGTTTGTTTATTTTTTCTTTTAGGTGGAGCTAATTTAAAAAAATAGACTTCATTCATATAGAACCCATGTAATCTTATTGATATTTTAAATGATTTTACACTTGGTTGGAATTATTCCACAGTAATGTTTTTTTTTCCTTGTCCTCCATTCATGTTGTTTAATCTTTGAATTGACAGAGCTTGGGATCATGTATAGTGAAGAATCTTTATATACTGTTTATGCTACTGCTACCTAAGTTCTACTAAGGATATATATTAAAAATCCTTATATTTTAATGCTATTTAAGATCTAATAACATTATCTTAAACTTATTTTAAATCGCTTTGTAATATGTCTTCATTACTTCTACATTAGAACAATTTCAAAACTTGAAGCTCAGATCAAGCAGGTAGAACATGAAAATATGTTGAAACTCCGTCATATTACTGAAAGTCATTCAAAAACAAGTCATGCCAAGTAAGTGAATATTTTATCACGTGAAAAAATGGGTGATGTGTTTTATTAAGCAGTTTGTCTGTTTTGGCAAAAATGGATTATTTAATGTTGGACAGTAGCAATTGGAAGACACAATATGTAATCTACCATGTTATACATTGGAAAATGATTAAAAGATAAAATAATATGGGCATCCAATTTTGCAACCTTTACCTGTACAATCCTTACTCTTATAAGTGATTTCAATTACTTGACTGGTATTACTTAGTTCTTGGGGATTATCCTTGTGAGTAAAGGTAAACAGTAGAAAGTATAAGATCTGAACTTGCAATTGAACTATACAGGCTCAGTGATATTGTACCTTTAGTACTTTGAATCAAAAGGGTTGATATGACTTTTTTAAATTTTTTAAATAAAATGTTACAAGTGTAATTGAGATTTATGTGAAAATTAGAGTGCAAACTTTTCTAGAAGAGGGGCAAAACTGGGATGTGCATGCTTTGCTCCTTTGATATATAAAGAAAGCCTGAAAAGTTTTACCATAATCCAAATTCCTTTTAAATTATAGAAATATTAGATCATTGCTTACTGTTTTGTTTCAATGTACAGTAAACGTCCGATATTACGGCACCTTTAGGACCCAGGGGGTGCCGGATTATCAGATATGCTGGAGTACCGGAAGGGGGGCTATGCGGGGTCTAGGGAGGAGGGTCGGCGGGGAACTGCGCAGCGTGGGAGAGGGCAGTGCTGCGGGACCCACCCGGCAGCACCCCAGTTGCTCTTCCCTCGGCTTTCCCAAGTCAGCCGCTGCTGAAACTGACCAGCGGCTGACTTGGGGAAGCCGAGGGCAAGCACCCAGCTGCTCCGCCCCAGCTTCCCCAAGTCCGCCGGCTTCCCCAAGTCTGCCGCCGGTCAGCGGCGGCTGACTTGGGAAGCGAGCCAAGCAGCTGAAGTGCTGCCAGGTTAGTCCCCTGGCGCGCCCCTCACCTGGCGGTGCTGTGGGACCAACCAACAACACTCCAGCTGCTCTGCCCCCGGCTTTCCCAAGTCAGCCACTGGTCAATGTCAGCAGCAGTGGACTTGGGGAAGCCGGGGCACAGCTCAATTGTCGGCTGGCGGGCACTTCCGGGTTCCAGTTGGTGCCAGACTATCAGGAGTGCCGGACCACTGGATGCCGGACAATTGGAGTTTTACTGTAATACTTTTAATTAGTGCTGTGGTATGCATTGCCTGTTTATCTAATGCATACATTTTGGGAGTATCCATTGGTATGTACATTCTGATATAGAAGTACTTTAAAGAGCCAATGTGATCTATAATAGTATTTTCTTGAATCTCAACTTTTTCTCTTATGGCGCTTAAGAAATGTACCTGTTAGCAACTCAGAGGGACAATTTCTATTGAGGACTTGTTGAATAGATAGAAAAATGGGATTCCTCCAAAATGGAAAAAATTGAGAGTTAAACATTTTGGGACAGATTTGCCTCCACTGGTGTAGGGAAGAGTTGCAATTTAGTGAAGCCAGTGTTAAACTGGGGATGAAATCAGGCCTTAGCAACTGATAACAAACTTAGAGCATCATACTATTAAAAAAAACCCAGCAGGATAGATTTAAAGAAATATAATTATTATTCTTGGTACTGTATGAATAATATACTGGTTCTTCTTCGAGTGCTTGCTCATGTCCATTCTGATTGGGTGTACGCGCGCCACGTGCACGGATTCTGGAGCTTTTTTCCCTTAGCAGTATCCATAGGGCCAGCAGGGAGCCCCCTGGAGTGGCGCAGGTATACCCGGTGCATATATACCCCTGCTGGCCCCTCCACCCCCTCAATTCCTTCTTACCGCCTGTGATGGTAGCTGGAGCATGCTTTCAGGCTATTAGCCTATCTCTTAGCAGTTGTATTTCCTTTATCCGTTGTACTATAGTTAAATTTGTGGTTTTATCTGGTTAAGTAGCTGTTAAGTACTGTAAATAATGTAATTAGTTAGATAGGGGAGCACAGTGGTACTCTCCCCGTGTGAGGAGGGCATGCCAGGGCCCCAGGGCTTTAAACCCTGTGCTTCCTGCTCTAAACCTATGCCCTGTGGAGATCCTTACTCCGACTGCCTGAAGTGCCTGGGAGAAGCCCATCGAGCAGCTGCTCTATTTGTATGAGTTTTAAGCCGGACCAGAAGGAGAGGACTCCCGGTTGAAACTCCTATTAATGGAGTCGGCACTGCAGCCCCAGAGGCGAGGCGCCCCACTCCGTCCATGGCCAGCGCCGTCAGCGGCACCGTGTCGGCCAAACATCGGTCAGAGGCCGGTAAGGCACCGAGGCATAGATCGCAGTCCCGGCACCGAGAGGCTCCAAGGGCTCAAGGGGATTCTCAGCGGAGAGTGCCCAGAAGGTGCGCCCTAAGGAGGCACCTGCCTTCTAAGAAGAGGCGCAGCCGGACAAGGCAGGAGCCCAGGGCAGGCAGCGGGTATAGGGAGGTCCGTCGTCCCTCCACCCCAGAAACTTTTGAGGTGTCGAGACCTCATTGAGATGCCACGGAGGAAGGAGAGGGCCCGGTGCGCGGGGCGGACAGCGCGGTGCAGGGTTCAAGCGCCCCAGCAGGCTCCGACAGCTGGGCGTGGGACTCCTGGGCGAGGTGCAGGCCTCGGCCCAGCATCAGCAGCAATTCCCGGTGCGGCAAGGGCACTGGCACGCTCAGGACAGACACCAGCCTTGACCCGGCTCCTGCCCAGCGGCACGGGGCGAGTGCATTTGCGGCACTGGCGGCCCGGTACTGGGGCACCCGATGGCCTATCACGGCACGGCGCGGGGCCAGCACACGCCAGCCGAGCCGTGGGCGGTGCAGGGCCCGCACCGTGTGCGTGCGGTTATGGCACCGCGGCGGTACCCGCCGCGGCACTGGCGCTGCCTCTCCCGCACGATCAGCTCACGCCCTGGGAGCACGGTGCCGCAACGAACTGCGGTGCAGCAGCAAATGGCGGCACCGGTTGGCTATTTACCGGCCTACCAAATGCAGCTGGGCACAGTACCGCCGCAGCAAGTTCCTCCGCTTAAGCCTCCTCTGGCACCGCGTGTGGAACACAGGGGCAAGCCGTCGGCCATGGCGGCGCAGCGAAGGGTGCAAGCGTCATTGGCTCCTCCCTGGTTGGCATCGGACTATTTGTCGGAGTCCGAGGCTGAATCGGTGACATCAGCCCGGTCATCGTACAGGTCCCGATACCATCATAGGTCCCGTTCAACTGTTAGATCAGGCCACCGGGACTCAGCGGCCCAGCAGCAGTGGCAGGGACAACCCCAGTGGCCATTCTGGACGCCCTGGGCTTACCACCAGGCCCAGGGGCCCCCTCCTACGGTGTCGGTGGCTGGGTCGTCCCGAAGAGTAGCGCCCCATCAGCCACCTCCATTAGAGCCCCTCCGCCTGAGAGAGCCCGCCCATGGCGACAATGCCTGAGCCTCATGTAATCGGCCAAGGACAGGAGGCCACGGTCCAGCCAGGCTCGGCCCAGATGGACATTTCGGCCAGAAAGGGAACCGGGCGCAGCTCGGTGGGAAGAGGTAGTCCTTCGAGAGAGTCCTCGTCGTCATCGCGGACGAGGCTCTGGCGGACTCTGCACCTCAGCCCCCTTCAATGGGCGCAAGGCGCGCCAGGAGCTGCTCCGCGGGTTGGCGGTTAACCTAGCGGTCCAGCACGAGGAGGTCCACGAGGACCAAGACCTATGGTGGACATTCTGGCGGCAGCGGGCCCTGGGCGAGTGGCGCTCGCTGAATAAGGCGGTGGACAAGCTGTCAAAGACCCTGTGGCAGACACCGGCCTCCATCGCGCCAGCAGAAAGGTGGAGGCGGTACTCGTGCCTCAAGCGGGGCACGAGCATCTTTAACCATCCAGCCCGGGGTCGATAGTAGTGCAGGCGCGGGACAGAAGGAGCATCAAGGGCCTCCGGGCCCCACCCCAAAGCGAAAGAGCCTGAAACTGGACCTGCTTGGCGGAAGGCCTACGCCCGAGGGCCTTCAGCTACGTATAGCGAACCAGCAGGTGATGCTGGGCGTTATGCCTTTAACACGTGGCGTCAATGCAAAAATTTGGCAGCCAGCTTCCCCTGAATCCCGACAAGAGTTCGGGGCCACGATGGAGGAGGGCAAGGCAGTGGCGTCGTCCCTCAGGCGGCTCTGGGCGTGGCCAATTCAGCTGCCCCTATGGCTACTGGGGTGGTCATGAGGCGTAGCAGCGTGGCTACAAGTGTCCGGCATCCCGTCTGAGGTGCAGACCACTATCCAGGACCTACCTTTCAAAGGTCGGGCCTGTTTTCAGAAACAGACTGATTCCAAGCTTCATGGCTTGAAGGACTCGAGGCGACACTGAAGTCGCTGGGGATACACCCGGCCCCCAGAGGCGTTCCCTCCAGGCTAGAAGCTATCCCAGACCCTTTCAGCAGGGCAAAGCACTGATAGGGGCCGCAACAATAGCCGCCCCGACCTCTTTAGAGGTAGGCGTAGAGGCCCTCAGTCGGACTCCGAGAGAGGCTCAGGGCCGTCACCTGACCGCCAGACTAAGCCTTCATTTTGAAGGTACGCCAGAGAGCAGAGTACCAGTCGCACCTGTCCATCCACCCTTTGGGGACCGTCTCTCCCTTTTTTACCAGGAATGGGTAAAGATCACGTCGGACCGCTGGATCCTAGACCTGGTAAAGCAGGGGTATACTATCCCCGTCCTTTCCTACCCAGCCCCCCCCCGTCCCTTCTCAGGGACCCCTCTCACAAGACACTTCTCCGGCAGGAGGTGTCCAACCTGCTGGCACTAGGGGCTATAGAAAGAGTGCCCCAGAGATGAGGAAAGGGTTTCTACTCCGCTATTTCCTGATACCCAAGCGAGGGGGCATCGTCCCATATTAGACCTCTGAAACCTGAGCGCCGTAAGAAAAGCAAAGTTCAGGATGGTGGCCTTATTGCATCATCCCATCGCTCCAACAGGGGACTGAGTGCGCTGCTCTCGATCTCAAAGATCGTACTTCCACATTTCGATATTTCCAAGTCACAGAAAGTTCCTAAGGTTCGTGGTGGGACAGGACCATTTCAGTTCACGGTCCTCCCATTTTGGGCTGTGTACAGCCCGAGTGTTACCAAATGTATGGCCGGTGGTAGCTGCGTTCCTGCGCGGCACAGTGTCAAGTGTTTCCATACCTGGGCGATTGGCGATAAAGGGGCACATCTAGAACAGGTGCTAGATCATGTCACGGGCGAGGCATTGTTGGAGCCTCGGCCTACTCCTATGACGCCAAATCCTCATTAGACCCCACGCGGGTGATAGACCGTAGGGGCCCATCTAGAACTCGCCCGCGGAAAGGCATCTCTACCGAGGACAGATTCCTTGCTATCCGCTCGTTGGTAGTGGAGCTACAGGAATTTCCTACTCGGGCAAGGACCTGTATGAGGCTCCTAGGCCACATGGCGGCATGTACTTATGTGGTCCAGCACGCCAGGCTGCGCATGCGCCCGTTGCAGGGTTGGCTCAAAGTAGCACACAACCCTCTGAGTCGCCATTGGATGCGGTGGTGACTATACCTCAGGAGATCCTCGCTCGCTAGACTGGTGGAAGGGCGAGGGCACGGTGTGTGCGAGTCTGATTCACCAGGCGTCCCGTCGGTGCGACTGGTCACGGATGCCGGACGTGGGATGGGGCGCACCTGGGCAGCCTCAGGGCGCAAGTGCGTGGTTGCCAGGGAAGTCCCGTCCATATAAATATCAAGGAGCTCCGGGCGGTCAGGCTGGCCTGCAGGCATTCCTTCCCACTTACAGAACAGGGTGGTGGCGGTGTTGACAGACAACACTACGGCCATGTATTATATCAACAAGCAGGGTGGGCGTGTTCCTCTCCCTGTGCCGGGAAGCCCTAGAACTGTGGGAAATGTGTGTAGCCCATGGCATTTGCCTAAAGGCGTCTCACCTCCCGGGGACCAGGAACGGGCTAGCGGACAGGCTCAGCCATTCGATTCAGGCACCCGAGTGGGCGCTAAGGCGAGACATACTTCACGAAGTCTTCCAGAGGTGGGGATTTCCCCATCTGGACCTGTTTGCGACACTGAGCAATGCCAAGTGCCGGGAATACTGCTCGTACATGGGTCACGGTCTGGGTTCTCGGGGCGATGCGCTACAGATCAGGTGGCCCGGGGGTCTACTCTATGCCTTCCCACCATTCCCCCTGATCCATGAGATGCTCATCAGAGTGCACAGGTTCGGGGCCCAGGCCATCCTGATAGCGCCAGTGTGGCCTCGCCAACACTGGTTCACCACCCTGTTAGATCTAACCATGGAGGGACCAGTCAGGCTACCTCTCGTGCCAGACTTAGTCACGCAGAGCTGCGAGGCCGGAGTAGCACTCCACCCGAGCCTGTCATCCCTGCACCTAGCGGCGTAGTTCCTCAGTGGCTCTCGGTTACGGAGTGAGCCTGCTCCAGAGGAGTCCAGGAGGTGCTGTTAGAAAGTAGGAAGCTGTCCATTAGAGCTCTTTATGAGGCTAAATGGAAGAGGTTCACCTCGTGGCTAGGGGGCAGAGCGCTCGCTCCCGGTGAAGGGGTGGGCCCGACTGTCCTGGAGTACCTCCTCCACCTGCGGGAGCGAGGCCTGGCCACAGCCTCCCTGAGGGTACACCTGGCGGCTATAGCGGCTTTTCACCACGGGGAGGTCAGAGGTCCATCTTTGCTAATCCTATGGTTAAAAGGTTTCTGAAGGAATTGACAGGATGATGCCATATGAGAGACCGCGGTCCCGCCAGGACCTTAACCTGGTCTGACTGCCCTTATGAAACCGCCATTCGAGCCTCTGGCATCGTGCTCTCTGAAGCACTTGTCTTACAAGGTAGCTTTCCTAGTGGCGTTACCTCGGCCAGGAGGTGTCAGAGCTTAGAGCACTGACTTCAGAACCGCCCTACGGTGTTCTTTAAAGACAAGGTGAGGTTGCGTCCACACCGGGGTTTCTACCAAGGTTGTCTCGCACTTCCACCTCTCCCGGGATATTTACCGACCGGTCTTTTACCCCAAGCCACACGCTTCACCCAGGGAACAGGCTTTGCACTGCCTGGATGTTAGGAGGCGTTGGCTTTTTACATAGACAGGGGCCGAGGTTTCATAGATCACCTCAATTGTTTTATTTCAGTGGCAGAAAGAATGAAAGGGTTGCCAGTCTCAGCAGCGTATATCCTCGTGGATTACTTCCTGCATTCGGCTATGCTACGAGGTGCGGGTAGGTCACCACCGCGCATAATGGCCCATTCCACGAGAGCTCAGGCGACATCGGCGGCGTTCCTAGCTCATGTGCCAATCTTGGAAATCTGCAGGGCAGAGACATGGTCGTCGGTGCATACCTTTGCGGAGCATTATGCGATGACGTAACTGGCCAGGGAGGATGCTGCCGTTGGGAGGGCAGTTCTGAGATCTGCGGAAGGATAATTACGTAGTTAGTCACCTTCCGACCCCGCCTCCGGGGGGGGACACGGCTAGGGATTCACCTAATCAGAATGGACATGAGCAAGCACTCGAAGAAGAAGAAGAGTTTACTTACCTCGTAACTGTAGTTCTTCGAGATGTGTTGCTCATGTCCATTCTGCATCCCACCCGCCTCCCCATGTCGGAAGGAGCCGGCAAGAAGGAACTGAGGAGTGGAGGGCCAGCAGGGGTATATATGCACGGTATGCGGCACCACTCCAGGGGCTCCTGCTGGCCCTATGGATACTGCTAAGGGAAAAAAGCTCCGGAATCCGTGCACGCGGCGCACGTACACCCAATCAGAATGGACATGAGCAACACATCTCGAAGAACTACAGTTACGAGGTAAGTAACCTCTTCTCTCATTTTTGTGTGCCTTTTTAGTGACTCTATACATAAAATAACTTTTTGGTATTTCTAATCAGAAATTTTTCAATTTAAAATAGTTGGTGGCCTCTTTATTCATCACTCCTCTGTATTATTAGTTGTGTTCTTTCTTTTTAAGAAATAGGTAAGATGAAACAAAAGAAAAGAGTTGTAGGCTTTAAACCAACAGATTCACCTCAGTTGCTATTGTATCTTAGTTTTGTATAATTCATTCAAAATCTTTGAGAAGAAGCCAACTTGGTATCTGGCATTTTACATCAGAAAAGCAAGTGTTTTTGTACAGAAGTATAGATCTGTGGAAAAAAGTAAATTTTTTCTCCAAATATTTACAAATTTGTAATTGTGTGTTGAAATGTAAGATTTGTTTTTTCATTGGCTAGTATAAGTATTATTAGTTTTGTTTTTTTTTATTTCAAAACCAAAATTTTGAGCATTTAATAATCCTGATGCTTTTCACTCCAATAGCAAGCTGACAGCTTCTGATGTAAATAGACGGAAGTGGTTGATATCAGGAGCAGAGTATTCAATCTTCACAGGCCAACCATTAGAAAATCAAGAATGCAATATGGATAATAGACTGGAGGAAACCTACATTCCTTCTAGGTAATATAGTTTCCTGTAACCAGCATCCTCCACTCTAACGTAGTGGAGAATCAAAGCCATTGTGATCTAAGAAATATCTATTCAATTTCTGATTTTAGAAATAATTTTAATAATTTTCTCTCAGAATGATTATTCTTCAGTTTTGTGTTTTCATTTATTTATAAAAGGTCTAAAGTATTTATCCATTGCTTAAAGTGCTGTGCATGTTTTGAAGGAACTAACTAATCTATTGTGAAACAAGCAGGGACTTTCCTAGGACTCAAAGGTCTTTTGGACCTTGAAGAGACCTGATAGGTATGTCTTGTTCACGGACAAACTGCCATTGCCTTTCTACTCTCTGAAGAGTTCCACTTCAGCAAAGGAGTTCTCTATCAGAAATGCACAGGCATGGTAGTTGGCCATTCTGCTGGTTTTGCAGACATCAGTTTTGATGAAGATGGCACTCTGTCTTTTTAGTAGTTTCTCTTGTTCCTTGTAAATGTCTCAGTTCTGTGAGCTTATATTTTGTTTTAAGATTTTACAGAGTTGATGTTTGGATAGCTCTAGCTCACCAAACTTCACTCATTTCCACCATTGCTCGGATTTGGAAGCTGTTATCTCCCTATAATTAATATTTAAATGTCAGATTTTTTTAGGATGAAATAAAGAACATTATAAGAATTTCCATTTTGATTTTTGTAAGGTGACACAATACTTTGTACTAGCAAACTCTAAAGTATTAACTCTAACTCAGTTGATGTTTGGATAGCCTACTTTATACTGCAATTTTGGTTCCTCATGCTGCTTTCATATATTATTTAAGGCACCATTCTCCTCCAGAAAAGGACTCTTCACAAGAAGACACTACAACAGATGTAATTGAAAAAAAAGAAAATGAAACACCAGAGACACCAATTATGAGAGCCTTTAAAGAACTTGAAGGAAAAGCATTTAAAAGTTGGGGAACACAGACAGAAAAAGAAGACACTTCAACTAGTAAATTTATTTATGTTCTTGGATTTATCTTGATTTGCATAATCTAAATCTCATATTTTTTGTTATTTTTCCCTCCTTTATTTCAAAGGATTAGAATTAGTCTGGCTCAGGTAACAGAGTAAAATGTGTAGCTTTGCAAAGAGTCTTTGAGTTTCCTAACAAAACCTGAAAAAGTAAAGCTTAATGACTTGTTTAAAATAGTAGAAATGCAAGAATTTCTCTGTGATATCATATTAGTTAAATTTATTTCAGTGCCTTTTGTCTAGTAAACTTTTATATACACTGGGTTTTACCTAAACTCCTATGGTCTTTGTACCTACATGTGATTTTTGTAGTGTAATGTCTAAATGTTGCAATGAAATCTTGTGTGTACTGTATGATTGAACAGACTTAATCTCTTCTGCAATGATGCTGGAGTGGTATGTATTAATTACCTCTTTACATTAGGCCTTACTCAGAAGCCAAAAATATGGAGCCTAAATTCATACATATAGGTTTGAAAATTTAGGATCTGTCCTAACTCCTGTGTCCCCTGTCTCTCAAGATACTTATGCTTTCTGTCTCCTGTTTCTATTAAGCCTGTGCTATTTCTCACTTGCTCAGATTTGTCCTGTTAAACCTCATTGTAAATTCAGATCTTCTCTACTATATTTGTGCTTCAGAACAGCTCTTCTCATAGGTCAGGTTAACATCTTACTTCAGTGAATCTCAAATACTGCTCAGTTTCTAGTGGGATCAGGACTTAAGCATGTATAACTGGATAGTACAACACAAGCATACTGATAGGGAAACAGCTGAGATGGAACAATTACAGTTTTGAGTACAGTAGGTTACATGGGCACTGACTGAAGGAGAATCCTTGATATACTGTGTAATATAAATGTAAATTTTAATTTGAATATGTTTGTTTTGTTACAGAGACATCAAATCGACGTCATACAGTTGGATTTGATGAAAGCACTTTTAGTGCCCATCGGTCTCCAGAGAAATGCAAAGATCAACAAAGACCAAAAAGATATAGCTCACCTAGTGGGCAGAGGTCATCATCCCTCCCACCTTCAAACAGGAAGGCAAACACACCAAGTAAGCATTTTTGTGTACAGGTGTTGTGTTGTTACTTCAAAATGAAATGTATTTAAATAACGTAAAGTGGTGCTACAAACAGCTGAAGATAGGACATTTAAAAGTAAAGATTCTCACCCTCTTATCATGAATTTTCTGAAAAAAATGTTGCATACATTAGTTACAGAATATGTGAAAGCTGTAACCTTACTATCATTTGTGAGTGTGTCACATACTTTATAGGATTTGAACGGTGAATACTTCATGAAGACCTTTGAAAATCATTCTTTAAGACTTTGGATCCTGGATCAAAGTACATTAAGAAAAACTCTTTACATAGGAAAAATTTAGATACTTAAATCTTTTGTCCTATGTAGCAAGAAGAGAGATAATGCTGGCACCTGTGTCTGTGACATACAGTCCAAAACGATCTCCAAGAGAGAACCTGTCTCCAGGATTTAGCCACTTGCTTGGCAAAAATGAAAACACGACGACGAGGTACACATTTTTGTATTTACTAATTTTAGGGTGGGGCTTATTTTCTGGTAGTAGTTATACAATTTATGGACTTAATCCAGCATACTCATACTTTTGTGAATAGTTCTTACTCATGGCAGTAATCTTATCACACTAAATGTGAAATATTCATATGAGAGAGAGGTCTGATCACTTAAGTAAGGGTATGCATAACTGGGACATATATCTAAAGTTAAGTTTGCGTTTTGAAACAGAGCAAAAAATAACATTGGATTCTCTCCAGTTAGGATTCATCAAAGTGATATGTCTGGTATATCATATTTGATGGAATAAAATTGACAGGAAAAAGACTGTAAAGGCATTGTCCTATGTTAACATAGTAATTCTGGGTCAGTATGCAGGGGATACAAGTGACACCTGCTTTAAAAAAAGTGTAAAAGAAAGTAAGCATTTAGAACTCTTTTTCACTTCCCATAAAAAATTGTGTGGAGACTAACCTTACTACTAAAACAAAGGATTCTCTTTATAGTACACCGGATATCCTGCTTAGCAGAGTTTGCCAGAGCAGCAGAGATAGCATTCTGAACCTGGAGGTAGACTACAGGGTAGGCATATATAAGAAGGAGGAAAAGGGAAGTTCAACATCACTCTTAAGTGTAACATTAAAGTACTCACTCTCTTGAGAATGGAAGTCTGGCCTCTTTCTTTACAAAGAAGCAGGTTGCATGAAGCAAGATCTTTGATATATGGAAACAAAAGAATCTGAGGGTGTGATTGTAATTAGGAGAATCCAGGGGACTGCATTTTTCACTGAAGAGGAAATTGTTTTTAATAAATCAAAATATAAAAAGATAGAAATTATTTTATAATAGGTATTTCTAACAAATACACTCCTCTTCCACAACACTCCCCTCATCATTCTGTAGATTCAATATACTTCTGGATGATTTGGAAATTGCTCCTACGTCTACACTGCAACATAGCAATCCAAGAAAACGACTCCAGTTTCTTTCACTAGATGATACAGAAGGTAATTGTCAGAATGGGCATAATTATGATTCTTTTTTAATTTCATTTTTTTCCTCCTAAAGCAGGGGTGAGGAACTTTTTTTGGGGGTCGGGGCCACTGACCCACAGAAAAATCAATTGGAGGCCGCACACAATGCAAGTGAGAAGTAAAAACAAAAAAACCCTCACTGACATGGCCCCCGACTGAGAAGGAGAAAGACACTCCCCACATTTGCCTCCCACACCAGAGGCTAGGTGGAGCCCAGGCTAGTAGATTTTGTGTGCTCCAGTCCCACGGTGGGGCAGTAGGCAGGGAGAGGGAACTGGAGTACTTGCACAGACTCCTCAATGCTGAGGGGGCCCTGAGCCATAGGGACCGGATCTAGGCACCAGGCGTGAGGTTCTCTACCCCGTCCTAAAGTGACCTTTTTCCTCTGCATAGTTTCCACTGAGTTAGATAAGAGGAATCATGACAGTTTTTTTTCTAACAAAGCTTAGTCTGTATTTTACAATAAATAAATGTAATATTTGATTTTTATACATGTGCATAAACAATAGAATATAAATAATTCAACTGAAAAATAACAAGAAAGGAAATAAATTTTCTAAATTCTAATTTAGTTAAGTAATGTATATATTATGAGGAGCCATATCAATATGTGTATTCAGTATCTCTAATAAATATTCTATTAGTAAGTATTACATGCAAACAGTGAAGGGTAATTATAATAATAAAGTTATTTAATTCGTTTTTAAATAGTTGGATGCAAATCTTATTTTAACCACTCGTCAGTTTCAGCAGCGGCAGCGGCGGACTTGGGGAAGTAGCGGAGCAGGGCAGCTGGGGTGCTGCTGGGTTGGTCCCTCAGCGCTGCCCCTGGCCCCCTGCTTGGCGCCTGGCAGCACCCCAGCTACTCTGCTCCGCTGCTTCCCCAAGTCCGCTGCTGCTGAAACTGACGAGCAGCGGACAAGCGGTGGAGCAGAGCAGCTGGGGTGCTGCCGGGTTGGTCCCACAGCGCCGCCCCTCACCCCCCTGCTCGGCGATAACTACTACAGTCTCGGGGTTGGGGAGCCCGCTCCCCTCCTGGAAACTCTCGGCAGCGGTGTAGGGCTTCCCCCGCCTTCCTGCAAAACGGCGGTGTGTTCGCCCCTCGCAGCACCGTTCCCCTCCCACCCCCCGGCCGGATGCACTGCGGGTCCCGGCAGACCCGTCACAGGGGTATAATCCCCTTTCCCTCTTCTCCCTTTCCCTTTACCAGCCGCGAGCGCCCATGGGGCTCGCAGCAGCTCCAATTGTCCGGCTGGCCGGAGCAGTTCCGGGTTCCAGTTGGTGCCGGACTTTCGGGAGTGCCGGACCTCTGGATGCCGGACAATTGGAGTTTTACTGTATATCATTTATATTAATTTTAAATTTAATATTTTTATAGTCAATTGTGTTTTAATTCTTCAACAATAATATAGAATACTTGGAGGCTACAGTGAAATGTTTTTCATTATTTACATTAAATATTTAAATAAATACCACAAAATTAATATTGTAGTAATGAGATTAGTAATGTCTCCAGTCATCAACAGAAACTAATCCCTTCATTTTGAGAGAATTCTGTTAATATCATGAGGCATAAATAAACACATTAGTAAGTTTGTAATAAAAGCCTCAAGTGTGAATGTTCATGTCTTTGTCAGTTTGTGTCCTGCATATACTGTTATATATTATGGAAAATTTTAAAAAATAAACAATACTTTCATCTTTTCATAGGAAGACAGCTTTCAGGTAAAGGCATTGACAGCTATGTTAAACACAGCTCTTGCACTGAATCTTTGCACACTGGAATGAAGAAAGAAACTGTGAGATCTGGTTGGGAAGAGAGGAATATACCACACAAAAATGAAAAAAGTGTTTCTCCACCAGTATATGATGCTGATTTCAAGTATACATCAAGAACTAAGACATTAGCTGAAACTGAGAGACTTTTTGATGAACTCACACAAGAAAAGCAACAGGTAAAAACCATTTTTCTTTTAAATTGGTGAATGAATGCATTTATGTAAAAGGGAAGCTAGTAGACTGCCATATAGCTACACTATGCTGGCCTCAAACCAATGCAAAGTTCCTAGCATTGTTCTGACAGAGCAGTCTTCCTTGCATACTAAACTTCTGATATTGCAGTGCTTTGACTTTTCTGAGCAAAGTCATATTCTACAACTGAGATGCAGACAAATGGAGACAGAGGGTCTGAGGTCAATCTGTTTTGTGACAAGCTGAGATTTAAACTAGCTTTTCAGAGATGAAAGGCTTGTGCATGAAACCATTCTAGCACCAAATTAGAGTTCTCTATTCTTCAAAGGGATATTTGTGCGAGTGGGCAAGAGTATATTAATTGTATAGTATAGCAGGGGTTCTCAAACTTTGTGATACTGCGACCCCCTACAATGCTAAATGAATTTGTGTGACCCCCTCCCACCCTCACCAAAGTTGTTAAGCAAAAAAAGGGGGGGGATGGGGGGGATCCAGAGTTGTTAAGCAAAAGTTGCACCACTTTGTCCAGTTTGGGACTGCACCCACCCTTCCCCCTGAGCCAGGCCCCCCCTGTCTCCCCATCCCAATGCACTCATCCCTGCCTCAGAGCTAGGCCTCCCTAGTACCCACCCATCCCATTGCACTCCCTCCTCCCCATGAGGCAGGCCCCCCTAGAACCTCCCACATCCCAGTGCACTCCCTCCTCCCCCTGAGGCAGGCCCCCAGTGCCCCTCCCATCCCAGTGCACTCCTCCCTCCCCCTCAGGCAGGCATCCTCAGCGTAGTGAGCCCGCTCCAATCAAATCTCCCCCTTCCCCCCTGCAGAGCCAGGCATGGAGGAAACTCTTACTTTTAAAGTGGCTGCTCCTGCAGCCTGGCCCAGCTACCTCAGCTCACAGCTTGTAGGGGAGGTATCATGTGGCCAGCTGCTGTTCTCTGCTGCTCACGTTGGTCAGAGCAGAGCGCGCTCCGGCGCCCCCCTAGCGTGGCACCCGGCAACTGCCCCCTTCTGCCCCCCCTTCACTAGACTCTGCGGCGCTCCTCACTCCCCAGCCCCTGCCAGACGCGGCAGGGGAAAACTGTCCCCGCCGGGCTTCGGTCCGGTATTTCATTTTTTTTTTTATTTTTTTTTTTTTTACCAGACGGAGCCTGCAGGGGGGGGGACACATTTTAAAAAAAAAAAAACCTGGATCCAGCTGCGGCCCCCCCTCCCCCTGTAAGTGGGTCATGACCCCCAGGGGGGTCACAACCCACAGTTTAAGAAATGCTGTAGTATAGGATACATTATATAACTATACAATATCTAAGCACCTCACTGCACATATATTGCTAACCTGTCCCTGACTTTCTTGCAGATTAAAGATTAGGCAGGTTTATGCTGGCTCTTGAATTTACAGCTGTAGTATTTTGTGTGTTACTAGATTGAGGCTGCATTAAGTCGAATACCTTGTAGTGGGGGAAGAATGACCTTACAAGCAAGATTAAACCAGGTGAAAACACTTATTTCTGTGTGTCTGACTATTTTTCAGTTAATTTCCCAATACTGGAAGTTCAGTTTATATTCTCTACTTTGCTACTGAACAGGGTATGGTTTAGTGGATTGTAGCCAGGGGTGTAAGACTGTAACCAGTAAACTGACGCTTATCAGTTACTGGCATTGGTTACACTCGTCATAGGGCTGCCGGGAGCCCCAGCATCCCTGGGAGCTGCAGCAGCCCCAACGGCACTGCAGGGCTGGCAGTCATGGCAGCTCCAAAAGCTGCAGCGGGCATGGGAACCCCACAGGTCGGGAGCTGTAACAGCTCCAGGAGCCACGGCAGTCCTGCAGGGAGCTGTGAGTAGCTGTGTAGCCAGTAGAAATTCTATTAGTTACTTGGTTAATAATTTGTTTGCATTTTAACATCTCTACTTGTAGCAGGAGTTTTTCCATTACACTCTACACCAGGGCTACTCAACGTCTGGCCCACGGGCCGCACGTGGAGCTCAACACGCAGCCCGCTGGTGGTAGCCAAAACAAAAAATAGTCAATATAATGGTCTTCTGTTGCTATGCATTTTAGTAATTAAATTCCTGGAGTGTCATTGCTCATTAAATGTGCTGTCATATGGGTGGAAATCAGGTAAATATTGCATTTTATTAATATCAGCAGCACTGACCTAAATGGGGCCTGCATGTTGTGTTGTCTTGCCTTAATCTTTGTATTCATGCCCATCAGTGTGAAAGATGCTGTTTGCATGTATTTGCATATATTTTGCATGCACATGCAATCACACTTAAATTCTTAATCAGAATCACTTAAACTAAATGATATATAAAGATGTAAGTTAGAGCAGGAGAGCTCCATGCGCAATTGGAGGTGAGTATCTCTGAAAAATCTTAGACATGGTCTTCAGACCCTCACACATCTATGGACCACAGGTTGAAAACTGCTGTTCTATGGCAACAACAACCTTTTGCAGACCCCTTTTGACGTAGTCCATGGACCCCAGTTTGTAAACCACTGAGTTAAGAGTATAGAAGAACCTTAAGACTTACAAACACATCTGGAATGGAGGTTGTTCAAAACTCTGAATAAGACATTAACATATTCTTTCAAAAGTTTACAACTGAACTAATACAGCTTTGAAGCTTTACTATGCAGAACAAAAATGCTGCTCCCTCCTTTTTAGTAGTTTGTTTAACAGAGTACAGTACTATATTTGCTTTTTGTGTGCTTATGCTGCTGCCTCATTGCATACTTCTGGTAGGCCCACACTTACTAGCTTTATTTTAGCTAGCACAAAGGACAATAGTAATGAAGATGTGGCAGCACAGATGTCAGTGCAGGCTAGCTGCCTGAGTACCCACTCAAGTAGACAAATAGCCTGGTGCTAGTGAAAAGCTGTTAATGCTTCAGAAAAGACACTACTGGAAAATGAGGACAGTACCAAAATATTAATTTGAGAAGTACCACTACTTGTAACTGTATGGTATTGAATGTATTATCTTTTCCAAATTGTTTTCTTTAGGAAGCTCTGGAAGATCGCTTGGAAAGGATTAACAGAGACTTGGGCTCAATCCGTATGACACTGAAAAGATTTCATGTTTTACGTACCTCTGCAAATCTTTGAGACTTGTATCCATTAAATTCAGATATGCTTTTGTTTGCACTAATGTATAATTATGCACACAGCAAATGCAAATTGTTTTGTATTTTTGTAAACCCTCAACAGCAGTTTTACAACCATTATCCTTTACACACAGCAATATTTTGTACTTCAAATAGGCACATATATTTAAGCATATTTTCTTACACTTGAGAAATCAATCTGTTAATTGTGTATTTTACTATTTTTAAAAAAGTGAATTATTTTTAAATAGTGTATAAGAATTCAGTTTATAATAAGGAAGTAAACTGAGGCAGCTTGTTTTCTGAACAGAATCATGTTGTAATTCTTTTGCTGTTCATTTTGCTCACCATTTTTTAGAGATTAGTATCTACATTGTAAATAATAGGTACTGTGACATTTTGAACTTTTATATTGTGCAGAAAGCAACTCGAAGCTTCTGTGGTGTTCATAACTACAAGCATATGGTAAATACCTTTTATGGTAAATATCGTAGCTTGGTTTTTAATTTGTTGTTGTGACACATCTTAAATAAATGCATAACTGCAATGTGGAATTCTATTAAGTATCCATCTGTATAAATGCAAGTAGCTATACAAACTGAATTTTTTTCAAAATTATATTTCTTGTGTGATGGATTGAGGGTATGACAGAGCCACATGAGTTAATTTTTTTCTTTATCATTGACACTAATTGATTTAGAATCCTGGTGGAACTATTCAGGGCCAAATTTTGTTTCATGCCATCTGGTCTTGTCCTCAGATATCTCAATGTTATTAAATAAGATTCCCTTCCCAAGAGGCTTAGAGAGCGAAAAGTATAGGAAGCTCTTCAAGTGTCTAGAGTTTGCACAAACAGTAAAACCTTTATCTCAGCTTATGAGGAGCATCTTCCCATTGTGAGCCTAAATTAATGTTGAAAAGGAGTTTTCAAGTTACAAGAGGGTTGAGTGTAGAACATAGTCTGCATGTAGTGGGAAGATACAGAGCATTGCAGAAGTATGTACATGGCAGCATCAGTAGAGGGCCTTTTATGTATAGATATCCTTTTCATGCCCCTCAGTCGGAAATAAAGGCCTCACTCAGGTGGGGAACCTTTTTTGGGCTGGGGGCCATTGACACACTGAAAAATCAGTCAAGGGCTGCACAAAAGTCAGAAGCAAAAACAAAACAAAAACCCCTCACTGATGTGGCCCCCAGCTGAGAAGCAGAAAAACCGACTTCCCACAGTACCCTTGCACACCAGAGCTGGGGGAGGAGGGGTGGCTAATACATTTTGTGAGCCTGCCTAGGGCCAGGGGTGGGGCCAAAATGACGGGTTCAGCGTATGGGAGAGGGCTGCTGGGAAATAGGCGTGGGGTTTGGTCAGAAGGGAGGGTGCAGAAGAGGAGGGAGGTACAGGATTGGGCTGGGGTGAGAGAGCTGAGTGGGAGGTAATGTGCAGGAATGTGGTGGGAGGTATGGGGTCTGGATGATGGGGGGAATGCTTGCCTAGCAGGGGGGCATGGGGCTGGAACACCTGAATCCAGGCCACAGGTTCCCTCTCCCACTGCCAACCCCCCGCTGTAGATACTTGAAGAGTGCCTTATATTTCTTCCCTTTTAGCCTTTTGGGAGAGGAGGAGTTGTTCTCTGTTCCCTCTATTTGTAATCATTATGAGTAATTAAAAGTAACAATCAATGTAATCACTCAAATATCTCACAGCTATTTTCCCTTGAGGAAACATTTTGCTGTAGTAACCCTGTACTTAATGTTTCTACTTTGTCTTGATAAAATTCACACACACAAAATGAAGGGATGTATAATGACTATAATACTTGACATAGAAATGTATTCTGTACTATGCTTCAGGAAGTACATTGTATATGAGCGAAAGAGAGTTGAGTTCTGTTTCACTTTGGCTTTTAGGTGTTTATGTATAATTTATCATTCTAGTTTCAGATTTTGCTTCAGTACTTTTGTAAGCAGTGATTTCTTTATACGGTTTTAGCAATTAGAAGCAATACTGCGTTATGTCTGGGTGACTGTATATTATTATATTCTTTGCTAGCTTGCTTACTCTTGGCCTATGTTAGCAGATCATTTCTAGCATTGTTGCTGTGTCTCAACAATTCTACTGTATAAAGTTCAGACACAATGGATTATAGTGAGTGCTAACCAACTTTTTCTCCATGACACTCCAGGACCGTGGAAATCTAACCACAATTGTTTTTTTTTTAAATATACCCAGAACATAAGAATGGCCGTACTGGGTCAGACCAAAGGTCCATCTAGCTCAGTAGCCTGTCTGCCGACAGTGGCCAGCACCAGGTGCCCCAGAGGGGGTGGACTGAAGACAATGATCAAGCGATTTGTCTCATGCCATCCATCTCCAGCCTCTGACAAACAGAGGCCAGGAACACCATTCCTATCCCCTGGCTAATAGCCTTTTATGGACCTAACCTCCATGAAATTATCTAGCTTCTCTTTAAACTCTGCTACTAATCATCAGGCTGTCTCTGTTCTAATAACAGTTATGTTCGCATATTTAAAAAATAAAATTTGCCTTTTACACTTACAGATTTTGTTGTATGTATTTGTTACATGGGACATTCTGAATTACAAAGATGCATTCCTAATTTTTTAGTTTTTAATTTTTAAATTAAATATTTAATAACATTTGCTTCTGCTACCCAAGAGTTATATTAGGTTCAGGGATATTACATCATTGATAATATAGGTATTACCCATATCATCTATTTCAAATTCTGTCATGGTTCAAGCTATCAACAATATGATTACTTTGCAGCAGAAAGGGCAGGGTCATTGACATGAAGGAAGCTTGTGCAAGTTTGAGTCTAACATTACAGAGCTAGGTTTTAAAGCATTCACTGAAAAAACTTCCCTATTTGCTCCTGTACACAGACACTCCAAAAGGGGGGGAGAGAGAGAAAGAGAGAGTGTACGCTGCCATCTTAATTTTGGCAATGGAAGGGTAGGAGGGGAACAGAAAATGTCTGAGAGGGGGAGCTTAGGAGGTAGAACACACTCGCTGTGATCTAACATAGACTAGGAGTATTTTTCTGGGCATTTTATATTCAATTCGTATATTGAATTCAAAATATCTAGAGAACAAAAATCTCAGTCTCCAAGCAGGTGCCATACCAGTCGCCAGAAATGGTGTTGTCATGATTTTGAATGATCACAGTATGCTTGCTAATTCCTTCAAATGTATAATTCAGCCTGGAAGCCTTCTCCCAAGGAGTCCATTACTGGATAAGTTTAAAATTGGGGAAATAAGATAGAACTTCAGTCTTTATGTTGTCTTAAGTGATTTTTTTTCTTGTTTACAAATCTGTTCTCTCAGTTATCAGAAGAACCAGTGTTCCTTGGATAATTAATATACCTACTGGTCACCAATTTCATCTATTCCATTATCACTCCACTACCTTCATTTTAGACCTAAATTTACTTCCATCCTACTCTCTCTGGTGCCATTCCCTTTTTATTACTGTCATTTGTTAACATCAGGAAAGAAGAATAATTCAAGTGAGTTTATATCATTTCTGTCTGAAAGTAACCTTCCATTAGCTCAGGCTTTCTGAGCTATTTCTGTTTGTGTTCTCATGCTGCGGAGAAAAACTCCTCCTACCTGTTTGGCCAGCATTTTAAAAAACTCTCACTGATTTTGGGTGCCTTGCTTAAGACAGTTCTTGCCTGATTTTCAGAAGTGCTGAGAACTTGCATCTCCAAATTAAGTCAGTGAGAAATCTAGGTGCTCAGCTCTTCTGAAAATGAGGCCCAGGGTATCTTAAGATGGATACTGAGTAATAGGCAGACCCAAATTCAGTGGCTGCTTTTGAAACTATTATTGCATCTGACATTTCTGAATGGTGTCTCTTTACATGAGATTTTTAAATGTACAATTTTAATACGGCTTTCCTTTAACACAGGTTTAAATCTTTCTGTGCTGATGATAAAATTATACAAGAGGCTGCGCCCCTGCTCGCTATGCTCTCCAACCCCCCCGTCTGCCACAGCCAGATCTTGGCCTCCCTTCCTAACCATGCTGCAGCTGATAGGGGGGCTGCCACCAGCCCTTCCTGTGGCCAGATGGGGCCTAGACCATGGGGCCTGCCCTAGAATCAGGCCAGGGACAGGCTGGGCCCCAATTGGGCAGGGTGTCTGGCTGGGAGGAGGGGTTAGGAGCAGGCTGGTGGGGGCTGGAGGTTTGGCTGGAGAGAGGGGACAGGAGCAGGCTGGAGGCAGGGGAGTTGGCTGGGGGGAAAGGGGACAGGAGTGGGCTGGAGGGAGGGGGTTTGGCCAGAGAGGCGGGGCGGAGTGGGGGGGAGTGCGGAGGCGCTGCAGGTTCACGGTCTGGGCATGAGGGGTTGGTGGGGCACTACCTTTCACCTCTCCCAGGCTTTTATTGTTGTTCCAATGTGGAAGCCATGTGTAGCCCCACTCTACTTTTGGATCCATGACCCAGCAAAGAACTGCCATCTGCCTCACCTGCCTGGCTGGTGCTCCAGCCTCATGCCCCCCACCCCGCAAAATTTTTAAAATTAAATATTTAATTATTTAATTCCTGTGCGAGGGGAGAGGCGAAAGCCTAGATGCTCCACATCTGATTCAGCTCATGGGAAAACATTTGCACTGCTGTGTCTTTCCCCCTCCTCCCCACACCACAGGAAGCCAGCGGTGGTGCTCTAATCTTAGGGGAGAGAGGCAGGCATGAGGCTGGAGCACCAGGCAGATGGCAGCCTAAGGCAGATGGCAGTGACAGTTCTTCGAGAGATGTCCCTATGGGTATTCCCCATTAGGTCGGTGCGCTGCCACCAAACCATTGATCGGAGATTTTAGAGCAGTGTCCCTGGGGCCGTGCACATGCGCATCTACCATCGCATGCTCCTGGGAGGCAGTCATCATGCATGCATGAGCCCCCCTTCCCAGTTCCTTCTCTACCGCCTCTGGACGGAAACAGAGCTCAGCATTCCTCCCTATCTCTTTTCATGTTTTAGATAAGTAATCCTACTTTAGAGCCAAGTTTTTTCTCCCAAGTTAGTCAGTTGTTGCTATTTTAGTCTAGTTGTTTTTAAAAAAAAACACCACACCCTAGAATAGAATATGTTTTTTCTCCCAGTTTATTCCCTTCCTGTAGTTAGACAGTTACTCCGCACCATGCCCAGCTCACTGGCTTATAGGTGCTGTTCCACCTGCAAAGATCCTAACCCCCATTTCTGACAGGCACACACAATGTATCTGCTGCCTTGGAGAGGCACGTTTCTCAAAAATGTCCACATTGTGCAAAACTGAAATCGAGGGTGTGACGGGACACAGATCTGCATCTCATGCTAATGTTACCTGAAAACTCACTGAGACCTACATCAGACCCAGGTCAACACCTGGTGAACACAAACAACATGGAGGTAAAAAGCCCACCAAAAAGTGAGCCTCATCTTTACCTCAGAAGACACCGGCATCCAAGCAACCGTCTCCCTCATTGCCAATGTCAAGAGCAGCTGTGGCACCACGTCTAAGCACCTATGATACTCTGGGTGTCTCTGGAGCTGCCTGAACAATTTAGCAAAGTGGGCTGCTCAAAAGCCTGTTCCAAGGCGTGAGGCTTTTAGCTGCCTGCCTCATCAGCTGTAATAACATCCAGCACTGAAACTACTTTGACGACGCGAATGAGAACGCAGCGCCTCCCATAGTTCCCAGCGCTGACACCTCTGCCACAGTAGCGCCTAGTGCATCTCCACTCCAATCAGCACTCCAATCCACTCCAATAATCCAACGCCTCAAATAGCATTCATTGGTGCAACCTGTGACAGCACCATCAACGCCAGCTCAGCAATACATGCAACATGGAGACTTATTAGTCTCCTCCGTGTTCAATTTACCATTTCTCAGTACAGATCATTCTCCTGCTATGCCAACATCACAAATGACATGGTCTCATGAAAGATTTTCATCCAAATCTGAAGATGACCTTGAGATGAGGTTTTCTCCAGAAAACTCTCCCCACACAGATAAATCTATTTACTCTTCCAGATCATACTCTAAATATGGGAACATGTCTCCATGGTATGGTAATCCCTGGGTACCTCCACCTAATGCCATACCCACACTGGCAATATTGGAACAACTGGCAATCTCACCAGAAACACTAGCATGGCTGGAAATGACATTCAGTACAATATTTCCCTTCACCACACTCCCCACCTACAAAGCAAGAACAGGAAGGGGACACCCCCCCCCCCCCCCAACTAACTTGCAGATGAATCCCTTGAGCCAAATGAACTTGCCCTGGTAGAGGAAGCAGCTGTACCTCCAATTCCAACTACTTCAGATGACTTTGCACATTTTCAAGACCTTTTTAAACATGTGGCTACTGAATTAAACATTCCCCTCTAGGAGGTCATTGAAAACCAACATGAATTAATGGACATGTTGCACTCAGTAACCTCTTCTAAAATAGTACTGCTGATTAATCCAGCAATAATGGAACCTGCAAAGATGGTGTGGCAAATGCCTGCATCAACCTCCCCCTACCTCTGAGAGCAAACAAAAAGTATTACATTCCACCCAAGGCCTCTGGGTTTCTTTTTCAGTCACACAATACCTCATTCTTTGGTGGGGGAAGCTACACACCAGAAAAGCAAGCAGCAACAATTTGGGTCACACCGTTGGACCATGATGGCAAGAGACTTATTTATTTGGACATAAAGTTTACATGTCTTCTACCTTATGGTTTCATATCTCCAATTATGCTGCTCTATTGAGTAAATATGACCACAGAAACTATACCAAGCTCAATGATTTTATTGAAGATATTTCTGAGGCAAAAAGACATCAGTTCAAAGCCCTGATAACAGAGGGTCACCTGACTGCCAGAACAGCCTTGCAGGCTGCATTACATGCTGCTGATACAGCTGCATGATCTACAGCAACAGCAGTAGTGATGAGATGGGCTTCATGATTTAACTCTCCTCTCTTTCCTAGAGAAATTCAAGTTATGGTGGAAGATCTTCTGTTTGACAGCCAGAAACTGTTTGCAACCAATACCAATGAAATTCTTCGCTTGATGAAGGACTCCAGAGCAATGCTCCGCTCTCTAGGGATCCACAACCCGACACCTAGAAGGAGACAGTACAGGTATTAGCTCCACACTAGGCCTCGATACCCTCTGTATATTCAACATTACCACAGACAAGACCAACATAACAGAAGAGGGGTAGAGGCAGAAACCAGAGGCAATGTCCTCCCTCTACCAACTCGCACAGTCACAGCAATCCAGTAAGCAAATTTGGACATCAGGTCAAGGGTCGTGAGAGCCTCTTACCTATTCCAATGCTAATTGCACAAGCTAAATTTTTTCACCACCTTCTGCTACCATTCTTTAACAATTGGCAGTGTATAACCTGACAGAAGGGTACTCCAGGTAACTGAAAAAGGCTATCTTATTCCCTTCGTGTCTCTACCCTCTTACCATTCCCCATCCCAGTCCCTCTTCGGAGACCACTCTCACAAGAATCTGCTTCAACAAGAGGTAGACCACTTTTTGCACATAGAGATGATTGAAAACCAGTCCCTGCACAATTTCGGGAAAAAGGATTTTACTCGAATTACTTCCTGACAGAAAAACAGTCAGGAAGTTGGAGACCTATCTTACACCTGCGAGCACTCAACAAATTTGTTCAGAAACAGAAATTCAAGATGGTGACGCTTGCCACTATTATACCAGCATTGGAACAGGATGATTGGTTCTCATCCCTCGACTTGCAAGATGCATATTCTCCATCCATCCAGCTCATAGACATTTTCTCTGATTTGTTGTAGGTTCACAACACTACCAATACAAAGTACTCCCCTTTGGACTTTCTACAGCCCTGAGAGTCTTCTCAAAGGTTCTGGTGGTCATCACAGCATACCCACGGAAGCAAAGCATCATCATATTCTCTTACCTGGACGACTGCCTTTTGAAGGTGCACTCACACAACGACTCCTGCTGTTCACTGTCAATCATAAGACACCTATTTCTACACCTCAGCCTGCAAATAAACAAAGCCAAATCAACTCTATCTTCCACACAAAAGATTCATTTATAGGAGTAGCTCTTGACTCAACAAGGCCACTGCATCCCTTCGTATGGACCGTTTCCAAACTATTGTGGCCTTGATAAACACGTTACAGTCCAGTCCCCGAGCAACAGTACACAAATGCCTTCAGCTCCTGGGACACATGGTGGCGTGCAATTTTGTTCTTGGCAATACTTGCCTCCTCCGTGAAAGATGTTTACAGGGATGGCTGGGACAGGTCTACAAGCCCAATATCCACCCATTAGCCAAATCCCTCTTCCTATCAATACTGGTAAAGAAATCCCTGCAATGGTGGACAAGTTCACAAAACCTTTGGTCCGGAGTCCCCTTCCATACATCAGAAACGTCCATCTCCATGACGACAGATGCATCTCTTACAGGATGGGGCACTCATCTATGACATCACACAGCCCAGGGTCTGTGGTCCAGCAGCAACAAAAACTGACATATAAATGTCCTAGAACTGTGTGCAGTTAGGAATGCTTGCGTGAAATTCCTCCCGTTCATTGTCAACAATATGTGAGACTGTACATAGACAATATTGCGGCAATGTTTTATATAAATCGTCAGGGCAGGGCCTGATCTCAAGCATTTTGCACAGAAGCCATAACACTTTGGAACTAGTGCCTCAAATACGTCATAAATATTACCATGGTGCACCTTGCAGGCACCTTAAACACAATGACAGATGCACTCAGCAGAGCCCTCCTGACCAAGCACAAGTGGCAAATAAACCCAAATATATTGTCACACATTTTTCAACTGTGGGGTCACACCACCATAGACCTATTTGCCACACAATCCACAAGAAAATGTCACTTATTCTGCTCTAGGGCAGGCATCAGCAAAGGGTCCATGGGAGATGCCTTCCTCATCAGCTGGTCATCCCACCTCCTGTATGTGTTTCCTCTCATACCCCTGATGAACAGGGTGGTCCACAAGGCAAGGAGAGACAAAGCACACCTAATTCTTCTAGCTCCATCATGGCCACCTCAACCATGGTTTCTCTTTCTAATGAGAATGTCCCATGTGCCACCAATCCACTTACCATGCAGCCATGATCTCCTTCTTCCCCCAGAATCCCATGTCATCCAACTGAACCTTGACTCACTACACCTGAAGGCGTGGCTCCTCAATGATTCTCTGAATTAGAACTGACTTGCTCACAACAAGTACAAACTCCTCCTAAACAGTAGGGCGCAGAGCACCCATAAGACTTACCTTCAGAAATGGAAAAGATTCAACATGTGGTGCGTACACCACCAGGTAGCACCCTCAACATCCTCCTTACCTGCCATCCTCTATTATCTTCTGCACCTTAAACAAGCAGACCTTGCAATAAGTTCCATTAAAGTTTACCTTGCTGCTATTACTACCTTCATCCTTAAGATAGATGTCTTATCGATATTTGCACACCACCTCACTAAGAGGTTTTTAAAGGGTCTTCAAGCACTTTTTCCTGATATCACCTCACCTACACAACTGGGGGACCTGTATCTCGTACTGAGCGCTTTAACTTGGTCACCCTTCGAACCAATGGCTACTACCTCTCTCCTGCACTTATCCATGAAGATTGTCTTTCTTGTAGCCATTACCTTGGCAAGATGGGTGGGAGAGATCACAGCCCTAATGGCAGATCCCCCATATATCACCTTTTTTAAAGACAAGATCACTTTGCCTACCCACCCCAAATTCCTCCCCAAAGTACACTCATCCTTCCATCTCAATCAGACAATACACCTTCCCACCTTTTTCCCCAAATTGCACTCCAACTCCTTCAAGATGAAAATGCACACCCTTGACCTTCACAGAGAGCTCTCTTTCTACCTGCAACAAACTAGACCTTTTTTAGCATCTCCGAGACTGTTCATGTCAATAGTGAACCACAATAAGGGCCAGGCCATATCATCACAAAGACTCTCCCACTGGATTTCAGATTGCATTAAGCTCTGTTACTCCCATTCAGAAGTTGTCCCTCCAGACAACATAAGGGTACATTCCACAAGAGCCATGTCTACCTCAACAGCATTCCTCCACAAGGTACCCATAAGAGACATTTGTGCAGCTGCTACATGTTCGTCAGACCACACATTTGCAAAGCACTACGCACTTATGCAGGAACCTCTCTCCAACCTGAAATTTGCTAAGGCGGTCCTTTCCACCGCATTTCTGACAGATCTGAAATCCCTACTTCCCTAATTCGGAACAGCTTTGTAGTCACCTAATGTAGAGCACCCACAGGGACATCTCTCTCTCAAAAAGGAAGTTACTCACGTCAACAGTAACTGACATTCTTCAAGATGAGTGTCTCTATGGGTGCTCCATTACCCTCCCTTTCCTCCCCTTTCCCTCAGAATTCTGGCCTCTTCATGGGCATCGTTCTAGGGTAGCAAAGGAAGTGGGGGCTCACGCATGTACAATGCCTGCCACCCCAGGGACACTCTCTAAAATCTCTGATCAATGGCTCGGTGGCGGTGCACCCAAACTAATGTGGAGCACCCATAGGGACACTCATTTCGAAGAATGTCAGTTACTGTTGAGGTGAATAACCTCCTCTTCCCCGCTGAGTCATGGAGCATTGGGCCCCAGCCGCAGAAATAGAACCGGGTCAAAAGGTGGCTGCTGCCGCCACCCCTGGGCCCTCCTGCAGAGGAGCTGGGTGCCAGTAGGGTGTCCAGGGTGTAGCCTGCTAAGAGAGATTTTTTCTATCCTATTCTTTTTATATATATACACACACAGGGTTCGACAAATAGTGTAATCTACTCGCCCGTAGTGAGTAGATTACACCCTGGAAGAGCCGGCGCGGAGCGATCTGCGCATGTGCAGAACGATCTGCGCATGCGCAGAGTGCAGAACCACGTGGCTGGCGAGCAGGGCTCGCCGCCGCCCAGCGAGCCCTGTGTGTGTGTGTATATATATATATATTTAATAATAGCATGTTAGCAGTGCAAGGTGCCAACAGAATTAAATTCTCTGTATGACTCAGGTTTAGCAGAAATGTGGTAGTTTGATGATAAGTTAAGATTTATTTCTTGTTATTTTCCGAGATACGTATTGAGTCAAGATTATGACAGACCTCTGCAGTTAATTTGACAGATATTGGGGAGACCATTACTCAATCTTGACCAGAACCACAAAAGCAGAATCTGCAAAATGAATCCAACTGACTTGACCATTCTAACAGAAACAAGGCGCCCAGATTTCCTGCACCTAACCGCAATGCTTCCTGTTTTCCCTTCCGTTCTGGGAGTCGGCCCAAGAAAACGTCATTTTTTTTATGTATATGCATAAACTCCCCCAATATTTTGTCCAATCAGTTGTAGGTACCCACAGAAATCTTAGGGTACCAGACCCAACTTTGGGTAAGGGGTTGGACATCCAGGACATTTTAGCACCAAAAGGGAAATATAGGCCCATGGATTAGAGAAGTCGAGGCTGCTGAGGCTGTCAATGGCAGAGCCCACTCCGGAGTGCAACCTGTCTTTTCTCGAGGTCAGACACCAAGTACTTATCTCTATTATATCTTTATATTTCTATCTTGCTTAATTTATGTTGTTTAAATCTTGCTTCTAAGTATCTCATACTCCACCTGCACCAAGGCCTTTCAGGCAAAGGGAGGCTGATCCTTCCCTGCCCAGCCTTTGGGGAGACTAAGATCCTGTGAGTATGAAATGCTGTTAGGTAATTAGAATCTGTATACTTAAATAAGTCTAGTTTGATTTTGTTAATGCCATCTACAGAAGAAATTAAATTAATCTGTGTGCTCAGTGCCATATTTGTTGTGGTTTTTGTAATCATTATTCCCATGGCAATAAAAATAATTTTGATTGCATTTCCTGATTTGAAGGATCATAGAATCATAGAACCATAGAGCTGGAAGAGACCTCAGAAGGTCATCAAGTCCAACCCCCTGCTCTAGGCAGGACCAATCCCAACTAAATCAACCCAGCCAGGGCTTGGTCAAGCCGAGACTTAAACACCTCCAGGGATGGAGATTCCACTACTTCCCTAGGTAACCCATTCCAGTGCTTCACTACCCTCCTAGTGAAATAGTTTTCCTAATATCCAACCTGGACCTCTCCCACAAAGACCATTGCTCCTTGTTCTGCCATCTGTCACTACTGAGAACAGCCTCTCTCCATCCTCTTTGGAACCTCCCTTCAGGAAGTTGAAGGCTGCTATCAAATCCCCCTCACTCTTCGCTTCTGCAGACTAAACAGACCCAACTCCCTCAGCCTCTCCTCATAAGTCATATGCTCCAGCCCCCTAATCATTTTGGTTGCCCTCCGCTGGACCCTCTCCAATGCGTCCACATCCTTTTTGTAGTGGGGGCCCAGAACTGGACACAATACTCCAGATGTGGCCTCACCAGAGCCGAATAAAGGGAATAATGACATCTCTGGATCTGCTGGCAATGCTCCTCTTAATGCAACCTAATATGCCATTAGCCTTCTTGGCTACAAGGGCACACTGTTGACTCATATCCAGCTTCTCATCCACTGTAACCCCCAGGTCCTTTTCTGCAGAACTACTACTTAACTGGTTGGTCCCCAGCTTGTAACTGTGCTTGGGATTCTTCCGTCCCAAGTGCAGGACTCTGCACTTGTCCTTGTTGAACTTCATCAGATTTCTTGTGGCCCAATCCTCCAATTTGTCTAAGTCACTCTGGACCCTATCTCTGCCCTCAAGCGTATCTACCTCTCCCCCTAGCTTAGTGTCATCCAAACTTGCTGAGGTGCAATCCATCCCCTCATCCAGGTCATTAATAAAGATATTGAACAAAACCGGTCCTAGAACCAAACCTTGGGGCACTCCGCTAGAAACCGACCGCCAACCTGAAATCGAGCCGTTGATCACTACCCGCTGGGCCGGCCTTCTAGCCATTTTCTATCCATCTTACTGTCCATTTATCCAATCCACATTCCCTTAACTTGCTGGCAAGAATATTGTGGGAGACCGTATCAAAAGCCTTGCTAAAGTCAAGGTATATCACATCCACTGACTTTCCCCATATCCACAGAGCCAGTTACCTCATCATAGAAGCTGATCAGATTGGTCAGGCACGACTTGCCCTTTGTGAATCCATGCTGACTATTCCTAATCACTTTCCTCTCTTCCAAGTGCCTCAAAATGGATTCCTTAAGGATCCCTTCCATGATTTTTCCAGGAACCGAGGTAAGACTGACCGGCCTATAGTTCCCTGGATCGTCCTTCTTCCCTTTTTTGAAGATGGGCACTACATTTGCCTTTTTCCAATCATCCGGGATTTCTCGATCTCACGACTTTTCAAAGATAATGGCCAAAGGCTCCTCAATGACATTTGCCAACTCCCTCAGTACCCTCGGATGCATTAAGTCCGGACCCATGGATTTGTGTACGTTTAGCTTTTCTAAATAGTTCCTAACCTGTTCTTTACCCACCACGGGCTGTCCATCTTCATCCCATCTTGAGTCACTTAGCGCAGAAGTCCAGGAGCCGACCTTGTCCGTGAATACAGAGGCAAAGAAAGCATTGAGTACTTCAGCTTTCCCACATCATCTGTCACTAGGTTACCTCCTTCATCCAGTAGGGCGCACACCCTCTCTGATCACCTTCTTCTTGTTAACATGCCTGAAACCTTTCTTGTTATCCTTCACATCCTTAGCCAGTCGCAATTCCATTTGCGCTTCGCCTTCCTGATAACCCCGGCATTCTCGAGCTATACATTTAAACCCCTCCTGGTCATTTGTCCAAGTTTCCACTTTTTGTAAGCTTCCTTTTTGTACTTAAGTTCACCAAGGATTTCCCCCGTAAGCCAATCCGGTCTCCTACCATGTTTGCCTCTCTTGCTTTACGTCGGGATGGTTTCTTTCTGTGCCTTCAATAAGGCTTCTTTAAAATACTGCCAGCTGTCCTGGACTCCTTTCCCCTTCATGTTAGCATCCCAGGGGATTCTGCCCATCAGATCTCTGAGGGAGTCAAAATCTGCTTTTTGAAGTCCAAGGTGTGTATTTTACTACTCTCTTTTCTTCCTTTGGTCAGGATCCTGAAATCTACCATCTCATGATCACTGCTTCCCAGGTTGTCACCTACCTCCACTTCCCTATTAGTTCCTCCCTGTTTGTGAGCAGAAGGTCAAGCTGCACGGCCTGGTCGGATCCTTCAGCACTTGTGTCAAGAAGTTATCCCCAACATTCTCCAAAAACTTCCTGGATTGCCTGTGTACTGCCGTATTGGTTTCCCAACAGATGTCAGGGTGATTAAAGTCCCCACGAGAACCAGGGCCTGCGATCCAGGCTTCTCTCAGTTGTCGAAGAAAGCCTCATCTACCTCATCCACCTGATTCGGTGGCCTGTAGACACCAACCACAACATCACTGCTGTTGTTTGCTCCTTTAAACTTAACCCATAGACTCTCAACAGGTTTTCTCCCTCTTTATACTGGAGTTCAGAGCAATCATAGTGCTCTCTTACATATAGTGCAACTCCTCCTCCTTTTCTCCCCTGCCTGTTCTTCCTGAACAGTCTATACCCTTCCATGACAGCGCTCCAGTCATGCGAGTCATCCCACCAAGTCTCTGTTATCCCAATTAAATCATATTTCTCGGACTGGGCCAGGGCCTCCAGTTCTTCCTGTTTGTTGCCCAGGCTTCTCGCATTAGTGTACAAACACCTCAGGTAACCAGTTGATCGCCCTATCTTCTCCATTTTGAAACAGGGTCCTCCTTTCTTGCTCGTTCCTCTCTGCATTTCTTCCCGGTATCCGACTTTCCCACTCCCCTCAGGGTTTTGGTCACCGTCCCCGACGAACCTAGTTTAAAGCCCTCCTCACTAGGTTTGCAAGCCTGCCCAAAGATGCTCCTTCCTCTCTTGGTTAGGTGGATCCCATCTCTTCCTAACAATCCTCGTGAACAGAGTCCCATGGTCGAAGAAACCAAAGCCCTCTCTGCGACACCACCTGCGCAACCACGCATTTCGTCCTCAATTCGGCGATCCTGCCCAGTCCTTTCCCTTCAACAGGGAGGATGGGCGAGAACACCACTTGCGCTCGAGTTCTTGGATCCTTCTTCCCAGCGCTACATAATCCGCAGTAACCGCTCAAGGTCATTCTTGGCGTATCGTTGGATTCCACGTGGAGAAGCAGGAAGGGGTAGCGATCAAAGGTTTGATCAGTTTGGTAAGCCTCTCAGTCACATCCTGAATGCGAGCTCGGTAAGCAGCATACCTCTCGAGATTCCAGGTCCGGACGGCAGAGGGATGGCTCAGTCCCTCTTAGGAGGAGTCCCGACCACCACCACCCATCGTTTTCTTTTGGGGTGGTGGCGTGGAACCCCATCCCTAGGACTACGCATCCCATGCCTTCCAGTAGATGGTGTTCCCTTCGGTTTCTTCCTTGTGAGATCCTTCCAAAGCATTCAGCACTGCAGAGCCTGTGGAGAGAGCCTGAAAGCGATTACTTACCTCTATAGCATTGGGGATTCCCATGCTGGCCTTTTCCCCTTCTAGAAGTTACATGCTGCCAGTTCTCTTCCTGGTCACGTACTGCCCTCTCTGGCTCTTCCTGCCGTGCTTGAAGGATTAAACGCTGCCTTCTATCGAAGTCTTCATCCTCTCTGATCGGCGTAGGGTCGACACTTGGGCCTCCAGCCCTCTAATTTTTTCTTCCAAAATGGCGACCAGCTTGCACTTAGTGCAGATGAAATCTGTTCTTTCTTCCGGGAGGAAGACAAACATAGCACACTCCGTGCAGGTAACAACAGCAGAACCATCACCATCCATCCCTGCTGTCCTGGAGAAGGGATTTAAAAAGAAAGGCAAGAGAACCTCACCCCCTTCCCAACTCCCTCTCTAAACTCCCTGTTAGCACTCACCTGTTTGCAAGCTCCTTGGTCGCTTGCCCAAAGAGCCTTATAAAGCCCTGGACTGCCTGAAAGTCCCTCCCCCTACCAAGGCTCAGCCAATCAGCAGAGGCTTCTAGAATTCAAACTTTAATTAGAAGCCAACAGTTTCCACCTGCCAATCACAGCCAATCACAGCACCAGCCAATCACAGCCAATCACAGCACCAGCCAATCACAGCACACACTCCATGAAGGGGAGGGGGAGGGCAAAGGGAAGTGGAAAAAAAAACTCACTCACAAACACAGGGAAAAAACAAACAAACAAAAAGACACACACAACCCTCACTCACAAACACAAGCTCAGCACACAGCAAGAAAGCCCCAAACACAACACACACTTCCCTCAAGAGTCCTGTATCTGCTTCTCCTCTACCTGGAGAACTCCTCTCTAAAGCCTCACTCAAAAACACAGAGAAAAAAAAAACAACCCACCACCACACACCGAACAAACACAAGCTCAGCACACAGTAAGAAAGCCCAATAACAACACACACTTCCTTCAAGAGTCCTGTATCTGCTTCTCCTCTACCTGGAGAACTCCCTCTCTAAACTCCCTGTTAGCACTCACCTGTTCGCAAGCTCCCTGACTGTCGACCGGTGCCTGCAGACCCTCACGAGGGGGAATCTTATGGTTCTACCCACTTGTAACCTGGGATAGAGAGGACAAACTTAGAATCTCTGATCAGATTGGCAAGCCTTACCTAACTAAGTTCCACTATAATTCCTTCGCAGCTTACAAGGGCACCCCCAGAGGAGGGGCTGAGGAGCACCTGAGCCATGCCCGCTGTTTCCCTTCTGACTCTGCAGAGGCGGGGGAGGGTGGCAATGCAAAGTGATGGGGGTGATGCAGAGTGACAGGATTACATCACTCTGACGTCCCACAGGAAAACATTTTGTATATATAGAGAGAGATTTTCAAAAGGGTAGAACATATTTATGATCTTTCCAAATAGGTTCCTTTCCCTTTGCAATTCCTCCTATTCCTATGGCACTTCTTTGACTTGCAGGGATGGGGAATTAAACAAGAATCACTACTTTTTGTGTGTGTCAGTTTTTTTCTCTTAGTTTTCTCGTAGGTAGCTCTCTATGTAAATCTCTTCCATTCCTGGATCCTGTGTTGCTCAAATTACAGCATCATGTAAAGTGGAGAGAGGGACAGATCAGTTAGGTTAGCTCCAGACCAGCTGACTAACATCCCTGCTCTGGGAAGTATAGTTAAGGAAGATTATTTTCTGAAGTAATCACTGAGATTTGCTGAAAAATAAACAGAAATTTTTAAACAAAAATACCAGATCCAGAGTCATGTAAAATGGTCAATATAATTTCCTGACCATTTGATGAAGAGTTTTATTACTGAAGAAGTTGCTATTGAAGTATGTTGCACTTAGCTGGTTTCAGTTATTTATATAGCAGTGTATAGTGTAACCAGGATGGACACTTTGCAAAGCAAAGAGACAAGGCCAGCCCTTGGAACATAAGAAAGGCCATAGGTCCACCTAACCAGTATCCTGTCTGCCGACAGTGGCCAATGCCAGATGTCCCAGAGGGAGTGCAGTGAGCAGGGATGACCACTCATTGACCCAGAGGAGGAGAAACCCCTCTCTGAGCCTCGGTGGGCTGAGCCCAGTCCTGTCCCTTTGACTCCCCGGGAGCCAAAGGGCAGGGTGAGTAGTATAGTGAGGTGAGTAGTAGGCCACTGCTAGGGCCCTGGGCCAGGACGCGGTGGAATAGGGAGGACCCGCGTTCCCCATCACCCCATATACTAGGTGGCAGTCTCCCCCTCTCTTGACAGTGTTCTGTGTGTTTGCCTAACCTGCCCTGCACTAGGGCCTCAGCTTACTTGAAGAATGAAATGCTGTTTGTCTGTCCCGCCCGGCAACAGGGCCTGGGCCCACTTGAACTGCATTCATTTACTGCCCCCATCCTGGGCCTGCACTTTCTAACTGTTGAACTGGGTTTGTTTACCTGCCCACCCTGCACCAGAGCGTGGACTTACTAACTGCTGAACTGTATTTGTTTGTCTGCCCTGCACTAGGGCCTGGGCCTGCCTATACTGTGAACTACTATTTGTTTGTCTGCCCCACCCTGCACCAGAGCCTGAGCTTCCTTGGACTGTGGACCACTATTTGTTTGTCTGGCCTGCCCCATACTTATGGCCTGAGCTTAAAGAGGACCATTGGGTATTGGTACATGGGCCTGAACATAGGACAGGGGCAGGACTAAGCCAAATCCTTTGACTTCCCTTACTCCTTGTAAAATGAGGGTTACCAAGAGTCGGAGTAAGAAATCTTCCAGCTTGACATTATTTCGAAATAAAGGCGTGTAGTGTAGATGTTATTTTGGAATAACATCAGTTATTCTGAAATCACGCTGCTGTGTAGATATACCCTTGCGCTATGTCTACGCTGCAGGCTTCTTGTGCAAGAATTGTTTTGTGCAAGAGTTCTTGCGCAAAAGGTCTTGCACAAGAGCACGTCCACACTGCCATGTGCTTTTGCGCAAGAGCGTCTGTGGAAGTGTGGACGCTGTCTTGCACAAGAAAGCTCTGATGGCCATTTTAGCCATAGGGGTTTCTTGTGCAAGAAACCCCTTTTGCCCGTCCACATTGCCTTCTTGCGCAAGAGGGCTTATTCCTCGTGGGGAGAGAAATAACTCTTGCGCAAGAAGCCCTCTCTTCTGATGCTTTACTGTAAATTTATTTGCACAAGAACACACGTGCAGTGTAGACGCTTCACAAGTTTTTGCGCAAGAACAGCCGTTCTTGTGCAAAAAGCCTGCAGTGTAGACATAGCCTCAGTCTCCTATTTTCTAAGATGAAAAGTCCCAGTATTTTTAATCTCTCTTCATATGGGACTTGTCCCAAACCCATTTAATAATTTTTGCTGCCCTATTCTGAAACTTTCCAATGCCAATATATATTTTTAGAGATGAGGCCACCATATCTCTACGCAGTATTCAAGATGTGGGCATATCATGGTTTTATATAGAGGCAATAAGATACTCTCTGTCTTATTCTCTATCCCTTTTTTAATGATTTCTAACACAATAACATTCTATTTGCTTTTTTTGACTGCTGCTGCACATTGAGTGGATGTTTTCAGAGAACTATCCACAGTGACTCCAATATTTTTTTTTCACTCAGTGCATAGTCAACCTGTGGAACTCCTTGCCAGAGGATGTGGTGAAGGCTAGAACTTTAACAGAGTTAAAAAAAGAGCTAGATAGATTATGGAGGTTAGGTCCATCAATGGCTATTAGCCAGGATGGGTAGGAATGGTGTCCCTAGCCTCTATTTCTCTGGAGCTGGGTGACAGGGGAGGGCTCACGTGAGGATTACCTAATGTGATCCTTCCCTCTGGGGCATCTGGTATTGGCCACTGTCAGCAGACAGGATACTGGGCTAGATGGACTTTTGGTCTGACCCTGTATGGCCATTCTTATGTTCTTAACCAGTTATCAGTCAATGAGAGGACAATCCCTCTTATTCCATGACAACTTACTTTACACTTAAGAGCTTTTGGTGAGGGACCTTGTCAATGGCTTTTCTGGAAATCTAAATACACTATATCCACTAGATCCCTCTTGTCCACATTTTTTTATACCCCCTCAAAGAACTCTAGGCTCTTGCTTTCAAGTTCTTATAATCCAACAAATAAAACACGGCAACTGTTTAGGCATAAGAATGCAGCAGATGAACACCATGGCGGTGAGGCTTGGGGGAAAAGATTTTAAGGAGGATATGAGGGGCACTGGACAAGAGTTGGGAAATTTTTACAGCTGTGTAGGAGACCAGTTTTAATGGAAAAGATGAACAAAGCAAGAAGAAAGGAAAGGAATGTTAGTAGGGAATGAAAGTTGGAGGATAAGAGAGCAGTGATGAGTTATATCATATGTAAGGCTTTGTAGTTGAGGACAAGGATCCTGAATATGCTGCAATAAAGAAGAAAGTTCAGTGTGTTGATAGTGCAGTTCTTCTTCGAGTGGTTGCTCATGTCCATTCGAATCAGGTGTGCGCACCGCGTGCACCGCGTCTTCCGGAGCGTTTTCCCTAGCGGTACCCGTAGCACCGGCAGGGCGCCCCCTGGAGTGGCGCCGCTATGGCGGGGCATAAGTACCTCTGCTGGCGCTCCCCCACCTCAGTTCCTTCTTACCGCCCGTGATGGTCGTTGGAGCGTGTCTCTCTCTTACATTAGTTAATGGTTCCCGTTTCTCTTAGCATTGTAAATAGTTCAATTAGTTAGGTGTTGGGATCTCTCCCGGCCCCCCTTTTGGTTGCACCGGTGCCGTACCACCCTAGCCTTGTGGCAACGTCTGCGGCACCGTCATCTTCGACACCGGCTCAGAGTACTCTTCCGGGACTGTCCCTTCTCGCGTCGGCACCGGGCTCTTCAGCACCGACGCACGTCATGGCACCGTCGCAAGCACCGGCACCGACCATGTGGACCTTGCCGGTGCCCCAGCCGACGGTGATGTCAACCTCTTCGGGGTTCGTCTCAGCACTGTCATGCTCCGCACCGGAGATGCAACCGGCACCGGGCCCTCCGGCACTGGGCCCACCGGCACCTCTTTCGGCGCCAATAACGCTTTCGGCACCGGGACTGGGTCCCCTGGTGCCGCAACAGGTTTTTTTTCCCCCGGTGCCACAGCAGGCACCGGCACCGGCACGTCCCCACCGTGCCCAAGCGGGCAAGCCTGAGTCCATGGCTAGGTTTGCTCCTCCGTCGGCTACAGGTCACTCCTCGTCGGCGCCCCCCTGGCCCCACTCCGATTATTCGTCGGATTCCAATGCAACATCCCTCAGGTCCGGATCCTCGAGCCTCTTCAGCCCATTGGTCCCGTTCCCGGCACCGACGTGACCGTTCACAGGTGCAGCAGACGTGGCCGCCTCATCCGCAGTGGCCTTTCTGGACACCGTGGGCTTACCACCAGTGGCAAGGGCCCATGCCCCCCTCTCTGGTGTCAGGAACCTGAGAGGTTCCCGAACGCAACCATTGGCGTCGTTGTCGCGACCTCCTCCTTCCCCCCAGAGGCCGCCTACGTCGGACCCTGTGGCACAGGCACAGGCCTCGGTGCCGGAGCCGTGTCCGCAGGTGGTACCGTGTGCCCAACCGGTGCCACACGCGGCTCCTGTGCTACATCCGGCACCAATACAGGAGTCATCGTCATCATCGACTCCTGATGAAGCCCTGGGGGATCCTGCACCGGCGCTGCCTACTATGGATGCCCGAGCACATCAGGAGCTGCTCTGGCGTCTGGCTTCCAATCTGGGTGTCCCGGTGGAGCCAGTCGTGGAGGACACGGACCCTATGATCGATATCCTTTCAGATGACGCGCCCGCCCGTTTGGCTTTGCCGCTTAATAAAACGGTGGCAAAAATTACCAATGCCCTGTGGCAAACACTGGCGATCCTGACCCCTACCTTAAGGGGTGTCGAGAGGTGCTACTATGTTCCCCAGTTGGGGCACGAGCACTTGTACTCCCAACCTGTCCCTGGGTCCTTGGTTGTCCAGGCAGCGGCCCAAAGGGAAAAACTCCCCCAGCCAGGGCCGTCCCCAAAAGCTAGGGAGCCCAAGCGCCTTGACAATGGGCCGGAAAGTGTGCGCCACTGGTGGGTGCAACTCCATCGCTAACCAACAAGCGATGCTAAGTCATTACGCTTTTAATACATGGCAGGCCATGGATAAGTTCAAAGATAAGCTCCCTGCCAAGACCCATCAGGAGTTTCTGGCCATGACCTCTGAGGGTAAGGCCATCGCCCGCACAGCCCTCCAGGCTTCCCTGGATGCTGTCGACTCTGCAGCCCGCACCATGGGGTCAGGTGTAGTTATGCGCCGTGGTGCATGGCTGCAAGTCTCTGGAATACCTCCTGATGTCCAGTCTACTATCGAAGATCTGCCTTTCGATGGCAATGCATTATTCTCGGAGCATACGGACTCGAGGCTCCATACCCTCAAGGACACAAGGTCTACCCTTCGAACCTTGGGGATCCACACACCGGCTCCTCAGCGTCGTCAGTTGCCCTACAGACAGCAGGGGAGACCGCAGTCCCAGATCCCCCGTGGGGATTACTGGAGGCGCTGTCCTCGTGCTTCCGGTGGGGGTACGGGGACAGCTGCGGATCCATCGTCCTCAAGGGGGCGTAGGCGTCGCCCGAGAGGAGACAACCCCCGTGGGGTTGGCCAAGGTCCCTCCCAACAGCAAAAACATCAGTTTTGACAGGCTCCCAGAGAGTTGCGCACCAGCCTCCCACCCTGGCCCCCCCATTTGGGGCCAGGTTATCCCGGTTTGCTCAAGCCTGGGCAAAAATCACAAATGACGCCTGGGTCCTAAACATAGTCAGGAGTGGCTATACCATCCCTTTTTTGGGCTCGCTCCCTTCCAACCCACCTTCCCTGTCCCTTTTCAGGGACACCTCTCACGAAGGTGCCCTCTGCCAGGAGGTACTGGCGCTCCTCCAAAAGGGAGCGGTAGAGAGGGTTCCTTCGCACCTGGAGGGCAAGGGTTTTTACTCCCAATATTTCATAGTCCCCAAACCCAAGGGAGATGTCCGTCCCATCTTAGACCTAAGGGATCTCAACAAGGTGGTCGTGAAATCCAAATTCAGAATGGTAACCCTGGCTTCTGTCATTCCGGTTCTACAGTTAGGAGACTGGTACGCCACTCTCGATCTCAGGGATGCTTACTTCCATGTGGCAATAAGACCCTGCCACAGGAGGTTCCTCTGTTTCATTGTCTCCCGGTGCCATTTCCAGTTTACTGTGCTCCCATTTGGCCTTTCTACAGCACCCAGAGTTTTTACGAAATGCATGGCAGTCGTGGCGACTTTCCTCCGCAAATCAGGGGTACACGTGTTCCCATACCTGGACGACTGGCTAATCCGTGGTCGGTCCTACGAACAAGTACAGGCCCACGTGTCCCTCACAAGGGCCCTTAAGGCTGGGACTCATGCTGAAGCGAGGAAAAGTCATCGTTGACCCCTCTCAGCGCATCAATTCGTGGGTGCCCTCCTGGACGCCAGGTTGGCGGGCGTTTCTCCCCAGAGCCAGGTTCCTGGCCATAGTGGAGCTGGTCTCCGAACTGACTCGGTCCCCTATCATGACCGCCCGGGTCTGCTCAAAGTTGCTGGGGCACATGGCGGCGTGCACGTACATGGTACGCCATGCTCGAATGAGACTCAGAACTCTGCAGGCTTGGTTGGCAAGGGCATTCAACCAATCCAGGGGCCTCTGGGACACGGTTCTTACGGTGCCCCCGGAGGTAAAAGTTTAGCTACAATGGTGGACTCAGGAGTCTGTGGTGTACAGCGGGATCCCCTTCTCCATGCCTCCCCCCTCACTCACTCTGGCCACAGATGCTTTGGACCTGGGTTGGGGAGCACACCTGGGGTGCCACAGGACCCAGGGTCTCTGGTCCCCTGCAGAACGGGCCCTTCACATAAATGTACAGGAGCTCAAAGCAGTCAGGAGAACGTGCGAGACCTTCCTGTCGAAGCTCTCTGGCCGCTCCGTTCTAGTCCGCCTGGACAACACGGCAGCTGTATTTTACATCAACAGGCAGGGGGGTGCCCGGTCGCCTCCCCTCTGTCGCGAGGCCCTGCGCCTCTGGGACCTGTGTGTGCAGCACAACATAGCTTTGCAGGCAGAATACCTACCGGGGTGCAAAAATTTGCTGGCCGATGCTCTGAGCAGGTCCTTCGGAGCCCACGAGTGGTCTCTCAAGGACTCCGTTCTTCACCAGGTCTTCCGCAGGTGGGGCTATCCCCTACTAGACCTGTTTGCCTTGGCACGCAATACCAAGTGCCAAAATTATTGCTCCCTGCTGGGGCTTAGGGAACACTCCTGGGGGGATGCCATGATGGTGACGTGGCCGGCAGGCACCCTTTATGCTTTCCCTCCGTTTCCCCTAATTCCCAGGGTCCTGACCAGGGCCAGGACCTTCGGGTCCACACTTGTCCTGATAGCCCCCCACTGGCCCAGGCAATTCTGGTTCCCTATACTGGTGGATATGCTCACCAAGGAGCCTATAACGCTCCCACTGGCCCGGGATCTCTTGACCCAACCGTGGGACGGGGGAACCATGGTTCACCCGAATCTCGTCTCTACACCTAACGGCCTGGTTTATCCGTGGTTGACTCTACCTGAAAGGGAATGTTCCCAGGAGGTACAGATGGTGGTCCTAAGTAGTAGAAAACCATCTACCAGACGGTCGTACGCTGCCAAGTGGCGGCGTTTCTTGTCTTGGGCGTCCCGAAGGGCAGTGCACCCATCCTGTGCACCTGTCCCGTCCATTCTGGACTACCTTTTTGAACTTAGGTCCAGTGGCCTCTCTACCTCCTCTATCAAAGTCCATGTGGCATCTCTCTCTGCCTTCCATGTTGGTTTGGCAGGAGTTTCTCTGTTCTCTGACCCTGTGGTCAAAAGGTTCCTTAAGGGTTTGGATAAGTTTTATCCCTCGGTTAGGCCCCCTCTCCCCGCGTGGGACCTTAACCTCATTTGTCTAGACTTGTGTCGCCCCCTTTGAGCCGCTGGCCACTTGTTCCTTGAAGCACCTCTCCATGAAGGTTGCGTTCATTGTGGCCATTACATTGGCTCGCAGGGTCTCTGAACTGAGGGCCTTAACGGTAAATCCGCCCTACCTGGTGTTCTCCGATCATAATGTGAGGCTCCGCCTCACCCGGCTTTCCTCCCTAAGGTGGTGTCACCATTTCATTTGTCCCAGGAGATCTACCTCCCGGTATTCTTCCCAAAGCCCCATGCCTCCCTAAGGAGCAAGTGCTACATTCCCTGGATGCTAGGCGTGCACTAGCTTTTTATATCGATAGGACTAAACCCCAAATCCACACAATTGTTTATTGCTGTCGCTGACAGAATGAAAGGGCTCCCCATATCGACCCAGAGGTTGTCCAATTGGGTCGCGGGATGTATCAGGGAGTGTTATGCCTTAGCCGGAAAGGTCCCGCCCCGGGTTACAGCACATTCCACCAGGGCGCAGGCGTCCTCTGTAGCTTTTGGGGCACAGGTTCCAATTACTGAAATCTGCAGGGCGGCCACGTGGTCGACACTCCATACCTTTACGGCGCAATACGTGCCGGCACAGCAGGCTAGGGAGGATGCAAGCGTGGGCGCTGCAGTCCTCAGCTCTGTTTTGTAAACATGCCATTTCCTATACTGTTGCACTTTCTATGTTTTTTTATGCTGTTCGCTTAGTTGAATAAATTTGTTGGATTGTTCAACTCCTGTGGACATCTCTTTTTCAGTGCTCCGACCCCTCCTCCTCTAAGTGGGGTTGGCTTGAAGTCACCTGATTCAAATGGACATGAGCAACCACTCGAAGAAGAAAAGAAGCAGTTTACTCACCTGTAACTGTTGTTCTTAGAGATGTGTTGCTCATGTCCATTTGATTCCCCCCCTACCTCCCCTTTGTCGGAGCGTCCGGCAAGAAGGAACTGAGGTAGGGGAGCGCTGATGGGGGTACTTATGCCCCGCCATAGCGGCGCCATTCCAGGGGGCGCCCTGCTGGCGCTACGGGTACCGCTAGGGAAAACTCTCCGGAAGACGCGGTGCACGCGGTGCGCACACCTGATTTGAATGGACATGAGCAACACATCTCGAAGAACAACAGTTACAGGTAAGTAACCGTTCTTTTCTATGGATGAGGTTAATGAGTTAACAATGGGGATTCCTTCTAGGTCAGTGTTTCTCCACCAGTGGTACGAGTAACCTTAGGGGTACTCGAGAGAAGTATGGAGGGTACGTCAACACAACTATAATTTGAAGAAAACTGAATTTTTGTTTTAAGTTTTACAGTGCTTTATTATTTTTGTACTTTGTACACCCAAAAATTTCATCACTCACCTGGCTACGATTAAGTTGTTTAAACAAATATGTTGCAATGGTAGAAAAAAATGTTGTGTGTCTAAAAACTGTAGGTACTGAGGGTACTTATTTTTTTTTAAAGGGGTACTTTATTTAAAAAAAAGGTTGAGAAACACTGTTCTAGATCTTGTAGGTCTGCCAATTGGTTATTGAGTGTGATGTGATAAGAAATAATCACGACACATTTTAAATAACCAATTACAGTAACTAATGATGTATGTTATTTGTAAAATATGTTAGGAATCTGATGACTTGTCAGACTTCAAACCAGCACAGGTCATTATATTTTTCTTGCTTTTATCCAATGAGCAAAGGTGCAAGGGTAGTCTCTGTGCTGCTCTAGTCCTGCTTTGTATCTCAGAACCAACCATAGTATTACAATTGTAACAGGGCTGGGGTGCTGATACTTTAAAGGAGAGTGGTTCTGGTGGAAGGTCACATTAAATGAAAATGCAGCAAGGAGTCCTGTGGCACCTTATAGACTATCCGAAGTGTTGGAGCATAAGCTTTTGTGGGCAAAGACCCACTTCATCAGATGCATGCATCTGACGAAGTGGGTCTTTGCCCACGAAAGCTTATGCTCCAACACTTTGGTTAGTCTATAAGGTGCCACAGGACTCCTCGCCACTTTTGCAGATTCAGACTAACACGGCTACCCCTCTGATACTTAAATGAAAACGGTAGTCTTCCTAATTCCAGTCACTGAGTTCCAACTCTGGCACATGAGAAGGTAACATGAAAGAGAAATCAGGGGATCTAATAGGCTGCAGCTTATCAGTTGACTGTAATTATTTAAAATTAACTTTAAACAGCCCTGTTGTTATGGGATGGAAATGTTAAAGGCAAGCATGATTAAACCAGCCTGAAAACAATAATTTGTGACCTTCCAGAAAAGCCACTCACAGGTCTTCTGGATGCAGACCAATAGAAACTCTTTCCTGGCCTAGGAAGTGAATGAACAGTTTTGAGACAGAGATCACACGGCATATTGAAGCCCTACCTTCCTCCTTTATCTTGTGGTGATGACTGGTGGTGTCTTGCACCCACACACAGCAATCATCTGAGGAATTTTACAAGTATTTGTTGTGCTAAATGGTTGCAATGCATAAGCTGAGGTCTTTCACTTGAGTACAGCTGACCTGGTTTCAGTATGGATGGGAAACCCCAAACCTTGTAGCTGCTTCCCCTACCATCCAGCCCTCAGTGCATTCTGCTTTGCATTTAGCGATGGCCCTAAAATCACTGATCCCAGCAATGAGAATAGCAGTAAAAAAGGTGTTTCCTATGTCTCCAAATGCACTAGCATGAGGTGTTTAATGGCACCAGAAACAGGGCTATTGTGCAAGATCCATTTATGGATTTGAGAGTTAGAGAGGTGTTCCACAGACCTATTCCAGACTTTTTCATTAATGCACTTTGGGTTCTTGGTGAAGTCAGTTGACTTCTTGATGCCTCAGTTTTGCATCTGAGAAATGGGGACAAGATGCTGACATACCTTGGTAAAGCAGGTAGAGATCTAACCCTGGAGACTGTGGAGTAGGTGTAATATTATTCCTTAGGCAAAGTGGTGGTCAACCTGTGGCTTAACCTGTGAGCAATCATTGGTTTTGTGCATGGCCCACAAGACATATTGTTTATCGTTGCCCACACTGAAGGGTTGCCAGATTCCACTGGTTTCCGGCCACATAGTTTTTTCCCCTGCCAATATCACTAAAACGACATGCATGTGAAATAAGGGCACGTGAAGTAAGGTGTGTGCTGGTTGCAAACAAAAAGTGAAAGTCGTGCGCTCCCTCTGCATCCAATCTGCTGTTCACTCCCTACACCCTGCAAACTCTAGGTATGCAAACACAGTTAGCGAAACTACCAAATCCTGGGTGCTCATCTTGCTTACAACAATCGTGTGGTCCACTGAGCTGAAGGAGGGCTACTCATGTGGCCTACATTGCCCATCCTTTCCTTGGACTATTCCCAGAACATTGCACCTGCCTTCATTCTCTGGGGTCAGGCCAGGAAAGTTTTTGAGTTTAGCCCAAAGGAAGCAGCTAGGTTGGAAGGGGGAGAGGTTTCTCCATGTCTCCCTACCTCTGTCACGCACCAGACAGCTGAAGCAGGAGTTTTCCCGCCAGCCTCACCCAGGCCGCGAGGGCGAGAGGCAGCTCGGCTACTGGGGCTCAGCAGCTCTCAGGTGGCTCCTGCCCTGCCGCGCTGTTGTACCTGAGCGGGACCTGAGGGGGGCGCCGCCCGCCCGGCTTTCCCCGCGTGCTCCGCTGCCCGAGTGAGGGAATGCCTGCGAGCCGGGGAAGGAAGTGGCCGCGCGCTGCAGCAGTGGGCCAGGCTCGCGCTGGGAGACGAGGCTGCCGGCCGGGTCGCCGTCGCTGCTGCGGGGCAGGGGGAGAGCCGGGGCGCGCCTCCGCCCCCCACAGTCGCTGCAGGAGCCCCGCGAGGCGGCCGCGCCAGGAGCCCGGGGATCGCGGCGGCGGCTTCCCCCTGGCCAGCGGCACTGAGGAGACCGGCAACCGCCGCTGCCCTGCGCGCCCTCGCCGGGGATTATGCGCGCGGGAGGCGGGCAGGTCGGCAGCCCGCCCTGGTAGCCGGGGACCGCCGCAGCCGGTGCGTGGCGGGAAGAAGCCGCCCTGAGGGCGGGCGCTGCTGCGCGCGGGGCCCCCATCCCGGCTGCAGGGGGCGCGGGGGGCTGGCCTAGGCCGCGGGAGCCGGACGGGGCGGCCGGCCCCGGGGGCTGGGCTGGCTGAGGGGCGTGTGGCGCAGCTCGGGGCTGGGTCCCCACGGGGCGTTGTAGGCTCATCCCCCCCACCGGGACCACGGGACCGGGGGGGGTCGGGCAGAGGGGGCAGCAGGTGGCTAGATAGGCCCCCAGCTGTGCATGGCCCCCAGGGGGAAATAGCGCGTGTCCTCCAGGCTCCAATCCCAAACCCCATTTCCCGGGGCTGGGGACAAGAGTGCCCCCCCCCTTCCACTCAGTTGCACGGGCTTTAGTGTGGGTCCCTGCAGGGCGCGACTTTCACCAGCTGTTTGGGGGCGGGAGGATACGATTTACTCTTTCTCCAGCTGGTCAGTTCTGTTTTATTAGCCTGACCGAATAGTGGGTGAGGGAGCTTCTTACCCCATGTGTTGCTAAGAAACCACCTCTTCAGCCTGCTGCACAGGCTCAGGCACTAATGGTCACTTCTGTGCCCACAGATCCAAGTCTCGGCTTGTTATTGCTACAAATAAACCTGTCAGAGAGACGGGAGGGAGGTTGTTTCTTTTAAAAATGTGCTTGACGCACGGACGGTTCTGTCTTGGAGACGGAACATTGTTTTATTATTTGCATTGACGGCCTTTCTAAAATGGATTTCTTCTGGTGCTACCGTTAGCAACACAAGAGGCTGTGCTGTAAATGCACAAAGGCAAGCTGTAACCATAATACAAGTCGCTTGCTGTTTCCGACTGAGCATTGCTAGAACTATTCTGTTACACCCCCCCCCCCCCCCCCCCCCCCACCGGCATAGGGTGTTTTGCTAGCAAAAGTTTTCTATGCAAATGAGGCGGCATGGTAGGAAGGTTGACTGTTCAACAAATTTAAGTGCTGCAGCAATAACATTGTTTTACACAAAGGAGGAAGATTTCATGATCTCAAATAATCAATAATAGAGGCATTTTTTTCTTATATCCAGGCAACTTGTGTAGAGTAGTTTTCCTCTTCATTTTTAGGCTTGAATTTGAATATATTATCTGAGGAGATGTTTGTGTTTGTAAATACAAGGTAGCAGGCATACTTGTCTCTTCATTCAAACCAGCAAGTGGAAGTTTTCAGGTAGTTCATGTACTTGATGTGTATGAAATATTGCTGGGTTTCAGGGATAGATTTTAAGGATCAAATAATTTTAATGCTAAAAATGTATTATCAGCATGTGATTTATTTACTTTTGAGCATAATCTTAAACGTGATTTGAAGATTAGGTTTTTGGTTGGGTTTGGGGCTTTTTTTTGGTCAGTGAATTTAATCCTACCAAAAATGTCAGATTTAACATTCTTGGAGACTTCACTCTGCTCATCTCCAGCACAGGTACAGCACAAGGTTCCTTCAAGCTGCCCCATGACACTTGTCAACTCTGACCTGACTGGATTGCATTTTGGGATGGAAGGGCAGATTTCTCTCGAAGTCATTTCAGTTCTGATCTTTCTGCTGTATGTTTCCAGCTAGTGGGCTGAATTTCAGGATAAGGGCACTTTGCAAATGGAGCTGAGATCACCAGCCATGTTCTAGAAAAGACCCACCAGATAGAATCATAAAAATGTAGGACTGGAAGGGACCTCAGTTGGTCTTGTCTACTCTCCTGGACTGAGGAAGAACTAAGTATTATCTATATCTTTCTGGTGCATGTTTGTTTAGCCTTCTTTAAAAACCTTCAATGACAAAAGAATCCATAAACTCCATAGGTGTTCCAGTGTGTAACTATCTTTACAGTTAGGAAGTTTTTCCTAACATCTAACCTAAAATCATCCTTTCTGTAATTTAAGCAGTTTTCTCCTAAACCATTCCCTCTGCAATCTGACTTGACTTCCCCTCTGGGAAGGGAGGTGGAAGGAGCTTTTCCTTCAGGGATTTGGTTATGTAGTTATTTGGCTGTTGGAGCATCTACATGGAAGGAGAGGGAAATTCCCTCTATGAAACAATTTGCAAAAGGGCTCTAATGAGCAATGCTGGCTGTTTCTCCATACCTTACAAGGATTATGAGGAATGAATTTCTAGTATTGGCGAGTTCTCATCAATAACAATGCATTAGAGCAGGGGTGGGCAATAAATTTCCTTGGGGGGGAGAGCATGTAATGAATTTTGGTATGTGGTCATGGGCTTGCTCCACCTCAGGAGAAGCATAGCATGGGATGGAAGGGGCATGGCTGGGGTCTGGCCTACCACAGAAGTTGTTTAAGGCCAGAGGCTTTGAATTAAAAACACATAAAAGGGCTCATGGCTCCCGGCTCTGCTGTTACTGCGTTGCCTGGCAGCCACCCAGGTTGCTTCCGCTATTTAAAGGGCTTGTGGCTCCAGCCCCTTCCTGAGCCATTTAAATAGGATCCTTCTGCCTGACCCACCACCTGCAAATTGAGTAGCACGGGCAGCAGGATATAAATAGAAAGAGGCCAGATGCAGTCCATGGGCAGGATCAAAGTGTTAGGGAGTCCAGCCCCCAAGTCGCATCTTGCCCAACCCTGCTTTAGAGTATTGTTTATCCATAGCTCACAAAAGAGGCTAAGGCATTACTATCCATAGATGGGAAGACAGAAGAGAACTGACTTGTTCAAGATTATGCCCCACATCCATGGCAGACTTGGGAATAGTACTCAGTTCTCCAGTCTCCTAGTTCAGTGCCCTCTCCAGAGATTCATGTTGCCTCCTGTAGATGAGCTGATTTTATTTCATTCTACTTTGGCTTGTTCATGACTTTTTAATGTTAACATTATACATATATAATAGCTACATTAAAAAAAAAGATCCTATTCGCTGCTTCCATCTCTGTAGAGTCTTGATCTTGTAACAGAATGTATGCATGTGCTCCACTCCAAGTATGTGAATAGTCCTATTAAAGTCAGTAGGACTGTGCAGTCTTTGTAAGCACCCGGGCTTAGTAATTAATATGCACTGACTTGATTTCATATTAGGGTAATGTGGGTTCATAAAATTCCTCCTTCCTTTATTGCTGATAGCCCCATTTCCACCCAACATCTCTGATCCTCTGCAATATTTTTATCATGTTTATTTCTGCTGTGTCTGGTTTGTGCTCCTCAGTAATAGAAGAAGATTGATTGCGTTACAAAACATAACACTAGCTTCTAAGTGATTTTTTCCACTCTTGAACAGCAGACTGCCGCTTTGGGGAATGCACCATTCTGTCCTTTCACAGATCTCGTGCCTGATGTATTCAGTAGATATGTATGGCTAGTTATTTTAATGGTTGAACAGTTCACGGGCTTGTCCTTGAGTTGCTGGGTATCTGAGAAGCCTCAGCATGAAATACGAAGTGAGTAGCTGAGCATTACAGAAGAATGGCTACAGACCAGTCCCCTCTTGCTATTCTACATTGCAGTGCTGCTTCACAATACTGTTGATATGTTCCGATCATGATAGCATCTCAAAGATCTCACTGGCACTTTACTACCTGCAGCTTTCTGGCTCAGGAGTGTGAAAAAACACACCTCACTTCCAGTGCAGCAAGTTAGAGTGCTTAAAGTGCCAATGTAAACTGGGCTACAGTGCTTTTGAAGCTGCGTTCCCAGTGCAGTTAGCTATTCCCCTTGTGAAGGTGGTTTACTTAGATCTCTCTGAGAGGTCTCTCTGAGTGCTCCTGCTGTGACCATGCTGCTGCGCTAAAGTGTTGATGTGACTAAGCTTTATAAAGTTTTAAGTGTAGACAAAGCCAGAAAAAGCGATATAAGCTAATGATTGAGACTTTGGGTTTAAAAACATGGTTTGTAATGTGTCTTACGTTAGATAGCGCACAGTCTTAAGATGTTAATATGCATTAATTTTATTTTAGTTTCTATAACTAACTTTTAATGAAAGTACAATTGATACCACCTTAATGAATGTATTCTAGGCCATCTGCATGAATAAAAATGTTTAATTCCCTTACTATTTCCTTTGTGGCCATTAGATGCTTTTTGTGGCATTTTAAACAGCATATGGTAGCAGCTATTCATCTTTTTAATATAACTTTTTTGCATCTGTGTTCAAGAAACAAGAATTATGTAAATAAACATCTACCTGGTATAATTAAAATTTTCTAAAGTAACTTGGAACATAAAAACAGGATAAATTATGTTGAGGTGTGTGTTTGAGAAAATGTTGCCTAATTTAGGACCTGATCCAAAGCCAGTTGACATTAGTGCGAGCCTTTTTGTTTACTTCACTAGGCTTTGAGTCAGTTGTTGGAATCCAATTGAATAAAACATTTTATGTATGTGCCTACGTCTCACTTAATCCATTGGAAATTAAGCACATACTAAATTGTTTTGCTGAGTAGGGGTGGATTGTTCAGTCTTAATACACTTTGATTCTAAATCTCTTATTTACAGTAATTTTTGCACTGGAGTAATTCTAATGACTTTGAGTTAGTGAGAGCTGAGTGAAGACTTCAGAGTGATTTTTGGATTATAGTTAATTTAATGGGCATCTTTCACCAAAACAATAATTTCTGATATAATATCTGTGTTATTTTGGATTTTCTTTGGACAGCTTGAATGTCTTCAAGTGTTGTACACTGAACAGCCCAAACGTTTATTGTGATTTGCCATCTGGTATGTGGGAGTTATATGCGATTGCTAATTTTAGTTAACAACAACCAATTTAGAAAGACTGTGTTTTAGCCTCTTGAGAAATGCTAAAAAGTTGCAAGTGATTGTGGGATGTTTTTGTATTTAAAAATGTTGTTGATTTGTCTTTTTAATGTGAAATCTGTATTGTTTCTGAGAGTTTCTCTCTAAAATAGCATCACATATTCCAGATAGTCTCATTTTTTAAAAGGGCCCACTGAACTGGTCCCAGAGAGATTTTTGGTGAAATTTACAGACTCTAGTAAAAAAAAAAAAAAAAAATCTGCCTTATTTATAGTTATATTGACATAATCTTATAGCTACTTAGCAGTTTGTTAACATGTATGTGACACTTAGCAGTATGTGAGTACCTGATTCAAGAGATGCTCTTTATAGTACAGTGTGGTAGCTGTTTTTTTTTTTTTTTTTCAGAATGCAATGATTTGTTCTAGGACCAGTACAATCCAATGGGAGATATTTCTTAACCTCTCATTTTTCTTTTTAACTTCCCCTTCCTTTGCAGAAGTATCTTCAGCTTGTGGAGAGGCAGTAGTTCTTCGTTTTAAGTTTTCTATCCAAAATGCATATTTCTTATTTGAAAAAGACCCAGGTCTTATCATGGATGATTCTGGCCTAAGCTATGCATTTTCTCTAATTTCTCTTCTGACTAAAAAAATTTTCCTCTTCTAAATTTGAAAGCTGTAGAGGAGGAGTACAATCATTGTTTCCAATTAAAAAACAAAAATTAGTAAAAGTGTTTTTCAATCCCAGATTTTAGCTTTTGTAAGCAAGTATTGTGAAAATCCCAATATGAATAGAAATATAGTCATAAAACTGGGCAGGGAGCTGGGGTGAAGAAAATACAATCAAATTTGCATTTGTTTATAAGTTTTCCCAGGCAGTGTTGCGAATTCAAGTGCAACAACATTGCACGAGGGCAGGAGAATCTGAAATTGTATCTGACGAGTCTAGGTTCAGTGTCTAAGTTAAGTGTGGTGCTAGTTGTAAACAAACAACATAAATAGCAAACAGTAATTTTTTTTTGAAAATTATTTCAATTTTAATAATGTAAGTGGGATTTTCAAAACATTCAGCATCAGCCTTGCTTTGCTCCCTTGAAAGTCAATGGGAGTTTTACCCAATAGTCAGTGCAGAGGACTCCTGAAATGTCTACTTATCAGTAACATGTGCACTGAGGTTAATATGTGCATCTATCTGAATAGTGGCTCTTCAGTGAGTTACACTGAGGGAACTGGTAAATAGTGTGAAAATACCTGGGTCTTATCGTGAATGATCTTGGCTTCTGGTGGCCATAGGTGTCAGAAATAAAACCTTTCCATTCTGCAGGGCACAAGGATCATAGAATCATAGAATACTAGGACTGGAAGGGACCTCGAGAGGTCATCAAGTCCAGTCCCCTGCCCCCATGGCAGGGAGCTACAGAGTTAAATGGTTTGGAATCCTTGTGATCTGCACAATGACAGATTTCACCCAGAGAGGAAGATGGAAGAAGTGGGGGAGCAGAGGAGGGGGAGGGAAAGAGTCAGGTATCCTGGGTAGTTTTGGAAGAGTTACAGAAATTCCATTTGGCCTTGTACAGTATTTAAATAGCTGTGCTCAGTAAGTGTCTTGAGAGTACTAACAGGAGGAGACTTTATAACTGTTATGTCCACAGGGAAGGAACAGCACTTAGGCAGCTTGGAGAGAGACCTTGAATAAGATAAGCAATGATGACTCATCAGTATCTCTCTCCCCATGGAGTGACTTAGCAGCTTAGCTCCATAACTGAGATCATCTACATCAGATTCCTGCTCAAAGTGAATTTTTATAGCCAGTTTATAAGCCTAGTGACCGTAGGAGAAAAGGACAGAGAATTGGCTAATGTCCTAAATGGTGTGCCGTAGCAATCTAGAAAGGCGCATCCCAGCATTCTTGTACATCAGGAGAGGTTATAAAACATAATAGAGAGTTAATGGTTTAAAGTTTTTAATTTTGTCATAGTGAGTGCAATTAATTTCATGGATAGGAAAGCTGACTATAATTTGTTTGGATTACTGCTGCTTATATAACTAATCCTTAGCTACTAGTTCAAGAAAATTATCTGATTTAACCCATACTACCATGTCCTTGCAAGGCATCTATTCCAACAGTGCAATGCCCTGCTTCGAAAGTGGACATATGTTACAGTACAACCATATGGAAGACCTTGGCACACCTTAACTCTTCACTGTTGAGAGCCACTAAAAGGGCCTCATTATCCTAAAATGTATGGGAAGAGTCAGGTCCTTGCAAGATTTTTGAGGTATCATGAGGATTTAATTCTATTAAGTGCTTTAAAAGGATATGGGAGGATTGCAGTTTTTATAGTACAGCTCAAGGTAACTTCTGTTAAGCTTATCCAATGTGGCTTGAATTAGTTAGTCACCAGGAACCTGATTTAGGGCTGGCGCAATGAGTCACTATCTTGACTGCTGTTTTGGAGTTGAAGTCGGGTTAATTTACTTCTTGGGAAAGCTGGCAGGACTGTCACCATCTCAGAAGTAAAGAATAGCATGCCTGCCCTTCTATGTGAGTTTATGCTTAGGGTCTACATCTGCTTACAAAAAATTACTGTAAGTTTGGACTTTAATAAATTGTACTTTTATTTTTTCTTCTAAATGGGAATTTCTGTTGCATTATTTTAAATTCCCGTAGTTCTAGGTAATTTAAGAGGCCTCCTTTTAGGAGAAAGGAAGAATGTAGAATGACTGCTCTGTCCCAGCTCATGCTGAGTCCAGCAGCCCCTGTTCACAGTAATCAGCCCTGTCTGGCTCCCCGCTCTCCCTGCACACTGACTCCCCCCACATTGGCACCCCCCCATCACTGGTTCCTGTTCCCTCCTATAGAGGCAGCAACTGTTGAGCATTTCTGGCAGATCGTGCATTTGGGCCTCAATCCTGTGGATTTTGTTGTCCCATATGAACAGCACAACTGGCTCTATGCTATGTGGGTTGTTTCAGAGAGGTGTGCGTATGTGTTAAATGCCACATTTACAAGGATTTTAAGACTGTATTTGAATTTACTGCTGTTTTTCTCCTACTTAGACTATGAAATAGTGCAGCAAATTTAGCTATCACAGAGAAAGTAAACACTTGTGTAGTTTTTAATTGCAACCACTATAAAGTAATACTTAAAAAAATGGTACCCACATATGCATTTAGCATGGCTATAATATGCTCTATCTATTTTGTGAACCTAGAATGACACTTAAAGCTCACCATCTCTTGTGTAAACTCCCCTAAATAGGCTTTTCAATGACAGAATTTATTTAACACACAACAACTGCCAGGTAGAATACATATTAGAACAAATCTAATTGAAGCATTAACCTTTCCACTGCAGCTGCTATGTAGCAAGCCTCTGTTCTAGCTTCACGTGTATTTTGTCATTTTGTTTGTTTACAGGGTGAGTTTTTAACTCTGCATACTTTGCTAGCTTGGTTTGACAGGCTCCTTGGCCAGAGATTGATATTATTTGAACCAGGGCACTGGCAATACATCATTACTGCTTGGAGAGGAAAAAGCTGCATTAAATTAGGGGCTGATCTTTAACCGTGCTGTAAGGAAAACTGCTCAATATGTTTTATACATTGCTTCCCATTCTGAAGTAAGTGCCATACACAATGGACTTCACCACAGAGATTCATTAATTCTGTTACATGCTTCTCCTTCCCCTTGACCTTATGGAAGCTTCTTCTGTAGACATGTCAAAGGGTTTGAGCTCCATGACTGGTGAGGGCATATCCCTCTTCCTCCATCCCCATGGAGATTCTCTTGCATAAAATAACATTGATATCACCAGCATCATCTTACGCTGCATGATATGATATGCCCTGGAGGGGAGTTTCTGGCAGCTGTCACGGGAGAGTCCATGGGAATAGAAGCATTGGGCTCTGTGTTCAGCATAGATGTCTGGATGCCTGGACGTTTATGGAGGGGGAACCCTGTCTCTCCATAGTGAACAGTCACAGGAGGAGATTTCTGCAAGGTAAAGTTTCCTGTGGAATCAGCTTCCTTGTGCTGCTTTCTCTGCATTAGGGGATGATATGGCCCATTGTTAGGAGCAGTAATTTATTTCAAAAGACGATCATGCCAGAACTTGTGCTTACCTCTCTCGCAGTAAAGGCATTCCTCCCCTCAAGCATTCCAAGTCCTTCCCTCAGTTACAAACATGTAACCCTATTGATTTCGGTAGAGCTGCTGACGTAACTCTGAGAGCAGAATGTGCCCTATGTAAGGCACTGGAGTTGTTCTGTGTTGCGGGCTCTTTTTCAGAGAAAAGCTATGGAGAGTTTCAGATTTGGTTTCTGATTTTCAAAATGGGGTTACAAATCCTAACACATACCCTACAGTAATAATATTAAAATTGCGAGAGTCAATGGTTTTTTATAGTGAGCAAATGTGGCTGTATGAAGGAAAGAAAAAAAAAAGGCATGTTTCTACCGGTACCTGCTTGTCTTTGAGCCATACCTGATTGCTTTAGTGACAATACTCTTTTTGACTCCCTGCTAGCACTGTGGAGCTGAAAGGGCAGGATTCTTTTTTATCTTATGCATCATCAATAACGTTTTCATGTAAGTGGTGTTAGCAGTTTTTTACTGCTGATTATCTGAGGTGGATCTTGGCTTTCAGACCTCAAGTTAAGTTTGCAGCAGCAGCAATTAGAAAATGCTGCTTCTGAGTTGTAAACTGACCTGGCTGGAGTCAACCAGAGAATAATCTTGGGAGCCCCATGATGTCAGTTTTATAGCTGCTTCTCAGAGAACAGCATTTTAATATTTCTACTAAGTACTTGAAAGAGGTCTTGTAGTAGATTTATAATTGTTAACATTTTGTGCATAATTTGGTTATACTGTTATGAAATCCTTCATGAAACCTACCATAAATGATTTAAACTCTTTAAAACTTTGTGTCAAAAGGAGCATGAACTAGGTCTGTTCATTTATTTCTCAATGTACTGTAGTCAGGTTCTTACTCTACACCTTTACTGTAGTATTTGTAAGGCAGATGTTAACATTGCACATAAGACTACTGAAAGTTGTACAGTAGATTCACATACCTTAGTAACAGACTGAAGTTAAACCACGAACTTGGGATAGAAGGGGGGGATGTGTGAGATGCTTTTTTTTCCAGAATCAAGTCGCTGAATTGGCAACCCGTTATTCAGCCATCGCATGTTAATCTGACTGGCTATAGGTGGAGTAAATATTTAAAGCTCTTTTAGCAAAGATTTAAGCAGCAAAACATTCAGCTTTTTATATGATTAAAACTCTGATGCAAATCCTACCAAAGCTGTTTGTTTTCAGGGATAATTCCCATTTAAAGCCAGCTTCTTAAGGTCTGATATTGTTACTACTTTAGTCACTTTTGGTGACTGAAGGCTAGCTGGAGTGGCTCCTAAATTGTTGCTATCTGCTACTATTATATCTGGGAGAGGGAAGAAATGTAGCTGAGATCACTGCTAACCCTGCCTGAAAAACACAAGCTCAGCATCTCTTGCGTGTCTAATACAGGGTCTAAGGCTGTGGTCACCGACCAGTCAATCGCGATCGACTGCGGGCACAGCCAGTCAATTGCGAGGCAGTGTTCCCAGACCCCCTCTTGTTCCCTCCATCCCCAGTAAGGAGCCCACATTGGCACTACAGCCTCCCGTAAAAGTGGAGCTAGCTCCGGCTTCCTGTGGCGTGAGGGGGAGGTCCTGCGGCTCTGCGACAGAGCCAGCCTCTCAGGAAGAGTGCATGCTATTGTGGGGAGGGGAAGAGCAGTGCATGTTCCTGAGAAGCATGCTTCCTGAGATCTGGCGCACAGACTCAGGACGTCTTCTCCTCCACCCCTTCCCCCACCCTTTCCCCCCACACGCTGCAGGAAGGAAGGCAGATAGCACAGGGAAGGAAGGAAGAAGAAAGCGCGTGCTCTTCCCCTGCTCACACCAGCGCGTGCGCTTTCTTGTCTTCACTTCCTTCCCTGTGCTCGCCAGGGAGGAGTTTAAGATGGCGGCGCAGAATCCGGAGCAGCTGGATTTCTTAAAGAAGCCACATGTATGCTTCTTCCAATGCTGCCTGCAGATCCTGCCCCAGAGATCCTTGTTCCTGGAGACCCCTGGTACCAGCTGAACTGCTCCTACTCCCCCTGTCCAGACCTCCACCAGCACCTTGGTCCCTCCCCCGGCCAAACCCCACCAGCACCCCGCTCCTGCCCCCTCTGTCCTGGCCAGACACCTACCCCCAACTTGCTCCTGTACCCTACTTTCCACTCAGATTCTGCACTTCCATCCCTATCCCACTCACTGGCAGCTCTGTCCCATGCACTGGATCCCTCATGTTTGGCTCCACCTCAGAGCGTAGAGGGGCCCCACAAATTCCACTAACTTTGGAACCCCAGAAGAGTTAATTCTCAGTCCTACCTACCTTACCCTCCCCCCATGGGGCTGGAGTACCTGGGGAGTGAGGTGTCTCAATTGGGGCCACATTAGTGAGGCTTGGGGAGTTTTGAAGGGTTGTTTTTTGCATCTCACTTGTGTGGTCCCCGACTGATTTTTCTGTGAGTCAGTGGCTCTGACCCAAAACAGGTTCTCGATCCCTCCCATAATAAAGACAATGCTGACACGTGTTCTGGAAATAATATTTTATTTTAAATAAAGCCTGGCCAACAAGCCCCCAATTGGGACCAAGCCCCCATCTGGCTGCAGCATCATAACACTTCTGTACCCCCCATAGATGCCTGCCCTGAGCCCCTCATACATCTGAACCCCCTGCCCTGAGCTCCTCACATCCCCAAACTCCTGCACCCTTACATCCCCAGTCTTCCGCCACAACTCTCCTGCACCATCCACACACTGCAAACTTGTGCCCCAAGCCCATCATACACCCAACCCCCAATACCCTGAGCCCCTCATATACCCCAACCCAAATTCCTGCACTCTCACATCCACATTGCAGCATGCTCAGAACCCCAACCCTCCACCTGACCGCAACACTTTCCAGCCTGGAGCTCCCTCCCCAAGCCAGCATCTCCTCCACCTCCTCCTGCACCCAAATTCCCTCCCAAAGCTTGCTCCTCTCCCCCTTCCCACACCCAAATCCCTCATTCCCACCCCAGAGCCCGCACCTCCTGTCTCAACCCAGTAAGAGTAAGTAAGGGCTGGGGACAGCAAATGATGGAGATGAGGGGAATGGTGAGAAAGGGGCCTCAAGGAAAGAGTGAGGTCTTGGGGAAGGGATGGGGTAGATCTTGGCTTGCCCTGAGATTTAAAAAGTGATCTTAGGTGTAAAAAGATTGGAGACGACTGGTTTAAGGAAAGATAGGGGCAATGAGGGAAAGGAAATCCAAAGCATTGTACAGTATGCTGGAAAGCTGACTTACTTCAGTCATAGCAAATAGAAAGTTATTGTGTCTCAGGGCAGTAGCCTTTATTTTACTTTTAGGTTTTAATTTTTGATTTCTCTGTGCTCCCATCCCCCAACTGCAAAATGAGGGCAAATGCTTCCTTTATGTGTCTTTAAAAATATCTTGATGATGATGATGCATGAGATAAAAAGGTCATCTGATAAGTGGGTCTTACCCACAAAAGCTCATAACACTATATAAGATGGTTACCTCTCTGAGACTTTTTGTCTGTCTTGTTTGTTTAGATTGTGAGCTCTTATGTGTCTCATTAGGTGTTTGTACAAAGGGACTTACATTTCAGTGGGGGCCTTTAGATGAGATGCTATTGTGATACAAATAGCAGTACTGGGGCCCACTTTTCTTGAGCTACCTACAAGCTCTTGCAGCTTGAAAAAACACTTTTTATAAAATATTTCTTAATGTGTAAAATAATGAAAGTGAGCAAGTTGTGCCAAACTTAGATGACATGTTTCCATTTCACACAGTTGTCAAAAAGATGAAACCATTAGCCTCATTAAAAATGAGACATTGTTGCTAAGTGCGCACATTAATTCATTCTGGTAGTTGTTGGGCACCCTTTTTCAGTGAAGTAAATAAGTAAATTATTATTTCTGCTAAAATTGGGATGAAATTTGTAAATGTTCAATTTTTTAATGTTTAGGATTAAGAATTGCAGCAGGGATGGACTCGTGTGGTGCTCTAGCTGGACCTAAACAGTGTGCAAGAATCCACTAAAAAATAATATATACAGTATTTTGAAAACCTTTTTAAAATGCAGACTAGCCAGATGGTCAAAAGAACCAATCAGTGAGGCAATATGTAAATATTTTTGATCATTACCATGGCACTTCTGTGTTGACACTGAAATGTGAAGTGCTGTTCCATGGAGCTCATGGGTGATCAGCAGATGAGCTCTGATAAAACAGGGAATAAAGGTGAAAGCCTGATTCTTATTGTGGATTGTGGGTTTCATCTATATGGGAGTATAAAATCTATTTGTAGAACATGATGGAAAAGCCCTCTGCATCCTAGCATGTTATTTAAAATCAGGCAGTTTTTATTTCCTCTTTGTCATGTCCTGATCAAACATGGTTGTGGGGTTTTTCTTTTTTTCTTTCTTTTTTTTTAGAGTTCTCATTTCAGCTGAAATATTGTGCAGTAGTTACCACTTCTGCTTTAATTGCCACAGATATTTAGAAACAAGCAGAGGCTGGAGCTGTCGAGTTCATTGTTTTAAACATATACAGCTAGAGAGAGTGGTCATAAAATAGCTAAAAAAATCAGCAGATTAAAATAAATTTTAAATAAATAAAAAGCCTTCCTGCAAAGAAGCTGTGTATAGCAGCCAGAGCAGGTCTTTTAGAAATGTATACTAGGCATGATAACGTTTTCATGTATAAAACATAAGGTTCCCACAATAAGAATACCGAGCCCATATCCAGCAGAAAGCAGCTTCCTGAATTGCTTAGCCCATGTAAACCCCTTAAGAATTTGAGTCTGCAACCCCTATTGAGGATGCTCCCTCTTGGGAGGATTTTTTCCACCCTTTTGTGGTAGTTCCTAAACTAGCATTAGACAGACAGCTGTGGCAGATCCTGCCTAGGGCCTAAGACTCTAACTAACCTTCTTACCAGGCCTGTGTGGAGCAGCTGCTATTGTTCTTAGTTGCATGGCTTCTGTGGCAAAGGCCATTGTTTATTTTGGAAGTTGGGGTTCTGAACAGACTGACTGGCTGCAGTATACAGCAGGCTCTCATAATATTAAATACAAATTCTTCCTGCTGTAATTTATTTATTTATTCCAGTATTTAACCACCCTGCAGTTAGAAAAAACTTCCAAACTGTCAGGGTAGTTAAAAACTGGAACAGATTGCCTAGGAGGGTTGTGGAATCTCCATCATTGGAGATATTTAAGAGCAGGTTAGACAGACATTTGTCAGGGATGGTCTAGATCAATGTTTCTCAGCCAGTGGTACGAGTACCCTTAGGGGTACTTGAGAGAAGTCTGGGGAGTACTCAACACAAAACAAAAATTAAGTTTTCTCCAAATTTCAGTTAAGTTTTACAGCGTTTTATTATTTTTGTACTTTTTATACCCAAAAATTTCATCGCCCATCCTGCTACGATTAAGTTGTTTAAACAAATGTGTTGCAACAGTACAAAAAAATGTTGTCTGAAAACTGTGGGTACTTGGGGTACTTATAATTTTTTTTTTAAAAGGGTACTTTATTAAAAAAGGTTGAGAAACACTCGTCTAGATGGTTCTTGGTCCTGCGGTGAGGGCAGGGGACTGGACTCGATGACCTCTCAAGGTCCCTTTCAGTTATGTGATTCTATGATAATGAGATCACTAGGCTTGGGGGGAAGGTGGTTCTGATCCCTGATCTGACACAAACTCCATCACTGACCTCGGGCCCATTGCTAATTTTTTGGCCTCCATTTTCCCCTCAGCAAAATGGGATAACCATGTGCCTACCTTGCCTGGGTACTGAACTGGTGGTTACTGTTTGCAAGGAGCTTTGAAAATGAAAATGCCACATGCATGTTGAGCATCATTGCAGGCATTGTACAGCCCAAAGAACTGCCCCTGGGTGACAAGTCTGACTGTCTTGGAGCTCAGCCAACGAGAGAGCTCTTCTCACATAGCTGCTTCCTTCCCCAAACAAAGTGATGGGGAAAACCCATGTGAAGATGTTAGGGTGAGGATCCCTGCCTGGGTGGGGAGGAAGCCTGAATAATTGCATCTCCTCCTAATTGGGTAAACAGATTTATCATGGGGGGCACACTCTCTGAGGGCGATACACAGGGTTTTACTTCATCCCCAGGTATGCCGTAACTCACTTGGGCTCCATAGCTGTAGTTGGGTGGAGAGGTCCAGCATATGGGTGTGTCTACACTTGCACCCTCTTTCAAGAGAGGGACGCAAATGTAGACATTCAAAATTGCAAATGAAGCCGGGATTGAAATATTCTGCGGTTCATTTGAATATTTGCATTATGGCGCTATTTCAAAATAGCGCTATTTCGAAAAAAGAAATGCTGTGTAGATGCAGTTATTTCGAAAGAAAACCCTTCTTCCGAAATAACCGGTAAACCTCGAAGGAGGAATAAGGGTTATTTCTGAAGAAGGGTTTTCTTTCAAAATAACCGCATCTACACAGTGTTTCTTTTTTTGAAACAGCGCTATTTTGAAATAGCGCCATGAGTCAAATATGCAAATGAAACGTGGAATATTTAAATCCCGGCTTCATTTGCAATTTTGAATGTCTACATTTGCATCCCTCTCTAGAAAGAGGGTGCAAGTGTAGACACACCGTGTGGGATTGCCTTGCAGGGAAGTGACTAGGTTTACTCTTTCTCCCTTCCCCTATCTGTTTTATCATTCTACATCCCATCCCTGTTTCACTTTTAGGCCTTGAGCAATTTCACATCCTTTCCTTTGGATGGATCAGCCTTCAGTCTCCCAGACCTGGCATTTTCCTCAAGCCTGGACATATGTGCTCCTGGCTCAGGCCCTTTGTGTGTGAAACCAGAAGCATCTCTCTGTTCCTTGAAGTGTGGAACTTTAGCAGCACAGTAAAGGATCCAGATGCAACTGACGTTGGGGAGGGAAGAGCTGGGACCATCCCTTTCTGTGCACTTCATATTATTTATTTGTAAATTGCCAGATTTAGCTTTCTTGTTATAAACTGCACCTGTTCCCCAGCATGTTCTGTTGCCTGTCTTATCTGAATCCTGGGTGCTTTTTGGTTGGGGATTTATTTATTCCTTTTTTAAACAAAAAGCCAAAGTGCTGGCAGCAGCTTTAACTAATTACAGCCAGGTATGGCATCAATAGGCAGCAGTGAAAGTAACTTTAAAATTTCTGACACACTGTCCTATCACAAAGCTGGGTGCCTGCCAGCTTTTAAATAGCTCCCTACTGGCTTTTGCTGGAGCTCAGCCAGCTGTTGCCAGAGCTGCGCACCAGGGCGCACCTGTTTATTTTTACCTCTGCCATTAGGGCCTGTTAAAAGTCTGATAAGACAGGGGAAAACCCTTTCACTTCAGGGTAGGCCGCTATTGTGAATGGCCAATCAGATGTCACTTTCAAATTATGCATGTACAATATTAGGCAGCAGCTGATCTCTGGGAGGATCTAACATTATTACTATAGATTGTACAAAGTCATCAGGCTAGGCTATAACAATTGCACTGGTTGGAACTATTTCAGTGCTTCATTCCTCATGGAAAATTGCACTGTGTCCACTTGTACAGCTATGCAGAAACAGAAGAAGGATCTTTCTTCCACTCTCCCTATTCCTTTCTCAGAGCAGTGCATCAGTGCTCTTTTTTTGATCCACCCCGTTATCACATGTTAGATCCCTGCCTACAGCTGCTGACTGATTATAGCTGGTGTGGTTTGTTAGTTCTGTTGGGTTAAAAGGAACGTGAAAATGACCTTGTAGTCACAAGTATCAGAGGGGTAGCCGTGTTAGTCTGGATCTGCAAAAGCGACAAGGAGTCCTGTGCTACAGGACTCCTTGTTGCTCTTGTAGGCACAGGGAACTAGGATCTGGAACACTGAGTCTTCTGCATTGAAACCCTAGGAATAGCCAAGCATAGGGTCAAGGATGTATTGTGGTTTGTTTCAACTAATGATAAAGCCAAATGCCAGGTGGGGACCAAACTGGGAATTCAGCGTAGTGTTTTGCATAGGGCACCAGAATGGGAGTTTTGGTTATGCTGGTTATGTTCCAGGTTCTTTGGGAGTCTTTGGTTATGTTCCAGGCTATGCCACTTATCTGCTGCCTGACGATGGCAAGTCACTTCCTCTCTCCGTGCTTCTGTTTCCCCTCCTACCCTTTGTCTTCTCTGTTTAGGTTGTCAGCTTCTTGAGGCAGGAACTGTGTCTCTTGCTGTGTGTCTGTACTAAGGATGTAATAGTGTAGTCGATTAACCGATAAGCAAATGCTTATAGGTTATTGCTATAGACTACACACGTTTCTCTCCTTGCCCATTGCCAGTACATTTTTTAGCAGGCTGGCCAGCAGCCCAGCTCTGTTCCGGCTTGCAGCGGGTCTGGGAGCTCAGCCCCCACCGAGACAGGAGCTGCTGCCATCCCAAGGCAGCAGTGTTGGGCAACAAGCATCTGGTACCCAATGAGAGCTGGTTTTTAAACTTCCCCCCTTGCAGACCAGCTCCCGCCTGGCACCAGTGGTATGGGGCTCCTCGGGATTGGGGTCGGAGTGTGCTGGCTGCCAGCCCTGCTCCCGGGAACTATAGAATAGTTGACTAATTGATACGAATTCATAAGGTTACTAGACTATTCAATTAACCGATATTTAACATCCCAAGTCTGTACTATGTGGAGCCCTGATATTGGCTTGGGACTGTAATTGCTACCATAACCCAAATAAATATTTGGCCCATGGTATGCCTCAATGACTCTCAAGCAGGTGTATGACGAGGTCTTCTAGGGGGTACATTAGCTCATCTAGATGTTGGTCTAGTTTTACAACAGGCTACATAAAAAACACTAGCAAAGTTGGTACAAACTGAAATTTGATGCAGACACTGATTTGCTTATACTACTGTGTATACTATAGACTGAAATGTAAGTACAATGTTTATATTCCAATCAATGTATTTTATAATTATCTAGTAAAAACAAGAAAGTAAGCAAGTTTTCAGTAATAGTGTGCCGTGTCTCTTTTATATCTTTTTGGCTAATTTTTTTTAAGTGAGGTGAAACTTTGGGGCATGCAAGACAAATCTGACTTCTGAAAGGGATACAGTAGTCTGGAAAGCTTGAGGACCACAACTACACTCTGTTGTATTTGTTCTATTCAGGGTGAGAATGCCACCCATTCCCCAGTAAAAAATACTTGTGTGTGACATTTATGATATCTCTGAGGGGGAACAACTAAGAGCTGAAGCACAACGTATCAGTTAAGTAGACAGGCCTTCAGAAGCCAGCCAAAAGAATGTTATAATTAGTCTGCTTCCATGGCATGATAAATGCCAATTCTATTAGTGTAGTGCAGCGTTTTCAACATTTTTGCTAAAAATGAGCAACTCACCACCTGCTGGGTGGCACCTCATCCTAACTGCAAAATGTATTTACATATGAATCTGTCTACTTATAGCTATTGCTGCTTTGATCGGCTTCTTCGCAGTTACATGATGCTTTTGAATTTAATTTTTAATTTGTTTGTGTGTGTGTGAGGGAGAGAATCTTAAGAGGTGCTGAGGAACTTCCACTCCCATGGAAGTCTGAGAAAATTGGGATTGATTAGTACCACTCAGAATCAGGCTCCTTATTGGTGGTCAGTATATATGCTATCATGCATTAAAATTTCCTTCTTTTTGTCATGTGAGCTCCACTAAAGGCTTCAGGATTGGAGCAAGAAAAAATTTAGAGCCAATATTATCATGGTGTGCCTTTATAATGAAAATACGGTGGATAAAAGTCAGTGTTTATTATTTTAAGTTACAACATTTTCTTATTGAAGGATTAGGATTTTTAAAATTTTTTAAATTAAATACATTTTATCTTTTTAAAAATAAACTTGTTTAAAATTAAAAATGAAATTATGACACCCTATGTAAAGGCCTAAATGTCATATAATCAACTAATTAATTCCTTTTTTTCCAAAATTTAAATAAAGGGGCTGCTTTTAAAATTATATAAAGTATAAGGTGGAAAATCTTAACTTTTGAGGTAAATTCAAGCTATGTCACAACGTTTTGTACTGTGTTAAATAAGTATCTTTGTTATTTCAGTCTTTATGATGGAAGGAATTCTGGTATTTACATTTTTGCAGTATAAATACTGTGTTTTTGTTATGCAAAAAAGCTTTTACCTTAAAGTCTTTTGGTTTCATTTTAATTGGCAGATGCAGAGAGAATATCTTCTTTATTTGAACTAGTTAATTTAAACCTGAAGAACTGTTAGGGAGTTTAAAAAGCAGGAATGCCCATTTTTCTCATCCAATCTATGAATAAAAACTAGGATGGAAGAATGAAATCTACAAATTCTAAAAATATGAAGGATATGGTGCCAGATTTTCAATGATACTTAAGCAGTTAGGCACCTAATACAATTTTCAAAAAATGTCTCCCATGGGAGTTAGCCACCTAATCTGTTTCAGGAACTTAAAGCTTTTGAAAATCTGACCCATGATGACCAGGAACGAGCTAGTCAGTTCATTAACTTTAGATGATACTTCCTTAGTTTAATAAATACATTAGTTTAAAATGCAAGGCATAATTTGATAAAAGTTTTTATGTATGTAGCACATTTAAGGTAGTTTCATTTAGCTCATAAAAATAAGTTTTCAATACTGCTTTTGTGTATTTTTAATGTAATTCAAATTTTCATTCTAATTTAAGTGTGAAAGAAATCACAAGTAAAATAATTACCATCTAATCATGTAAATAGAAAATGATGAATAACACATTTTTAACATGATAAAAATGTATAAATTAAGAATCTGAACAAATGTATTTAAGTAACATATATCCTTAAATAGATGTATGTAGATATAGTGTAAATTTGATTAGCAAAAAAGTACCAGTGTTTGGTTTAAATGCCATAATTGCATTGCAAATCAACATATTTAAATGGCCACGACAGCCAAGAAAAACAAACCTTTATTTTGGAGAATATACAAATACAAAACAAAATTAATATTTAAATCAAGGTTTCCTGTTTGCTATTTAAATCACTTTAATTTCAGTCAAGCCTCACAAATGAGGGTAGGAGGTAGTTCCTGTTAACTTGTGTCTGGTATCAGATTCTTGCAAGCCTGGAGCTGAAATCTCTCAATAGAGATTTTTCTTTAGGCACTAGGGTTAGCATTCACTAGGGTCAGGGACTGCCTGACTATTGGTCCTGTTATCTGACTACTCTGCCATGTCACCAGAGTTGCAGCTCAATTTTTAAGCCAAATTGCATCCATTAATAGTAGTCACATTACTAAAGGTTTTTATGTGGGTTAAATAACTTGCTGTCAAACTGCTGTAGCATTTTTATCTGTGCTGGAAGAGCAGAAGTGGTGTTTGGGCTCCATGCGACCGGCTGAGCTGTGAATCGACAGATGATGTTAATAAGCATTTGAGGACTAAATATATTTTAAGCTGTCTAGCTGTTTGCTCTCTGTGAGGGCTGTGAGACTAATGGGCCTGAAACATTGCTCATGCTTGCTCTTTCTCCAGTGTGACTCTGACCCGTGCAAGCATGTTAAATAGCTTTGTATGAAAATAAAAGAGCAAACTGCAATTAAAATTTATTTTGATAAGGTATAAATCACTAGCCTATTAACCTTGGCAGGTCAGCTAAGTAGTGCACAGTATAGTGATTCCACTTCTGGCTTGTAATCTATGTTCCAGTCTTAAAGATGATGTGCCGTGTGAGGTCGGTTCTAGTAGCGTGTTTTCCAAGGTAGCACTTTTTAAGATAGTTCTACTTTATGCTTGACCTAAAGGAGTCTTTGGGAAGAGGGGTGTGTGTATTGGCAACCACATATCTCTGCTGCAAGCATGTGTGTTGGGGAAACTCTTGCATTGCCATGAAATGTTTTTTTCCTGCTGTGTAACACAGGGTCTTAGTGTCCAGGACAGGACCTGCTTATAATGACTGGGGGCCAGCCTGGCACAATACTCCCAGTGCAGGAAAGAGTAGTGGGTGGATACCTCTCAATCTCAAAGGGACAGTATTTCCATTGCTCTCCTGGAGGGTCAGGTGCGGTAAGGTATCTTTAATAGGAGGCCAATTGATGGGGGCCATCATGAGGCTGCACTGAATTGGTGCATCACACTCCCTTGAGAAGCCTAGCTAACCATCTCATGGCCACACCCACCTCTGAGGTTGTGCTCCTGCTGGCTGCGGACCTTCTGGCAAAGGCGGATACCTGGAGTCATTTCTGTATTCCAGCACCTGTCTGGACTGTCTGCTGCTGGGAGCTTTTGACAGGGTCTGTGCTGGCTGCTTCTGGGAGAAAGGGAGGAAAGAAGGTGTCCCTAAGCAAAGGTGTGGGTGATGCCAAGGTTTGAAAGGCTTTGAAGAGACATAGAGGAAACTTGACATTAGTGTGGGAAGGGGTAAGAAGCCAGTGGAGTGAGGCTTGGAGGGACTGGGGAGGGTTTTGTGTGAGAGACCTGATGGACTGATCAGGCACTCTATAATGTGCATTAAAAATGATCTGCAGTAGTTAAAAGTAATGCTGAGAGTCCAACCAAAGGAATCTCTTTAAAAAGGTAATAGCCACTTGCCATAATTAAGCAAACTGCACAAGCTACTTAGGATATAATTGTTCTATTATTTTCTTTGTAGACCTCTCTCCACTCTCCTAGCACAGGCAGCCTGAGGGGCCAGGATTGCCCATATAGTCTGAGGCACAGAGCTAGAAGGGGCTGTGTCTCATAAATTCTCTATCTCTGTCCTAGTACAGGAGGGGAGCTGACATCTACATGGTTTGAGATGCTAAAACTCTCACTTTCCCCAGTAGCCCAACCCTCTCCCCTTACAATGCTGTTTCTTTTGCAGTAGGTGAGAAAAAGAACCATCTCTCTGTAGTGGTATTGGGCGGTGCTGCTTCTTTTTACTCCTCCCCCCTGCCTGTGGAAGTGAAGAGCTTCTATAAAGGCAATTCTGTCTCTCTTCCCACTCCTAAAGCAAAGGGTCCTGCCTCATCTCAGGGGAACTGTTTACTAGGTTGCTGCGACGTGAATTTCTTCTTCAGCAACATCTATGCTAAATATCTGTTCACTTACATCATTCGGCATCCTGCATGAACTGGTAACTTTGCATGGAGGATTATGATTATCTTTTGCGAAGAAAGCACATGATAGTGGTCAGTACAATAAATTGTTTTTCTTATTTTAAATTTCCATGAGTTAGAGATTACAATGACTCATGGCTTGGAATGAGCTGAAATCCCTAAGGTGCTTGTTACCGCCTACTATCACTTATTGAATTTCTAACATACTGGAGGGATGTCTGCAGAGAACTATGATGTACAATTATAAAAGGTTATAGCTTCATGTTGTTTGTACAGGAGTTATTAGCATGGCATAACTTCACTCTTGCTGTTAATTTCCCAGCGGCATGGTTATTAAGTACATTGTTCTGTATTTTCTCTAGGATGTTGACATATGTTGACCAACAGTAACATCGAACGTCAGCACTGCTGCATTGACTCCCTCCTGAATTCAGAAGCATCAAGAGAGATTTCTATGTAAGGTATGTTCTCACAGTTCCACTGAAATATAGTTCTCTTTATATTAAAAAGAATAATTCATACACTACTATAGAGAATGGCAGCTATTTCTGGGGAGCAAAGGGTTAACCCTCGTTCAGGTTCCCCTTTGGCGGGTGCTCAGAGGAAGGGCTATATAGCAGAAGTTCAAAGAGTAGCTGTCTTGGTAGCCTTTGGGAGGGTTAGACACCATGCCTAGGACTCTCTGGAGTAGATTGTCTTGTGCTGAATTAATGTGTGTGTGTTTTCTGGTTATAATTCTCTTTTTGACTAAAAGTTTTGTTGAGTGTAAGTGTGCTTTTGTTTCTGCTCTGTGAAAAAGAGCTCTCTGAATTTTGTAAAGTGGATTCATTAAGTGGACACTACCAAATTTGGACTGTATATACTGAAAAAAACTCATATAAATATATTCATCATTTTCCTTTAAGAAAAATCAGTGAATGTGAGCATTTTGTTTTTAATTTAAACCGGGCAATGTTTGGTACTGTAGTATTGTACTAGTGCATCTAATCCAGAAAGCAAATAGAAATTGACCAGCTCATGTTCATTTTCCAAGCTGACAGAAATGCAATTCCCTCCCTCCCTCCCCAAAACAGTAAAATGGTGAGAAGTTGGAAGGTTTTTTCTTTTGGAATAATTGAAGGTGTCAGGAGATTTTTTTTTTTTAATGGCATGGTACATTTGAAGTGTAAACATAAAGTGTTCCTTTAATGTTTATTTTAAATATTTAGTGATATTTATTAAATGTCCTTCACGTTAGTTTTTCAATCCTGACTCATATTTCTAAAATTCCCTATGGTACTAGCAAATAAACAGGCATTCCCCAGCTTGAAAGTAGGTGTGACCTCGGCATACTTTTTTGACTATTCCTAAGTGCTGTTTGGATCTGTTGTATTTTCCCACTTCCGTTACTCCATTTTGCCTGAACCCCATTAAAATGTAGACCCAAAATGTCCGTGTTTACCAGTCAGTGTTTTCCTTTGGAATGATGTCTGAGTGCTGCAACCTTGTATTCTGCTGTTGTAGACTAAAATTCAAGGCTGCTTACCTTCAGTTCGGAAGCATCTGCAAGCAGCCACAGGATGGACAAGTATGGCTGGGAGAGTATCAAGGCTGAGGCATACAAGTTGCTTTCCCTGATTCTGGATTCACATCCTCAAGGCAGTGTAGTTATTCTGAATGTTCATAGTTGTGAAGGAAAGCATAATCTGGCCTTGAACTAGCATTTGGTGCCTTAAGCAGAAGCCAGTGAAGGTGAAGGGCCATGCGTTACCCTTAGTATTATAGTAGTGTAACACCCGAGGGGGACAGTGAGCCCAAGTAATTCATCAGGATTCACCTTGGAGCATCTCCTCCTGATACTCCCCATAAAGTCTGTGGGTCCAAGGTCCTGGCATGGTAACCATTCCTCACTCTGCAGAATGTTTGTGTCTTTCTGGGATCCCCTTGTCTCCTGAGGGAGACATACAGCCATTGGAGTCTCCCTCCCTATTGCAGTTATGCATAGGAGCCATGGACAGGTTTCTCTGGACATAAATGCCACTGTTAGCAGCTTAACAGCAGAGTTAATGCTCTTAGCAGCACAGGTTTTCACTCCTGTCCATGGGGTCCTGAGGAGGGCCTCCTTTGAGCCTCTGCTGTGTGGTAGAGACATATAGGGACCGCCAGTTGTTTAGAGCAAGGGCAGGAACAGGCTATGTTGGTTCTGCTTGTACTTCCCATGGGTTTAAGGCACCTTATGTCTTAGTTCCTACTCATTTGCTCCTCTCTGGGCTGCGAAATGCAGGGGAATGTGTTGTGTAATCTAGTAACGAGCAAAGGAAGGCAAATTCAGTCTCCTCCCGCTTTCAGGTTTAACTTTACCCTGTGGACTTAGCCTCATTCCTTTCACTCTCCTGAAGGGATTAATGTATCAAGAGGGCTGAGTGTTTCTCTGTAAAACAGACACAATCAGTTACTCAGAGAGTGAGGAAATGCTACTTTTATGCACAGTGAAATGAAGCCGCACAGTGCAGTTCATTGGGAAGCTGAAGGGAGCGAGTAATGTCTATGCCTTGGCAGGTTAAGTACACAAGGGAATAAAATTGGCTTTAAAATTTGGTGGTGAATGGGGCACTCATGAAAACAAAGATCTTAATGGCACTGGCCAGAAGTAGGAGCTGTTGGATATAGGCGCTGAGTAATTTTCATATGGTGCTCTGCCGTTGTCCCTGTGCCAGACTGCTGCTGTTCCAGTCCCTGATGGACTAGTGACCAGATTGCTAAATAGAGCAAATAATATGGGGTGGGGAGCAGAAAATGGGGGAGAAAGGAGCTCCCTTAAGGCTGGTCCTGTGAGGTGCTGAAAGTCTTTCACCCCCACTGCCCTCAACACCTTAGAGGGTTAGCACCTGGGAGAAATCCCATCCTATATCCATGGGGGCATTATGGTTAAAATACAAGAACTGGGTCTGATTCACAAGGATAGAGCCAGCCCTGTGGGTGTACAATACTCAGTGGCCATGTGTGGTGCTTCTAGGACCTGTGTTGGGCCTGGAGCATCTCAGGGTATGTCTACACTAGCCCCCTAGTTCGAACTAGGGAGGCTAATGTAGGCATTCGAAGTTGCAAATGAAGCCTGGGATTTAAATATCCTGGGCTTTATTTGCATGTTCCCGTCCGGTTGCCATTTTTAAATTCCACTAGTCCGAAGTAACTGCCCCGCGGCTACACGCGGCAGTGAAACGGTAATTTGAACTAAGTCTTTCGAATGGAATGAGGAGTAACAGTTAATTCGAACTAATGACTTAGTTCGAATAACCATTTCACTGCCGCGTGTAGCCACGGGCAGTTACTTCGGACTAGTGGAATTTAAAAATGGCGACCGGACGGGAACATGCAAATAAAGCCTGGGATATTTAAATCCCGGGCTTCATTTGCAACTTCGAATGCCTACGTTAGCCTCCCTAGTTCGAACTAGGGGGCTAGTGTAGACATACCCTCATAGAGGTTGGAAGAAACCAGCTGGGAGCAGAGGTTGCTACTACACAGTGCCTGCTACAACAGTGACCTAATCGGATATACGTAAAGGGAACATACAGAAGCCTGTTGGTGAGCATTTCAGCCTGCCAAACCACAGTCTGACAGACCTGCAAGTAGCGGTCTTGTCACAAACCAGCTCCACAAGCCAGATCCACAGGGAGGCCCTGGAATCACAGTTCATCTGCAAATTCAATTCACATGCTAATGGACTCAATGGTGATATGGGCTGGCTAGGACACTACCTACTTAATAACCACTGAAGGTGCTAATAGCTCTCTGACTGGTATCCTGCCTGTCTTAGGAATCTATCTATTGACTTTGATTTTTATCTGCTTAGGTTTTAGTACCCATTCTCCAGATACTTAATGATGATCTGTCTCCCACCCCCTCCCTTTTTCTTTCTCTCCCCCTTCCCCTTCCCCTCTCCTATTTATTTAGAGTTTTTATATCCCCTACTCATAACTCCGGTCATCTGAAGAAGTGGTCTGTGCCCACGAAAGCTCATGATACCATCTACATGTTTTGTTAGTCTATAAAGTGCTACTAGACCATTTGTTGTTTTTAACCTGTTCCCCTGATCTGAGGGGGAGAATTTTCTTATTGCCTTTCCAACCTTCCCTGAGCTTTGGAAAAGAGGAAATGCAAATGTTCTCCTCCTCACACTCATGTCAGTTAGTCTCTGCCTTTCTCACCATGGGGTGGGAAGGCAGCTGGAGATTTGGAGCACAGGAAGGGAGTATGGAGGAGAGACAGACCAGTGGGGGATTATGTGAGAAGGGGCAGCAGGCATTAAGCAATGGGGCAGGCAGAAAGGACTAATTGGAGCTAGGGGAGGCAGTGCCCTATCTAGGCAATTCACATGTCTTAAAACAACAATGTATAGTACTGTGCTGGTTAGGGAAGTATAAATGATATCTGAATTGGCTCCTCTTAGGGATGTTAAATTTCACTTAATCAGCTAATTGAGTAGTCGAAAAGGGGGGAAACTGCAGAGCTGCCTGGCTCTTACTACATTTAAAAGGCAGAGGTACAGCAGGGGGACCGGGCACGAGCCACGACTCAGTTGTCCCAGCTCGTGCCCGGTCCCAGATGCTTTTAAAGGAGAGGTGCAGCATCTGGGACTGGCCATGAGGCAGGAATCAGCTGATTCCTGGCTCACGCCCAGTCCCCTGCTGCGCCTCTGCCTCCCCCCGATAGAGACAGTGGGGACTGACTAGTCGAATAGACACTCGACTAGTCACTTACATCCCTAGCTCCTCCCTAGCTATTTTTCCTGGCTATGCCCCCTTTCCCAGCCTGTACTGCCATTATTTTGGGCTGTGCTGTTGCCCTAAGCCCCCAGTAGGGCAGGTGGGCACAGCTGAGTTGGATTCCCAAGCCAATCCTGCAGCAAGCATTCCTCTGTAGCACCCTGGGCCTCTATGTGGGAGTAAACCAGGGCTGTTTTACAGTTAAGTGGCGTGAGGAAAGTTGTATGAGTGTCACCCATAGCACGAGAATTGTTGGCCATCTTAGAAGATGGAGGATGAAAAGATCAATGCAACACAATCTATTTTTATGTAGAATCCTTTATATGAAGTATCGCAAGCCACTTTATGAGGAGAGATTGATCAAGGTGATAGTACTTCAGAGAGCTGGCTGACAGCCACTCTCCAGCAGATGGAACTGGATTCTGCAGAGATGCAACTAAGTGAGATAGGAGAGAATTGCAATTTTAAAAGGGTTTAAAGGTGTTGTGTGTTAGCACAGCAGCTTTTGAGTTACAATAATGGGAGAGGAGAAAGGAGTCACTAATAGAAGAGATATAAGTGTGGATAACTTGTGGTAAGGGGAATGGATTATTGGGAAATGGAATCATATATGGTATTGGTTCTCAGCAGAGGTGAGTAGTCAGGTACAGGATGCCTCTCTTTTTAAGACTGACTTCAGCCAGCACTGAAATTTTTTAACTCTCTAGTGGAAATAAGGGCATGTGTAACTTTTTTCCCTCCTTTTCATTGTTGCAGTAAAAGCACTATGCGTGATGAGAAGCTATTTGGACACCCAGTGTAATGGGGAGGAAAGAGCTGACGACACTGGTGTGGTTCTAACCACAACATCAACTGTCAGTAGTTTCCTGTTACTAGTGTAACTCTATAGATGTGAACTTTGTTCATTTGTGTACTTCTTTTACTCGCATTTGGTAATTTTTGGCGAGTTTCTATTATTAATTTTGTTTAAGGATAGGGTGTTGTTTTTTGCACATTTGTCATATTTGTGTTTGGAGAGTGAGGTAATTATAGAACTCGTTACAATCTAACATTTAAGAAAGTGAAAAGAGACTTTTGTACCTCTCTTTTGCAGTTAACAATAACAAAGCCAACAAACAAGCCCCTCAAAAAACACATCAGGTCCCAGTTTTGTAATCAGAGATGCACGTACAAAGCCCTTATGATTTCAGTGGGGCTCAGTGGTCATAAAAGAATACCCCATGGGGGGTCTGAGTACAGGATTGGGTTCTCTGATCCCATTCTTTACACAGATTCATTTCATGCTCTCTTCTTCCATTCCCATTCCAGCTGCAGCAGTTGGCCATATCCTTCCCTTATGGCTTTTGATATTGTAAAAAAGGCTTGGTGAGACTGCATGTTTTCCAGCTCAAGTTATGTTGATTCCTAGGTTGAAGAGTGAAAATTAAAGGGATCAGTTCTGGTTTGATGTTGGGAAAAATACTATTATTATTATTGTTATTTTTTAATTTGTATTTATTTATTTAAAAACAATGGAAAAAAGACCATCCCTTTCTGACCAGAGCTTCATCTGGAAAAGGAGACTATAAATATTCTAAGTTAGACACCTGAAGAAAAGTAACCTGATTTTTCCAGAGGTGTAGAGCACCTACAGTTCCTGCTGACCTCACTGGAATTTATGAATGCTTCTGAAAAGCAAGCTGTCCTTAAAAGTGTAAGGATACAATTCTGCAAATAGTTATGCACGTGAGTAACTCTAACCATGATGGTAATGGCACTACCATAGAAGTAAATTTTCTCAAGTGCTTTAATGTGTGCCAATTAGACCTTTGGGTCTAAAATTTTGGAAAACTTTGGCCATAGATCTTATTAGGTATGACACGTCCTGTGGTCCATTTAGTCCAGTACTCTACCGTAGGTGGCAAGCAGTATCTCATGCTGTAGAGCGGTGGTTCCCAACCTTTTGGGGCTGCCGGGCGCCCGGGGGCGGGGCCGCGCATGCACCACGTGTCCGGGGCACAAGAATGGCTTGGGCCAGCCCTGATCACTCGGCGGGCGCACATAAATGCCCCGGCGGGCGCCATGGCGCCCGCGGGCACCACGTTGGGGACCACTGCTGTAGAGAATGTGGTGGGAGGCGGGGCTGGAGGAGGTGGGTAGAGAGGGGAATGCTTTATATGAGAACGATGTGATTTTGTGTTTGGAAAACCTACGCTGGTTTTTACTAGTAGATGTAAATTCTCTGGTGCTGGAGCCATTATTTTCATGTTTGTTATCCAGCTAAATGCCTGTTTCATCCCTCTCTTGTTTTTGTCTCCCCGTCTGTGTCGGCATTTGAGACTTGCTAGTTATGGGTATTCACAGGAAAATATTGCTGGTGTTTAAACTACCATTTTGTGTAGTTAGTTTTGATATTTATATTTAATCCTATTGAGATTTGCTAAGAGACAAAGGATCACAACAAGGCTATAGGGCTTTATTACAGGGTCATATGCAGAGTGTGATGTTTATGTTGGCTACAACACTGCATGTTTCTCTGAATTGGTCCCAGGATATGAAAGAGGCAAGGTACATCAGGTAATATCTTTTGTGGGGCCAACTTCTCTTTGTGGAAAGTACACAATTTTGAGCTACACTGAGTCCTTCTTTTCCAGCAACAGAAGTGATCCAATAAAAGATACTACTTCACTTACCTTGTCTCTTCAGAGTGAGTAACAATTATTCGCAATTCTTTATGTCATTTCTTTTTGTTGTTGTTGCTTTTGTTTGACATTTGCAGTTTTCTTAAAAGGCCTTTTCCTAGTAAAAAATGTTCTTGGTACTTTTCTTTATCAAAACAGGATATAAAGTCTGAATGCTGCTTGTCACTTTAATCTGGCATTGTAGCTCAGTGCTACAGCAGTCAAATTTGACATAACATTTATATGGCTCTAAATGTGCAGCAGCAAATACGAATGGGGGAAAATACATTCTACATATAGATGTTAATTTGTCTCTGCAGGATAGGTTTTAGATACACTCACTTAACCTGATTTTGTTCTTAGTGGGCACGTAATTCATGGACATAAAAATAATGGCCCACTTTCCTCCCTCCTGTAACTCAATTGACGTCATTGAAGTTACAGCAGGGATGATTTGGCCCAATTTCTTTAAAAGTAAGATCTGATAAGCAAGCCCTTAAGGAAAAGACCTATAGAGAATGATTTTCCTGGGATAGGATGAAAGAGATCTAATTTTCTATTAAAGTCTATAGGACCACTTTGGTTCCATCCCTATGAAATTAGATAGGAGGACTCTTTTTTTTGTAAGGGAAGTATGTAATATGTTCTTGCCATCTGGAGGGTTGCCACAAGTGGCACCAGGGAAAGGTTTATCAGTTCAGAGTATATCCACTTTAAAGGGACTAATTTAGAATTAGTCATTTATAGGAATGTAAGTGACTAGCCGAGTAGTTGACTACCTGATAAGTATATACTTATCAGGTAGTCAAGTGACTACTCGACTAGTCACTTCCCCCACCTTTGCTGCCTTTATCAGAGGCAGCAAGGGCAGGGAGCAGGAGCCAGTGCTGGGGGGAGCCAGCTTAAAAGCTGGTTCCTCCAGCACTGTGTCTGCAGGGCAGCAAAGGGGAACCAGGGAAGAGACACGTGGTTCTTACTACATTTAAAAGGCAGAGGCACAGCAGGGTTAGCTCCCTGCAACTCTGCAGTTTCCCCCCTTATTGACTAATTGAGTAATTGATGGAAATTCCACAGACCACTCGATTAACTGATTAAATGAAAATTAACATCTCTAGTCATGTACATGGAGGTCAATAGGGGGGTACTTTACAGCAGGTTTACATTTTGCATGTTGAAAGACCCCAGGATAGCAATAGATGCTGCTATCTCTCCTTAAGAAACAACATTCTGAGACAATAAATGTCGTGCCAGATTTCAGAGATGTGACTGTACCTATTTCATTATTAAGATCCCAAGTTTTCCTTTTCCCCACCACTTTCTAGAATTGGTGTTGCCTGTCTGCATCTGAAGAACGGCAAAAGAGGGTTTTATTTTACCTGTCTGATTAATGTCCTGTTGCACTAAGGTATTAATAAAACTCCTGTTGTAGCTGAAGTATCCCAGGTTAGAAACCAAAGCGCAATTGCTTTCACCGGCCCTGTTTTCAGAGTTTTGACCTGATATGGAAGTGAGAAGGTATGGACCCCACATAAGATAAAAAACATTACTGACCACTACAGAAATGTAAATAACAGTCTGTCTTACATCTCCCTTCCTCTGAACCCAAAAAACCCGGCAAAACAACCTATTGTATTTCCAGGCTTAGCACATAGAAAACTGGAACAAGTCCTATAGAGTTAAGAGGTGCTGGTCATTAGCATCTGCAAGCTCCTTTTGTGGATGTTCTACATATCCAGTACTTCTGAAAATTGTACCACTAATTCATAAAGTGATTATTTTGATTCAGAGCCTATTAGCAATATTTGAGGGAAAAAATAGTTAGAAAAAGAGAGCCCTGTTGTAACTGATAGAATTTCAGAGTACTGGTTCAATTCAGCTCTTGAAATGCTGATTTTTGTTATGTAGGGTATCTGCGTGGGGAATGCATTAAGTTATGGGACTTTAGATGGCAACAACTATATCTGGTTGAGATCTATTAGCAACTTTTTTTTAAGTGTTCTTGACCTCAGATTATTCAGTTGAGTTCTGCTGCACACACAATATTCATGATGAGGAAATGCTATTTATGTTTTTGGTGAAATAACTTTGCTGAGCATGCAAAGCAACTGGCTTGCAAAAGAAGGACTTTGCTGATTCAGGGGACAGTGTTTCCTTATGTGTATGTAAGGAGATTCAAGTAGGCAGCCTTTTGCAGTGGCTAGCTACAGCAATACCAGAAAGTGCCACAGACTAGTATAAACAGTGGAAAAACTTCCAGAAGCTGGAACTGGATGACTAGAGATGCCTCTGACATTGGTCACTGTTGGAAAAGAAAATATTGGACTGGATGGAACGTTGGTCTGACCCAGTATGGCTCTAATAGTCTGTTTTCTCTTTCCATCCTCCCTTTAATTTGCATACTTGTTTTGTTAGATTCCTTAACTCTGAATGGGAAATGTATACTCCATGGTGGGAGGGAATTCTTAGTGGGAGTGATAGTTTCTAGAAAATAGTCTTGCAGCGTTTCTACTGCTCCTGTGCTTGGACTCATTAGATCCAGTGGGAACATGAATAGGAGCAAGAGTAGATAAGATCAGTGTTCCCTCTTAAGCTAGGAAACAGCACAGCTTCACAAGTGATTAATCAGCCCCTCCCAGTCAGAGGCTCAGGGCCCCCTGCATTGAGCTGACTGACTGGGTGGGGCTGATTAATCACCTATGAAGCTGTTCGGTGGCACAGCTTAGAGGGAACACTAGATAAGACATTTAGTTTGTAGACTTTTTTATATCCATTTTGTAAATGAAACATCATCAGTAAATATCTAATTAAAATAACCGTCCCTTTTTTTCTAACTCCCCCTTTGAGGGAGCTTAGAAAGGGGGGTTGTTGACTCCATCTGGTACCACAAAGAGCTGACCTCCTTTTCTAGACTTTTATGCCTCCTACAGTGGGGGAATGGTGCGTTTCAGCCAGACTGGGGATTTGATTAAGGGAAGGGTGATGACCTATACTGTACAATTTGTTGCTGTGTTCTTCTAGATGTATTGCAACTTTATTCTTGTAGCAAGTAAACAATATCCATTGTTTCTAGTGTTTCCCGTAAGCTGTGCGCTTGGGCGGACACATGGGAAAGATTCATATGCCGCCTAGCTGATTAACATAGCACCCACAGCTGGTATTTCTCCTGGTGATGCACATTCACACATGCCTCAGAGCACATAACAAAATTGATTCTGTACATAGATGGAAAAAAATAGTGGAAAAATTGATTGTCTCCTGTCTGTCTCTTGACATGGCTGGACAATGTTACGGTGCATTGAATTAAAGGCAAAATTTTCAAAAGTGTCTTAAGAGCTTTAGTCACTTTTGAAAAATTTGCCCTTGTCCATTTCCAAAAAAAAAAAAAAAAAAAAAAAAGAGACTGCTTAATGTGCCCATAAATTCTTTTGATGTAAAATTTACTATGGTGGTGGTTGCAATTAATTTATATAGGATTGCCAGGTGTCCGGTTTTGAACCGGACAGTCCAGTATTAGAGCTTTCTGTTCAGGAAACAAATTGAGAAAATATAAATGAGAAAATATAAATGTCTGGTATTTTCTAAATAAGACGTAATGTAGATTGTGATGTAATGTTAAGTGTGTCCGGTATTTTTGTTGAAACTATCTGGCAACCCTAAATTTATAGGACTTATGGACAGCGATCCTCTGTGATGTAACAATGTTGACCACAGAGAAGTTAAGATAGGGATGAATTTTGCTCAGTAGGCTTGTCACATTGTGTCTATGAAAAATGATGCATTAATTAAAATCTCAGCAGATTCCTAAGTAGATAGGCTACGAGTTATAAGCATTGGATTATTGCTGAAGAAAATAGAATGGCACTGGTAGAATGCTGCTGTGATATGTTTATTGAAACATTAATAAGCTGTTGGAGTTTTTTTTTGTTCAAAATAGTGGCCAAAGTACTGTCCTTAACTGATACCTGTCCTCTCTCAGAACATTCCCAATACTAAGCATTGAAGAATCATGAGGCTGGTCCCAAAAAATGATGAGAATTTAAAAAATAATAAACTATTTTATTTGCCTTTTTGGTTTGAGCTTTTAAGTATCTAATTTTTTTCAACCATTTTTTCTGATTTCTAAGCAACTGCGAGGACAGGAAACAACATGAAAACTGAGATCCTTGTACAGTTTTCATATAATAATATGATTCCAGAAGCTAAGCCTCGTAAGAAAAATGCTAGGTATTAGTAGATATGTGATACAATTGTGAGAAGTGTCAACAGAGCTCAGGTATTGAGTTGTAAGATTTCCCTCATAGCCTTTTAACAACGTTTTGCAGTGAGATCTTCCTTAGAACTATTTTCAACCACTTCTCTTTTACTCATGGCTGTTGTCCTCCACCTATGGAGACAAATTCATTTGACACTTCTCTTAAATACCCAGCCCATTCTTCCATCCCTACTCTGGGATTATCAGCCATCTTGAACTGATTAATTACTCCCCTCCCTTCCTTTGATTCAGGTGAGAGTTAGAACTTGAAGAGCATGGCAGCATGAGATAGATGTTTTATTCAATGGAGGCAGGGCTGTGGGTATGTCTAAACTTGCGGGGAATCAGGGTGATGTTTTTGTTTTGTGTATGTCTCTGTCTTTTAACAAATTCAGTTATTTGTGTTTGTTTTGGTTGGGTTGTGGATACATCAGCCTCACTTTGTGGACACATGAGGCCCCTTTAAAATTGACCATACTAGCCCTTTTGCTGTGAAGACATGCAGAGGGCCTTTGGATCCCCCTCAAGTCCACAGCAGTGAAGGGCTCTGCCATCTCATGTGACTCAACTCCTAAAGGCATAATTTGTGTTGGAATATAGTGAACAGGCTATTAATCTATTGTTCTGATTGCACCACCCAGCCACCTGTAGTACAATGAACACTGTAGTGCTAGTGCTCTTCATGCTGTCTTGACTTGAGCAATTTACAGTGGAGGACAAAGACCTCTTTCTCCAAACAGGACGCTAGGAAGTTCAGCGGTAGGAAAGCAGGAAGCAGTAATATGATCCAGGGTTATCACATTCAGTATATAGTCCTTTTTTAGATTTATGCTCCCTCTGTGTTGGTGGGATCTGTGCTTCATTTCCTCCCATACTCAGTGCTTTACCTATTGTTTTATGAAATGGCTGCACATCACCATGGTGATGAGTACAGATAAAGGTCAAGATGGAAAGCTTTTGTCTGGATTGAGACTTGTCCTAAGCTGTGAGATGGCTGGATCCAGGGTTGTGATTTGGCCCCATCTCTAATTCTTTTTGTACCCAGGATTATAAAGCAGGACCTTTACAGTTATCATCAGACCTACTTCCTCAAATATCTGAACATGTAACTAATATGTGGTCCTTGCTAAATGAGGATGCTGTTTAGGTAGGCGACTATGGCAGCAAATTTTATGTAGTTTAGGGAATTTATTTCACTAGATCTTGTTCTCTGAATAATGCCTTATATAAACTAAACAAAACAAAAACCCTAAACCCTCAAATATCTGATTCCATACAAGGTTCCTTTTATATCAGTATTAATAAACTTATACCAGTTTAAAAACATGCCAAATAGTATAAGCTTCAGTGCTTAGAACTAAGGATGTTAAAGAGCAGTTATTTGGCTAATTGTGTAGTTAATACAGTTTGTATCAGCTACACCAGTGGTGCACAACCTGTGTGTTGCGCGGTCACGGATGTCTTCCTGGGGGCTTGCTGCACTGCTCGGCCACCCGGATCTAAGTGCCACACTGCCCGGCCGTGGGCGTCGCGGTTGAAAAAATGTTGCTTACCACTGGACTACACGATTAGTTGATTAGGGACACTTTGAAAGCCGCAGTAGGGGTAGCTCCTGGAGCCATCTCGAGCTGGGACTGAGTAGTCTTGGCTCGCATTGGCTCTGGACCACTGTGGCTCTGCAATTTAAATGTATTAAGAGCTGCTGAACCGTTATTACATTTAAAATGCAGAGCCACAGTGATCCAGAGCCAGCGCGAGCTGGGTCCAGCAGCCCCTGTTTGAAGCAGTCCAAGCTGGCCGCAGACAGGGGCTGCTGCCAGCGCAGCCTGTGCCTGTGGCAACCCTCGGCCTACTGTGGGTAGAGGCTGCTTCATAGCAGCCTCCCCTATTTTACCCCCCACTTCCTCTGATAGAGGCTGGTGGGGGGTGGCAGACGGCACTATGAAGACAGTGCTAGGGGGAACTGGCTTTTAAGCCAGTTCTCCCCAGAACTGGCTCCTGTCCCCCCTCCCCCCACTGCCTTTCATACAGAGGAAACAAGGTGGGGGGGAGGAGTGAGTAGTTGAGTACTCCAGTTGAATACCCAATAAGCTTATGCTTATCGGGTAGCTGAGTAGTCGACTGCTCACTTACATTATTCCTACTTGGAACCCTTGCTGTGGAATGTAACAGTGTATATTTTTAATATTTAAAAAAAAGTAGTCATGTTCTAAGACAGGGGTGGGGATCCTAACGCCCAGGTGCCAGATGTGGTCCCCAGCTTGCCTGGATCCAGCTCCTGGGGCTCAGGGCTCCTCCTCCCCAGCATTGGGAAGCCTGTACTGGCACTCTAGCCCCCGCTGCTCCACGCCTGACTGATTTTTCTGAATTTTCTGTAGGTCAGCGACCCAAAAAAGGTTCCCCACCCCAGTTCCAAGAGAAGTCAGTCTTTAGTTTTGACAAAAATGTCTGATCCACCAAGGGCCTCAAATCATAGGAGCCCCCTCCTCCCACACTAGGGACATGTTGAAATGCCGGCATGATGATGTTTTCTGCTCCTTTGCTTCTTGACATGGGGTATGAGCGGTTTCATTCCAGCTGAGAGCTGTGGAGGGCATTTGCTAACCTCTCCGAATTGCTCCCTTTTTCTGTTTAATGGAAAAGATCCAGCTTTTACCCCTATATGTCCCTCCATAAATACATCATTTCTGGACATGCTACCTATTAACGTCCAACTTCTGCACGTGCCATCTGATATAGCAGAGGGAATTGGAGCAGGTGTGAGGAAAGATAGAGCACACTTGATTTTGCAGCTTTAGATTGAAATGATTGGCTCTGGAGAAGCCTCCCAAGCCAGCTCTTATCCTAACATCTGTTGCATACTAATACAGAATCCTACTGAGGAAGACTTGTTGAGAGCTAGGCTAAATCAAACAGCACTTTTGCCAATTAAGTTGATTTATACCTTATCATAATAAGTCTTTACAAAAATGTACTTTATTGTAATGCATGGAAGCTTTCAGATGGATTAATTTCTTCTTCGAGTGATGGTCCCTATCTGTATTCCACACGTGGGATATGCATCCACACCATCTGGAATTTCTTGCAAGCAGTATCCATTTGCCTCTCCATATACCATAGCTCTCCTCATGTGCTGAACCTAGGCTATAAAGGGCAGTGCAGGCCAACACTTCTCCAGTTCCTTCTCACTGTCACATTGTCTGAGTTGGTATCATCAGTGTCCTTAGTTCCTTTTTACTATGCCATTACTTTAAGAATTGGTTATAGTTTCATTTATAGTAGTTTTTATAGCATAGATAGTATTTTCTCTTCTCCTGGGGATTTTCCCCCCAGGAAGTCTGGAATTATGTCCAGGACCCGAGGGTTCAAAAACTGTTTCCTGGCCTCACTTATTTTGTATTAGAGACAAACATCAGTACTTCCTTAAGAAGCTTACATTTCCTCCAAGTGCAGCATCTGCCAATCTCCTCCCCTACCCCACAATGAGCTTGTGAGGGTCAGAAACTGAGACTCAGAAAACACCTCTTGAAAAAAGCAATGAAGCCTCAATCAGATGCAAATTGGAGAGCAGTCCCCCCCATACATAGGGTTGCAAGATGGTTTAACTAAAAATACCGAAACCCCCTCCCCCCCCCAAAAAAACCCCAAACAAGTACTGTTGAGAAAAAAAAAGGGGGGGGGGGGAACCAAAGTTGTTGAGGAGAAAAAAAAAGACCCAGACAGTTATTAAGCAAAAAAAAAAAAAAACCCAACCAAACAAAAAAACCCCCAGCATGGCCCCTTTAAGACCTTTGGAGGGGTTTTTTGCTGGCGGCCATCTTGTCTTCTTACTCTGTGTGGGAAGAGAGCTCCCCTGCGGAACTAGGTAAGTGGGGAGGAGGGGGAGTTCAGAGGGTCTGGGGGAACCGGGGCGGTTGCTGAATGTGGTAGGGTTGCCACGTGTCTGGTATTTTCGCCTCCTTGCAGGGGAAAAAAATCAGAAAATACCAAACATTTTAGGTGTCCGGTATTTTCTGATTTTTTTTACTGGACAGAAGGCGAAAATACCAGAGTGTCCAGGACAATACTGGACACCTGGCAACCCTATCCATACAAGGCCTCAACAGGTGGGCAATACTTCACTGAGCATGAGCTCAGGAATGGAGGCTATCTGTGAAGCCTCAAGAGAAGACTTCACAGGAGAGTAAGGGATGCTTTCATTGTCAAGGGGTAAGTCAAGCATGCTATGTCACAAGTTTTGATGTCCCAAAATTTTTTCACGATTCTTAATAATCGTGTGTATGGTTGTCGGAGACAGCAGTATCGGCACACCATTCACCCTTCCTTTTACGGACTAATACATCCAACTTCACATCCTGACTAACACTAATGTGATGCCTCTTACATTCACCAACTTTATTTTTAACAATGTTGCACTTCCCTTAGGCTTTGAAAGGGTTGTGCAACATATAGTATCACAATACTGTACATATCAATCAGAAATGAAATGTACTGTAAAGGATGACACAGTGGGCATGCGGTATCTTAGCACAAACGTGACTCCACACAATGAAGACAGAGAGCGTCAATGCTTGGCGCAAGTATTCCTCCGCATCTGCTGCATCTGTGCATCATGTGAGTTGGCTGCTTTCTTTGATTTGTGTTCAAGCGGCTGACTGTTGTTTGAGCGATTTTTTTTTTTTTTTTTGAGCATTGGAAGATCAGGGAATAGGAGGACTTATAACAAAACAGTTCCTAAATTAATCAACTACATTAGTGTGGAACCAACTTATACCAGGGCAATTTATAGGTGCCTCAAGCCTGCTAAGCACTGCTCTTCCTAAAGTGCTTCTCCCAGAGAACCAGTCCTTCCCCTTTTCTGGTCAGGTCTGACCCAACTGCTCTGCTGAGCAGCTCTTTATAACAGGGCTGTCCCAGCAAGCTGCCCTTTGATTTGCTCCCTGTAAGCCTCTCTCTGTTTGGAGGGGTTTGCACAGGCTCCCTCCTGTCTGCTCTTAATGCCTCCCTTAGTGGAGTGGGGGCAGTCGCTACACTACACTCATAAACCTAAAGACAAGTCATCTATGTCTAAGACTGTCCCAAAAAGAAGCAATCCCTCACCAAAGTCATGAGAACCAGTGTGCTTAGGTGCTAAGGTCTTAGGCCCAACTCAGTCTTTTCAACAAGAGGAAACTGTGGTGCAGAAGAGAGCGGATCTGACAGTTCTTGAACTGGCTCTGGTGGTGAAGATGTGGATAGGTACCTCCTGGTGCTTCTGTTCACTTTGGGGACCAGGGTGGTACCTGTTCAATGCAGCCCTGGAGGAAGCAGAATGCCATGTTGACCAGACAGGATCTGGCTCCACCAACAGATTCTCTTTGTACTCCAGGATGATCAGAGGCATACATCTCCTTGGAAGACATCTTTGCTCTCCCTTATTTGCATTTACACCTGTTGGGGCCATCTATATTTCAGGACATTGTTAAACCAGAGAATGAGTCTATCACAAGGAGATGGAAACATTACCTTATGGAACTCACCAGCCTCAAAGTGCAGACCTCAGTACCATTGGTCCCACTGCTGATCAGGGATCTAGTTTTTTGATTAATCAGAAGCTCTGCAAGAGTCTCTGAGGCATTGAAGAGAGGTGTCCCTGGAGAGAATTTTAGAAACTCTAGGTTCCGACCTCCATCCAGACTCAATAAGACAAGCCTTATTCAACTGAGATGGTATCCTATGCCATATAGTTCCCCTCTGCCAGTGCATCCATCATGTAGGCAGTAATGAGGACGGTAGCTGTACTCCAGACATCTATCACTTATTTGCCCCTTTCAAAGTATTTGGCAGAGATGGGTAAGTTGGATCTGATGCTGATGGTTCCAGGAACAACTTTGTCATAGCCATTGGATGAGGCAATCACTCCATCTTCTGTTTGGCATGCCCCTGCTTCTTGTGTTTCTGCTCTTAAGAAGGCCAATAAGCATTACTGTGTCCCATCCAAGTGGAGGAGAGGAGTTGTTCTCTCACTCTCCACCAAATTCACAGCTGGTGCTGGCAGCTGTAAAGCACTCCAAGCAACAGCATCCAAAGGCTGCTCTCTCTGGTAAAGGACACAAGATAGATAATCTTCAGGGAGGAAAGGTCTTGTCTTCTATCTCCCACCAGGTCAGGATCTCTAATTGTCACATCATCTTGGCCAAATATACTAGATTTTGAGAGTTTAAGGACAAGCTCCCTGAGAATAAAGCCTGCTTCCAGGCCTTAATCGATGGGGGCAAAGTCATAGCCAAAACTTCACTTCAAGCCAGGGTAGATGCTGCAAATACCACTCTGAGAGGGATCTTCATGACCATTGTAATGAAGGAGAGACTTGTCGTTGCAATCCTCAGGTTTCCCTAGAGAACTGCAGAGCATCATCGCAGATCTGCCCTTTGATACTATCCACCTGATCCTTGAGTAGAATAATGAGTCTCTCCACTCCCTCAGAGACTCGAACAATGTTTCACTCTCTGGGCATTTATACTCCTGCCCTAAGAGGAAGCATCATCGATAGGGATAGAGGGAAAGATTACCTCTTTAGCCCTTTTATCATCAGCATTCTGAGGAGCCACCACACAAGAAATAGAGTATACATCTAGGATCCTATCCTCTGCAACAGCCACCACTATTTCATACTCTAATCTCCTGGTAGAGTTTATTTTGATGGCACTGTTGAGGCCTACATCACTTTATTGAAGCCTCTTCATTTCCCCCTTATCCAGCTTATCAAAAACTGGAAGGCCGTAACTACAAACCAATGGATTTTAGAGGTTATCTATAGTAGCTGTCTAACTGAGTTTCTGACTGCTGCTTCCTACAAACCCTCTTCCTGTTTCCTCTTCAGGGACTGCTCTCATTAAGAGATTTTACAACAGGATATGAACTCTGTGCTCTATAGGGGAGCCAAAGAAAGATTCCACCTCAATGACACAGGAAGAGATTCTGTTCCTCTTCCTTCTTGATCCACAAGAAGAATGGAAGATGAAGGCCAGTTCTCAGTCTGTCAGATAAAAAGTAGCTTATCTAAAATCTACAATTCCCTTGTTAGAGGGGGTTATGTGGTTCACGGCTCTCTTCAAGAAAGAAGGGTCTACTATGTATTTGAGAGAGTTTGTCAAGTAGTCCTCCTAATCTACAAGAGCTAGGACCACCAAATTCAGTATATGGGATTCTCTTATCATAACTTAAAGCAACGTAGGGGTTTGGTTGTTTCAGGAAAATGGGACGTGCTATGAAAGGGGCTGGCTGGAGTTGTGCCCCCCCCATCCAGGACTGCCCCAACCCCAAGCCTTCTACCTCCCAGACACCTTTTAGAGAAGATGAGGGGGGTAAGGCTCTCCTTCCCCTTCCCCGATGCATACAGGAACATTGCTGGCCGTTAAGTAAGGGGAAAGTGCCCAGTTTGCTGCATTCCTCACTCTGGCTGGGGAGCGCAGAGGGCAGATGAACCTGGACCTGCCCCTTCCAGGGAAGGGGTGCATGTCCCCTGGCTGTGCCTACTGGAACTTCAGCAGCCATGGAGAGGCGCTTCTCACTTGGCCCCAAGCTGCTATGGTGAGAGGGCTGGGGTTGTCATCTCTTCCCCAGGGCAGCCTGTATACTGAATCACTCATCCTTAGCCCTACACCAGAGCAATGATTTAAATGAAGAAAAAAAATGGAGTTAAGGAACCCTACAATCTTCTAGTATTTTCATATAGATGTCCATCCAGCCCTCAAGAAGTTCCTAAAGTTTCCCTTCAACCAATACTGTTACTAATTCTGAGTCCTCCTCTTCAGTCTGGTCACAGCACCAACCTTTGTAAATACGTTTTCTCGGTCATAGGTGGTTGGGTCAGAAGAGAAGGATTTAAGCTTCTCATACCTAGAAAACTAGTTTCTTACAGGCATCTGCATGGAGGTCCACAGGGCAACCAATGTTTTGCCCAGACTTTTACCTTTCCCAGTAGTCTGTGTCAATCATGAAATCCACATTGACTATCATGAGGTATGTGCACCTCTTGGAGTCAATGTTAGGCTTGATTACAGCAAGAACGTATCTAACTCTAAAAAGGTTTCAAGCCATGAGCGTGGTCTTAAACCAGGTCACTTTCAAATCCAGGATATCAGTCAGAATTTGCTTTTCCCTCCTTGGTGAGATGGCTTCATGTATACGTGACATATCTTTCAGCCAGGCTTTTCTTGCTGTACGCACAAGAGTAGAGTCCCATAAATAACAAGGTCTCAATTCCATTCAGGATTCTAGGCCCACTTAGCTAGTGGACAAAGCTGGAGAAAGTTTGGGTAGGTATCCCTTTCCTCACACTGACACTTGTGACCAGCACCTCCCTTTTGGGTTGGGGGTGCACATGGGCGATCACATGGCACAGGGTGTCTTGAACCCCTCAGAAGCACATGAATTTACTAGAGCTCAGGGCAATCCCTTGGACCCGCAGTGCCTTCCTCCCACTTATCTAATCCAAACATGTTCAGATAATGTTGGACAATATGACAAATGCATTTTATATAAACATGCAAGAGGGAATGAGATCTTGTGCATAGAAGCAGTCAGTCTTTAGAGCTCAGGCTGCCTGAGCAGACACTTTTCTATGAATCATGAATGGGAGATTCATGATTTGGTTCTCAGTGATATCTTTGCTCAATGGGGAATGCCAGGCTGGAAAATTACTTCCTTATTGGTGAACAGGAAGCTTCCCTAGCACTGCTCCAGAGTGGCCCTGGACAAAAACTCTCTGGAAGTGCCTTCCAGGTGCTGCAGAAGGTCACTGGGACTGGGCTTTCTCTCCAGTTCCTTTGTTACCATAGCTTTTCTGAACATCCACTGAGAGATCTTGGGTCATCCTCATCACTCCCAACTACTCTTAACAGTTCTCACAGCTCTATTGAAGCTGTCAGCACAACCACCCATAAACATCCCTACATTGCTGGACTGTCTAATGCACCACAAGAGCAAGGTCACATCCCAGCAATTTAGGGACTTTGCAACTCAGAGTCCAATATTTGAATGGGCACTGGAGATAGAATGCTCGTGTCCCAAGACAGTGCAGTCCATCTTAACCAAAGTAGAAAAGCTTCTACAAGGAACTGTTGCTAAGCTAAACGGCGCATTTCTCCACTAAGGCTCATTAGTGCTATTTGTCTCTGGAATTTGCTGCCATCCCAGATATTACAGGGTATACATTTACCCTTAAGCCTTCAGGTCATGGAACAGGTGCATTTAGCAACGCTAAGCCCTTTCCATTCTTCAGTGGATAACTGTATGATCTTTTCATGCCTGTCCCATGAGAAGGTTTCTAAAGGGGATTCTTAGATCTTTTCCACCAGTGGTGAAGTTGTATTACCTTTTGTTGCCCCACTGGGAAGGCAAAGGCCCATTTTACCAAGAGGCCAGCTACTTTAGCTGCATCTCTGAATGTCGTGTATATAACAGAAATATCTGGGGCAGCTCTTTGCATAGTTTCAGGCCCACTGATATGGAGTGATGTACGCTCTGTGCAGCACTGAGGTCTGGGGGGAGGGAAGAGAGCGAGCTCCCTAGCCTGAGGCACCACTCCTTCTGCCCAAGACACTGCCCCTTCCAGGGGTGCAAAACAGCCCCCCTCTCCCCCCGCCTTGCCTAAGGGCCTATTGAGGCTGTTGGCCCTGCGGCATACTTTCACTATGAGACCGTACATGCTGGTACAGTTGTCAGCTGTGGCTATGACTGTGGGAACAGCAGTACTAAGATCCGTTCTCACTTCCTTGTCCTTGCACCACTTGGTTGACTACTGCTTATTAATCTCTCGCATGTGAAAATAATTCACCTAGGGGCCATCTCTCTCTCTCGAAGAAATGAATGTTACTTACCCGTATTGAGAAGTCCTTTGAGTTGTGTGGTTCCTGTCTGTATTCCACTGCCACTCTCCATCCTCTCTGCTACAGCTTCATTGTGCTACAGGAAGAATGGGAAACTGGAGAAATGTCCGCCTGCACCACCCTTAAGTTTATGCCTTCAACGGGGATCATGGGTGAGTGATGGCACACATGTGGGCCAATGGACACTGTTTGCAAGATGTGTATCCCACAGGTGGAATGGAGATAGGGACCACATTGTGCACATGTGTATCCCACAGGTGGAGTGGAGATAGGGACCACAAGTTTGGAAGCACCTGCAGTTACAGATAAGTAACCTCAATTTCCTGAATGACCCATTAGTGTAGCCTCTAGTGACTTTAAAGATGTGTTGTTAATTGAATTCCTTCACTTCCAATAAAATTGTCTCTGTTTTCACTTCAGTTTACAACAGACTCACACTTAAAATGGGGTGAGGAGGAAGGGATACTAAAATGTTTGTAGCTACTTACATACTGAAGATTCTGAGAGAGAAACACACTACCCAGTTCTACCATAGCATCTGAAAGCTTGATATCAAATTACAAGCAGATTCATCAAGGGAAGTAGGATGGTATCTTATTTAGGCAAAATGTTGATCATTTCATAATGTGGGAGAAAGGGAGAAACAGCTACAAAATGTTTAGACAAAAAATATGCTTGCAGGAGATACTTTATTTAAGAACCTCCTTACAGTTCACTGAAATTCCCAGTGTTGGGTGTGTGATCACATCCAGCCCTGGTAGCTCACCATCGAAAAGTGCTAAAATGTTACTATTTTAAGGGTTACAGTGGTCTCTTGGTAGTGCCTAAGGTCACAGAAAAGTTTTTGTTATAACAGTTTTAACAGAACTGCAATAAACATGATAAAAATTTGACAAGTGGCAGGGGCAGTGTCTTCACTGTAATCTAGCACAGAGATAGTTCCCACATCATGGTCCACCGAGCAGTTGCCAGCAGTTTGCGGAAGGCTGGCTGGTTGCGTTCTGCTGTCTCCCACTTGTTTTCAGTTGCAAAACTGCATTAAAAGAAAAATACATGGGCTAAATGTTGTATACTAAGAGCTACATCGCTCTCTTTCTTTTGGGGATATGTGAGAGATCTGATCTAAGGCAACTGTTAGTACAATAATATTAAGGTTTCTCTTTTCCCTAATCCTCTTCCCCTTTTTCTAAATATATTTTTGTTTGATGGGTTGTGAGAAAATAGCTAGTCCTATGAAATTTTGCATTGTTACTCGAAAATAATCTTACTGATTTTTAAATATATAAAATATTACAACTGTCTGGATAAAATGGTCTTTATGTTTGTTGTCTTTTGTTGGTATAATTTAACTAATATGGAAACAGTAAAAGTCCCATAGAAATAAAATGACACTGATGTTAATGCCGGATAAATAAATCATGTTCAGTGCTATTACAATGAATACAAAATTAATTTCATAATGAGATTATTAGAACAATAAATGTAGACCTAAAGAGACATACTTATATATTCTAGTTCTAAGCTTATGTTTATGGGTGTATAATTAAATGTTAGGTAATAACATGTTAGTCATTGATCTTAGCTAATAACTAGATTTCGGCTGTTGCTAAGAATGCCAAAATGTCTTTAGTGTGTGAACTTCTCTCCACTGCCAGGTTTATTAACATTATTAAAGTATCTGCATGTACCTTGTGCTGACTCTGTGTAGTACAATTAAATCCTAAAATAGCCTTTTAAATAGGATCATCCCTGTCTTTCAGATGGGTCATTGCGTAAGTGGGTTATTCTTTCAGTCTCCAGCCTCAGAAACTGGCCCAGTTGGTAAGAGAATTTTGGCTAAAGATGGATAAGGAAGAGTAATATGTGTACAGCTTCCTAATTCACTGTTGGGATTGTATATCCTGTTTTGTGATTAATCATTTTCTACTGGTGGGAATCATATATCAGATAACTCATTTATTCTGAGAGCTTTATTTCATATAAAAAAGCCTCAGTGGCTTTTACAGCTCTATACAGCATTTTATATAATTAAATTGTAGTTTTGTACTGAGGATTTTTGGCATATCATTTTCAATAGTACTTCTAGTGTCAGGGACCAGAAATTCAGTTTCTAGCAGTAATAAAGCACTTCTTAATATGTTCCTCTCATGTGTGCCTTTGTTTAAATTATTAAATCACTGCAATTGTGACTATCATAATGCTGTTGTTTGATGTCTTAGAAAAAGAAAAAGTGTTATTTGGGCAGAATAATGCAGTTGTAACACACGTGCCTCTGGGTTCTTTGAGTTAAAGGCTAAAATGGTGCTGATAGTTGACAGAGATGCATAGTCCTGTTCTTTTGATGATGATCTGCGTGAATTCCACCAGCATATTTGTTTTCCTCTAGTTACCCAAAAGTAAACACTGCTATTTTTATGAAGATGTGGATACACTGGAACAATGCAGGATAAAAAACTCAGCTTGTTAGTGAAGACAGGATTTCTGGTGTTTAGATATGGGGTTTTAGAGTGAGTTGACTTGGGCTCTGTTATGGGAACAATTGCTGACTTGCTGTGTGACTGTGGGCAAGTTGCTTAACCTCCTTGTGCCTAGGTAGATCTCTTGTAGAATGAGTGTACATATCTATTTATGAGGTACCTTTTGTGAAGCACTTTGAGATCCTCAGATATAAATCACTATAGAAATGGAAAATGTTGTTTTATTTCTCTTTTGAAGGAGTGGGGAAATGTATACAGAAACTCGATCATTCCCCTGAGAATCTTGAAATCAAGACTCCTGCAGGTACTGTATCCAATGTTGAGTCAAATATAATTTTATACATCAAATATAAAAACCCAGTGTATGACCTTCTGCAAAATGCACAGGTGTGTGTACCATTTGTGTTTTAAACACTATGCACATCTTTGTCTTTCCTGTTCACTGCTCATTGAACAAGTCCCTTGTGCCCTGTTGTTTTTGGCTCAGTAGCAGATGGGTAAGTGGAATGTGCTGAAAATGAAATTTCAATATCAAAAAGTGATGTGCTTGTTTTTCACATTCACTTAAAAAAAGCCACCTTCTTTCTCACTGTTTATTATTTGTGTCCTCTTGGCTCCCACAATATGCCAGGCATGATCTACATGGTCACGTAGTCCAGCCTAGAAATAGATGATTCTTCCCTTTCTGAAATATCATGTGCCTGAGATGAGGAGGCAAAGAGATTAATTTCTTGCCCATCTTATGGGCTATAAACATCTCTTGCCAGCTCAGTGGTCTGGCCAGTTTGTAGACACTGGTATCTGGACTTGTGATGTGGCTTTTTTTCCCCCCATGTCAAACCAGAATACATCTTGATTATTTATTTGACAGTTGGGATTGCTGACATTTGTTGGACAAAATTTTTTAAATTGCATCATGTCCAGTTTCTCATTTCACTGCCCCTGACTGTGAAGCCTTGCTAGGACTCCCAGGCTGGTGGTGGCTATACAAAGATGTGTGACGCAGTCAAAGTTCAGTGGCACTGTTACTTGTCTGAGAAGTATGCCCATGTGTATTGCAAGGCTCTAGAGCTCTGTTCTGGCAATGGGATCCTGTGCCTGTGGAGCCTCATGAGCTCATGATGTGTGCTACAAGAGACATAGATTTGTGGTATGTAATAGATATGTTGGGTCCCTCTCTCCTCAGTGCCAGCTTGGATTGATGGGGCACAGGGTGATAAGTCTCTGGCAGAATCCAAGGGTTTAATGGACTCTTGTGAGGAGAGGGACACTGGGCTGGACAGACTCCTGTATTTCCTTGTCCCTTCCCTTCTCCCCTCATTTTTCTTGCCCTCTCTGAACCTGATTCCTTTTAATTCCCCTCCACTTTCTCCAGCCTCAGCAGATGACGCCTATACTGCTGCCATACTCTCTTGCCTCAAACAATGAAGGGTCCTGTGGCACCTTAAAAACTTTCAGTTTTATTTGAGCATAACCTTTCATGGGCTGGAGCTTGTTCGGTATGGAGCAGCCTCTGTCCATGGGGAGCCTGGGTGCCTTGCAGGCAGGGGCTGTTCTGGTGGGGACTGGGAGCTGGTGGCCCCAGTGCGTGGCTAGGGGTGGTGAGTCCTGCAGGCTGGGGGCTGCCCCAGCTGGGCTGGAGCGATCCCCAGCCCAGGATCTGGCTTAGTTAACTGGTTAAATGCTAAACTAATGTTTAACTGATTAACAGGCATTTTACATCCCTGCTCCCAGAGCAGGTGGTTCTGAGTGAAAATACCTTGCATTGTTCAACAGCTGCCCCTCCAGTCAACTTAAAGGGACATCTTCTTAAACTTGTTCTGCCAGGAGTCTTTGGACCTTCTGTCATTACAAGCAACCCCTAAATCTCTGTTTATTCTGTGCTTTTGGTAGATCTTTGTGTTCAGTTATTGTCACTGTTTTCTGGGGCGGTCAGTTAGCACAAAGGAAGATAACTTGAAAAGACCTTTATGAATGTAACCGGGGGAGAGCAGAAAAATGTTGAATATGAGGCCTTGAATTTTGTTGTGTTTTCTCAATTGGAGGGCATTACTTTTAGCAGTTGTGTTGATGGGCTCAGTTTGAGAATCCTGACTTAACTCCATCAAGGAAAGTCAGGAGCAATTAAACTGGGAATTGAGACTGGCAAAGAATTTAGAGTAATGATAACTCTGGTAGATTCTCTGGGGAACTACATTCTATGAAGAAAAGTGCTCCCAAGGGAAAGCTTGGTTCAACTCTTTTTAAAAAATATGTGATTTAAAAAAATATCTTGGCTGAAGGTGAGTGTCCAATGGCAGATCAAGAGAGGTTTCCATTCAGCCTGAATGAAAGGTCCTGTCCATTTTGAGATTATAGCCCAGAAAAGGTCCATGGAATAGCACAGTCCATTGTTTTCACAATGTAATGCTTTAGTTAGTGTAATGCTTCCAGGTAGCTTACAGAACTCCTTCTGTCACATTGATGGATCACTTATTAGTTTTTGAGTTATGCTGCCTCTTAGTGATAGCTCAGCCTAGAACTCTTTTCACTGTCAGGACTTCCAGATTTTTTTTTGGACAGATTAAAATAAAAGCATTTCCAAGTGCTCCTTTGCATCTTTCTTGCCTGCTTCATATCCCTTTTGGGGTAAATTCAACTATGACCACATTTTGCAGAGCAGTAGGCTAAAAGAGGAGGATCAGAACCAATTAATGTCAACTCTTGCTCTCACAGGAAATAAAAACAGGGATAAATTGGAACAATAATTGGGGGCAGAAAGCACCTTCTGCTCTGCACAGTAAAGTGAGTTTATTTTACTCATGTCATCTTTAATACCGTCTTAGTATTATTTCTTTATATAACCAAGCACAGAGGCTGCTTCAGGGCAAGGGTTGAGATTCTGGAAGTTGAGTTGAAAATCTTCCTTTCTTTAGAAGTGGCCCACAGACTGACAAAGTTTGAGAATCACTGACTGTACCATATGGTAAACCATCTTCATGACTTAAAATGATTCTGCCCTTGTTGGACAAATTGGGAACATGCTATCCTATATCCAGAACTAAAAGCCTATGAACTATTGTTTCAGCAGGATGAATAATAGACAATTAGCACTGGCACCTCTTCTGATGGAATTAGGCAGGAGTGGGCAATAGATTTTGATGGGGGGCCATTACAAGAATTGGTAAGTGGTCAAGGGCCACAATCTTCTATTATATTAATGGAGGAGGTGTGGGGTCTGGGAGGGAGTTTGGGTGAAGGAGGCGGTTGTGACCTGGGACAGTGGACTGGGGTGCAGGAGTTTGGGTTGTGACCTAGGGCAAGAGGGGATTGTGACCTGGGGCAGGAGATTAGGGTGCAGGGGTTTGGGTTGGGACGTATGGCAGGAGGGGTTTGTGATCTGGGTCAGGGGATTGGGGTGCAGGTTCTGGGAGGGGATATGGGAGCAGGAGGGGGGCAGAGGGTTTGGGTTATGTGGGTAAGGGGGCAGGAGTGGGGGGCAGAGGCAGGCTCTGGCCAGGACACTTTCTTGGGTGACTCCTGGTCAGCAGCCTAGCAGTTTCTAAGGTAGCCTGCCTGCCTGCTCCGCCCCCGCACATGCCCCAGGAGCCTCATGCTTGTGTGAATAACTATGAGTGGCAAGAGGGAGGTATGGTGCTTCATGTGCTGCCCATTATTCAAACAGGCAGATCCCATTGGCTGATTTCTGGCCAGACACCAGCCAATGGGATTGTGCTGGGGGCGAGGGCAGCACCTGAAGCTTTTCTCCCCTCCAGGCTCACAGTTTTGAAAGAGAAATGACCCAGCAGCTGCTTTTCTGAGCTGTGTGGGGCGAGGCAAGCAGAGAGCCTGCCTGGGGCTCCCTGCAGCATCCGTGGGCTGGATCTGGTGGCTTGGCTGGCGAGATTTGGCCCACGGACGGTATTTTGTCCAAGCCTGGAATTAGGGGAGAAAGGCCATCTGTAGTGTGCTCCCTCACCCTGTATAATTATAGCATGTCTGGGCTTGAGATGTATTAAGCTATCCTGGCTTCATGGGATTTTATGGATTTCCATATTTCTAGTCCTGATCTTAGTTATACATAGCATAGTTCATTGCAATATTCACCCACATGGATTTGCGCTTCCAATAGCAATCATCACACTGAATTTCACATACACACATCTTGTTGTTCAATCAGACCTGTGATGTCAGCTCACTTTTTCCAGACTATGTGGGGGAAAGAAGGGAGAAAAAACCCGCACTAAGGTTATTGGTACAAGCCTCCGAAAAATGGTGCTTTGTGGTGCTTGTTGCCATCAGAAGTGGATTGAGGGCAGACAGTGGAAGTAATTCATTAACTCTATTCTTTCCTTCTACTTTTTGTGCATTTGGGAAAACTCTGCTGTGTGCTGCAAATTGTGGAGTGTGTGTGTTATAATTCCATCTCCAGTCTGTCAAGTGAGGAGTTTGACTAGATTCCAAACTGTGCTTCACAATGGGGTTGTTCTGCTGTCAAAACCTCTCCTCTGTTTGCAATGAAACAAAGCTCACAAATATTTTTCCCCAGTTGCTTAAAAATTGGTCACCCTCACAGTTTCCCAGAATTGTTCTTAGTATGATATCTTTAGTGCATTCAAAATGTGTTTTTACATCTTTTACATGGTTTTTATGATCTCTTTAATTGTACTGTCACAGGATGGCTAGCTCCTGTAACTGAAGTAGATCCAGCTCCCCTGTGCCAGAGCAGGTGCTTCTAGCTGGGCTAATTAAAGAGGTGGGGTTGCAGTTGTGGCTAAAAAGGGTTTGAGGGAGTTCCCAATGTTCCAGTGAAAGGTTTGCTGTGAGAAGGAACTGTCTGAAAGAGAGTGAACCAGAACCAGAACCAGAACCCTGGTAGAAGCAGGACTTTCGAGTCCCCTGGGCAGGGATGAAGTACAGATTCTAAGCTAAGAAACATTTTGTTTTTATTGTTTAAATTTGGACACAAAAAACATGCCTAAAAGAAACTTTGGGCGTGTCACTGAGGCCCCAGGAAGCTGATGGGAAGCTCTGTTATGTGATCTGTGATGGAGAATGCAGGCACCTGAATCAGCTTCTAATTCCAGGGGAGAATGAGGATCATTAGCAGAAGTGAAAGTAAGGGGGTGAGCCCTGGTGCACAGCTCCAGCAAGATCTGGCTGAGTTATGGCAAAAGCCAGCAGGGAGCTATTTAAAGAGATGGCAGGGACTGGGTTGTGATAGGACAGTACCTGTAAGAAATTTGTTACTTTCACCCCTGATCATTAGCGAAAAAGAAAAGAAAGGGACTTCAAGTTTCCTTTTAAGATTGACTGCCTCCACCTCATTTGACTGTTTGAGAAATATGGAGGTGATCTGTCTATTGGAGACGTCACAGCAGCAGACAGCCATGTTTTCTAGAAGAGGGAACAGCAGCAACATACACAGACTGTGCTCCTGATGGACAGCCTGCAGATGCAACAATAAGCAGAATATGGCACTTGACAGTGGAGGTCAGAGGCCCACTTCCAGCAACAGGAGTGGCTGCAGAAGCTGCTGGGCCAAGGGTCTCAGTGGGACATGGTTGGTGCATGAGTGGGAAACGGGCTGGCTTGTTTCCAGCCTGGCAAAATTAGGGCCAGAAGATGACCTGGAAGCCTTCCTCCAGAGCGTTGAGAGAGAGGCAAGTGCAGGTGGGAATCAATTTGGGCAGCCCAGACAGCTCCATTCCTGAGTTGTGAGGCACAGGCAGATAGATTGGGACTGACTCTGTAGGTGCATTTGAACCCCTGTTGGGTTGAACCGTCCTTGCATGGGACATGACCATGGGTGTATTAGCTCCAAAATTATAGGACCTCATAGTTTGGTGGCTGTGCTCCAAGATCAGTAGAGAAAATCGTAGACCAAGTCATCCTGGATAAGTTTTTGAAGGTCCTGGGTAAAGTGATTTCTGCTTGTCTCAGTGTGAGAGGCAGTTGAATGGGCAGCAGCTGTCTTTGAGGTTGAAGAAACAAACAACTTACATGGCATTGCAAAGTGAGAGTGGCCCAACAGGTGGTATTGCAAGGAAACTTTCAATGGAGAAAGACCCCCCCAAGTTGCCCAACATGGGGGTTCAAAGGACTAGCCAACCTCCCTAGGCGGTATCACAATTCAGTGGATTTGGGGGTGGCAAGCCTGGGCATGCTAAGCAAGGATGCTTAGTAATGGAACGTGATTACCTGGGTGGTTGAGACAGCCAGACTGGTGGCTTTGGGTGTCCACTCTGAGTGATAGTGGGGCTCAGCCCCGTATGTGGTACTAGTCAGACCGGGAAGAGCAGTGGTAGAGGTGCTTGTGGACTTAAGCTGCAGGTACACTCTTTCCCAGGAAAATGGATTGATGGTAAAGAATCTCCTTAAGTGGGTTTTGTGTATACATGGTGAGACTGGTGTTTACCCTCTGGCAGATGTTCAATAGGGATACAAAGTTGAAAAGTTTGGCTACATGTCAGGGTTGGAAGGATCTGCGATGGCCAGTAATCTTGGGGACAAACTGGCTGGGTTTTCCAGCCCTAATGCAGGGAAAATAGAATAACATCCTGACAGTCATCCTAAAACAGGGAGGACCAAAGGTCAATTGGGAAAGGAATAGAAGGAGCTGGAAGCATAAGTGGGACAGACAGGAAACCTGCACTTGCAAGATCAGCAAAAAAGATATCAACAGGAACTAGAGGATGTAAGCACCTCCCAGCAGAAGACTGTCAGTCACTCAGTAGAACTGGAACAGCAAATAGCCTGGTTTAGGGTGGAGAATCAGCAGTGCTTAATGCTAGAGCAGGAGTTGGCTAGGCTCCAGATAGAGAAGGGGGAGCAGAGAATAGAGGGGACTTAGAGGCTGGAGCTAGTGGAGTACAGTAGGCATCCAGAGGCCAAGGGCACAAACATTAGTCCTTTGCAGAAGAGGAATCAGACACCTGTTTTATGGCTCCTGTCCTGGGACTGGAATGCTCCTGGAGTGACTGGAGGCCATAGAATGATAGTTACAAATGATTTGGCGAGGAAGAGAGGAGCTGGTTGCAGGGCATCTGGCAGCTCAAGAACAGAGGGGTTGGTTGTCTGATCATGGTAGTCAATGAGTTTGAGGGAGAAATAGAGATGGCATGCAGACACCTCAAAACCCCAGAGAAGATTGTGAGGTTCTATAGACTGTGCCTTATGAATATCTGAATTATTCGAGTGGTGTTAAGGACTGTGGGGGATTATGGAGGTATACAATATATAAAAGAATGTATATGAGTGAGTTCACATAGAAACTTTGTTGTTTTGGTTTAGGGATCATTGCAGTCCAGATGGGAACATGCAGGCCAGAATAAAAACCTATATGTGAAAGAGGCAGACTTTTCAGAAGGTGTTCTGGGGGATTGTGTCACAGACTGGCTGGCCCCTATAACTGAACTAGGTCCAGCCTCTCCTGTGCCAGAGCAGCTGGTCCCAGTTGGGCCAATTAAGAGTGCGGGGGTTGCACTTGTTGCTATAAGTCAGGGCTACTCAATACGCGGCCCGTGGGCCACATGCGGCCCGTTGCCCTTTTGTTTGCGGCCCACGGTGCAGTTTAGGTTTATGTGGGGCTCAACACACGGCCTGCGGGTGGGATCCTTTGAACGTGGCCTCCACTGGGAGCATGCTTCTCAACAGCGAGGCATCTCCCAGGTGGGGTGAGTATTGAAAGATGCAAGCTGATGGGCTGAGTGGAATAGACGGGTACAGGGTGTATGTGTTTCTATCCCCTAGGGAAGAGGTGCTGGGAGCACCAAGGCATTGTGGAATAAGCCAGTCTCCCGTGAGTGTGAAATAAGCTATTTGCATAGATATGGAACCACACTTAAATTGCAGCCCTTGGCATGTGCTGTGATTATCATTGTGGCCTTCTCTGGGGTTTCCCAAGTTGAATAGCCCTACTATCATGGCGTGCGCAGCACATTTCATTAGGGTGTGCACCCAAAGAATTTTTTTAAAATGTACTTTGACCCCATTAGCCACACTGACCCTGTTAACCACGCCTCTGACACCCATTGGCCACACCCCCTGACTCCCATTGGCCACACCTCTGGAAGTAACACTCTGGGGGCAAGATGGGCACATAACCAGAAGTAAAAGGTGTCATGTGACCCCCCTCTAAGGACTTTTCCCACCATCCTCCTACCAACGGGGATTAATTTGGCCCCCATCAAACCCCCCTCATGCAACTATCCTGCAATTGCATTAACCCAATGTGTGTGACATTAACTTGGGGGCGGAGAGGCTGGGGGAAGTGTTCCCTCAGTTTCCTCCCATGAGCAGAATGAATTTTGTGTTATGCACCAGTACTGAGTTCATGTGGCTTGTTTGGATGTACCACTGTGGCACCCAAGTTATTAATAAATATCTTATAAACTTCTACTTTTTCCCTCTGCAGCCATGTCTCCTCCCCTTGCACCATCAGCTCCCCTGGTGCCTGCTGCCCCCCAACCCCTCATCCTCCTCTGCTGTCCTGACTCCTGCCCTTCTCACTGCCCTCAGCCCTCCTGAGACCTGCCCCCCTCCACCAGCCCTTCTCTCCCGCCTGTGCCCACTCCTCCAGTAGCCCCACTCTGATCACGTGAGCTACCCCTCCTCATCCCCTCTCTTAACACCTCCCTCTACACACCTGCCCTGCCTCTCTCCTCTGGTGCTGGTCCCTCCCCTGCAGGTGAGGGTCCCTTCTGCTTCATCCTCAGAATCCCCTGGCACCTGCACCTTCCCTGGTGCTTCTCCCTTCTCTCACTGCCCCTGCCTCCTTTTTCCCTGGTGCCCACCCCCTCACTACCCTCTGCCCCCATTCCCCTCATGCCTGTGCCCTCACACATGCCTTGCTCCATCCCTGCCTTCCTCATGCCCACCCCTTCTTTCAAGCCTTCTCCCAGCACCTCTCCCTTCCCCCTCTAACCCCCAATGCCTTTACCCTCTCCTCTCCCGGCATCACCCTGTCCCCTCCCACTGACACCTCCCCTCCTGCCCTTTTCCTCATTGTCTGCACTTGGCCCCCTGGCATTTGTCTCTCCTGCACCCCTGTCCCTTGGTGCCTTCCCCTTTCTTCTCCTGACCTGCCCCCTCCCCTCAGCACAAGCCCCTTCCTCTCCCACCCCTTCCTCTTTTTTTCCTCCCTTACCTTCGGCTTCTGCCTTCCTATTTGCGGGGCTGGAGTCAGAGCCAGCCCAAGCTACAGGCCGGCTGGGCCCTAGCCCGGGGTGCCTCAGGGGCACCGTGCCGTGCTGCTGGGCTGGGCGGGGGCGCTCCCGGGGGCCTCAGGGGCGCCGTGCCGTGCTGGGCGTGGGCGCTCCCGAGCACCTCGCCATGCTGCCGGGCCGGGCGGGGGCGCCCTCAGACGCCTCAGGGGTGTTGCGTGGTGCTGCCGTGCTGGGCGGGGGCATTCCCGGGCGCCTCAGGGGCGCCGCGCCGTGCTGCTGGGTTGCGCGGTGCTGCCGGGCCGGGTGGGGCACAGGGTGCAAAAATGGCTCGGGCTAGCCAGCCCGAGACATTAGGGTGTGCCTGGGCACACCCGGCACACCCCGTGCGCATGCCTATGCCGACTATAAGGGGCTTGAGGGAGTTCTAGTGAGAAGGAATTGTACGAGGGGGAGTGAATCAGAGAGACGGGAAGCTGCTGGAAGCAGAGCTGCCAATGTCCCCTGGGAGAAGATACAGTGAAAGTCTGAGATACCAAAGGTGAGCTTAGTAACTGTTTTTGGTTATGTTTGGGCAATAAAAACATGCCTAAAAGAGATTTGCACTCTGGCTGTGAGGCTTGGGAAGCTGCTGAGAAGCCCTGCCATGCGACATGGATTATATGAGACTATATATATATTGACAAAGTTACTAGGGGAGAGCTGTGAAATACTAAGGAAGGAGTGAATGTATGCATTGTTGTCTGCTCTTGATCAATACGTTATAGTGTATTTATCAAGTCAGGAAGGAGCCCTAATTACTGATATGAAGCCAATAGGGTTTGAAGCAGTGATATGATGAGCTCTTATTACAGTTGTGCTTATAATTCTGTGCTGAAGATTTAAGCACATAGAAGGTTTTCTATTGTGTTTTTTTTATAGGCTAATACCTTGCTTTTGTTCTCTCTCCTTTTAAGCTGTACAACGATGTACAAAACTCAGATATTGCAATGGTGAACACCATAGAAATGCCTACAAATAAAAAAAAATTTGTTCACAAAGTGTAGATGGCTTCTATGGCCAGGCTTTTTCCAGAAGTGGAAACAATACTTTTCTTGTTTCACAAATAATTCTTATCCTGTTTATCTCCTGATGTAATATTCTGAGATTCTTGCATGCAAATTTCTGTGGATGTGTATTTCATTATTAAGCATCATCCATCTGCTGTCAATATCACAATACTCTGCAGAATATTTGGCATCTTACTTAATAGAACAAAAGAGAACCAAACCCTGGAAAATGTTTATATAAGGTGGTAAATCAAAGGATTGTACAAGAAAGCTTATGCGATGGTATTATTGCTTAAACTAAAATAGATGCTGTGCTGCTGTTAAGCTCAATATTTCTCCACAGACAAGAAGGCTAAATATGACCTTTTCTGCTATAGTGCAGGATAAAATATAAATAATTTATTCATGTTTTCAAGCATTCCGCTTTTGCAAACAGTTACAAACGTGACATGAGAGGAGTGGTTGGTGGAAGTCTTTGTCCGGACCAGGGATGGGCAATAATTTTTGACGGGGGGCAACTCCAAGATTTTGGAAAGTGGTCGAGGGCTGCACTCTTCCATGATATTAATAAGAACATAAGAACATAAGAACGGCCGTACCGGGTCAGACCAAAGGTCCATCTAGCCCAGTATCCTGTCTGCCGACAGTGGCCAGCACCAGGTGCCCCAGAGGGGGTGGACCGAAGACAATGATCAAGCGATTTGTCTCCTGCCATCCTCTCCAGCCTCTGTCAAACAGAGGCCAAGGACACCATTTTATCCCTGGCTAATAGCCTTTTATGGACCTAAGCTCCATGAAATTATCTAGCTTCTCTTAAACTCTGTTATATTCCTAGCCTTCACAGCCTCCTCCGGCAAGGAGTTCCACATGCTGACTACACGCTGTGTGAAGAAGAACTTTCTTTTATTAGTTTTAAACCTGCTACCCATTAATTTCATTTGGTGTCCTCTAGTTCTTCTATTTAGGAACTAATAAATAACTTTTCTTTATCCCCTCTCCACACCACTCATGATTTTATACACCTCTATCATATCCCCTCAGTCTCCTCTTTTCTAAACTGAAAAGTCCCAGTCGCTTTAACCTCTCCTCATATGGGACCTGTTCCAAACCCCTAATCATTTTAGTTGCCCTTTCTGAACCCTTTCCAAGGCCAAAATATCTTTTTGAGGTGAGGACCACATCTGTACACAGTATTCAAGATGTGGGCGTACATAGTTTTATACAGAGGCAGTAAGATATTCTGGGTCTTATTTTCTATCCCTTTCTTAATAATACCTAGCATCCTATTTGCCTTTTTGACCGCCGCTGCACACTGTGTGGAAGTTTTCAGAGAACTGTCCATGATAACTCCAAGATCTCTTTCCTGATTTGTCGTAGCCAAATTAGCCCCCATCATACTGTACCTATAGTTGGGGTTATTTTTCCCAATGTGCATTACTTTACACTTATCCACATTAAATTTCATTTGCCATTTTGTTGCCCAATCACTCAGTCTGGTGAGATCTTCTTGGAGTCCCTTACAGTCTGCTTCTGTCTTGACTATCCTAAACAGTTTGGTATCATCCGCAAACTTTACCACCTCACTGCTTACCCCTTTCTCCAGATCATTTATGAATAAGTTGAACAGGATTGGTCCTAGGACTGACCCTTGGGGGACACCACTAGTTACCCTCTCCATTCTGAAAATTTACCATTTATTCCTACCCTTTGTTTCCTGTCTTTTAACCAGTTCTCAATCCAAGAAAGGACCTTCCCTCTTATCCCATGGCCATGTAATTTACACAAGAGCCTTTGGTGAGGGACCTTGTCAAAGGCTTTCTGGAAATCTAAGTATACTATATCTACTGGATCCCCTTTGTCCGCATGTTTGTTAACCCTTCAAAGAACTCTAATAGATTAGTAAGACAGGATTTCCTTTACAGAACCCATGTTGACTTTTGTCCAACAAATTATGTTCTTCTACATGCTTCACAATTTTATTCTTTACTATTGTTTCACTAATTTGCCCGGTACTGAAGTTAGACTTACCGGTCTGTAATTGCCCGGATCGCCTCTAGAGCCCTTTTTAAATATTGGTGTCACGCTTGGCTACCTTCCAGTCATTAGGTACGGAAGCCGATTTAAGGGATAGGTTACAAACCACAGATAATAGTTCAGCAATTTCCCATTTGAGTTCTTTTAGAACCCTTGGATGAATGCCATCCGGTCCTGGAGATTTGTTAACATTAAGTTTTTCTATTTGTTCCAAAACCTCCTAATGACACTTCAATCCGGGACAGTTCCTCAGATTCATTACTCACAAAGGACGGTGCAGATTTGGGAATCTCCCAACGTCCTCAGCCGTGAAGACTGAAGCAAAGAAATAATTTAGTTTCTCCGCAATGGCTTTATCGTCCTTGATTGCTCCTTTATAGTTCGATCGTCTAGGGACCCACAGGTTTTTAGCAGGCTTCCTGCTTCTAATGTACTTAAAAACATTTTGTTATTTCTTTTGAGTTTTTGGCTAGCTGTTCCTCAAAATCTTTTTTGCTTTTCTTATTACATTTTTACACTTGATTTGACAGTGTTTATGTTCCTTTCTATTTATCTCACTAGGATTGACTTCCACTTCTTAAAAGATACCTTTTTGTCCTCACTGCTTCTTTTACATGGTGGTTAAGCCACGTGACTCTTTTAGGTCTCTTGCTATGTTTTTTAATTTGGGGTATACATTTAAGTTGGGCCTCTATTATGGTGTCTTTAAAAGTTTCCATGCAGCTTGCAGGGATTTGGCTCTAGTCACTGTGCCTTTTAATTTCTGTTTAACTAACCTCCTCATTTTTGTGTAATTCCTTTTGAAATTAAATGCCAGGGTGCTGGTCTGCTGAGGTGTTCTTCCCACCACAGGAATGTTGAATGTTATTATATTATGGTCACTATTCCCAAGCGGTCCTGTAACGTTATTTCCTGGACCTGATCCTGCGTGCCACTCAGGACTAAATCGAGAATTGCCTCTCCTTGTGGGTTCCTGCACCAGCTGCTCCAAGAAGCAGTCATTTAAGCCATTGAGAAATTTTATCTCCGCTTTCTCTTCCTGAGGTGACATGTATCCAGTCAATATGGGGGTAATTAAAATCCCCATTATTATAGCGTTCTTTGTTTTGGTAGCCTCTCTAATCTCCTCAGCATTTCAATGTCAGTATCCCTGTCCTGGTCAGGTGGTCGGTAATATATCCCTACTGCTAATTTCTTATTTTTGGAGCATGGAATTACTATCCATAGCGATTCTATTGAACATGTTGATTCATTTAATATTTTTATTTCATTTGATTCTACATTATCTTTCACATACAGTGCCACTCCGCCACCCACCCGGCCTGCTCTATCCTTCGATATTTTATATCCCGGTATGATTGTGTCCCACACATTTTCCTCGTTCCACCAGGTTTCAGTGATGCCTATTATGTCAATCTCCTCATTTAATACTAGGTACTCTAGTTCACCCATCTTATTAGTCAGACTCCTAGCATTTGTGTAGAAGCACTTTAAAATTTGCCACTGCTTATTTGTCTGCCCTTCCCTGATGCATTGGATTCCTTTGTGGTTGTTTGTCTGCTCTGGCCCATGGTTTGCCCTCTCCCTCCTCTCTTTCTGACTACAGCTTAGAGAATCTCTATCAATGGATTCTCCTCTAAGAGAAGTCTCCCTCCGAGAGTCTCCCTAATGGAGGAGATGTAGGGTCTGGGGTGGAGGTTGGGTGCAGAAGGCAGCTTGGGTAAGAGTTTGGGGTACAGGAGGGGAATGGAGAATGGGAGGGAGTTTGGGTGAAGGAGGTAGTTGTGACCTAGGGCAGGGGACTGGAGTGCAGGGGTTAGGGATGTGACCTAGAGTAGGAGGGGATTGTGATCTGAGGCAGGGGATTGGGGGTCCCAGATCTGGGAGGGGATATGGGTGTAAGGGGGGGGAGAGGGTTTGGATATGTTGACCGGGAAGGGGGGCGCTCAGAGGGTTGGGGAAGGGAGGGGCTGGGATGCCACAGGCAGGCTGTGGCTAGGAGACTTACCAGCCAGCAGCCAAACCTGCCTGCCTGCAGATCTAAGGCCTGCAGAGCTTAAAATGTTTCCCAGCCCGTCAACCTGCTTGTCCGTCCAGCTGTGTGTGTGTGTGCGCGCGCGTGCGTGTCGTCAGCCTGCTTGTCTGTCCAGCCATGTCGGGGGTGTGTGTGTGTGTGTGTGTGTGAATAACTGAGCCAAGGAGAGGGGGTATGGTTCCGTTTGGCTGCCTGTTATTCAAACAGGTAGCTCCCATTGGCCAGTTTCTGGCTAGAAACCGGCCAGTGGGATTATGCTGGGGGCAGAGGCAGCTCCTGAAGCTTTTCCCCCTCCCCTCCAGTTTTGAAACAGAAATGGGGCTCAGCAGCTGCATTTGTGAGCAGTGCTTGGGGCTTCAGGGCAACCAGGGGAGCCTGAATAGGGTACCCTGCTGCCTCCACTGGCTGGATCCAGTGGCTTGGCAGGCGGTATTTTGCTCAGGCGTGATCTGGACCAATGCCCAGGTTTCCATCTATAGTTTTTTTTAATTCAGGTTAGCTACCGCTTGTCTTAAATTTAATCTTCAGACTCTTGATCTCTTCTGTCAAAATCAGTGCTCTGTTCTGTTGCTGTTTATGCTCCCCAACATAGACATGCACACTCAAATGCTTGCAATAATCAGTGTTGCCAATGAGTAAGGGCCTCATGCTGAGAGATGCTAAGTACCCACAATTCCCAGGGAAGTTAATGAGTTGCAGGCTTCTTGTTGGAAGCTCTCCCCTGGACTGGGGCTGTGCTTTTGTGTAGTGTGGTGGGTCCAGCCTCTTCAGCCTGTGGGTCAGGCATATTATTTCAAGATAACATTGGAAGCAAACTCTCCTTTGTCACCATGCTAACAAGAAATGTTGACAGTGGTAGGTTGCTGGTGTGCAGAGGTCACTGCCTGTCATGCTGACATGCTCTCACAGTTTCCTTGCACTGACATGCCTGCCAGTTTCAATTCTTTCTGATTAAATTGCAAACTTTTTGGAGCAGGGATTTCCTCTTCTCCCTATTTTTAAGGCACAGTGGGGTCGTGGTTCATGACCGGGGCTCTTAGGTGTGATGATAATACAAATAATCATCATCATTGGTTTGTTCTGTGTCAGTCAGCGTGAGACTTGGATCTTTGTGGCAAGATCTAACATTTATTGCAGGGTATAAAAAAAGCCTGTTTTCTCAGATTGTCTTTCCAATTGTCAGTTCAGTCATTTTTCTTCTGTTTTAAGACTGTGGGTTTTTTTTCTGGCTTCTAGCATGATAGGCTGGTTTTGGTGATAGAAAATATTATTGTCTAAGCTCTGTAGGGTAATAATTCACAGTATGGAGATTGACGGATTACTTGATGTCTTTTAGTGGTTGTAGTAATGACACATCTGGCATATTTTCTGGCATGTTTTTCTCAGGTCTTCTCTCCTTGAACTACCCTTTCTAGAGCAGAAAAAAGCTGTGAGGTTCAGGTGATAGCAAATGTTTAATGGTGCAGCAGCTAGTGAACATTCAGAACAGTTTTCCTTAGATGCTAACAAGAAGCTGTCCACGAAATCTTCCAGACATAGTGCTGCTGCATTTTTCATTATTTATCAAAAGGTAAACTCCTCTTTTTGATGTGTACCCTAATAAACTGCTGTGTTTTAGGTGGCTTTAAAAAAAATGTATACATCGTTACACAGAGAGCACTGTTATTTCCTGAATGACAGCACTTCCAGCTTAAAACCTCAGTGCTAGTCATAAAAATAATTGCTCATATACTGTCCAGAAGAATATATGACCCTGAATAACTGTAGAATTACTGTTGATGTTTATTTAATAGTGTAAATTAATACAAATTATTTATTTTTATGTGTGTGTAATTTGGCCCAGTAACTGTTTCAAAGATTTAGTTTAATTCTTAATTAAACTAAATTGTTTACAATTGTAAATCTGTAAATATCTAAGTGACATATAAGAAAATGTCCAGGAGCTGTTTGAGGAAAATATCAAAATTTAAAAAATGGAAAAGACATTTTACATTCACTCTTCATTCATCCTCGAGCCAGGATAAACTTGGTCCCTTTTATATATTCTCCAGTACTTCTTCCAGCTCAGCTCTAAATGGCTTAAGAAATGGAGCTTCTGTCACTTCACTTTGGGACTGTTTCACTATATGACAGAAATTATTGCCAGTATGTTTTCCCTGATGTTACTCGTAAATTTACTTTTGCTTTAATTATTCCCGGTACATCCACATGAGCTATGCTGAATCATCTTCCTTAATGTTTTCACCCTTCAGATGCTTGCAAGGTTGGTACCTCCATCTTAATCACTGCAAAGTTAAGTTGTGCTCTTTCCTTGTACAGAGATTTTCCTTTCCCCCTTAGTTGTTTTGTGCTATGTCATTGGTCACCAACAAGTGGATTGGGATCTGCTGGTAGATCTTGGAGCCTCTGACAGGTGATCCTCACTGGTTTGGCTGGGAGGTTGTCAAGTGCTGGCACTTCAGCTGCCCCTCCTCCCACTGCCATGCTTTTCCTGAACCTCTGCCATGGAGCTGACACCCACCCCAGTAACCTCCTGTTTCCTGAGCAGGGTGGGAGAGATGAAGTGAGCAGGATGGGACTTCAAAGAAAGGGAGGGACTTCAGAGGAGGGGCAGGGAAGGAGGTGGGACAGAAGTATTGGGTTTGCCATAGATCCTAGATTGCACTTAAATTCAAAAAGTGATCTTGTGCTTAAAAAGTTTGGAGCCCACTGAACTATGCTGAAGCCGGGATTGTCAGGGTGAGTGACTGATAGAAGTTGGGCACCCAACTCTTATTGACTTTTCAGGTTTGGGGCCTTATTTTGTGCACGCACCTCTTTAGGTAACTGTATTATTATGAATTTCTCTAGGATTGGTTACTGTCTTCCTTAGTTCCCTTGGACAATCACAGGCTACATTCTCTACAAATATTGTGTCATCTTGGGTTCTCACCAGAGCTGGAGAGAGAGATCCTCACTTCTTAGATCTGTAGTTTGATGCCTCTATTTATTCTGCTTAGAATCATTGGGGATTTTTTGTTGTCATATCGCAGTGCACCTTGATATCTAACTTAGTGTCAACTGCTATCCTCAGATCTGTTGGATTATCTTTCTCCCGATGTATTTGCTTGCATTTTTCCTAGCTGAAACTCCTATATTGTTATTTCAGCCCTCTTGTTCTAAACTCTGCACAGAAGTCCTCTATCTTCATCTCCTCTTCTTTCTTCCCTTAATCCTCTGTGGTATTCACAAACTCTCCATGTTTCAGATAATCATCTGTGAATGGTATTAACATGCTGATTACATAAAGCCTCATGCTTTATCAACCCTGTAGTGTTTAAAAGAAATCCCACATAATACATTTCACCAAAAATGTCTAATGGTGCCTTATGAATGATCATGCTGCATAATATTGCAACCTTGCAGTAAGGCAGGGTGGGGAAAATTTGGCCTAAGAGCTGCATCTGGGTATGGAAATTATATGGTAGGCCAATATCAGGTGGGTGGACTCATGGGATGTGGCATGAGGGGCTCTACAAAGGATGCTACAAAGTGGGGAAGGGGACTCTGGGTGTGGCATGGGGGGCTCTATAAGGAATGTTAGAAGGTGGGGGGAGAGAAGACTCCTGGAGTGCAGCAGGGGTGTGGTTCTACAGGAGTAGTACTGGGGACTTCTAGAGGCCGTGCTAGCAGTGATACCAGTGTGGACGTACCAAGCACTGTCATGAGTGCTGCTGCTGGGCAGTTTTGAGGCTCTTGAGGCTAGGCTGTAGGGGTATGTCTAGACTATATCCCTCTGTCGCCAGAGGGATGTAAATTTAGACATACCGAAATTGCTAATGAAGTGGGGATTTAAATATCCTGTGCTTCATTAGAATAAATGAAGAGGCAATTTGCTGGCAAAAAGCGGCGGTCTAGATGGGGATCGGTTGACAAGGAAAGCCTTTTCTGACCGATCCCTTATGCTTCGTGCAATGAGGTTTACAGGATCGGTCGGAAAAGGCATTCCTTATCATCCGATCCCTGTCTAAACTGCCGCAAAAAGCCGACATGCCCTAGGAGACCAGGAGGAGATCGGGCATGCTGCCATGAAGGGGCAGAGTTTCAGTCCCAGAAACAGTGCGGTGATGTCATGCTTGCGTAGTGTGTCACTGTATGCCGGAAGATGGTGCTCATCAGGGAATTGTGAGTCAGGGGTTGGGGAGCACCGGACAGAGTGGGCAGCCCCCGATGCTGCTCCCTCGTGGGATGGCCAGAGCCAATAAAAAGGTCTGATGGGCTGTTTGTGGCCTGTAAGGTATGATAAAACTAGGTTCAAATATGTTAGCATAGAAATCTGAAAACAGTGCTAGAGCCCTAATTTGAGTTGAGGGCCTAGATAAATGGTAGATTCCCTTTCTGGTTTTGTTGCTAAGGGACAGGGTAAATGTGTAGGACTTCCATGTCTCATGGCCCTCCTTGTGGGATGGGCAGAGAGCTGGTGTACTTTGGTAGTCCTGAAGGTCTAGGAATATGTCATCTATATGCCGTGTTGCGGGGTGGGAGGAATAATCTCTAAGCATTGTAGTGAGAGAGAGCCTAACATGCATTGTACTTTCATGGCCCCTAGCAGATGTTTTGGGGTGTGGGAATTATAGCTTTAGAGGAAGTTGCTTATCCCCTTTGACTGTGTCCCATTTCTTCCCCTCTCCCAGCCCCTCCCAGGTCAAGGTTAGCTATAATGTAAGTAAGGTTGTGAACAAGGCATCTCTGATTATGAAATGATGGAATACTATGGGCGCTAATGTGTGAGGTGGATTGGGTTCCAGTTTGGTGTCTGGCTGGGATACTCCTTGACACTGACCCACCTGAACAACTGAATGAAAATCCATTTCAGGTAAACTTCAGGGCTCTTTGGAGGAATTTCTGCTAAAACCTGCTGAGAGTGACAGCATTGTTGGTCTGGAGTAACTGCAGTGGCTTCACTGGGGTTACTGATTTTATGCAAGTGAATGTGAGAGAATTAGATCTAGTAGGTGTTACACAGTCCATCCCCATCCGATACTGGGAGTTTTTAATGCTTGAGGATGTTGGGGCCTTTCTGCATTGGTGGTGTTATGTTTTCATTTAAAAAGGCTCTGATAGATTTTAATTACTAGGATTTGGAGAGGGAGGGCTGGGGGAGAGTATATTACAGACATGTGTTAATAGAAATATGTTAAGGAAATTACTAAAACAGTTTTAACGGCTTCTAGTATTCAAACCTCCTTTTGCAGTTTGTTGATCTAGGTACTCAGTCATTTACTAGTGCAGGAGAACAGGACTGAAATTGACCATTTTTTAAATTTCCGAAACTGATTGAAAAGCCAAAAGGAAGCAGCACAAATGGTGAAAAATGAGCTAGATTTTTAAAACCTGTCCAGCTTTGTTACACATAGTACAATACTAGAAACATGGGGAAGGACATTTGCTTTAAAAGGAACCTCATTTATTTTATCATGATAGTGCCCTTTTAATTCTCTTTTTTTTGTAAGATTTGTAACTTTTTTCTTACTCCTATCACTCCTCCTTGGCAAAGTAGATATGCAGAGTAGGTTGTTCCAACTAGTTACATTGTGCTTTGTTTTGCAGCCTAATGTAGCCATAGACTTGGGTTGACAGTGATTTTTTGATATATCTATTGCTGTCTTACATTTTACAGTCTCTCCTGCTTGCTTTTTCCTTTCTTAACAGTACAGGCAGTCCCTGACTTACGAACGGGTTACGTTCTGAACACCTGGTCGTAACTCGATTTGGTCGTAAGTCGGAAATACCCTTAAACACGTTGCCCACGCTGTTCGAAAAACTTGACGTACGTGGTTCTCAACTCGAAAATATTATAATGGGGTTAATGGGAAGTTGGTCGTAAGTACGGATGGTCGTAAGTTGGTGTGTTCGTAAGTTGGGGAGTGGCTGTATAAAAACTGTCTCCGTTAGCTTTGTGTTGACATTATCATGAAGCTGCTATCATTCAAACAAATGGAGAATTCTTATTAAAAGGAAAAAGTTAAGAGAATGGCTGCATGTGCTCCACTACTGCATTGCTTTTAAGACTGAATGGAAAATGCTTTGCAAGGAGAGAGGAAGTACTGGTGTCTTGAGGGCATGATGTTTGGAAATGCAGTTCTTCCACCTGAGGAGACTTGGTTTGAGGGCTCTTGCATCTTCCTCTTTCTGATAATATAGGCCAAATGTTTTCCACTGCTGCATGATCTGAAGAGGAGAGAAAGGTCTGTTAGCTAGGTAGAAATGTTCTGATAGGAATGCATGCACATGTGCAGCTGGAGAGCTTGAATCTTTTACTCTATCCCTGGCTCCCACCCTGAATCTTTCTTGGCTTGCATTGTGTAAGATTGGGCTGGATATGGAGAGCTCATGCAGTGTGTGAGCTAATATGGGGATTGGTAGATGGGGGTGAGGGAGAATAGTTCCCCTGATATCCTTTACTGGTGCTGTATCAAGCCAATAAATATAATTGAAAATGGTATCAATGATCCATCAGTCCCCTGATTCTGTGTCTGCTTAGAACCTGAGCTCCACTACTTAAGCTCTCTCAAGCACTAGTGAAAATTGGATTCACTCCTTCTGTGATTTCTTCCCCATTGGGGAAGGGAAGGAGAGGTGAGATGATGGGGGAATAGCCATGGGTCAGACTCATTCACAGTGTAAGACAGGCATGTCAAACTTGAAGCCTACTGAGGGCCGCACAAATGAAAACTGATAGCTTTCAGGGCCACCAAAGAAAATGTACTTCTATTGGAAAGTTGTAATTATTTATTATTACAGTTTGTTTTAGGTACATTTTATAATATTTTTTCAGGTCTTGTTTGAATATAATACAATAATTTGCTGTGTAAATTTGCTGTTATTTGCACCCATGAAGGCTTTGAGTTTAAGGTGCTTCAATCCCCCCCCCCCGCTCTAACCCAATGCCTTCCCCCTCCCGCAGAGCCAGGCACCCCCAGCCTCCCTGCTCTAACCCAATTCCCCTCCCACAGAGCCAGGTCCTCTTAATCAAAGAACCGTGGGTTGGCCAACCTTGTTATAAACAATGTAACCCGGCAGGCTGCACTTAGATAATTTATAAAGATGTAGTCGTGGGCCGCAAAAAAATTTGATCGGGCTACATGTTTGACATGACTGGTGTAAGAGATACTGCCTAGTGAGAGGGGATGGGCACTCCAGGAAACAATGGCGGATGCCTCTTCTGAGACTGGAGCTACATTTCTGCCTGGGTCCTTGACTTCTCTGAAGTTCCTAGCCCTGGCTCTTTTCACAATCAGTAAATCTGTCCCCCAGTGAGAAACAGAGAAATGTTGCAGAGTTTTCTGACTGTTTTGCACTATTTCTGTCATGCTGGCAGCATTTAGGTCTCCTTTGACTGTGTGATGATGCCACTGCTTTAGAGCAGGTACTATTCAGTAACCCAACAACATAGGGAATCAAAGATACACCAGGGAAAACATTTTGCCTCCCAAGGCCTGAATTTGGGGCTCTGTGACTTTATCTGCAAAAAGCAGTAGTGCTCTGGCATCTTAGAGATTAACAAGAAAGTATATAGAATCATGAGTTTTCATGGCTAAAGCCACTTCATTAGATGAATTGGCAGATGAAGAGGGTTTTACCCATGAATGCTCATGATTCTATATATTTTTGTTAGTCTCTAAGGTGCCACAGCGACTACTTATTGTTTTTAAAGTTACAAACTAACACAGCTACCCTTCTGAGATTTTTTTTATCTACAGCAAGTTAATCTTATCACACAAAACTGAGACCAGAAGCTGTAATCTTGAACTTATTTGCCTGCTTTGCGAACACTCTCCGCTTTGTTTGCAAGCAACCTATGTTGGCTTTGATGGAAGCACCTCTGAGAACTGGAGACCAAAGTGCCTCAATTTGGTCCCCCAAAATAAATGGCTACTTAAAAAATGTTGGCCGAAGTTATTGCTCGGGTGACTCTTGGGATAACAACATTCTGTTCAGCCCTGCCCAAGGGAGAAATTACATAGTTGAACTCCCAGTGGCTCTGTGTGTGTGGAGTACATGTTTATTTTATTTTAGGAGGAGATACATAATCTGTTTTAAAATTAACTGAGTGTCTGTTGACTTGTCACCCTGTGAATGAAAGCACGTTGCTTGTAATTTGACTGACATTATTCTGTCCTGTTGTCAGACTTCTAATTACTTTGAACATAACCCAGATCTATCTCTTTCTCTTTTTTTCATCCTCTTTTAATTTTAAACATGGAGGGGAAACAATTATCCGGTCAATCTGGGGAAGTGTGTTTGCTCTTGTAAAACTTGTTTACTTAATTGCTGTGTCATCATCTGCAGATGGATTTGAGGTGCAACGCTCATGTCAGGATCATGTTTTTCAAAGAGACTAGTGGATGTCTTGCTTGGGTGCCAAACCTGAGATGTCTTTAAAGACAAAATATGAATACTTGCTTTTCTGAATATGAGGCTCTTTTAAGATGTCTCCGTTTGGGTCCCCTAAATCTCTAGTATTGTTTGAAAGCTTAGGCTCTAAAGTGGAATTTCCCTGCAGTTTGGGGGTTTTGAATCAACCTCTAAATGCATAAAACACATCACCCAGTCCTATATTAAATGTGTGTCTCTTAGCCATTGCTCTCAAAAAATGTCCTTTTAAAACAGGCAAGGTGGGGAGAAAAAGAGAGAAATTGCTTGTACTTTTTCATTTCTGTTTTGATACAAACATTGTAGAGACACAGAAGGGATGCCCACTCTGGAGGAAAGTCATGTTTGCAAGTAAGGACACATCTACGTTACTGGGAAGATTGACACTGCAGTAGTCAATCATCTGGGGTTCGATTTAGTGGGTCTATTGGAGACATGCTAAATCGAACGCTGATGGCGCCTCTGTTGACGCTGGTTCTCCTTGCTGTTGTGAGGCATAAGGGAAGTCAACAGAATCGTTTCTCTTGTCGACCTCCCACAGTGAGGATGGTGGTCTAGCTTGGCTGAAGGTAAATTGATTCCAGCTACATTATTTACGTAGTTGGAATTGCGTACCTTGAACCGACCTTCTCCTATAGTGTAGACCTGTCTGACGTGATCTTTTGTAAATCAGGAGTAGGATTCACTTTCCCCTGAATAAGAACATGATATTCCTTGCACGCTTGGCTTTGTGAGGGTTTGGCTGGGAGAACTCAGCCATTTCCCACCTACTGGAGTGGGATGTTTACCTTTCACAATTTCTTTGAGAATTCTATTTCTTAGAGACTCCCCAGGCACTTAGACAAGAGGGATACATTTTTCAGTAGCACATAAATGACTTATCAGCTTGTCTTTTTTTTTTTTTTTCTCTTCAAAAACACTTAAGCCACTTAAGAACACTTGAAAATTTTACCCTAACTCTAGCTACTCAGGAATGGAGAAAGAAAGTGCTGTGTAAGTTGATAAGTGACCACCTGTCCCTCCTACAACTACCCCAATTCAGCTGATCCAATTTTGTAAGGAGATTAAGTGCTCACTCCATAGTTGTTTTTGGTGCTTGATGAATTCAGTCCCTAGGAAGAGCTTTAGTCCCCTCCAGATCTCTTGAGATCCAACTTTTTGTGTATGTTCTGATCTCCATTTCTGAGCATCTAAATCTGCAATACTAGCATCAAATTTAACACAGTCTCCTTGAGAGAAACTATTCTGATCTGACTAGCTCCAGCAGGGGTACTGATTTCTCAGTTCTATAAGGTTTTGATCAAAACTGAATCGTGGCGAATGAGAAGGCAAAAGCTTGGCAATGTCTCAGTGGGCTGATGAGGAGAAGGACACCTGAGGAAGAAGAAGAAAGGGAATAAAATATACTTGTGAGACTTAACACAAAATAATTCTTAGGCTTTTTATTTCCCTGCCACAAAGAATAACTATATTCCTGATGCTTAGTCTGAATGTTTTAAAGGTAAGACAGGACACACAAATTGGACCATGAGAGAGGTTCTGTCCCATAGGTGGAGGTGATTTTATTTTCATTCTATTTTAGTATTGTGGGGCTTCTTTGACCCTCTGCTTTTGTTCCTTATGAACTTGATATCTGTTAAAGATTTTTTTTACCTGCAGTATAGAATGGCTTGTTCTAAAGCAATGAACTGTATTCATATTCACTGGATCCAGGATAAACTCACTTTAAGGAAATCCGTGCTAAAAAAAACATTCTGCTAGTTACAAAAATGAACCCCTGGATTGTGGAGATATACTGCTTTGAGGCTCCCCTCCCTAAAAGGTCAAAAAGAGAATGATAGAGTCAGACTTATATAAAATAACCTTGAAATTTTATGTTATATATGATAAAATGCTATAATATGATAAACAATGTTCTCTGCAGCCTGTGCACTTGTGTGGCCATTCCGAAAAGATACAAATGTTGTCTAACTGATTAACAGAGCACTCATAGCTAGGTTTTTAGTTTCTGCTAATGGTGCACATTCACACATGCCTCAGTGCATGTGAAAAAATTTATTCTGAACATGGATAGAAAATTTTATTCTGCACATGGATGGAAAAATTAGGGGGAACATTGATGGTGAAGTTTGGTTCTTGGTTGTGGAATGATAACAAGGAAGTGATGAGAGGTTGTTTGGAGATCCTTCCCTGCCTGGGTGCTCTTGTGAGCATTTGTTTAATTGTCAAAGGAGAAAAGCTTTGTCTCTTAATTCTTGTGTGTTAGTTTATATAACTCATAATTCACCAGTAAAATAAATACCATAAATGTTAACTTCATCCGGACTGTTCATAAATATTTTTGAACTTTTAACAACATTTCTCGACATATGCATAAAACATTTTCACCTTGAAGATATGTTACTGAGTCTGTAATGAGGACCAGTATGAACATTTAGAGCATATCTTTTTAATAAAATGTGTAATATAAAAAAAATTACTACCTGAACTAGCATGTGAAATTTCAGGTGGGTTGGGTTTGATTTTTATAGACGTTGGGGTCTACTGGGGTGTCAGATTTGAGCTTGTCATGAGGAGCTAGCTTAAAAAATTATTGGAAAGATGACATTCCTCTCTGTAATGTTGCTTTTTAAGGTTTTTTTTCTTGAAGTAGGTACTAGTACAAAATGCTTTTCTAATCTTCTGGACATATTCACATACGTTAGCTTTTTTGTGTGTGAATTGTGTTGGTAACTGAAGTGGAATTAGTCACGTATGTAAAATTTAAAATGTATGTAATGAGTTTTAGGAATGTAAAGGGATAACTGGTTACCCTGTAAGCATCACCATTACTGGATGATGCATACCAGTTAACCAGTGGCCCAGTTGGACTGGAACAGCCTCCCCTAGGGTTGCCAGATACTTTCCCAAAAATACCGAACATGGTGGAGAAAAAAATTGGTTGAGCAAAAAAAACCCACAAAACCAAAACCAAACCCTGTGCCTTTAAATCATCATGCTCTCCCAGCCTCCACCAGACGCGGCAGGGGAAGAATGTCCCAAGTGGCCTTCTGTCCAAGAAAACCAGAAAATACTGAACACTTTACATGTCTGATATTTTCTGTTTTTTTACCGGATAGAGGCCACAAATAGCGGACTGTCTGGGCCAATACCGGACACCTGGCAACCCTAGCCTCCCTCCACCCTTAGAATCATAGAATACTAGGACTGGAAGGGACCTCGAGAGGTCATCGAGTCTAGTCCCCTGCCCTCATGGCAGGACCAAATACTGTCTAGACCATCCCTGATAGACATTTATCTAACCTACTCTTAAATATCTTGTGGAATACCTGGCTAACCTGTTAAACATAACATTTAACTAGTTAACTTTTAAATGGAATTTTACATCCATAATGTGTTTGCAGGACTGCAGCCTTAGAAATTAAGGAAAATAACTCATGAAACAATAATAGGATATATATGGAGTGTGCCTTTTTACATAAAAATATTGAACAGAAAATGCACTTAGTATTCTAACTGCACTAATAAAAGGGGAGAATTAAGAGGATAAAGCTTAGATACATTTTTGTTTCCTTGTATTAGGTATTGTATTCACCATAAGTATTGCTGCTAATATTAGCAGTTTTTTGCCCCATGATGAGGTGCCCCCATGATTTATTAAAGCACTTATTAACAGCGATTATAAATTTTTTCCAACCTTCAGCCTAAGCCTAAAAAGACTGTAAATAGGATTAGACAGTAGGGAAGCAATGAATCATACACTCTTAGTGTTTCTTTTTGATCATGCAGTGACATAGTATGAAAGGCAATCTCACTTCTGTGCTCATCAGATTTCATGGTTCCTTTCTTGTCCATGATGCAAAATATCCAGGACCAGTAAACTACATCCTCAACATCTCTTCATTGCTGAATTTTAATTTAATTTTTTTCTGTTGTCTGTATTTTCCCTCTGTGATATAATGCTAGGCTTATTCTTTCTTATGGCACTTAATTCCTCCTTCTACTCCCACTGAGATAGGAATAGCTATTTAATCACTTTTGGTAGGAATCTTTCCTTTGCAACTATATTAATATCTTCCCAAGGAAGAACTGATGAAACATCAGAGAAGTATTGTCTACATTTGAATATATAAATCTCTCTCTTTCTCCATTGCTATGTTTATCCTCTCTGGATCATGCTGAATAATGCTGGTTTCTCTCCATGTGTCCTGCCATTTATGGATATAAAAGGTCCAGTCTAAAGGTTTGACCCTTCATATGCTTATATATATATGAGTAGTACTATTGAATTTTACATAATTACTCACATAAGTAAAGTTATTCTTGAGTCTTTGCAGGCTGGGGGCCTAACAAAACAATTCAGCTAGGACTTCGGAAATGTAGATCATATTTGACAAGGCAGATCACTTTCAAAGTTTAAGTTCTGTTGTTGTTGGTTTTTTAAGTGCCACTGCTAAAATATACAAATCCTTTCCAATTAATATAACTTAAGACAATTTTTTTTGGCAAGATTAGTTAGACTTTCAGGGCTGATCTGCATTTCTGGGTCCTCCTTTAGCTTATCAAGCTAAGAAGGTGGCTTCCAATGTAACACTCTTTTAAAATTATATTGAAGATGCATAGTAATGAAATGCTGATTTATTTCCTGTTTGCAATTATCCTCAGTGACTAGATTATCATCTACATTACACTGCCTGTTTGCTGTAATGAAATGACTAGCTAGAGCAGTAGTAGCCACCAGTAATAGAGAGTGGGGTGCATGAGTGGCTCTCCTTCATCTCAATGTGCCGCAGCACTGTGTGGGCCCACTGGAATTCCAATAGCAACCCTGCGGACCCCCTATCTTCCCTCCTCCCCCAGGCACCTCTCACATTATGGGACCCTAGAGCTGCACACTTTCTACTCCTCCCCTTCCCTCCCAGCACTTTCAGAGCACAACAGATTGCCTGATTTGTGCTTCTGGTGGATTTACGGGCGCAAGCTCCCACTCTCCTCCTGTTGGGCGGGGCCCTGCGAGCCTACCATCCTGAGTACTTCGGGGTCTTACGGGGTCCTTCAGCCCCTGAAACGTGGCCCCTTTCCCGGGGTCCAAGCTAACTCAGTGGCCCACCCCTGGGTAGGCTGCCACTATGTATGCCTAAGTGCAAGGACGAAACTAGCCGGAGGGCGGAGGATGGGGGATAAGGGGGACCCGGGCCCACCCTCTCCACTGGGTCCCAGCCCGGGGCCCTAAGGGATCAGGGAGTTTAACCCTCACCCGACTGACGGGGTTCCTCCCCGAAGCGCGTCAGCCCACGGGCGCCAAAAGCTCTCTGCCCCGGGCTGCTTCTTATCCCCCTCCTGTTCGCCAGCCCTTCTGGATGGGCCCGTAGAGCTTACCGCTCCATCATCCCCTCTGGTTCCTGCCTCGCTGCTCCGGCCTCCAGGGAGACTCCATTGGCTACTCCACTTGGGTGGGGTAAAGCATTCCCCCCCCAGGGTGCCCGGCGACTCCTGCTGTGTGAGCCACCCCGCTGTCTCTTTCCTCGGGCCTTTTCAAGCAGCCTGCCAAGGGACGTCATGGCCCGTTACTCCGCCCCCTCGGCGTCCCGACGCTCTGGGACGCTGGGGTTAGGGGTTGGAGTTCCGCCCCTCCGTGATGTATGAGGTCGCCGGAGGCGTGGCACCAGCAGCTGATAGCTGCCTTTCCCCAGCGCTGGTTGGCTCCGCCCCCTTTCTGGAGGGGTGGTTGGAGCCCTGCCAGACTCTGCGCCGGCCCTGGCTGGCCTCCTGGCACCCTGTTTCTTCTCCCCTGCCCCCAGCCACAGAACTCTGTCCCCACTGGCACCCTGTCCCCTGCTGCAGAAACCTGTCCCCTGCCCTCCCAGCACCCTGTTCCCTCTCCCCTGCCCCCAGCCGCAGAACCCTGCTCCCACTGGCACCCTATTCCCTGCCCCAGCACCTACTAGCACCCTCCCCAGTACCATGTCCCCTGCTCCCAACTGATTTTTCTGTGGGTCAGTGACCCTGACTCAAGACAGGTTCCCTGCCCTTCTCATAAATAAAGACAATGCTGAAACTTTTGTGTTTGACATAGTATTTTATTTAAAAATGAAGCCTGGCCAACAAAACTCCCAATTGGGGCCAAGCCCCATCTGGCCACAACCACTCCTGCACTTCCCCTTCCCCCAGACCCTAGATCTGAGCCTATCATACACTGGAACCCCCTGCCCTGAGCCCCTTGCATACCCAATCCAAATTCCTGCACCCTCACATCCACAAGCCTGTGGCTTGCTTAGTACCCCAACACTGCCCGGCCTGGAGCCCCCTTCCTGAGCCAGCGTCCCCTTCTCCACCTTCTCCTGCATCCAGGTTTCCTCCCAGAGCTTGCACCTCTCATCCCTTCCCACACCCAAATCCCTTATTCCCACCCCAGATCCTACACATCCTGTCTCAACCCAGCGAGGGTACGGCTAGACTGCAGGAGTTTTTCAGGATTCTGGAGATATCCCAGAAACACTCTTCTGCATCCAGGGATGCATTTGTTCATCCGCTTTTTTTAGTGGAAGAGCAAACATGCTCTTTCGGTCACCCCTATATTCCTCTTTCCATGAGGAATAAGGGGGCTTCCAAAAGAAGGGGTTTTTCTGACATTTGGTCCAGTCTACACAGGCCAAATGTTGAAAAAACCTCTTCCTACAGAAGAATTGGGAAAAAAAAGCAGCAGCAGTATAAGGATTGGGGATAGCAAGTGATGGAGAGGAGGAGAATAGAGAGGGCGGGGCTTCAAGGAAGGGGCGGGGCAGTAGATCTTGGCTTGTTCTGTCATTTAAAAAGTGAACTTGGGTGTAAAAAGATTGGAGACCATTGATCTAACATGATTCAGTGGCTGGAAGTTGGTTAGAAAAATTCAGATTGGAAATAGAGCACACATTTTTGTCAGGAAGGCTAATGAACCATTGGAACAATTTACTAACGGTCATGGGGGATTCGTCATCACCGACAATTTTTAAATCAAGATTGGAAGTTTTTCTAAAAGATTTGCTCTAGGAATCATTTGGGGGAAGTTCTATCTAGGAGCTCTAATTAGATCATCACAATGGTCCCTTCTAGGAATCTAAAACTGTTTGCTATAATTTGTATTGAATTTCTTAGGCACTGTCTTCGCTGCAGAAAAGGTGGGTTCTTTACAGTGAGATAACCGATGCAAAATAGGTGTCCTGTGGTAGCTGGGCAGAGGGGAAGGGGGAGCACTTTCCACATAAATTCCCCCACTTACCTTTCAAGAGACCCACATTGATCTGGCCTAGATTATCTTGTGATAAAACTTAAGAGCCTTGTCCCTGCTAGAAATCCACAGCAGACTGACTAATAATGTGCATTAGTTATTTCACAGTAAAAACCTTTTTGACAGTAAAGACAAAGCCTTAGACTGCAAGCTCCTTAATACACTGAGAATGTCTCCCTCTAAGTTTGTATAGTCTGGGTGCTACTATAAGTATTACATATTAAATATTAATGTTGACACTCTGTGCTGCAATGGGGCAACTCTTTGTAACAACCATTTGAGAGAGACAGGGGAGCTGTTGTCAAGAATGGCTAATTTCCCTAGTGTACACTGTGCTTTCCACGACATTCTCCAAATCAGGAGCCCTAAGTATGTTGAGATGCACACACTTTCTGTGAATGCAGCTGCTGTTCTTGACCCATCTGTCAAAGTTCTGGTCCTTGAATACAGCTTGCTGTTGTTTGGCTCTCCAATCTGTTGGAAATGAGAACAGCATTTTAGCACAGTTTTAATGCAAAAGAATAACTAACTCCCTTTTAAGGATGCGTTCCAGAGTGTGAATAAGCATGGGCTGAAGTTACCATAAAATGGGCCAGCAATTTCTGATATTGAGGGGCTGCTTAAAAGTATTTGCCACTGTGAAAAATCTTCCTTGAACAGCATGAAAATTCCTTAAGCAAATTCCCAGTTAGAAAATTAACTGGTTAAACTCTTGTTTAACTGGTTGACCCTGGAGCCTGCTGCACCATGGCTAAGCTGCTCTGGCTAAGCTGAGCCTGCTCCTGCCATGGGCGGGGAGCTGCTCCAGCAGGGTTGGGCCTAACCTGCTGTGTTCTGGATGTGGGCACCTCTGGCCTGGCAGCCCTGCTCTGGAAGAGACTTTGCTTATTTAAGCTTTATATGCAGAGTCCACAGCACGTGTAACCATGAAATTTTCAGCAGTTACATGGTTACCATTTTAATTGACTTTTAACATTCCTAGTTTCCATGACTATTTTTGGATCGCCGTTTATAAATTAAAAAAAAAATAGATTTCAGATAAGTGATTTCCCCACCTGTTAGTCTGTTAATCTTGACATTTTACTGACTCTTAAACCTCTCTTAGGGATGTTAAACCAACTGGAAAATGTTCAGTTGGCTGAAGGCCTGTAAACATCCATTCCTCATTTAAAATACCTTGTGAGAAGAACAAATATGGAATCCTCCAGACTGATGTGGAATGGTGGGCATGGGAGAAATGCTCCCTAATGGAATGAATGGCTAATCTACCTGTGTGAGAGAATTGTGTCAATCTCTAGTGCATGCAAGTCTACAGTTGAGAAAAGCCCTGATGCTACAGCAGTTAATGGAGGTTAGAGGATAGACTTTTTTTTTAATTATTTTTTGCAGTTTTAAACTCCAGGTCCTGTTGCCCAGTTTGCATGCCTAAGGCTTAGTTGATGACCATAGTGAGAGAGAATTTGCAATGTGAGGGATTCCGTAACCACAAACCGGGGGGAAACCAATAATTGATTTTACGACTCATTTAAAAAACAAAACAAAACCTAAACCTTTCTCTTTTGGACAAACTGCTTTAAAATACATGGCTCCCAAAGGGGGCTGCAAATTGAATTATAAAGAGAACATAATTCCATTGCTAGTTAGTGACAGAACCGTTTTTCTTTGTGGGCTGCTTGTTGCCAAGAGCAGTGTTTGTGAGACACCCTGTAAGCGCCCCTATATTTTTTAGTTAGAAGAACCCTTTCAGAAACCATATAGTTCAGATTGTGGAAGCTTAATGGACTTGATGGAACATAATTGTTAATTCATTACAGTGGTATCTTAGTATTAAAAATAAACAGAGGGAGTGGTGTCCCAATGGGGCTGCTTCTCTGTGCCGCTGGGCATTGTTGGTTCTATGGAAAATGACATTGTTGGTTCTATGGAAAGTGACACATGCTCATGGTACTTGACAGTGAATAAGCACTTACCTGCTTATCTGTGTTGACTGGCATGGATTAAACCCCGATGGCCTAAAAGTGTCTGAAGAAGAAAGGAGGTCCCTCTTCATCAAGCTGCACCCTGTCTCTTTTCTGCATTTGCCATACCATAGCAGTGGCTCAATGGCATCCTCCCAGCCAGGCCTGCAGCACCCTCCCCAGCATAAGATGGCCCCTGAAGGGTTTTCACTTAGCCGCTGAAATACATGTATATAAAATAGAGCAAGAACACCAGTGCTATGAGTTCACCATGGTCCTGGTGTTCTATGCAATCAATGAACATTAGCTGTAGGCAACTAAGGATATTAACAAAAAAGATGAGTATCTGATCCTGCTGGGGCCTTTTGCCTCTTTGGGACACACCTGTATGTGAAGGCAATCTGAGGGGAGAAGCATTCAGCTCCGCTAAAGGCAAAAGCATATTTTGGAGATGTGGTGTAACTGCTTCTTAATTCCTTATGTGCAATCTCTCTGCTTTGTAGAAAAGTAGGTGTAGTAATGATGCTCCAGCGGGAATTAGAAATGTAAATGGTTAACCGATAAGCCTAACCCATATTGGGTGAGGCTTACTAGTTCCACTTAACTGGTTTGGGCTGAATTAGCTCTCCATCTATCCCAGGCAGGCTTTTAGCAGTTACATGGTTACATTTTTAAACGCCCTTTTTTTCCCTAGCAGGAATGCCTGTCCTGTAGTTTACCTGAAAGAGACATTTCAAAGCTGGTAATTTCTCAAAAAGGGGATGGCAAAGGATCTAATGTTGCTATGTACAGAGAATATTAAGGCCATTTTACAGTAATTGTGATTGTACATTCAGTCCCATTTCGATGGTTACAAAGGTTCAACAAATGCAATTATCTTAATTGGCTAATTTGACAATAGTGTTGGATTATTGTTTTGTTCTTGTGAGAATAGCACTGGCTCGTGCTCAGGAGGATTGCATGGAAGTTACATTAATAGTAATTGCTAGTAATTTCTTCTCTGCCTCAGGTTAGTGGTTGCACTTAGAAATGAGCCATAGAAGGTCCATTTATTTCTTTTTTCCCTCTGGCTAAACTGTACTGTCTCCCTTCATCATCTATCTCAAGCTGCCTCATAGCTCCCCTTTTATCCATGGCAGCTTAGCTTGGTAGTTCCAGCAGAGGAGAGAATCGGTTTTCTTTTTACCTGAACATGGCTTTTGTGTCTAACTGACATGAATGCATCACTCTCCTCTCCTCTCCTGGTTTTATGGCATGTCATGAAATAAGTAAGCGATGGCAGTCAACTCATTAAAGATGCCAGAACAGGGGAATGCCTCAGGATTCTGCAAAAATATATTAGACCAGCAAATGCTTACTGTGTTCCCCCACCCAAAGGTAATTTTGCAGTGTCTTTGGAAGCATGGTGTGGTGATACAGTGGTACTGTCAGCTTGTAAGGCTAAGGATTAGTCACACAAGATTGTTTTCTCTTAGACTAGCTGGAATTTAAAAAAAGAGAGACTGAAGGAGGATGGTACAGAATAAGTTATTCTTTCTGAGAGAATTCAGAGGAGTGCTGCTTGTTCCATTCTGCTATGCAGGAAGTAATTAGACAGCTTTATTTATTTTAATTCATATTTAAATACGCAAGAAATAATATGCTGAAGTACGTGGTACTTCTACAAACATAATATTTTCAAAAATAGAAAAGAAAATGGTAATATCAAAAAATATTCTTTATTCACTGTATATTGATTTGAGAATGAATCCTTTTTCATATTAGAAATTTGGTTAGTTTATATTAAAGACAGGCTTAAGGGCAGAAGTATTTTGTTAACAACTTTGATGAGAACAAGCAGATTTCTGAAAACCTTGTTGTGCTTGCAAACTTTTTCTGTTTTTGGTTGGGTTTGTGGCACCTCTCTGATCATTCAGTCACCTTCTACTTTCCCCTCTCACTCCTCTCATGATGGTTGCTGACTTTTACATTGAAAATAGAGTCTTAAGTCAGGAAAACGCTAATAAAATATCTTAATGCCATACTAGTGCTAGGTGCCTCACCTGCTAGGAAGAGAGTATGTCTGCCACATCTTCACCTCAAAGACCTCAGCTATTATATTTATTTACTGTGGATAAGAATAATACTCCTGTCTTCAAATGTGGTGTACTTGAGGTAGTCTGAAAGAGAGGACATTGCGGGGGGGTGGGGGGGGAGAGAGAGGGGAGAGGGGAGATTCAGTTCACCTGTCAGCTCATAGAAACAGCTGTTTTGCATTTTGTCTGAGAATAAAATGTATCTGATATTTTACATAGCAAATAGGCACAGAAATATACTTCATGAGGCATTTCCTACAGATACGTCAGGACTTTGTGATTTAAGCGGCCAGAAAAAGCAGTGGTTTGTTTCAGCTTGTCTGGGACTGACTGTAATTGTGATGAGTTTGTATGAAATTCAGACTTTTTCTCTTTGCTATTTTTTTCTTTAGATTGCATTTTTGGAATATGTGTCATCTTCTAAATGCTGGGTTTTATTCCAGTTTGGGGAGTCTATATCGGGGTGCAGGTTTATAGCAATAAACACATGGCTGGTTAGAATGCACAATAGATTCTTTGTGGGGTAAAAATATTGATCCTCCTCTTCAACATCTTTACTAAGCAACAAGTCACTAAAAGTAAATAGAGCTTAAAGGGCAAAACAGAGGTTCACAGTCCAGGTTAGTTATCTATTTGTAGGTTGTTTTAAATTTTGGTTTTAATGGATAAAGAAATGCCTGTCTTCTCTCAGTGCCAGTTAACTGTGTTGCCCTGTACTTAAGTATATCAGCATTTGTTAGGCTGGATTTGTAATGTGCGTTTCGTGAAACACTTTATCTTTTCTCTGAGGCTGATATGCTGTGTACGTACGTGTGAGAGTGACATGTAGGATCTTTAAACACTCATTTATATTGACAAAATGTTATTAAACGTTTTGGTATTTAGCTGGCCAGTGATATTTACTTCAGTAGGTGCGTCTGTCTTACTGGTTGCTTCATGTAAACTCTTATTGACAGTTTTAAAAAATTACTTTTGCAAATAATATTTAACAGCGAATGGAGAATGTAAAGGTCAAATTCTAGATAACTGCTCTGTTTTTGTTATCCTTCATGTTGTCTACTTGGCAGGTCAAATTTGTGTTCTGTATCTTGTCCACATTTCCTGTCATGTAGATTTATTTTTCTTTGTGATTTTAGATAACTGCTCTGTTTTTGTTATCCTTCATGTTGTCTGCTTGGCAGGTCAAATTTGTGTTCTGTATCTTGTCCACATTTCCTGTCATGTAGATTTATTTTTCTTTGTGATTTTAACAGGAATTTTGAAATTGCTGTGGTAGTAAAATTGTTCTTAGAATATATGGCTATTACTGTTATATATCGTAGCTGTTTCCGTTCTCCTACTAGTTACTCAAATGTAGTATTGGAAGATGGAATTTTATGCTCTTGGAAGCAAAACTTATGCTGTTACACTGAAGATTTTTTAAAGATTATTTTACGACAATAAATGTAGGTGGGCAGTAATTACCAAAACTCTTTATTAAATATTATTAAATATATGTGAACTATCTGCCAAGCTATAGATTAAAGATTCTGCTTTCAGTTTAATATTTCTAATTCTTCTTTTAGTGTCATGGTGTTTGGATTATGTTCAGAAACTAATTCCAGAAAGACACTACAGTCTGACAGGGTAGTTTTTGGGAACAAAGAAGTGATCATCTGTTTTCCTTTTTGGAAGATCATGTGCTATTTATAAAGGAGGTTGTTCTTATTAGAACCTGATCTACAGAGAAAGAGAAATCCAGTCATAACATCACAAACCTCAGTAGAGAGTAGGTGTGTTTTGTATTCCTGTTTGTTCAGTTGAGCTGGCCAGTTGAACCACCTGTTCTTAGAATTGTATGGGCTGCACTCTTACAACAGTAAAGATGCTATGTTGCTCCTGTGCGTGACTTTGATTTAATTTTAGTGTGAGTGCTACTGAAGTGCATGTTTTAATTTGCAAGGTGAAAAACTCTAATGAACCATCTTGTCTTCAGACTTTAAAAATATAAGGCCTGTATCTGTGGGGTGTGTGTCTCTGTGCATGCTGTGGGTGGGGCTGATGGCTGCCCCCTCTCTCTCCGAGTGGCCCAGCTTTGGCCCCCGGCCATTCTCCTGGGTGGGGAAGGGAGGAATCAGCCCCAGCCTTCCTTTTTCTTTTTCATAGCTGAATGAATTCTTCATTCTAGCTGAGAAGGATTTTTAAGATTCATTAATCTTCACACCAAGTGATTAATTTTGTAAGAAACAGCCTCCTTTGCTATGTTTCTCTCTGCTGGAAGAGCCTGCACTGTCAGTGTTGTTAGGCCTACCAAAGATTAGTACATTGCTAGTTATCTGAAACAAAAGTATAACACCTTTAATTACTTTGGAACCATTGCTTAGCATTTTTGACAGGTCTCTTGATGTTGTACAAAAACATTACTTGCAATGTATGAATGTTTAATGGACCACAAAATTGAGTTCTGTCTTGAGTGGCTCACACCTTTGAAACTGAACTGTTTGCTCTTTGAAGTTTTGTTCATGTTCTGGCCAAATGAATTAAACCACTTGCCTTTCCAGAGGCTTCCCGATATTTCTTTACTCTCTTGGTCATGCCAGTGAGAAAGATGCTTATACCAGAAGGCCTTACCCAACCTATGTAAAACTCCAGATTTATCAGAATATACCTTACAGTTTATAACATATTAGCATCAAGCTTAATGTTCTTTAGCTCTCTGAGAATGTTGGATGAAGAGTATCTTATAAATATTAATGAACTAGAAGCCTTAATTGGTGTTGCTTGGATCCTTAATTTAATTTAATTGTTTTTTGGAAAATAAAACAAAAATGTCCACGTTTCATTTGAATCATTGCTCTGGGATGGGGCTGGGGATGAGAGGTTCAGTATGCTGGCTGCCCCGGAAAGAGCTCTTTCTCACCACAGCAGCTTGGGGCCAGGTGAGAAGCACCTCTCTGTGGTCACTGCAATTCCAGCAGGCATAGCTGGGGAAGAAGTGCATGTCCCTCAACTGGGGAAGGTTCAGGTTTGTCTGCTCCCTGTGCTCCCCCAGGCAGAGTGAGGAATGCAGCAAACTGGGTACTTTCCCCTTGCTCCCTGACAGAGGGGAACTGCCAGCAAAGATCCCTTATGAATTGTGGGTGGGGGGAGCTTCAGCCCCTTGCCCTCCCTAAAAGGTGCGTGGGGAGTAAGATACTCTGGGCGGTGGCAATCCCATATGGGGGTGCCCCCAGCCAGTCCTTTTAACCTGCCTGGTGATTGTCTCTTTTCTGCATGGTTTACGAGAAGCAACCCCACTCCAGGCATATCCCATTTTCCTGACACAACCAAACCCTTACCTTGCTTTAAGTTATGATAAGAGGAAGCTGTATGCCATATTTGGTGGTTCTAAGTCTTACCATTGAGGAGGATAAACTTAAAAAACAACAAATGGTCTGGAGCACTTTATAGACTAACAAAACATGTAGATGGTATCATGAACTTTCGTGGGCACAGCCCACTTCCTCAGATGACCAGACAGACTCTCTCAAACATATAATAGGAAAGTTTGTGAAAATTAATCTATCAGGTAAGTGGCATTATCCCCATTATACAGATGAAGAAGCAAAGGCCCAGAGAAGTTTGGTGACTTTCTCAAGGGTACATGGAGTCACGGTTCCTGAGCCTTGGTTTTGAACCCAGATCTCCTGAGTCCTATGGTGCTTTTAATGTCAAGGTCTGTCAGAAGTAGGGTGTATATTCTGTGTTTCCGTATTGGTGAAGACATTTTACAAAATTTTTGACAGGAGTTGGGCATGACTACATTACGGATGAGTTTCTGAGCTGCTGAGGGGGTTGGGAGGATGGGGGAGAGGCTTCTCAAACAAGTAGCAATATAAAAATCTCTCTGAAATTATATTTTTTTACCATCTTTGTCTTTGTGATTTTTTTTTTAAGTTTTTTTTGTGCTTTTATTTAGTGTCTATTTTCCTTTCCCTCTTTAATTACAATAGAAACCACATCATTTTGTGGAATACAGGTGATGTATTTAATACCCAAGGGCAATGTGATACTGACTTCTTTGTGTGTGGACATGCTAATTCTTATAGCATTACAGCCTTAGCAATTAATAGTGTCACTTATAGAAATTAAAACCATGCAAGGAACCTGCACTGCCACCAGCAAGCAGGGGTATGAAACTGAAAAACACCCTGACTGCAACTGTGCCCACCAAACCTGAGAAGATGCAACACAACGATCGACTAGAAATACAGGCTGGACCCTTCAGCCTTTGCACACATGAGCTGGAATCTCTCTGAAATGTGTAAAGAGCTCTGCATTTTGCATGGTCTGACCCTAATAAAAATACTCCTGTTGACTTAATTGTCGTTGAGTTGGAGCCACTATACATAGGGTCCTATCAAATTCACAGTCATGCGAAACACACCTCGGACCATGAAATCTGGTGTTCTCCCATGAAATCTGTCCTTTTATGTGCTTTTACCCTACACTATATAGATTTCAGGGGGGAGATCCACGTTTCTTAAATTGGGGGTCCTGACCCAGAAGGGCATTGCAGGGGGAACCCAAGGTTATTTTAGGAAAGTCCCTCATAAGGACGTGAAGGAGTAGTCGAGTAGTTGACTATCCGATAAGCAGGAATTTATCGGGTAGCACTATTGAGTGCTCAATCACTCCCCCTCCCTCTCTGCACTCTTAAAGGGACAGAGATGAGCTGGCATGCAAAGATGCCGGCTCATTCTCTGGTCCCCTGCTAGGTCTCAGGACAACCCTCACGCTGCCACTTTCCTTTTTTAAAAGGGATGCAGCAGCTGCAGCCTCCCCCCCCCACACACACACTGCCCCTCTGCATTTTTAAAAGGAATGCAGCAGCCAGCCCCCTGCCCCTCCTCAGGCTGCCCCTCTGCATTTTTTAAAGGGACGCAGCAGTGGCAGCCTGTCCGCTTGTCTGTTTCAGCACAAGCTGCCTGCTGCTGCTGCGTCCCTTTTAAAAATGCAGAAGGGAAGCGTGAGGGTTGTCCTAAAACCCAGTGGGAGACCAGAGTCTTTGCAAGCCAGCTCCTCTCTGTCCTTTTTAAGAGTGCAGAACAGCAGCCGGTAGTTGTGCTCAGACGCAGCCTGAACTGGAAGTGAGTGCTGAAAGCCCCCTTCCGTAATGACTAGTTGAGTAGTTGATGGAAATTCCATCAACTACTCGACTAGTAAATTAATTGATACTTAATATCCTTAGTCCCTCTATTGCTACCCTTACTACTGCGCTGCTTTCAAAGATGGGCAGCTGGAGAGCAGTGGTTGTTATGCTGTCCAGGTGCCCAGCTCTGAATGCAGCAGCAGCAGTACATAAGTAAGGGTGGCAATATCATACCCAAGTTGCCCCTACTTCTGTACTGCTGCTTTCAGTGCTGGGTACCCAGAGAGCATCAGCTGCTGATTTAGGGCCCAGCTCTGCAGGCAGAGAAAAGGATGGCAGTACATTACCATGCCATCCTTACTTCTGTGCTGCTTTTGGTGGTAGTTCTGTCTTCAGAACTGATCTTCCAGCCAGCAACCACTGCTCCCTAGCCTCCCAGCTCAGAGGCAGCACTGCTGCCAACTGCAGCACAGAAGTAAGGGTAGCAGTGCCCCAGCTCCCAACTACAATAACCTTGCGACCCTCCTTTCTGTGTCAGGACCCCTACAATTACAGCATTGTAACATTTCAGGGTTAAATAGCTGATATCATTAAATTTACCATTTAAAAAATCCTGTGACTGTGAAATTGACCAAAATGGACTGTGAATTTGATAGAGCCCTCTCTATGTATGTAGTAAACAGCAAATGGATTTTAGAATCAAAGCTCTGACAGCTCATTCCTGCCTCCCTAATTCAATATACCCCTTGCAGCTGCTGTTAACATTACAAACACTTTGCAGGGCAGGGCAGACCATTGTCTCCAGCTCTGTATATGGGTTAGTAATGTCACAGAACTCCTACAGGCACCCTGAACTTGGATGTTGGCAAATCAAAGACCTTTTCGATTTGCCTTTAAAAATGAGGTAGTCTGTATCCTCTGCCTGGCTACTTTAGAGTTTTATCTAGAAATGCAGCATAGTGCAGTAATGATCTCTGTACTATATGTGAACCATACCTGCCTTTACTGCAGCTTGATTCATCTGGCTCTGTGTATTCTGTTCTGATCTGATGGCTTATGAACTTCTTCCTAAGAACTACACTCCTTGATTGCCCTATCAGAAAGCAGAACTGTATTATTTAAAAAAAATTTAAGCAAATATTTTGTAAGAGCACCTTGCTATGCTGTGATTTAGCAGAAGCATCTACCACCCTAGCTTTGCGTGACAACCTGAATGATTAATGGTCGAGCCCCTTTTACTTCTTCATAGTTCAAGTTGTCTGCAGAGTTTTATTTAAAGGGGAATAAAATTCTGCTTCCTGTACTTTAACGTTTTCAGTTTTGTCTCTGAACGTAAATCTTTGTCCTGAGGTCAAATACTTTTCTCGCTTTGGCAGAAGGATACATGAAACCTTTTTGAACTATGCACTGAAATTATAAATTCTTCTATGGGATCTTATGACTAAACCACAGGCCCTCTGTGTGTTTCAGGACAACGTGGTGGCACTGTCAAATTCTGCTGCTGTTTTGCTTCTCACCTGCTACTGTCCTAATCTCCAGCTTTCCTCAGCACAGTCTGAGGGGACACATGGGGCTTGAAGGGGCTGTGTGTGCAGGGGGCTTTGGAAAAGGCAGGAGCTGTAAGGAGATGGTTGGGATGGGAGGAGCCCATGGGCATCCAGGATAAATGTGTGTAAGCAGGATTTACAGCACAGTCTGGAAGTGCAGTGGAAATGTGTGGTGGAACAGAGGGATGCATGGGAGGTATGCATGCCCCCACATCTGGGCGTGTTGGGGATTCCCACAATTCCCTTCTGGTAGTTCTAGTTAGATGGACTTCCCTTTGGCTCACCAGGCAGTGATGCTCCCATGTCTTCCCTTCTCCCATTGTTATTTAGGAAAGTGGGAGAAGCCAGTACAAAGAGACGGTGGTTAGAGTTGGAGTCAAGAAGCTAATCTTGGTGGCTGTGTTTTGAATATAGAAATATCTAGATAGAAACACATATAAGTTCTTATTTATTTATAAAAAAAAACCAAAACAGGCCAGGTGCACATAGTACACGTGCAAATAGTTGGTTGCCCACTCAGACTCTCACTGCCACACCAATTACATGCCATGTATGACGGCGTGTTGGGGTTCTCCCTGATCCTGCAGCCCCGTAGCAGCAAGAACAGACTCCGCCAGCCAGTAGAATGGAGAGGGTTTATTGCTCCTCCAGGATACAGCACAGCATAGACGTGATGTGGTTACAGGAGTCAGGACCAGGATGCCTCAGACCCCTTGGATGAGGGGATCCATCGCCCCTTCCCAGGCCCTTAGCTTAGGCTGTTTCCTTCATGTTTCCCAGCCAGCAGTTGCCTTGCTCCCAGACCCTTTCCCCAAACCAGGTGTTCATCTCCGCCTCCCTCCCTTTGTCTCTCCCTCCGGGAGAAGAGCCTTGTTATCTGGTCAGGCTAGGCCTAGGTGTCTGGGCTAATACACTTGTGGGCAAGTCAGTGGGAATCACACATCACAGCACAGGGGGACACCGGGTTACAGAGCAGACAGCACCCCCACTATGTCACACCATTCTTATTTAAAAATCATCCTGACATCATTCCAGCTGCCAGGTGTTGCCTTCTCTGAATGTTAATTAAAAAGGTCTGAGGTGGTTTTTTTTAATGTTATGGGGCTTCCATTACTTAATTTACCCCACAAAGTGGATATAACTGCATTTAAAGTAATAACCTTGTATTTGTTAGACACACTAGAAGTATAAATTGAAAACCCATCTGGGTCATCTCATCCATTCCTTGTTTATACATGTGGTGTCCTGTTTAGTTCACTGTGTTTTGATTTGGGTGGAGGGTTGGGGGGGATAAGACCAGTGTTCCCTCTACGCTGCGCACCTGTGTGGTCGCACACTAAAATTTTTAGGTCTGCCCACATCATTTTAAGAGCTGCGCAGCTGCACTCACCGCTCACCTTCCTGCTGGAATGGAAGGTGAGTGGTGGTAGTGGTGGTGGTGCTGGCAGCAGCTGGAGGCCTGGTGGGTTCCTGGTGGCAGGCTGCTGCCCTTTTGCTCCACCTGAAGCCAGGGGCACGGTCTCCTGTGGCTGTTGCTTTACTCCAGCTGGAGCCGGGGCCCCCCTTTGGTGCTATTTTTAGTACTGTGGTCCAAAAATAGCACTGTGGGTGGCCTCTGCTCCAGTCCCAGTATGTGGTCCTGCCCTGGGAGCAACTGGGGCTGCAGGGGCTGGGACTGTGGTACTAAAACAGCACTGCATCCCTGGCTCCAGCCCCTGCAAACTGCTTTCCATGTTAAAGGTAGAAAGTTAGGGAAGGGATGGGGAGAACTAAGGGGATGGCAGTGGTGAGGAGAGGAAGGGGCTTGTGCTGAGGGAAAGGGAGGGGGCCAGGGCAGGAGAAGAAAGTGGAAGGCACCGAGGGGCAGGGTGGGAGAGAGACAATGAGGAAAAGGGCAGGAGCAGGAAGGGGAAGGAAGGTGTCAGTGGGGGTGGAAGAAGGAAGGGGTCAGGGTGATGCCGGGAGGAGAGAGGGGGGACAATAAGGGCAAGAGGAAGGAAGAGGAGAGGGGAGGAGTGGGTGCTGAGAGAAGAGGAGTTGAAAGGAGGGGTGGACAGGAGGAAGTCAGGGGAATGGAGCAAGTCATGTGAGAGGGCACAGAGAGGTGTGAGGAGAACTGGGGCAGAGGGTGGTGATGGGTGGGCACTAGGGAGAAAGAGGGCAAGGAGGATGGGGTAGTGAGGGAAGGGGGAGGCATGAGGAAGGTGCAGGGGTAAGGGAAGGTGGAGATACCAGGAGATTGTGGGGGTGAAGCAGAAGAGCAGACATGCAGAGCGGAGGGATGGGCATCAGAGGAGAGAGGCAGGGCAGGTGGGGAGAGAGAGGTGTGAGGAGAGGGAATGGGGACAGATAGCTACAGATGATCAGAGTGGGGCTAGAGGATGAGTAGACACAGGAGGAAAAGAAGGGCTGGTGCAGGGGGAGGCGGGCAGGTCTCCAAAGGGCTGAAAGGAGTGCAGGACAGCAGAGGAGAGTAGAGGTGGGGAGCAGCAGCAAGCACCAAGGGAGAAAATGGGGCGAGGGCGAGGGGAGGGACGGAGACATGGCAGCAGAAGGAAAAGGGAGAAGTTTATAAGATATTTATTAATAACTTGGGTGCCACAGTAACACACATCTCAACAAGCGCACATGGACTCAGTACTGGTGCACAAGACAAAAGTCACTCCACTCGTGGATGGAGAAATCTGAGGGAACACTTGATGAGACCTTAAAAGCCAAGCTGTAATCTGCACTTCATGGATACTAGCACTCTGCCTGCTTGTCACTTACCACCCCAAACTTAGCTGCAATTCAGTAGTGAAGAGTTTTAGCTCTTTAGGGAGGAAAGATGCTAGACAAAAGTAAAATATTATCCGTAATTCTACCTTTTTAACCTGAACTTTTTCGCACTAGGTAGAGCACTTGAGCCTAAAGTTGCATCAGAAGAGCTTCCTAAGACTATTTTATGGCCATTTAGAAAGAATACTCTGAAACTAGGTCACAACGGATATAGCGAGAGCTTTAAAGTATTGATTACAACTCTTAATACAACACTTTTGGGAAACATGCTCCTTCAATAAATGTAATTATATACGTTGGGACTTTCAAAGCCTAAGAGAATTTGACACTCACGTCTTATTGAAATTCTGGGTGAGTTGGATGCTTAGCACCATTGGGAAACAGGGAAACAGATGGGGGAGGAGGCTTGAAAGTGACTCAGTATGTGGCTGTTGGCTAGAGAGTTCCTGGGCCAGGACTGGAGTAGTGTGCTGGCCCAGGTCTCCCCTTACAGGATACCTGCCTTCCTGCCCTCTTGAGCTCCTCACCACCCTGTCCTGTTGGGCCAGAAGCTCTGGTCTTCCCCACCCAAGGCACAGAGTAGGGGTTATGGCCCCTCCAGCAGAGCAATACAGATGCTGAACTTCTGAGAGGACTTAGCTATGTGGCCTTTGACAACATTCAGGAACACAGTCTCCAAAGAGGACCAAAATCCCAAATAAATCAGTCTTACTCTGTATAAAAGTTTTACACAGCAAAAGCTCATAAGGTCAGTCCCCTTTATCAATGAAAGAGAGAACTGTACAGTGGTTGCTCCCTGCTCTGTTCTCCTCCCCCCCAATAGTTATTTACACTGGGCTTGATAATAAACAAAAAGTAGAATTTAAGTGGTTGCAAGTGAAAACAGATAAATCAAAGTAACTTACTAAAGCCAAAATAAAACATGCCACCTAATCCTAATACATTAAGAATCTTGTTACGTGCAAATTCTTACCCTAAACAATTGTACTTATCTCAGGCCAGAATTGATCTTTTTCTGACGTGGACCCACCAGCTTTGCCTTCACCCTTTCACTATAGTTCTTTGTTTCCAGGTCTCTTCATGTGTATTCTATTAGGGTGGAGAGGCAATTTCAAAAACAATCTGAAGACCAAGGCCTGATTGTTTTCCATTCCTTAAATAGACTTTCCTCAGGGCAGGAATCCTTTGTTTGATCTCCCCATCCTGATGGAAAAGTCCCAGATTCATAATGGATCCCAGTACCAGGTGGCATGGTCACATGTCTTTCTAGGGCCAACCACAATTTGGACTTATAAGAAAAATAAAACCATTCATGGGTGGTTGGTTTGAGTACTGAGTCATTAAGTTCATAAGGTATCACTAATGGCCCTCATTAGCACATTTAGATTTTAAAACAATTTCACACTTCATATTTCTCACTTTTCATACAAGAATTCTATATGTACAAAAATAGCATATACAGATTCAGCAGATTGTAACTTTTAAAATGTTACATGACCTATTTTGCATAAAACATCTTTAGGTTATGCATATTCATTCATAAGCCAAGTTTCATAAAGCACGGAGGTGTGTTACATCCCACCCTTTTGTCCCCTCAATGCCAAGTGGGGAGTGGCTAGAATATATTCTGCAGTTTGCCACTGAAGCAGATTGCTATACCCTGGACTGCAGCCTACCATTGGGTCAAGTGGTTGGACACAGGACTGCCGGCCTCCCACAAGGAAGAGAGAACCAAGTGGGGCACAGGTATAGGGCTGTGTCCAGAAGTGGACATCAGGTGTCCTGAGAGCAGCACAGATCCTGTTGACAGAAGTGATGGCAGTGAGATGCTACTAAACGAAGTTGCACATATGAACTAGAACTAATTCCCAGGATGACCAGCAGAAGCTGCGGTGGTGATAAAGTGATTCCCCCATATGGGGTGCCTTTGAAAACTTTAACTGGAATCTTTAGGAGGAGAACTTCAGAAAATTAGGCTGCTGCTTACTGCAAAGTGACCAGAACAAAATTACATTGTGGGCCATATAATGGGGAATATAACTTATCTAGGTCTGTCTGTTATTGCCAGGCTAAAAGGATGGGTCCTGTTGTTTTGATATAGAGTGTATCTTGAAAATATAGTGCAGGAGCACATAAAATGAAATAGAACATTATAACGTTTCCTTTTTTGTCCCTGCACAGGAACACCTAAAAATAAGTTATAATTCTGTGATACAGTCGGGTTGTGATCCTACCTGTCCAAACGAAACTGGCAAATACTTGAGGTTCAAAATAAATTTCCCAAGCTATTGGCTGAGACTATCAAGTGGAATAATTTCCACATACATTTTCTGTCCAAAAGAAAAAGATTGGCTTTTCTCTTAACAAAGGACTCCAGCAGGCTTTAGTAGTGCTTCTGAGAAATAGTAATGGTTTTCCTGGCCATTACCTAGTTCATGAGCTACTTCACCTTGAATGACACTTTAGAATCAGGGTGGGAAACCTTTTTTCCATGGGGGAGGAGGGGAAAAAATTGACGCACAGGAATATCAGATGGGGGGCCACGCACAAGTCCAAAAAATATTAAAAAAAACCCTGTCAGGTCTGATTCCCCACTCTGGGACGATGAATGCAGAAGTGGGGGCCCGCAAAAGTATCCCAACACCTTATCTTTCCAGGCTTTAGTATAAAACTTCCCCCCAAAATCCTAAAAACCTAGATTTTTGGGGATAAAAATCCACTGCCACCGTCAAGAGCTTTTGAACCCACAAACAGGGGTGGACACTTGAAACCAACCCCAGGGCACCCCAAGCTTTTTTCCCCAAGGAAAATCAAGAAAAGAGAAAATACAAACTGCAGTATGTAGCTGCTATCTACTAGTAAGAGGCATGCAGATCCCACAGACAGATTTTCCAGGACACAGAACTGGACCAATACCAGGTTAATAAGAAAGAAAGAACTTTTATTATCATAACAATACTCCTGTTACGAGCATAGTTGGGTTGGCTAGATGGTAAGAGCCACCAATTAATAAACTCATGGGGAATTTTCCCATGGAAATAAAACTTAGTTACAAAAGCGAGGAAAACCCATTTCTAAATGCACAGACATGAGATTTATTTAGACTTTGCCCTACTTACAGATGGTGAGGAGTCTTTTCTTGGAGAGGGACATATTGTCTGCCCCCTTCAGTATCTGGAGAGTCAACTGCCTCTGAGACAAAGGAGGGAAAAAAACAAAAATTCCTTTGTCCCAGTTTGAAATCCCTATCTGCATTTCTATTGGCTGACTGCTACCTGACTAGGTACAGTTAACCCCTTAGTCCCCAGGCTACTGGCCATCCCTCATGACCATGACAATCCCAAACAAGCAAAGAATAAAAACCTCACAGACCTGGCACCTGCTCTCATCCGGTATGGGAGAGCGGGGAAGCCCCAAGCACCATCACGGGCCTGGTCAGGATAAGCCTAGGAGAATGGATCTGGCCTGCAGGACATAGGTTCCTCACCCCTGCTTTTGACTGTGCTAATTACTTATGCTAAACTTATCAGTTTGATCTTGTTTTTAGTTGTGACTCTCTTATCTTTTCTAGATCTGAAGAGTTCTGTATACCTCAAATGCTTGACTCTCTCACTTATGCAGGCTGGTCCAATGAAGGATATTACCTCATCTGCCCAATCTAATTTTTTCCTCCAGTACCCTTTTCAGACAAATAATTATGTATCAGTGGTCTGTGTAAAATACTAATGCACTAGAGGAAGCTGCCAGTATTTGGGCTGTTTGGTGGTGGTTTATAAAATGGCAGACTCTTTGGTTCACATTGTCTCTAAGCATTTCCCATAAGTATATTAATGGCACAGCTTCTCCATGGTAATAGATCTCATCAGAGATGACTGGAAAATAGTGATGCTTCCTTCCCAGATGGGCAGTGTTCCCCTGTACTAATCTCTCCCCTGGCATTATAGCTGCCAGAGTCATTGGTATGTTGTGATGACCTTGTGAAATGAGACCCAAGCAGCACAGTTAAGTGCATTCTGCATTGGGCAGAATAGCAGATCACTTCTTCTTATGGAGGCCAGGTTTAACGAGTCCATGCTCAGTAATGGGGGTAGTTTAATATGAGACTAGTTTGTAGTCACATGCAGGAAGGTTGGTTCTGAGCTTCCAATAGTATTGGATGGGATTATGAATGAAAAATCTGTGTTTTTGGTACCATTCACTGTCAAGAGAATCACTTTGAACTTGAGGGCAGATTGTTGTGTCAGTGGTTCTTGGTCTGATCAAGGCTTGCAGAATTGGGCCCCAGGTTGTTAAGGGTAAATATTATTTGTTGTTTGCTACATAGCTCATGTGAGATGGTTTTTTCAGTGTGAAATCTGAGATTGTGTACAGTTGAGCCTGTGTGACAGGGCAGGTTAAAGGTACACTGACCATACATTCCGTTTTTTCCAGAACAGTCCTGAATTTAAATGCTCTGCCCCAGTGTCCCTATCAAGTAGGGAAATGTCCCGGAAAGCCCATCCAGATCCGGCTAGAAATGGCACTACCATTTCCTTCCCCCACTGGGACAGCCTTGCAGATGCTAGCATTGTGCAGCAGCAATGCCCTTCCCCTTCCTAGCACATAGGTGGTTCCCTGGATGCTTTGCTAGTGTCAGTCAGGGCCACTTCTGGTGGCGTGTGGTTTCTGGGTTGGGTTGAGTCGGAAGCTGGAGCATTCTCCAAGCTCCAGTGTGGTGCGCACTGCCACCCAGCAACTCCTGCCAGCCCCCGCCCCAGTACCCACGGTCCCCTCTTTTGCCCCACGGGATGTCTCTGCCGTGTGCAGCCTGGTCTGGGTGTGCCACCACCACCTCCTCCATCCCCTGCGGCCGCTTGCTCTTTGTACAGCGGCCGCTTGGGGCGGAGAGGTGCCAGGTGAGTCCAAGAGCGTGCCTTGTGTGGCTGCCGCTTGACTCAGGCTGGAGCCGGGGCTGCCCATAGTGCTATTTTTAGTACTGCCATCCTGGTCCCCGCATGTGGCCCCGGCTCTAGCTGGAGTCAAGCGGCATCCGCACAAAGCCCATTCCGATTAGACTGTCCCGGCTGGAATGTGCCTTGTGCGGCTGTCTTTGACTCCATCTGGAGCCGGGGCAGCCCGTGGGGACTGGGACCGTGCTATTAAAAATAGCACTGTGGCCCTGGTTCCAGCCTCTGCAAACTGGAAGGCAAAAGGGAAGGGAAGGGACAGGGGGAGAACTGAGGGTAAGGTGGGGGTGTAGAGAGGAAGGGGCTTGTGCTGAGAGGAGGGGGGGCCAGGGCATGAGAAGAAAGTGGAAGACACCAAGGGGTAGGGTGGAAGAGAAACAAATGCCAGGGACGGGGCCAAAAGGAGACAATGAGGAAAAGGGCAGGAGGGAGGAGGGCAGGAGAGGTGTCAGAGGGGATGGGAGAATGGAGGGGACTGGGTGATGCTGGGAGAGGAGAGGGGAGGGGCAATGGGGCAAGAGGAAGGAAGAGGAGTGGGGAAGTTGAAAGGGGGTGTGCAGGAAGAAGGCAGGAGATGGAGCAAGTCATATGTGAGGGCACAGAGGGGCATGAGGGTAACTGGGGCAGACGGTGGTGAGGGGGTGGGCACCAAGAAGAAAGAGGGCAGGGACAGTGAGGGAAGGTGGAGGCACCAGGAAGGTGCAAGGGTAAGGGAAGATGCAGGTATCAGGATGTGACGTAGTGGTGGTGGGGGGGGTGGTCTGTACACTCTTGTCGTCCTGGGTCCACTCTGGTTGGGCATTCACTGGTTGCTGTGCTGAGTTGTGGGTGACCCCTACTGGCCTGTGTCTGTAAGCACTGCTCAGCAGGGGATGGTCCCTGGGGGGCAGTGCAGGTAGACAATGGCCTAGCTGCAGCAACTTCTCACCTGGCCAGGGGAAGGGGTTTAAACAAAGGAAGGGGTGTGGCTACCTGGGGGGATGAGTGTTTTGTGATTTTGAGAAGGGGCATTCTTGGCTGGGAAAACATGAGGAGAAGAGACTAAATCGAGTACTGGGGATTCAAGGGCCTGTGTACCCCTGCCCCAAGGAGTCTGAGGCTGCCTGCCCCTTACTCCTATGTCCACATCAAACCCGGGCTGTGCTGTATCTCTGAGAAGCAATAAACCCTCTCTATTCTACTGGCTGACGGAGTCACATCTTGCTGCAGATGGGGGTGCAGGGTCGGGGGTCCCCAACACGCCATCACAGAGCGGGATTGTGGGGTGAAGCAGAAGGCAGACATGTGAAGGGGAGAAGGACGGGCACCAGAGAAAAGAGGCAGGGCACGTGGGGGGAAGAAGGTGTTAGGAGAAGGAATGGGGAAGGATAGCTACACGTGATCAGAGGGGGGCTAGAGCAGTGTTTCTCAACCTTTTTTTTTATAAAGTACCCTTAAAAAAAATTATAAGTACCCCCAGTACCTACATTTTTCAGACACACACAATTTTTTTCTACCATTGTAACACATTTGTTTAAACAACTTAATTGTATCCGGGTGGGCGATGAAATTTTTTGGAGTAAAATATACAAAAGTAAAAAGTATAAAAAATAATAAAATGCTGTAAAACTTAAAAAAAAATTCAGTTTTCTCCAAATTTCAGTTGTGTTGATGTACCCCCCAGACTTCTCTTGAGTACCCCTAAGGGTACTCGTACCACTGGTTGAGAAACACTGGGCTAGAGGAGGGGTGGGCACAGGGGGAAGAGAAGGGCTGGTGCAAGGGTCAAAGAGGATTGGGAGGGGAGCAGGTCCCCAAAGGACTGAGGGGAGTGAGAAGGGCAGGATCCAGGACAGCAGAGGAGGGTAGGGATGGGGGGCAGCAGGCACCAGGGGAGCAGATGGGGGGAAGGGAGGGACAGAGACATGGCAGCAGAGGGAAAAGGGGGAGGTTTGTAAGATATTTATTAATAACTTGAACAAGCGCACATGGACTCAATACTGGTGCACAGAACAAAACTCACTCCGCTCATGGGTGGAAAATCTTAGAGGGAACACTGCCCCCAGTCTCTCCCCCCTCTTCCCCGAGTTAATATAATTGCAGTGGGAGGAAGTCTTAGGGGAAGAGGGGGTCACATGACACCTGTTACTTCCGGTCATGTGTCCATCTTGATCCCTGGAGTACTACCTCCAGTGGTGGGATATCTTGTGGCAGGGATTGTGGCTAATAGGGGTTGGGAGCATGGATAATGGGGGTCGGGAGGCATGGCTAATGAGGTTTGGGGGCTTGGCTAACATGTCCCTAATTTTGGTTCAGAAAATATGATCACCATAGTGAAAGGGCTTGGTGGAAAGGGAGAGAGGCAGCTCTGAAAAGCAGCAAGGGCCCCGGTTAATCGGGCAGCTGAAACAGGGCTGCTATAAATCAGTGTAGGGCCAGGTGAGCTGACTTTAGGCTGCCACTGACCTCTTTAAAAACCTTCCCTGTGGGGGAAGGGAGAGCAGAAGAGGAGTTTGGAGGAAGTGGAGGGAAGTGAGAGACAGAGGAGCTGAAAAACAGAACATTGGCATTGCCAGAATAGATGGAGAAGGTAAGGGGCTGACAGGGAGTGTTAGGCTGCTTGGGGAAGAGAGCCCAAAGAGCCCAACCGGTGACTGAGGAGGACTGGTTACTCAGCTCAGGCTGACCAGGGGTTCTGCCCCAGCACCTGTTTAGCCAAGGGGAAAAACCCCAAAATGCTGGAAAGGGCAAGTGAGACTGGGGTTGTGGACAGAGCAGGGCTTTGGGAGCCAGAAGTGGGTCTGACCTTCCATACCTCCTATAGTGTGAACTTCCCAGGGTGGAATTCTTGTGTCATCTTGGGCACAGCATGTGTGTCGTCTTGTCATAGCCTAGTTAATGAGACAGGCTTATGCTGCATGGCCTGAAGAGCCACCATCAAGATTTTATCTCACTTACCTTACTTACGAATGTAGGATAAAAATGAAGGCAGGATGGAGTTGGCTGCTTGTATGTGTCGGAGAGCAGGAAGAATGCTATAAACGCCCGTATGCCATCTATGGAGATTATGAAGTTTCTCTCTACCCATTTCTCTCCTCCAAAGTCAAATATAAAATGCAAAATCTAGACGATCTAAGCAGTAGTCCAGGAGTTTCACTTTAAACTCCTGTGCAGTTTTGATCTGTAGTGATCTGCTGATACATAGGAAGCTAATGTTGTTTTGTCCTTTTCCTTTCCCAGTTACCAAAGCACTGACTACATTAGTAGGAAGCAGGCCTCCATGTTGAGCATTCGACACCAATCACTTTTCACAAATTCATTCTCTCTGTTGGCCACCATTACTGATGTTTTGTACTGAACTGAGTGCAGTAACAATCCACCTAAGAATTTGTCTTTGTCCATTACTATACAGATGAGTGTCTCACAACTCTGGGTGTTGCTGGCAAGGTGACACTTTTAATATACTTCCTTGACTACATGTGTATAATGATCCTGCTAGGTGTTATATTGGTGTAATGGAATCTTGACTAATTATCCTAGTCTGTAAAAGACATTTGCAAATCTAGTTAGAAAGCCCAATGGCCTCAGTTAAAGTGAAGAGCTTGAGCATAAACAATTCAGTGTGTCTATGTGGATGGGTACCTGCATGCTCTCTACTGTCAGGCACACACTGGGAAACTGGAATCTGAATTTTGACTTCCCGTGGCACATAGATGTTCAGGTCTGCTGCATTATTTCAGTTTGTTTATTTCTAGCTTAGTATGATGTGCATTGTACAACTATATAGGAGGTGGCATGGACTCTGCCCTGCGAAGCTTCGTCTTGAAAAGAGAGATGAGTACTATGAAATTCAGACTTTTGATTCAAATTCAGAAGGCTTTCAGTCTAGGGTTTTTATTCAGTCATCTCTATTATCTCCTTTCCCTTCTTAAAATCCCAGTGAGATATATTTGGCATAAAAGAGCCATTACTGTATTTCACTTCTCTAAAGGTACTTTTGGCTAATGAATTAATCCTGCTCATTGTTAACTTACAAAGCTCAAACACACCAGAGATATAAGGCATCAAATTGCTAGTACAAGACATAGGGCCATAAGGAAAGGCAGTTCTCTGCCTTCTCTAGGATCTGCTGTCAGAGGGTCTGAAAGCACTTTTAAACTCTTTATATTTTGTCATCCCCTCTCACCTCCTCCCCCTTTACTTTTTTAATGGAGAATGACCTGTACAGTAAGACTTTCAAATATGGCTCTCTTCACCATCTCTGTTCAGAGGAATGTAATTAACTTACATTATATGTTATCAACAAGTCATTTTACAAAGGTTAGTAACACCCTAGGTTATCAAAAGTGAAAGAAAGGGGGGGAGGGTTTAATCCAATGTATTTGTCAGTCTTTATGGTCTTACTTTTCACCTTTCTACTTGGAGAATAAAAATCAGTGAAGTCCATTTCATGTCAGATGCTTAGTGATGTGATGATTTCCAGTCACTATAAGAGAATGTACTTTTAATTTAAAAACAACTGTTTTCATAAGTGTTTAAACAAAAGTGGAAGATTTTACAAAATGTAATGATGGGGCCACCTGTAAGTTGACAATGTCTCTTTAAAACTGTTCTTCCTTATTCTCCTTTCCTTTTTCTGACTTTTGTTGAATTAAAATTGCATAGGTTGTCACTTGACTGGCTTTGATGTAGTCAGATTTATTTATTTTAAGCAGCAAGCACTTTTGCTGCTCTAGAAATACTGAAAATAACACCAAAACTCTCTGTTAAAGACAGACTAGCCAGAATTTTTCACGGTGGTATTGTACTGGAGAGTTACCCATGACTTTTGTTTTCTCTCCTGAGCTAAATGTCTTTTTGAAATGGCAAATCTGGACTGTTGATGGAGAACATGGGCTATTGACCTTTGCTCTCTGACTTAGGACTGTTCCCTATTATATTTGTATTTCAGCTCTTGCACGATCACTCTATTATTGTGTCTCGAAGTATTTTTGAAAATTAGTGGATGAAAAGTGGCAACATAACAATAATATAGAAAATTTCCTCCCTATCTGTAGTGTCATCCTTGCTGATTTCAGTAAAACCATTTTTGTCTCTACTATTTGTTCCTGACCTGTTAATCATCAGGAAAGAGTGACCTGGAGTCTATTCTGGCTCATACATGATCAAGAGAGTTATCTAATACTCAGTGCTGCAAACACTTAAGCGTACGTTTAGTGTCACAAATGTGGATAGTCTCATTTAGCTCACAGATTCCGGTTTGATTTTTCTGTGCCTCTGTGTATGGGGCTAATACTTCCCTGCTGACAAGTCTATTGAGGCTACAATAATTAATATTTATGATGTACTCAGATAATACAGTGATAAGGGCCAAATGTATATCTTGGCAGATAGATCCTGCAGACTTTAATCACGAGTAAGAGTTTGCAGGAGGGGGGCCTACGTGTATAAGCAAAAGAAGCTGGTTAGAGCTGACACAGACTTGTTAGTATTTAGCTCAGTCTTATTTGTTTGGGGAGGCGTATTTTTTTCCCCATAGCTTATCAGATCAGCTCAAAAGATTTTACCCATCCATATAATTCTACCCTGAGAACAAGAGGAGAGCATAGTTCTGAGGGAAAGTGAGTTTTCAGAAGTGTCTCGAAGATGGAACAGGCCAGGGTTGTTTGGTTTTTGTTGGGTATATAGACCTCACTGTCCTGGGTTTCAAATGTTTCTCTGCTCTGAGTTGCCGTTGAAAACCTTCCATTCCCTTATCCCTATCTGCGGATTCTGAGCTTTATTCTTGCAGGACATTCTGGTTAAACGTTATCCTCTGAGGGACACATTTTCAACTGGTGCGAATCAGTGAATAATCATAACTCCTCTGACATTAGTGGAACCACTCCAGTTTGTGCTTAGCTGAGGATCTGCCCACATTTTTTTAAAATTAGCCCTTCGTTTACTGAGATTGCATCACTTTGATTCTCCTTCTTTCCAAGCATCCTTTTCCACATTGTCTCAGAATTAACGTTTTCTTTCTTCTTTACAGGTGGTGGTGTATGTATCCTTGGGACACAAGCTAGCCACTGACTGCCCTGGGTTAGGAAAAAACTTCCCCTCTGGGCAAGTACTGTTTCTTGCTTTTCACACTTTTAGTTGAAGTATCTGGCCGTAGCTATTGTCTGATGGAACAATAGCCCAAATGGACCATTAGGCTGATCCAATACGGTAATTGCTGAAGTGCCTTCCAGTAACTCTCCATGGTGCACAATTGGCTTTTTGCCTCACTTGCAGTCAAGAATGTTACATATATATCACCTAAAAACTCATTTGTTTATGTAAGTGATTGAATTCCAGAATCCAGAAACTTCATAGTGCATATTGAAAAGCAAAGACCTGTAGGAGGACAAATATATCAGTAAATCACATTGAAAAAGCTATAAGTAATCAGTCTGGGTTAAGCTCAGCTCATAATTTAATTGCACAATGTAAAATTAAAAACTTCCATTGTGTAGCCCAGTGAATATATAATAAAACGTTCTTACCAGTATAATTTGGAAATCATGTACATTAAAGATATCGCACTTAAAAATGCATCCTAACAACATGTGGTGTTAGCTCTGTGATTTGTTACTGCTTCACTTTCTTGTAATTAGCAAGGCTGGTTTAGGATAGTTTTTCTGCATATCAGTATTTCCTGCCAAATTGGCTAAAGACATGCAAGCATTTGTCTCTTCTATCATAAGAAATGTTCTCTCAGGAAACAGACACAGCACGCATGCTAAATTTTCCTTCATGCTGAGGTCTGGTTTTATTCCTTTAGCATTATGGTAATAATAGTTGATGTAATCATGCCATCGGTATTAAAGCATGCTTGTATTTATTTTTATATGTACGCATATACACCTCATGGATAAGCCTCATGGCTCAACATGTTCTTTGTGGCTGTTTTGTACTATCCGCCTCAATCATAGCCTCTTTCTTTTTTTGATATTCTTTAAATGCACATCCCAGAGCCTTGATCCTGCAATGAAATCTATGCAGAAAGACCCCTTCACTGAGGCAGAGCACTGTCTGCACACATGTTTCATTGTAGCAATGGAGCTTAGGTCACAATAAGTAAGAGCTGGGGCTTTTTAGTTCCTGTGTGATCTTCTCCCAGATGAGCTGGCATGTGCTTTAACTCCTATATTTGTTGTTACATCAAGTATCAATAGCGAGGACCATCGACTGAGCTATATGGATCATGCTTCCCCTATTAGAGCTATTGGAATATGGATCATACTTCCCCTATTTGTAGCAGTAATTAAAATCTTAGTGACCTATCCTTGCATGCACTTGGTCAGTAAAATAACCTGGGATGCACTTTCTTGTCTTGGTTATACCAAACCTTGATAAATGGCTTGCCCTAAGAGTGGACTGGAAAAAACATTTTATTTCCCTCCTCTTAGCTGCAAATCCTCTGTCTCTATCTCTTGCCTTCGAATCTCCTAAAATAAATCTACTCAAGCACAAACCTGTCAGTTGCCTCCCTTATTAGATCCATATGTCCTGAAACAACCTGATGCTGTTTTTCCACTTCTTTTGGAAGTGACTCCTGACAACAGTCTTGTATCTGCCAAAGAGCTGATTACCCTCTCATGGACATCACACCTCTGTTATTGCTGCTCTTTTGGTGTCCCTTCACTTAGTGCTTTGTCCCACATTTGGATCTTTGTGTTTGAGATCTCCTGAGCTGTAAATTCACCTGAGTTTATTGAGCGGAGAGATACTCACTGCTTTTAATTAATATTGGACTTTGTCCGATAATGGCTAGGGCACTTTTTAAGATAGTGCACTCTGATTACATGGAATGCACAAAAAGGTCAGAACAGATTGTAGAAACATAGACACTGATGCAGCTAGTAATTACTCTCCTTGGAACCACAGGTTCATAACGCAGTAGGGTCATCTCAGCCCTTCCTCTGATGAGAGAAATTCAATATCATGCATCTTCAGTGTGTGAGATTGTGCATGAGAGTATGACATGGAAATCTTACTTACTCTGCACTGACATGAAGAACCTGTAGTGTTTTCCATCAGAACAGGTGTTTGCCTTAGTGTTGATTAATAACATTTCCTATTCTCTCATTGTTTTGCCAGTTGTCTGAGGGTGGCTGCACACAATTAGCATTTTATATATAAGTATAACATGCTTAGGGATGTACAAGATAGTGCTGAATACTTCTTCACCCAGCTTGTAATTTTGGAGCCACCCTAATGAAAGCATTTCTCTGCAAATATAGGCCTCCTCCCTCCTGTTTGATTTAATGAGGAGATTTCTGTCCACAGGTATTGTCATCTCTGTGCTGACAAGGGCTCATTATGTACAGGGCCTTTACCTAGTGATTTGTCTCTATTCCTTCCTTCCGTCAATCCTAAACTAGGGAGTGTGTAGTTATTTCACAGATGACAGGCCTTGTTTTGAAACTGAGGGATGGGTATTTTAAAAAGAACTCTCTGCTCATAGTTTACTGTCTCTGTAGATGCTGACTGACTTACCATTTCAGCTGTCTTGTTTCTCTCCCACTCTCACCACCATCAGAAAGCAGCTATGGCTGCAAACAAGGTCTGTTGGTCAACTGTATGACCCATATGCCAAGTGGAGGAAAATACAGTTCTTCTTCGAGTGGTCCTCGTGGGTGCTCCACTGCTGGTGTCGGGCTTGTCCCGGTGCCACAGATCAGAGACTTGCCATAGCCGTGCTCAGCCGGACTGCGCATGTGCGATCAGCATCTCGTGCCTTTCATCCGTCGCGTGTGGTCCGGCCCCCTCCCAGTTCCTCTCAACCGCCCTCGGTCGCGGACGGAGCTCCCTCTTCTCCTCACAGCATTTCTCAAAAGTATCTGTAAATAGTCAATAAGTTAATAGTAGTTATTATTTTAGTCTGTTCTTGTTATAGTTCGTATTCTAGTTTAAAAAAACAAAACAAAACAAAAAAACAGTTAAGTAGTTTAGTTGTTGCAGCCTAACCGCCTCAAAAAAATTAAAAAAATACAAAATATATAGAAAGAAGACAAAAGAAGGATTTAACCACCTCTGCTAAAATGCCTGGATCTCCAGGTTTTAAAAAGTGTAGCATTTGCTGCGAAGCCATGCTGGCTCCAAATGGACATGCGGCATGTATTAGGTGCTTGGCACATGTGCCACAAAAATGCACCCACTATTGTAAACTGACTGCCAGAGCTCGAAGAGATCGAGAAATGCGCCTTAAAATGATTGTTTGACAAGGCGCTTCAACCTTCGAACGTCCCTGCTTCTGCTACTGCACAAAAATGCAGGGCGTCTTCTCCCGGCACCGCCGTTTCAAAGAAAATAAGGGCGTCCCCAACTTGGTCCCTACCAGCTGCTCCAATCAGTGAGGGAGCTTGGGGAATAGACCTGGCACGTCTGAGACAGTCACCTTTGGGTCTTGGCAGACTCCGGGCATTAAGCCCAGTAAATCGTCTGTCTCGGCAACGAAGGCATGATCAGCGCCGGCGCCATTGGCACCGGAAAAGCTGTTAACAAAAATAACCGTGCCAGTGGTACCGACATTCTCGGTACCGACCTCGACAACAGCACCGGCCTCGACAACATTCCTTCTGGCACCGACACTCTCGGCACTGATAATGATGCCGACGTTGGCACCGCCCACTACACAGGCACCCATGACTTTGCCGGCACCGGTAGAATTGGAATCGGCACCACGCTCCCCGGCACCGATGGGAGACAACACCACTGTGGCACCGAGAAAGGCCACCTCAAAGATGCACTAGCGTCTCAGCCCTCAGTCTCCTTCCCCAACTTTCTCCCTGGAACCGTCTCCCTCCCCACTTCCACTGCAGACTCCTACGCACATCAGACGAGAGCATAGGGATCACATGTGTTCCCCTTGGCGCAGCCCACCATCTCCATACTGCCGACCTTGCTACAGGGACACCAGCTATGACGAAAGAAGACTATGTTGCCCTCTCCCTCACTGAGGCGTTCACCACATCACCACGGGCGCCGATATGATCACCGCGGAGTGACTGTTATATACAACATAGCAGTGTATTATCCTCCCGGCGCTCGTCACCTACGTGCTCAGAACGTTACTGTGGGCAATACCATAAATCCTACTACTACCTCCCTCATCATGAACATAGATCACATTTCTACAGGAGGTCTTCTTGCTGTTGTCCGATCACCCAGTGTCCGATCTTTACCTCCCGAACCGCAACGATACTCACCTCCACCACCTCCAAAAAGTCCAACGATCCAACCAGAACAATCGGAACCCGAAGAAGGGCAGTTGTCCGAACCGGAAGATCCTCAGCCGGATACATCGCCGACGGACCACTCATCATTTTCACCAGATGAGGCGGTAATTCCAGGCAATGTCTCTCCGCCAGATGACCTGAAACAATTTCAGGATCTCTTTAAACGTGTTACGGAGAGTCAAGAGGTGCAGTTAGGACAGATTCAAACAAAACAACATTGTCTACTGCAAAATTTACACCCTCAGCATCAGGGTAGGATCGCGCTTCCCATCAATGAGGCGATCATGGTGGCTGCAGAGGAAATCTGGGAAACTCCAACATCTACCCCACAATGAGTAAAAAGGCGGATAAAAAGTACTTTGTTCTCTCAAAAGGATTGGAGTTCCTGTTTAATCACCCCCAACCTAATTCACTGGTGGTTGACGTGGCCCAACACAGAACCAAAGCGCCACAATACAAGAACACCCTCCCTGACAAAGATAACAAAAAATTAGACATCTTCAGGAGAAAAGTCTACTCAGCATCCATGTTGTTGCTGCGTATTGCAAATTATTCCATCCTTCTTTCCAACCATAACTTCAATAACTATTAGAAGTTGGTGGAACTCATGCAACACTTTCCAGAGGCGAAAAGACCACTGTTGAAATCGGTGGTACAGGAGGGATATGCTTCATGCAGAGCTGTACTCCAGATTGCCCTGGATATAGCAGATACGGCTGCGCGCACCACTGCTACAGGGATTGCCATGAGGAGATGTTCATGGCTCTTGTCGGCGGGAGTTCCTAAAGAGCTCCAAAGTAAAGTCGAAGACCTTCCGTTTGACAAACAGAAACTTTTCGCCATCAAGACAGAGGAAGTCCTTCATTCAGGGAAGGACTCTCGTACAACTCTTCGCACGCTAGGGATGTATATGCCCCCCTACAGGCGTAAATGGTATTATACCTACCAATGAAGGTACGATTATATGTTCCACAGACAACACCACCATGCTTCAGACAACGACCACAGCGGAAGCGACTCTATCCCGCTCGCTCGACCAACTAGCCTTCCGCGAAGCAGCAAATTTGACTGCTTCATCAACGCACAAATCTCCCATTGTCAGCACAAAGTGCAACACACCCCTCCTCTTTCACCATCGACTAAGACCATATTACCATCAGTGGGCCAGCATCACCTCGGACAGATGGGTCTTAGAAATCGTAGCATCCGGTTTCACCATTCCATTAATCTCCTTTCCCCCAAATACCCCACCCACCCCGTCCCTCTTTAAGGATCCCTCTTACGAGGACCTATTGAAGCAAGAGGTCCATCATCTGCTCAACATTGGAGCAATAGAGAGAGTACCCAACGAGTTCCAGGGAAAAGGGTTTTATTCTCGTTATTTCCTCACTGCCAAAGAAACCAGGGGGATGGAGACCCATTCTGGATCTACGAAAGCTAAATCAATACCTTCGAAAACAACATTTCAAGATGGTGACCCTAACCACTATTATACCATTGCTGAACGACGGAGATTGGTTCGCAGTCCTTGACTTATAGGATGATTATTTCCACATTACAATACATGTGGCGCACAGACGATTTCTTCGATTTGTAGTAGGAGACGAGCACTTCCAGTACAAGGTGCTTCCTTTCGGGCTTGCATCTGCCCCCAGGGTGTTTTCCAAAACCCTAGCAATAGTTGCAGCCCACCTTCACAGAACAGGTGTTACGATTTTTCCCCATCTTGATGATTGCCTCCTCAGAGGTCGCACTTGTACAGAGACACGTCAAATGGTGTCGATAACGAACCAGACGTTCGAATCCCTAGGACTCATTATAAACGTACAAAAATCATCACTAGAACCAGCTCAAATTTTGAATTTCATAGGAGCACGACTTGATTCGATCTCGGCATGCGCATACTTACCCGTCAAACTATTTCAGACAATCCAGGACCTAATAAACACCTTGATGCATTCGTCAACACTTCCCGTATGCATTTGCCTACAATTAATGGGTCACATGGCAGCTACCACCATTGTGGTTTGACATGCAAGATTACATTTCTGCTGTCTCCAACATTGGCTGGCTTCCGTTTACATTCCGGTGAAGCACAGCATTCACAAGCTGGTAGCTCTAGCACAACACATTTGAAAGTCCCTTCTGTGGTGGACCAAGCCAAAAAATCTCATGGCTGGTATCCCTTTCCACCGTCCTCAACCGTCGAAACAGATAACCATGGATGCCTCCCTCATTGGTTGGGGTGCCCACATGGGCAAGTTAATGGTACAGGGCCGCTGGTCCAAAGCAGAAATGTTGCTCCACATCAACATACTCAAGCTCGGAGCAGTGCTTCACGCCTGCAGACATTTCAAGTCCCACATAATGGGCACAACAACCACGGTGCTCACGGACAACATTGCAACAATGTATTATGTTAACAGGCAAGGGGGAGGCTCAATCTCAATTCCTCTTTGCGGAGGCGGTTCGCTTATGGAACTGATGTATCCACAATGACGTTGTCCTCATAGCGTCATACTTACCTGGTGCCAACAATGCCATTGCGGATTTCCTCCGCAGATTTTTCCTTCACAGCCACGAGTGGGAGATACGGTGAAGAATGTCGGTCCAGATCTTCCGTTGTTGGGGGTTTCCTTCATTAGACCTATTCGCTACTCACATCAATGCGAAATGCCCAAATTATTGCTCCAGAGTGGGAATCGACTCGGCAACCTTGGTACCTGATACTTCACCAAATGTCCACGCGAACACCATACTGCCTTCCCCCTCCTACCAGATCTACTCACTCAACAGAATGGCTCTTTGCCTCACCCGAGACCCAAAATCCTACACCTGACTGCTTGGCTACTAGTTGGTTCTGGGCATCCGAAAACCTCTGCTCCAAGCAAGTTAAAGACATACTAATGCACAACAGGAAGGACTCCACGCGAGCCACTTACTTGGCTAAGAGGGCTAGATTTCAAGCATGGTGTAACAATAATGATATAAAACCACACACTTCACCTTTACAGCAAATACTTGATTATATCCTACATCTGCAACAAGCAGGGCTCTCGATAGCCTCCTTGCGGGTACATCTAGCGGCAATCAATGCATTCCATCACACCATGGAAGATGGGTCATTATTCTCCCACTCCATCACCAAAAGGTTTTTGAAGGGGCTCACAAATCTTAACCCACCATGAAGGCCTCCACCACCCTCGTGGAACCTTGACTTCGTGCTGGACGCCTTAATATGTCCCCCATTTGAACCGATGGCTACGACGTCACTACACTTACTCACAATCAAGTTCTTTTTTCTACTAGCCATAACGTTGGCATGCAGAGTGAAAGAGCTGGCAGCCCTCATGTCATCTCCACCATATATGATATTCGCTAAGGACTCAGCAACTTTGAGATCTCATCCAGCGTTTATTCCTAAAGTCTGTACGGAATTTCACAACAACGAGCCCATCGTCCTTCCGTCCTTCTGTCCCAAACCGCATACTTCCTCGCGTGAAGCAATTCTCCATACGCTAGACGTATGCAGAGCCCTTGCTTTCTACATCGACAGGATGCGGGAGTTTCTCAAGACAGACCGCCTTATTATATCGCTGGCTGACCACTCCAAGGGCCAGGCATTATCCTCCCAGCACGTTGCAAAGCTAATAGTTTCATGTATTACAACCTGTTACTCCATCTCCAATAAGATGCTTCCATCTCAACCTAAAGCTCAGTCGACAAGAGCAGTGGCTACGTCTACAGCCTTTGTAAGAAGAGTCCCATTCTGTGACATTTGCCAAGGAGCAACATGGTCTTCCAATGTCACCTTCATGAGGCATTATGTGATCATACATCAGTTTGCCTCAGACTCCTCGGTGGCTACAGCAGTAGTCCCACTCTACCAGAAATATTGATTCCGGAGCCCACTTTCTGGGCTGGGGTACTGATCCAAAGTCACCAGCAGTGGAGCACCCACGGGGACCACTTGAAGAAGAAGAAGAAGTTACTCACCTTCGTGCAGTAACGATAGTTCTTCGAGATGTGTCCCCATGGGTGCTCCACGACCCACCCTCCTCCCTGCTCCGGAATCTCACAAGAGACTCACTTCTGGGAATGGGTTGGATCAGATGACTGGAGCAGCTGAGCTTTATTTTCCTTGAGTTCCATTTTGATTGTAAATAAACATGCAGTAGTTTCACGTGTCTTTGAAAAGAAGCCCTTGTTGGTGGAGGGTTTATATCTACCCCCAACGGCATTTGTAATGCTATAAGACTAAAACAGGATAGTTATTCTTCAAGATCATTTATGAAATGATGTATATGATCAGTATAACCAAGCCTGTAATGCACATAGTAGGGAAAGGTTCATTTGAAAACGAGGCGGTATACTAGAGCTCGGATGAGTTTTTAGGATTGTAATCTGGTTTAAGAAGCTCTGCTTTTCTTGAAGCTCCTCCCAGAGAGACTTAGGGGTTTTATTAAGCTTTTTGTTTTTAGTTCTTAACAAAGATATAGGATGAATAGTAATATCTCAATACTTCTGCACCACTTGAACTCAAGTAAACCTCTAAATAAACATGCCTCTTACTTCACATCCAGCAAGCTGTAGCAACCAATTAAAAAAAAACAACTGAAAATCATTTCCCAGGGTACATAGAGGAGCAGCAAATATATTTTAAGCACGCTGTCTGATGGCAAGCTATTGTCCATGGAGACTAGAGCCCACTAATGCCAGTGCCCCTCAAAATGCTTTGTTCAGGTTTAATTAAAACACATGGAAAAATAGACTGGATAGAGGCTATGTATTCTCAGAGGTTGAAGTACATCAGTGAGTCAAGGCAGAACCTGGACTAGACTCAGTAGGACCTGGGCCTGCTTTGGTCACTGCCTACTGTGAGTTCTGTGGATTCTTTGCAAAAATACAAGAAAAAAAATAGTATTTCTAAACTTGTCACCTGTTTGGAGCTCATTTCTACTTCAGTAGGTTATAAATCAGATCTAAGACCTTTGACTTAACTTGGAGATTGCCCATCAAAGGTTATGTGATTGGACCTCCTGATTCCAAACAGTCTAGACTGTGAGGAGTTCCATGGTGCTCATCAAAATACGATATATAAAAATGTTGAAGGAGCAATCAGAATGTCTTCACTATGGGCTGGTTTGATGGGTCATCGATCGATCTAGTGGGAGTTGATTTATCAGGTCTGGTATAGATGCGATAAGTCAACAGCCAATTGCTCTACTATTAGCTTAGGTATGCCAGCAGAACGAGACGAGTAAGGGGAGTCAATGGGAGAGTTTTTTCTTTCTACCCATCATGGTGTGGAGTCCACAGTAAATAGAGCTCTAAGCTATGTCAATTTTAATTATGCTACTCACACAACACAAATTGCATAGCTTACATTGACCGGCCCTGTAGTATACACTTTGCCCTAACGATAAAGTTGTGGGAGCAGGTGAGTGTGTTACTATTTGAGACACAGATACAGTGGTGCGGGGAACATTTTGAAGAGTAGGGATACTGACATCCCTCCTTGTCCTGTCTTGCCCCAACGTGAGGTTGGGAGCAAAGCCCTGGTGGACAGGGCAGCAACTGGGGCATGAGACTGGCAAGCAGAGTCCCTGCATGCAGGGCCGGCAGCTGGGATTCCAGGCCCAGAGTCAGCAGCAAAGCCCCTGGTGTGCAGGGTGGCAGCAGAGCCCCCAGAATGCGGGGTGACAGCTGGGTCCCCTATTGCAGAGCTGACAAAAGAGCCTGTGGCATGTGGAGAGGCAGCTGGAGCCCTCAGCAGTAGGTTGGGAGTCATGGGGTGCTGTAACACCTCCGTTCCACATAGTTCCCGCACAGATGTTCAGATCCCTGACAGTGAGTTTTTAAACTGTAGGAAAGGACCTGTAAGCAGACATCTGCTGTTGAGTATCTTCTCAAGTCACAAACTAGAGAGCGATGTATTTCCTACATTGACTAGCCTGCAGGGGCCAATATCTGACAAGCCATGCATGTGGCCATTTTATGCAATGCTGTATGTAGAGAGACATAGAGAATTTCCTCCATGATTTCTGCAGCAATCAGCTTGTCACTAAATAATACAATCAAATATCTACTAGAATATTTGTGCAGGATGGCTTGGGTCCTTAATTTAATTAATTTTTGTTTTTCATTTGAATAATTGCCCTGGGGCGGGGCTGGGGATGAGGGGCTCAGTATGCAGGCTGCCCCAGGGAGAGAAGACTACCTCAGCCCTCCCTCATTGCAACAGCTTGGTGCCAGGTGAGAAGTGCTTCTCCATGGCCATTGTAGCTCCTGCGGGTACAGTCAGAGCCGGAGTATATGTCCTCTGGCTGGGGCAGGTCCAAGTTTGTCTGCCCCCCGTGCTCCCCAGCTAGAGTAAGGAATAAAGCAAACTGTGCACTTTCCCTTCCCTGACAAAGGGGAATAATCAACAATGGTCAAGTATGAATTGGACGGGGGAGCTGCAGCCCCTCCCTCCAACCCCTCCATGTAAAGAGAGACTGGGCAATAGGAGGTTCAGGGCTGGGACAGTTCCAGGCAGTGGGAGGGTGTCCCCAACCGGTCTCTTTCACCTTTTTTCTCCCTGGTTTAGGGATGTAAGCCAGTAGTTGACTACCCAATAAGCCTATGCTTAACAGGTAGTTGAGTCGACTACTAGCATTCCCCCTCCCCTTGCTGCCTCTCTATCAGAAGCACCAAGCGGGGAAAGGAAGCAGGAGCCAGTGTTGGGGACAGCCAGCTTAAAAGACGGTTCCCCCCAGCACCGTCTTCATAGTGCTGCGGGCAGAGGCTGCTTCCCCCTGAACTGCTGCCTCTAATAGGGGCTGCCATGAAGCAGCCTCTGCCTGCAGCCGGCCCAAGCTTGCTTCGAGCAGGGACTGCTGCGGGAGCAGTCTCTGTTTGCAGCCAGCCCAGGCCACTGCGGACAGGGATCTCTGCATTTTAAATTGTGCACCTGGCTCCTGCTACATTTAAACTACATTTAAACTTAAGCTGGGGTAACTCCTGGACCCAGCATGAGCAGGGATTGAGTACCTTTCCATATCGACTAATCCTGTAGTCAATACAAATTGTATTGACTACACAATTAGCCAATTACCCACCTCTTAACATCCTTAGTATGGTTTTATGTGTCCCCAAATGCATGTGTGTGTGTGGGAGCTTCAGCTCCCCCTGCACAACCAAACCTTTACCTTGCTTTTAAGTTGTGATAAAAGGAAGCTGTATACAATTTGGTTCTAGCTCTTACCATTTAGGAGTTCTTGGTAGGGATGTTAAAATGTAATTAAATAACTCTGTAACCAAGGGGTGGGCAATAATTTTTAAAAGGGGGCCTGGGTTACCCAGAAGGGGCGGGGCCTCGGGCAGAATGGGCAGGTCCAGGAAACTTCTTGTGCTTCCTCCCCCACCCTGACTGGCCTGGGGTGGGAGAGTGTGAGAAGTCTTCCCCCTCGCTCTCCCGCCCCACCTCCTAGAGAGAAACGCCAGCTGTTTTAAAATAGCTGGTGGTTCCCTCTAGGTGCCAAGTGGGAGGAGACCTCACACACTCTCCCTGCCCCCAGGCCAAACAGAGCCTGGGGGCAGGAAAGCATGCAAAGTCTCCTTGCCTCCCACAAGAGTGGGCTATTTTAAAACAGTGTGTGTGTTTCTAGCCCAGGGGTGCAGGTCGGATGCAGCCTGCCAAGCCAGTGGATCGGGCCCATGGCCACCCTGCTGCTCCCCCATCCCCAAGCCAATCAGGGTCTAGGGGCGGGGGAGCATGCAGCAACTAGAGAGACACTCTGGCTTGGCCCTGATTGGCCTGGAGGTGAGGAGCACGGAAAGCTCCCCCCCTCCTCCCTGCCAAAGGCATACGAGCTAGACACGCACTGGCTGTTTTAAAATAGCCGACGTGTCTCTCTAGCTGCTGTACGCTCTTGTGGGGGCGAGGAGACTTTGCATGCTCCCCGGCCCCCAGGCTTTGATTGGCCTGGGGTGGGGAGCGACAGGGAGGCTGAGGGATGGATCCACCGGCTTGGTGGGCCAGATCCACCCTGCGGAGAGCCCTTTGTCCACCCCTTGTGTAACCGCTGAAAATTTGAGCAGTTCCACAGTTACATGTGGGGTGCTGGTCGCTTCCCACATGCCTGTGTGGCTCCGCCCTTCTGCTCACCTCCGAGCTGCTGCCTATGATATAGATGCAGCAGCAAAGGGCGGTGGACAGCTCTCTAGGAGTGTTGTGTACCATGAGCCAGGTTTTAAACCGACTCCCCGTATATACTGGTAGCCTGTGTGTAACTGTAAATGTTAACTGATGAGCCCAGGCTCATTGGTTAACTATGTACATGGTTACATTTTCACATTCTTAGTTTTTGGATGGATGGGCAGACAGACTTGCTTGTTCCCAGACAGACAAACTGAAATATATAGTAAATTACTGTAGTTTTACTAGCTATGGATATCTTGGTTACAAAATGTATCCAGCCCTTTTTCAAAAAGCCAACCACAATATTTGTCATATCTCTTTCTGTTGCTGCTAGGAACTGAAGGAAACTGGAAGAGCAATCAGAGAGTTCCTGGAATAGTAGAAGGAAAAAAATCAATATATTAGTGTAACAAAGCTGTACAGTGCCTAGCAAATGTATCATAAATCTACTGAAAAAATATGGTTTGAACTTTTAATAACAGACATGAGAAACTGAATTATCAGATGGTTGTATTATGAGTATAATGGACACTCTTCTCAATTTAGTGAGCTTTAAATATTCATGTAAATCTAGAATCTGCTTTAAAATCTCAGGCTTCTAATCCATTTTCAAATGGTAATGAATTTTGAAAAGCAAATGTTTGAGTCTATAGTAATGTGAGTCACGAGAGTCTGGAGTTAACTCTGAAGCAGTTTTATTAAGTTCTTTAGCCCCTGCTTGTGGATTCTCTAGTTTTTGATGATTGAGTCAAATTAAGCAGACACAGGTGAGACTAGTAGTAAAGCCAGTCTGTGGTACCGTTTGGTCATACATTTATTCACCTATTTATTGTAAGTATAAAATGTAATAGTCAAAATTAAATGAGGATGCTTAGTGATTCAAGTGGAGAATTGGGAATGAAAACTCTGAGATTCTATTCCTAGGTTTTGACACTGGTGTGTTGTATGACAATGAACCAGTATTTTAGAGTGTGGATTCTGGAAGTGTTGAATACACAGTTTCCATCACACCCTAGAAAACTCTGTTCCTTAGCTTACCCTTCTATAAAATGGGTGCAGTGTTTACTCACTCAGGAGTATTTGCCTCTCTGCGTAAATGTTTACAGACTACTCTTAGACCTTCACATGGAAGATGCCTTTAAGACTTCATGGATGCACTTGAGTTCAGAGCAATGAAAGATGTAGCATCTAGATCCTCCTAAACAAAGCATAGGGTACTAACAGAGTTAATAGGGAATCTCCCATTAGCGGTTAACATTACAGGGCCTATGAAGGATAGTTGACCAGTTTTGATTCAGTCCATTAGAGGCCAGCAGAACTCACTCACCCACAAACAAGCCAATACAATAACCTTAATGTTAGTATATTCAAAAACCTTGAAACCCAGGTTAGGTCACTGTTTACATCAAACATATGTCTGCGGTGTGCTTAGCTATAATTCCCCAGTATATAAAGGTAGTGTATGATTTCTCACAAGGATCATGCAGGGTATTGTACCTCCTATTTGGTATAATGACAGCTGAAGCCAAAATACTAAGAATAAAGAAATTCTCAAGATATGAGCACTAGGCAAATTAAGGAGGACAAATTATAAACCAGATAAGGCTGGACAGAAGACTGTAAGAGACAGAGAGCTTAGCCCGATGTTGGGAAAGGGATAGTGTTCTTAGGTAGGTTGTTCTTGTATATTGCTGGAATGCTTACAAACAGCACTGACATACGAGAAGCCAAACCCTACAAAACTTTACCCAAATATCAACCCAGGACTGGGTTCTCTAATTTTACTTGTGCTTCTGTTGGAGGCGTCATGCTTACTTAAAATATATCAGGTGTTGTCAAACTGAAACAAGAATTCATTCTTTCCTGTGACTATTTTAATCAAAAGGTAAATTAATGCTATGATCTTTGCAGATTAAAATCAATGAATTTGGTTAGTACAGGATTTTCTTAAAAGGACACTCTTGGAGGAGACAGCGTGTGGCAGGGACATGTGTGATGTGCTCCTTGTTTATACTACCTGTGGAATGCTGAAATTGAATTCTGTTTCCCATCTTTACTAATTGCTTTCTGTTGTGTGTGCATACAATGGTTTGTTATTGTAGAGCTGCCCTTGAGTGTTGGGTAGCAGGTTTGATTTTTTTTTTTTTTTTTTTTTTTTTTGAAGAACGAAAACAATTTGTGTAGAAGTCGAAGAGTTATAAGAAATCTACTCTTGGGACGTCGTTATTATATTTAGCATTATAGTTAATCGTTCTTCTTGCTCTCTATATGTTTTTTGTCTAGGATGAAATTTGGCACAAAGTTTCTCACTCCCACGGGAATCTTAACAAAATCAAATCTCAGATTTTTAGAGCAGCGGACAGAAACTCTTAGTTCTGATAAAAGAATCTGTTTAACTGGGGCACTTTCCAGGAATGATCCTTTTCTCTGGAAATTGGTAATAGTTCCAAGTTGTCACTTCCCCTCTCTCTTTCTCTTTTGTGTCTCTAGCCTCTGTTTGTCTGGAAATGGATGATAGGAGAGGGATCACGTAAGGATTACCAGTTGTGTTTACTCCCTCTGGAGCATCTGGTATTTGCCACTGTTGATAGACAGGATACTGGGCTAGATGGACCCTTGGTTTGACTCAGTATGGCTGTTCTTATGAAGCCTCCATGCACAAGCCTGCTGCCTGATTTGCAAAATAAATATGTTTTCAAACTGTCTTGTGGACGTGAGCATAATAATTCCAGCCTTGGAGATGCTTTTAAAAAACACATAATCTCCTTCTAGCCCATGGTCTCCAATTTCTCCATTGTCTCCATCTTTTTTCACATGTTGCATTGTTTGATCATCTGAGTCTTCTCTAGCCACCTCTCAAGAACTGCTGCCTCTCACTGGCACCACCTTTCAGGTTTTATTTAGAGCTGCTCTCTTCCCACTGAACGGTCTCATCCATGAACAATTTACTAATTGCAACTTTGAATACCCTGCAGGGGGAGATCACAAGATCACACAGCTGCTGCCATGTTACATGTCCTTTCACTCGGCCGCAGCTGAACAAGCAGGGACTAGAGAGGGAGAGGAGGTGATGGCTGGATGCTGAGGCGGCTGCTGGCTCTGTCAGGATGTGAACAAAGCCCCTAGGAGAGTCCACTGTGTCCCACATTCCCGCATGGCAACACCCCCACAGCCCTGGCACTCCCCAGGGGCTATGGACGGTACCGAGATGCCCTGCTGACCAGGGTGGCAGTTCCCTCCTCTCTCCCCAACTCTCATGCATGGCAAAGTGGCGCCATGTGAGTGTGGGGGTCCTGTGGGACAGTGCTCTCTCCCCAGGCTGGGCCACACCTTGCCAAAGTGCGCAGCCCAATGGATAGGCGGCCAGCTCAGAGCAGGGCGTTCTTCAGCAGCGTGCATGGGGCGAGCAGGTCTCTGTTGCAGCTGACATGGTACAGGGGAAGCGCAAGGTCAGCAGCTCCTCATTCAAGAATCCCGCCTCCGTGCTGACTCCCAGTGACATGGTGACCGGAGGTTGGGGAGTAACAAGAGGCTCACTGCTGCTGCTGACTCTGAATCCAAAGAATGAAATGGGGTGGGCAGCCTCGCCTGAGGTGCGGGGATGTGGACAAGCCCCTATGAGAGCCTGCCGCGTCCCGTGTTGCACGGGGGATGTGGGGAGGCTGAGCTCGAGCTATAGATCACTTTTAAGGCAGCTCCAGACCACTAGTGGTCCATGGGTCACATTTTGAGAACCATTGTATTAAGGGATGCTGTATCCTTTCCCGTCTCCAGATCACCCTTTTATAGCTGTCGCTGCAATATATAGTTTGAACGTTTACATAGTAACAAGGAGACCAAACAAAAGCGGGATTGACTTTATTCTTGCAAAAGTTGTATTAGTAGTGTGCTGAAACATGCTGCACTTCTGATTCAAAATGGCTTCTACACATTTAAATATACAAAGGTGTGGCTGGGTTCCCTCTTAGGACTGTCAGGGTCATTTTCTGCTGTATAATTAGCCCCTTCTCTAACTGCAATCTGTCTCTGCACCTGGGTTTTATTATGATCGACTTTGCTGCAGGTGTCCTTTGAGTTGAAGTATGTAAAAGCTCTGCTTTGCTATTGGGAATTATTGGACAGAGGAGTGGACTTATGGAGAAATATGGTGGTTCAGCAGGAAGTTTATTGGGGGTTGTGAGAAGAAATGTGACTTAAAATCCACTCTTCCCCAATTTAACAATAAAGCAAAGGGAACTGTATTTAGTTAACTACTTCAGTGCTTTGCAGATGTCCAGCATGAATACATATTTGCTTTGCTGCTTCCAGAGTTTGCTCGCGTGCAAAAAGAAATGTATTTTCCCCCCCTCCAGTACAATCTGGTTATGTAACCTACATCCGTTGTCTTTGTGTCTCCAGTTTATATTAGCGTATGAAGAATGCATGTCCATTCACTTTATAGCTAGTATACTTAAAATGCCTTTTCTCTACTTCTATTTACCCTAGCTGTTTTGAATGTCAGAAATGGCTGCAGAAAACAGACATTCAACCAAAAGCTTCCAAAATGAACATGTTTTGTGAAAATACTAGTAATTTCAGGACAGTATTGGGGATGGTGAGATCTCACAGAAGCCCAGATTTTACTACAACACCAAGATTGTTTGTAAAAAGAATTTCCCAAAAGAAAGACGATTGACATTGTTTCACACAGTTCTGATATCCTTTGGCAGGTGAATGTGATTTATTGGATAGTAGAGCAGGGACTGGGAAGCAGGAGCCTTCGATTCTGTTCCTTGTTCTGCCCATGGCCTCCTGAATGATCTCGGGTGAATCCCTTACTTATTAGTCTCGGCCTTGGTTTGCCAGTGTTTAGTTAGGATAATGTTTTATTACGTAAAGGTGTGATAATGTTTCTTTATTTAAAGGTTCATGAGGAACACTTAATGTCTGTAAATGTCCTCCAAATTATTAGACAAATACCTGTCAGGGATGGTGTTTGGTCCTGCCATGAGTAAAGGGAACTGGGATTGATGACCTTTCAAGGTTCCTTTCAGTTCTGTGATTATAGCCATTGGCTACAGTAAGTTTGTAACTTAGCCTTAATATTAATCTTCATTGACGCAGGATGGGTTGAAGCCTCCAGTCAATTTTAGAGAAGACCGCAGGAAAATTCCATTCTCCCTGATCAATATTTGAAGCTGGCTAGAAACATGGTTGGTTACATTCTTGTAGGTGCAAATATGAGTGTGACTAGCACACAGAGAGAGGAACAAAGCTGCAGTGTTCAGTGCAAATCAAAGACCTCCTTGGCCTTGATATGAAACATCATAAATCCAGGGCTTACAATAACTGTGGTTCAAACACAAGGTCAGGCTTCCTACAGGGGAGAGCCAAAGGGTCAAGCTTCCTGCAGTGATTAGTTGCTTGTGGGTACGAATGAAGGCTCATACCTACATGGACTCTCCAAGTTCCTATGACACTCTCTCCTGAGCTTATATCCCCACCTGCCGAAGAAATGGGGGCTGCTGTCAAGTAGCCTTGATAAACCAGCGGGAGTTTCCTGGGAGTGTGCACGGGGAGAATGCCAAGAACCTTACCATTGGCAGCAGCAATGGAGCCTGTGGCTTCCTGAAATGGGGATTTCACCCGTGACTTGGCAGATGCTGTGTGGGATTCACAGGGGCTTTAGCGGTTCTTTATTCTTGACATTTAATTCAGAGCATGGTGCTGCAAATTAGAGTAGTGAAAATAACCTCTCTCCCCTCTTGCACTGCTTCTTGGCCCCTTTCCTTCCTTGGCAGCAAGCAAGTCTGCTTCTACTGTGACTCATGCACTGAAATGACAGCTTTTCTGGTATTCCCTGGGCTTACCCCAATGCTTGACTGGCTTTGCAAGCTGCACTGTTTCTCATTTATTGATAGTCAGTCTGGAATATTTGATAGGAAAATACTTCTGCTCAGAACTCTATAGAAGAGTGGTTATGCTGTTATGGGAAGAATTAGCACTGTGGAAGGTGCTCAGTGGCTACACAAGTTCTTGGGGAGTTTTACCAATTAGACATATTGCTCCAGGCTGTAAAACAGAAAATAACTTGTCGCCAGACCTTTCTTGCTAAGTCCCTGTGCTTAGACCTTAATGAGAAAGAAATAGCACTGGGCCTCTTTGTCCTTTCCACAGGGGCTTGGATATCAATTTTGTGTTGCTATTTACTATACAGACATTTATCTAGAGACTGGATGAAGTTAGCATGACAGTTTATAGCACTATAAAAATCTGCTGGTAAAGTTACTGCAGGCAGGGGAAATATAAGGATGCCTGTTGTCAGTGCTCCCCTGATCCACCATCCTTCAAAAAATGTAAAATAATTTGAACTTTATTACAGCCAGCTGGGATAAAAGTGCTATTTCAATTACAGTGGCCAGACAAGAGGGCCCAATGCAACTCCCACTGATGTCAATACCAGTCCTCTTGGCTTCAGTGGTATTGGATAGGTCCCAGAAGACAGCCTGCTGCATGGCTTTTCTGAAACTACATACAGTGGTGCAAACATTTCAATGCAGTTTTCAGAACTTTGGCTAGTGCCACTGCCGTTGCTGGTTTAAGCCTATATTAATTGGTGACCTCCCTAAAGATCAGGTCCTCTAGGAAACACTCTGTGCCTCTTGCACCACTCTTCTGAAGAAGTGGGTTGTGCCCACAAAAGCTCATTTACTGTCTAAATTCTTTTCATTATCTATATTCTTTTGTTAGTTTCCAAGGTGCTACAGGACCACTTGGGTGTGGTTTTTTTTTTTTCTTTTTTTTTTAAAGTTACAGACTAACATGGCTACCCCTCTGAGACTTTTATATCTGGTCCTGTTGTTTTTGGTTCAAGCAGAGTTATTAAGTAATGAACTTTGGGAACTGAGTTGTCTCTCCCTGAAACTCACTTGTTTGCAGCTCTAGGACATGCTTACGTTGTTGGGTTTGTGGTGTGAGTCCTGTGCTGCTCTTGCTTCCTGCATATGGGATAGTTTTCTGCATGAGAAATACAAAAATGTTTTTGGCCCATTAGAAGTGTCTTTAAGTAACAATGGTTCAAGCTTTATTAGGGTTGCTAGGTGTCCGGTTTTTGCCTGGACTGTCCGTTATTCGGGTCCCCCATCCGGTAAAAATACTGAAAATGTCTGGTATTTCCTGTTTCCCTCGGATGGAAGTCCAGCAGGGACAATTTTCCCTTGCCGTGTCTGGCGGGAGCGGGGGAGTGAGGAGTGCAGGGCCATTTAAAAGCGCAGTGCCCTTTTTTGTTTTTGTTTTTTGTTTTTTTTGCTTAACAACTTTGGTCTCCCCCTTTTTTTCTCTCAACAGAATTTTTTCCCGGTGGTTTGGGTTTTTTTTGGGGGGGGGGGAGGTTCGGTATTTTATGTTAAACCATCTGGCAACCCTAAGCTTCATTGGAAATGTCAATGGTTACACTGCAGTGAATTGAGAGTTAAAAGGGTTCTTGGTAAAATTGGCTTCAAACTAGAATGTGCCACTGAGTTTGCAAATATTCATATCCTGATTTCCCAGCTCATGGCCAATTTCTAATTTCCAGACTGCATCTTAACTTTTGTGTACTTGTTCAGTTGGACTGGTGATACTATAAGATCCCAGCCACCTGCAAAATCTTAGTACCAGTAAAAGAGACAGAGCATAGAAAAATCAGTATGGCGTTTTCCTTGAGCTGTCACAAAAAGAACATAGTCTTTGAGTCTCAGAGGGGTAGCCATGTTAGTCTCTAGTTTTAAAAACAATGAGTAGTATTGTGGCACCTAAGAGACTAACAAAAATATATATAGGATCATGAGCTTTAGTGGGGAAAACCCATTTCTTCAGATTAACTTGAATGCCCATCTGAGGATGTGGGTTTTTCCACAAGACTGCTCATTTTTATAGTCTTTATGGTTTGAAGTGGCTTAATTTCAAAATCCTAATATTCCTATGCCCAGGGCATTGCAGATGCAAAAATAACAAGCAGTTAAAAACCATGCATCAAGAGTAAGAAATGTCCAGCATCAAATGGCTGTTAAAAATAATAATTTTTTAAAAATATGAAATTTAAACATTTGAAAATGAATACTTTTTGGGTTGAATTGGTACAAGGGAAAAAAATGATTACAGAAAATGTGCCATACATCAATAGTGTGAGAGAAGAATATTGCTGCCAACCATTCCATTTTATGAAATGCCAGCAGTTTTCGCAAAATTATTTATAAGAAGATTCAAGTTTTAAATCCTTAAAACTTTCATCATTGGCAGCTGTTCTGTGTGCAGGAACATTCTCAGAGATGTGACCAGGGACTGGCAATTGTCTGTGTTGCGACTAAAATGTCTTTCTTCCACTTCCAAAAACTGCCAAACCTCACCCTGCTGCTATTGCAGTGGCGGCGTTCCACTACAGCACTGAAATACTAAGTTTAGCTCCGGTCAGAAGTATGAGCTTTTGCATGTTCATGATGCAACCAACTCAACTTTACTCCCTCCATTATAAACACAAGAGCAACAAGATGGGCTTAGCTGTTCTTTCTGGAAGATATTGGGTCAATTCCTGGCCCTTGCTTGCTGATGCTGTGGTAGATGAGAATTATTGGCTGTCCTAGAGCTTTTATAGACATACTGTTTATGTCTATAAACACCTACTCCTCTCTTGCCCTGGAACTGTATGAGGGGACAGAGTAGTGTGGCCACAGTAACCCTATAACCCACTCAGTCTGGCTGTTGAACGGGCTCTGGGATCATGAGCAGCCAGAAATGTATTGGAATTACTGCTCCTGTTTTTGCTGGGGAATAGACTAGTACCCTGGCAAGCCCTTGAATAAAGGTAATAAAAGTGGTTTAATGATGGCTCAGCCCGACAAGCCTCTTTGTTGTTCTGAACTTAAATAATCAATGGGCAAGAGTTGGAAGTTAAGAGAAAATGTATATCTTGTGCATAAATCGCTGAAGAATCCAGTATTGCCTAGAGTAGCAGCAGGCACACATGTGCAAGTAGCTTGTTAAAGAGGAGCAGCGGGTTTTGTTAGACTGCCAAAAGAAGAAATCCCACCAATCTACCAGTGCAATTTGACTTGTTTGCGTCAACTCACAATCTGTTTAGCTGAAAATATCCTGAAAACCCTTACATTATTTAGGTGTTACTAGAGGGCTGCACCCTCCTGCTTGCTAACCTCCCTCTCTCTGGGGGTAGGTGTTTGGCTTGGATGGTGGAGGGGATCCAGTCCCAGCAGCCCTTCCCCGGTGGCACAGCTCCCTGTGGCGTAAAGCGGGAGCTGGAACTAGAGCAACCCATGCCCAGAGGCTGACCATAGCAAGCAGCTGAGGACAGAGGCGGGCATTTTTGTTGTTGTGGGGACACAGATGATGTGATGATGACACTGTGTCGTCCCACAGGAAAAATATTTTTTGTATATATTAGAGATTAGAGGCTGGGTTCCATGTTGCAGTCAATAGTAGGAATGATTTGCAGCAGCAATAAGCTCTGACATGTAAAAATGCGTCACTTCGTGTGTGTGTGTGTGGGGGGGGGAGATCAGCCCCTTAAATGTACTTATTGATTGATTAATATGTAAAAGTTATTGATCATCCATGTACCTTCATTATCCTGGTGCATCATCAAAGAAAGGAAATGTAAGTTTCTTCTTTTTGAAAATCACCGTAAAAAGCACTTATCAGATACTATAAAGCCATCTATCCTGCCTCTAACAGCTGCCTTTTTACATCAAAAGCTAAGAAGGAGACACTTTCAGCTCTAGTAGCTGTCCTACAATTGACAGGTACTATTTTCCTTCTGTTATAAATATCTTGGTTTCTGTTATTTCTACTCCAGCTCATCTGATGAAGTGTTTACCTACAGAGCTCAAGGTACTATATATTTATATTTTGTTAGTTTCTAAGATGCCACAGGTATACTTGTTGTTTTTAAAGTTACAGACTAACAGGCTACCTCTCTCAAACTTTTTATCAGATTATTCAGAGTAATTATTTTCAAGATTGAATCTCTGAAGGCATTATGCCTTGTGTGAAACCTTGTGGTTAATTTGTTGGTATTATGGATGAACGAAGCAACTGACACAGCTATTAATGTTCACCACAGCTGGACATGAGGAACATAAGCAATGTTCCTTCTAATACTTTCCATACATGTTCATATTTTTTCCATCTGTGTGAGAAATAAATTATTTTATGTGCACCAAGGCATGTATGAATCTGCATCACCAATAGAAACATAAAACCCTAGCTGTGGATGCTCTGCAGCTGGGCAGAATTTTAATTTCTTTTGAGCGGCCGCACAATGGTATATCTTACAGGGAACAGTGGTCCCAAGCTTTGAATCTGAATTCCAGTATTGGGCATCATTAGACTTTCTCTGCTCATCCTTTTCTTCCTGAATTCTAACTAGCTGGGCAGCTTTCCTGTGGGCTAGACAATGCACACTTTCTAAGTCCCTAATCTGTGTTTAGGAAAGGTATACTTAACACTGACAGATTCCAGTGTGGAGTATTGTGAAGCCATGTTGATGACTCCATTGTTAAAAGTGAAAATTAGTGGATGAAAAGTGGCAACATAACAATAACATAGAAAATGTCCTCCCTGTCCATAGAGTCTTGTGACTTTAGTAAAAACATTTTTTGTCTCTGTTATTTGCTCCTGACCTGTTAGTCATCAGGAAAGAGTGAGCTGGAGTCTACTCTGGCTCATGCATAATCAAGAGAGTTATCTAGGGCCCCAATTCTGTAAACACTTAAGCTTACGTTTAGCATCATAAATGTGGATAGTCTCATTTAGCTTACAGATTCCTGTTTGATCTTTCTGTACCTCAGTGGCTATGGATGACTCCGTAGTTGAGAGTGTAATATATTTTTTCTATTTTATGATTCCATCTTTAAATCAGTTCTGAATGTTCTTTTTTAACAACTGCCATGTTCAGATTTCCAATCTTAATCCTGGATCTTTTTAATTTTTTATTTGGCAGCATATAAAAGGGTAAGACACGACTGTTCAGTCAGCAGTCCTTTCACAATTGCAGGCTGGGTTTTTTGTTGCAGCTTTGAGTTCAGAAACCTCCAGTTTTAAATGTGATTTTTGAACTTGGGAGCCCTGCATGTTTGCTCTCCTCCTCCTCAGCCTCATGGTTGAAGACTCCAAGTGGTGAACTGACCACAATCTAGCAAATAGGACAGATGTATGTGGAAGGCTATTTCTCCCTCTGCCCTTTATTTTACTACTCTAACAGCACCAATTTAGAGAAGAAATATGTCTTATTTTTAAAGCCCTGCAGGAATACAAAGTTTGTAGCTGCATCTATATCTGCAAAAAATGAACTGTGGATATCTGCAATCATTATCTGCAGATGTGGATTCCTGCGAATGTAAAGTAAATATCTGAGGATTTACAGGACTGCTTATTTTCACTACACAAAAAGACATGTTCTGAACTCAAGTTAGCTAACTCATAATGAAATCCTAGTGAAGATAAGGCGGATTCAAGTTTTCATATGAATTAACAGGTAGAGTAAAACGAGTCTCCCCCACAGTGTTTGAAAAAAGGTAAGTGGTCTTTTCTTTGACAGTGGGGTTGCTAACAAGTGTCAGCGTTTTAATGGCAACAAGGCACCATTAATTCTGACTACGCAGTGGTTAGATATCATCTACTATGGTAGGGGTGTGTGGGTTGACCTCTCCGCTACTATTTCACAGCAGGGTGGCTATCATGTGTGACCTGTCTCACAGTAAATCACATATTTGTCTGGTAGGAATGACAAAGCCTTCATTGGCCCAAAGAGCATTGGCTAAATATAATCACACGTTGTCTCCTCCTAATCACCTCCAATTGGCCCCACACAAACTCATTGACTTGAAGAGCGTAGGACCAATAGATTCTTCCAGGACCATCTTACGGGAGGTCTGCACAGCATTTGGAAGGTACAATTTCCAGTGCAGGTAGACTGCTCCAGTTAGTGCCTAAAAATGGCAGTGTGGCTATGGAGTACAGACAGCTAGCTATCTGAATACATACACAGGGGTTGGTAGCAGTGTAGTAAGGCAGCTAGCTTCAGGTCACCGGCTATTGTGAGGTGCTGGCTTAAGCAGCGCTAATAATTGTCTGCCTGCCTGCTCAGGAAAGTACGCTTACAGCTATTGGGCTGCCATACCCAAAGTCAGAAAAGCCATCTCTAAGAATTCTTGGCCAGGCATCACCCCTCTCTGGGTGCTGTCCACAAATTGCACAGGCTTCCAGATGGCAATTTCTTAACAACCCACAGCCATTGGCTTTACCATGGAATAGATGTAAAAATACCCTCTTTTACTGCCTCCCTTCAGGTTTGCGATATCTATTTACAGCAGCCCCCCTGCAGTTACCAGTCTGTTAATGCTGCTCATGTACATTTTTTTTGTACCCAGTTATTTTTAGCAGCGTGATGCAGAGGGCCGTGGGCGAGGAACAATACAGAGAGAGTCGGGCGTGTGTAGTAGTTCTCTTCAGCAGACCCAAGCCTGCAAGAGCCTGACCACAGTTATTCTGTTGCAAGCCTTCCATCAGGGCACATGTGACATTTTTGTGACAATTGCTTGAAATATGCTTAAAAAAAGTTAATTTGGAAACATTTATCATTTAATCCCAGACGTGTTCCTTTTTTTAAACAGTAGTAGAGAGGGAATTTTAGCTTATTTTATTTTTTCCCCTAACCTGATCCATGACTTCACTATGCATCGCAGGTTTCTAATGTCTCTCTTTATTTCATTTTTTTCATAACCTCCAGGCACAGCATAACCTTAAACGTTAATTTTCCAACTACCATTCGGGTAATGGATTTCCTTACTATTGAATCCCCTTGGAGCTAGGCTGCCAAAAGCTGAACTGAGCACTTTGGGGACCACGTGCAGTGGTGTCATTAACACAATAGAAAGAAGGAAACACAATATTCCTGTACCCAGATGTTGCAGGATAGCATAAATGGAAATGCTTATAAGATGCTGCATTGTAGTTTAATTTTAAAAAATGTTTCATGAATCATATTTTGCTGCAAGTCAGTATTTGACTGCCCAGTGAACTGTAACAAGATTTAATAGCTACAGTTCAGCTGTATAGCATTTGGACTGATTCCATCCTTCTGTTGTAATAAACGTTGGCTTTACAATGGGCTCTTAAATTCTACAAGTGACGTCAAATTGTATCTAATAATGGAAAAAAGATTAAGTGCTGTAAATTCAGCTTTTTCTCTTAATGTTTTCTTCAAGTCTTACGGCGTCTCCTCCCCAGTGCACTATTGTCTGCATGTTTGGTATCTCAGTGAATTTGTTCTGAGCTTTGCATCTTAATAGCATCACCTTCTCCACATACTCGCACCTTCTTTTGTTTTTCCTTTTTATATTCCTGAAAGTGTGGGACTAATTGTACTTCAGGTTAGAGATAGCCATGGCAAAGGTAGGCATTCTGCAAGCCTTTTCACTCTCACAGTTCTTCTGATGCACCATAACTCATGTCTGCATTCAAAACACTGCTCTTGGGTGGTGCTGGATTGTGTCTAATGGTGTGGTGATTTTATGATGAGGGCAAATATTGTGTAGGGAGGACCCAACTAATTTTTACATACGAACTAAGGAAAGTTTTGAAACAGATATTTTTTTAAAGGAATGTTATCAACCTCAGTTTTTTGCTAACTAATTTCAAAAAATATTTGGTGAGACAGATGCTTTCAAACCAGCATGATGTGAATTGTACATTTTTAAATGAATTTTTCTGCTCCCTGAAAATATGGATATTTCCAGTTAATTTGTTTTTTCTTTACTACAGAGGAAAACAGACCAACTATACCAAAAGTGCTGTGTAATGCACAAGATGAATCAATTGAAGGAACAGAGAAAATATTTTAATGCTAACTACTTTCAGATAGTCAGTGTTTACAGCAGTCATAAGTTACTTTATCGAAATGTAGTTTTTCAACTTCACATTTAAGTGTCAGATGAATTAATCCACTTGATTGTGCATAATGAGTCACCCTTTTTTAAAAAAATCACACAATGTTCACATGTTGTTTACCCAACCCTCATAAACAGTATTTTTCCCTGAATGAAGTCGCATTTAGCATAATTAACTTTGATCTAAATACCTTTACACCGTCGTTCTCAGTAATGTTGGTCTGTGTACCACTTGTAGTGTTTGCAGTCTTGGTAGATTTCAGATGTGGGTGTGGTACTGCCTGCCTCTTGCACACTCTCCTCTTAGGGACCTCTTACTAGATTGGTAGGATTTTAAAAGGAAAACATTCAGGGGATGACTCCTTCGAAAACTGGTTATTAGAACGAACATTCTAACACAGTTGGGACAGACTTTTTTGGGGTGGGGGAGGAGAGACAGGCCTGATTCAAACATTAAATACCATTCTCTTCAAGAAGAGGTCATTTCGGGGGTTAAAGAAACCATTGCAACAGACCAAGATCAATGGGCTGTTACAGTCTGATGGAAGGTAGATATGCTGGCCTCTGGCTGAACAGTTTTCTGTTCCCTGAGTAACCTCGGAAGGGGCTGCTACAGCGCAATTAAGAAGAGCTTGGGGCTAATTAAGAGCTTTCTAGAAGCAGCAGGCTAATCTGAATGCCTGCAGCCCATCTGTAGGGAACTGTTGGGGCTCGATTAAAAGGCTTGCATTTGAGGAGGGCTGGCAGGCCAAGGACTGGGAGTAAAGAGGTGCCCTGGGAAACAGTGGAAGGATGTGGACTGGTACCAGGAGAAAAGTACTGGGAGGAATTGGTTGGAGAAGTGGCTCAGGGAAGGGTTGCAGCTCTGGTGGTAGAGGAAAATTAATACCTGCCACTGCCATTAGGGTCCCTGACCAGAAACCTGGAGCAGAGGGTGGGTCTGGATTCCCCCCAACCCTCCCTGCACCACTATGGAGACTACTTCTGAAGGGGCAGTTTGGGACTAAAGAGGGGTTCACCCCAAACCTGTTTGACTGACCTATGATGAAGATGGCTTAGTAGGTTGTGACCCTTCCTGTAGCAAAGGGCAAAGGGTTATGTGGAGGGTCGCAGCAAATTTCTTAGGCAAACTCTATCCACCTAGAAGTGCAGGACCCCTGGAGGCAAGGCCGGAGCCTTGCCACACCATATAATAGCTAAAGAAGGGCTCAGAACACAAGAGATGTAGAATTTTTAAATAGTCTTTAGGTGACTCCTTTACAGCCCCCTTCAATATGAATTGATTTGTTTTTATTGCATATTACAATTGTCTTATTAACTACTATTCAGTTCATAATTGTGTGAAGACATTTTGAATAAAACTAATTGATACTTAAGTTATGAATACTGATGTTCTTAAATAGTGGGATCTGGGTAGAGAGAGGATATCTTATAGGGAAGAGGTGAAAATTCAGTCATTCCCATTTCTTAACTTTGGATGGTATAATGTAGCCTAGTCGATAAGGTGCTATATTAATACTCTGGATACTTGGATTCAGTTCTCAGCTCTGCTCTGTTGGGTGATTTGAATCAGTCACTTGCCTTCTGTGTGCCTTGATTTCTTTATCTATAAAACAGGGGTAATGGTACTGACCATATTTGTAAACAGTTTTGAGTTTTACAGATTAAAAGCGCTGTGTAAGAGCTAGATGTTAAGAGTAATAATAAACATAGAATCATAGAACACTAGAACTGGAAGAAACCTCAAGAGGTCATCAAGTCCAGTCCCCTGCCCTCATGTCAGGACCCAGTACTATCTAGACCGGGGGGGCAAAAGGGCCTCTGTGGGCTGGATGTGGCCCACCAAGCGGGTTGATCCAGCCCGTGGAGACCCTGCCACTCCTCTGCCCTCCAGGCCAATTAGGACCTGGGGGCGGGGGAGCGCACGAAGCTTCCTCCTGCTCTGTCAGGAGCACGTGTGCCTAGTGGTAAGGGGGGGCGGAAAGGGGCTCCCACACCCCCCAGACCAATCATGGTCTGGGGATGGGGAAACCCAGAAGCATCCTGACCCCACCCCTTCCTGTTTAGGCCCCATCCCCAGCCAAAAATTATTGCCCACCCAGATCTAGACCAACAGCTTGGGTTGATGCACTGAATGGACTTATGTGTGCACATGTATATACCATTTAATTCTAATTGTGTGGGATAAAGCTCCTATCTGTGGCTAGAAAAGGCTGTTTTCCATTGTTTCATGTTTTTAGGATTTTATTTCTCCCCTAACAAATATGTTTAATACTAGTTTCAACTTGGGGCAACACTACTGCTTCTGCTGTTTAGCTAGTTTGAATCCTAGCTCAGCTCCATGTACTGCAGAAGGAGCTCTCAAAACATATTAGCAGATCAAAAATTAGTTGCTGAGGTGACAGCTGGGAGAGCTTGTAGCAACGCAGCTGGGGGTACACCAGTAATGGGTATTTATAGCTGGAATTTATCAGGCAGTGATTGGTTTTCCCACATTGGACCCAACTGACAGGCTGAACAGCTAGAAGTCAGTAAAAACAAAAGTGGTTTTTTTTTTCATTATAATCAACCCAGACCTTATAGGACCATCCCTTCAGCTTGATCAGGGTTTGTCCTTCAGGACTTGTAATGTTTAAGTATCTGCTATTAATGGTCTCAGTACTCATTAGCTCTTGTTCCCTAATTACAAGGTTTCAGTTGTCATCAGTCCTTCAGTAGAGTACTTTTTGCAGTCCCTGGTGGAGCTTCATTTTATGCCAAAGGGGCTGTGCTAGTGACACCTCAAACCTCTGGTGTCAAACTGATTCATGGTTTGGATTGAGGTGTTCAGATATCTGCTGATGGATTTGGATTCTGCTGAATCTAATTTTTTTTTCTTTTTAAATGGAAGTTTGTAGGCCTTTTGTGACGGAAACCTTCACAATCAGACCTTCAGGAAGCCTGAAATTATAGTTCAGAGGTGGCACTGCCTTGAAGTATGCTGCTTCAAGAGTCTTACTTTAAAATAAATGAAGTATATAATTACACACCTGGCACATACGTAGTTGCAGTTCTGCATACAAAGGAGTAATGGCATATACGAATAGCCAAATAGCAGTGGTCCTAAAGGTGCTTTGTGTCATTATTTCCCTCTCCTGAGAATGCAGCTTTATAATGTTACTAACTAGCTTTGAGTTCCTCAGATTTTTGTGCCCTCCAGGATCTGCAGGTGTTCAGCACCTTGGAAAATCAGGCCCAAGATGCCTGAAGATGGATAGCCAAAATCCAGAGTCACTCTTGAAATGATGCCTTTAGTTGCAATCTAATGGCCATATTCCACATCTTTGCATAACCTTCCCTTTTAGTGGTGAGGATTCAGCAGTGGATTAGGTTAGTCTGTACATCTGTAGACCTGTAATTAAACTTTCATTGGTCCCAATTTACAGACTGTTGACAGTCCTGCTCTAGAATCCTATTTTAATTTCTCAGTGGTTGTCACCCTTAAAAGCTTTCCATTTTTGCTTTAGATAACATTACCTCTGTGTGGTGTTGACTGTACTTGGTACCAGGAATAATGCAAGTATCAAAGTCATTTTATTTGCTTGTCTATGACAATCAAAAAGTCTTTACAAGGACAGCTACTGTCCATCAATGTGAGCTGGGAATAACGCTGCTGATAAAGTGGATTAGCTCCCAATTTGCATGTATCTTCTGTTTGAATCTGGACAATAATCATATTTTATCCTTCTCGTCAAAATATTTTTTCTTGGGTTGCCACTAAGTCACACTGCAATGTTTGACACAGCTTGCCATTTTTTAAATTAAAAGCAACCCAGACTCAACATTTTCCAGATTTGTTTTTTAACTCAGACTGACTTGAAAAAAATTGCTTTATGTGTGTTGAGTGCTTCATGTCCCTCCTTCAGGACCAAGCTGCTGACCCTAATCCCTGCGTACATTGCCTTGACTAGCACATGCAGCTTGTCATCGAAAATTAAATCCGGTATTTCAGCTTTGGTTTCCTTCAGAATGTTGGTTGCTTCCTTGGCCTGACTTTTGTGGAGTATGTGTATGTAATTCTGCCATGGCCGGCTTTCTTAAGTGCAGTCTGGGACCCAAACCTGGGAACAGAGGCCGCAGAAAGCATTCAGAAAAGTACAGTCCAGATGGGTGAATCCTCTGGTTCTGCTCTTTTGTGGAATGCTTGGAGGTTCTAGGCAACAGCAGACTTGTCAGTCATGTCATATTGGACTAAACCAAAACCCTGGTTCTGAATGCACTGAACTTTTGGAAAGGCCAAACCTGGAGAGGAGCTTTGCAGCTAGGGCTTGTTCAACTCATAAAAACTGAGACGTGACCAAGACAGCCTAGAATCATAGAATCATAGAACCATAGAGCTGGAAGAGACCTCAGAAGGTCATCAAGTCCAGCCCCCTGCTCTAGGCAGGACCAATCCCAACTAAATCAACCCAGCCAGGGCTTGGCCGGAGACTTAAACACCTCCAGGGATGGAGACTCCACTACCTCCCCAGGCAACCCATTCCAGTGCTTCACTACCCTCCTAGTGAAATAGTTTTTCCTAATATCCAACCTGGACCTCTCCCACCACAACTTGAGACCATTGCTCCTTGTTCTGCCATCTGTCACTACTGAGAACAGCCTCTCTCCATCCTCTTTGGAACTCCCCTGCAGGAAGTTGAAGGCTGCTATCAAATCCCTCTATTCTAGCAGCGCCTGACACTCAAAGACCACGTGCAAATTGAGGCTCCTGGTGGCTGCTATCGTATATGCTTGTGGCTCTGGTGCCTTTTCTTTTTAAAATTTTTTGTTAAGGATTCAGTAAATTAAACCGTCTTGTGTCTTGGTTGTCTGAATCTGTCTGAGTTATTACTTGTTGGGGACTGAATTATAAATATTTTTTCTTCATCCTGGTACTGGTTTCCTGCCATGTTAGTGCTCCTAAGCTAATCTTTTGTTTTATTCATCTCTTGCAATTGACTAAAACATCCTGTTTTTAACAAGTGAGTGAAGACAGGCAATGATGGTTGCACCAAAGTGCACCTGACACTGTTTCAGAGTATCTAAAGAAGATCACCACGACATAGACTGAATTGGTCCACACCACACAAGCATCCAAATGTTCTGGTAAATCTTACATGAATATCTGCTGTAAAAGTTCTGTTCCTAACTTCTTTTTGGAAGTGCAGGTCATTATAACTTTGGGGTAGACGTGCAGGTCATTATAACATCATGGCCCATCTCTATTCAATATTATTGCTTTGTTCCATAACATTGATTAAAGTCTCTTAAGATTATCCCCACCTCATTCTGGAATGTTCCCAATGGAATAGCCTGCCAGAAAAAATTCTTCTGATAGAGTGCACATGAATGTGGATGTGTTGGGGGTGACAGAAGTATTTCCCTCAGGGAAAATTTCCTTGGAGTTGCACAGACAGGAATAATAATAATTTTAAAGCAATAAAATGGCATGTAAGAGAATTAAAAATGAAAAAAATCATTTAAAATTCAGTGCCAGACAGATAATTATTCTGAGCAAGTCAGTGAGCCAAGATAGGTTTGTTTTATTACCTCTCCTTAATAAGAAGAAAAATATTTTAAAAAGTCTTAGAGGCTCCATGTAAACACCCCAGCAGTCTACCACCCCTAACCTGCTAATACCTATGCAAGTGTGTTAAGTGTTAATAGTCCCAATGCATAAACTGAAGAATGTGTGTAGGTGGTTGCAGGAGTGGGCCTAAACTTGCTTATGAGAGAGTGCTTCTTGGAATGGCACAGTGAGATTTAGGTACAAGATAGGAGTGAGGAAGAGCCAAGGTCTAATCCTGATTTTGACACTTATGTACTCTGTGATTTGTGCAACAACAACAAGGAGTCGGGTGGCACTTTTAAGACTAGCAAATTTATTAGGGCATAAGCTTTTGTGAAATACAGCTCACTTCTTCCGATGCTATTGGCAGGCCTTATTCAATGTCAATAAAATGTAAGTGCCAAGTATTATTAGGGAGAATACCTTCAGAAATTGACAGCGGTCTAGAGGGGCCCTAACAATATTTAAAACCTGCTCACGAGGTTCAGCAGTGATGCAGAAGAACTACATCGCATCACTGAAGATGCTATCGCATGGCTAGATGACTATACACATGCTAAATAAATAGAGAGGAGATTGCTTCTTGCTCACTACTTAATTCACTAGGTCATGTGGCTTTTGTGGGATCACTATCCCTAAAGTAAATTTTAGGATTTAATGTGTTATCTGTATTAAGCTATGCAAGTATCTTGCTGTATAATGAGCTAGTGGACTGTGCTTTCACTCTACTGTACAGCTCTGCCTCTCTGTTTGGAAGCTAATGATTAGTGTGGGTGGAATCCTTTGATAAGGTTTGAGAACTCAGCTGCACTTTTCTTGGAGTTATTATAGTAAGCTTCCCAAAAGTTTTGCTGTGGTAAACCTTTTATTTCATTTGTGGTATTAAAACTTCAGATTGGCATGTCTTTATTTTCCATGTATTGCACTTTTGCTTCACATTTCTAAAAACTGCCGCTCTTCGGGGACAGCAGCCAGATTGTCATCAGTCACAGCAGCTGTTACAGGAGCCATACAATGTGCGCTGTCCTGGAAACTTTACATGGAGTTCTTGTTAGTTTCAATAATCCTAAAATAATCCTCATTGAAAGTACTTTTTTATTCTTTGAGCATGTAAACATTAACAGTTTTTATTTCTTCTGTTTTGTTTGGGAGGGGGAGCTTAAAATCTTGTCTTATGGTAGGACATCTCATTCTAGCTTTCTAAATATATACAACTAGAAGATTTACTTGGTGTTGTTTGGGTCCTTAACTCAATTTTTGTTTTTTGAAAAATAAAATGAAATTGTGCATGCTTCATTTAAATCATTACTGTGGGGTGGGACTGGAGATGAAGAGGGGTTCAGTATGCAGGCTGTCCTGGGGAGAGAGGACAACCCCAGCTCTCTCTCACTGTAGCAGCCTGGGGCCAGGTGAGAAGCACCTCTCCTAGCTGCTGCAGCTTCAGTAGACACAGCTGGAGAAGAGGTGCATGTCCCCTAACTAGGGTAGGTCTAGGTTTATCTGCTGCCCGCACTCCCCTAGCCAGAGAGAGGAATACAGCAGACTGTGCACTTTCCCCTCACTCCCTGATGAAGGGAAATAGCCAGCAATTTTTCTCTACAAATGTGGGGGAGCTTCAGCCCTCTTTCCCTCCCTCCCTTCCCCCTTTCCCCCCCCACCCGTCTTCCCTGGGGGATAAGAGGATGGGGACTGCGGCAGTTCTGGATGTGGGAGGATGGTACACCCCCCTAGCCAGCCCGCCACATTCATCTGCCTGTTGAGTCTGTCTCTTTTCTGTATGGTTTTATGAAAAGCAACTCCATTCCAGGCACATCTCATTTTCCTGGCACACCCAAACCCTTACCTTGCTTTATATTATGATTAAGAGGAAGCTGTATACCATATTTGGTGGTCATAGCTGTTACCATTTAGGAGGAGTTCTTGAAAAGACAGATGTGCACACAGACACACATATAAACAAACTCTCTCCAATATATAGTAGATAAATAATGGAAACCAATATTCACTTGATTTTAAAATAAGAACTATATGTTATAGAAGTGTGTTGTAGTTATGCCAAAAGAAACTGTATCTATCTTCTGTAAACAAGTGTAAGATCCTGAAATTACCTGTCTTGTGAATGAGCCATTAAACAAATGTTTTCTGCTTTTCAATTAATGTTCTTTTATGAAAAAACTAGATTTACCCATTGTTGCTTGGATCCTTACATCAAATAAGTTTTGGTTTTCTTCATTTAAATCATTATTCAGGGGTGGGGCTGGGAATAAGGGGTTCAGTATGCAGGCTGCCTTGGGGAGAGAGGACAGCTCCCACCCTCTCTCAGCACAGCAACTTGGAGTCAGGTGACAAGCTCCTGTTTATGGCCACTGCAGCTGCAGGGGGAACAGTTGGGGGAGGGATGCACGTCCCTTCATTGGGGAACAGACAGGCAAACTCTGTGAATACAGCTGTCCTTTTCTCAATTGCTGCCCCTTGCTGGCTCCGTAGGGTTATAGCTATCCAGGTCCCAATCTCTGGCCTTTTGCTGCCCCTTGTGGTCATTCTACAGTATAACTCTTTCCTACCAGACCTCTCCTTTCCATTTTATGAGAAACAGTCGAATTCCAGGCACATCCCATTGTCCTGGCACAACCAAACCCTTAGCTTGCTTTAAGTAATGATAAGAGGAAGCTGCATATCAAATTGGTAGGCCTAGCGGTTACCTTTTAGGAGGTATTCTTGAATAAATGGACTCACAAACAGGCAGACAAATGCACATTTTCTAATCTGTATGTGTATACGTGCGCGCGCACACACACACACAGAATTTTAAATATGGCATTCCTAACTTTTGAGTGATTGATTTTTTAACTTAAATAATGTTCTTTTAACCTAGATTTTGTATCTAATTACACACACACTGTAATTAGTTACAAAAATCTAGGTTAAAAGAACATTATTCAAGTTAAAAAATCAATCACTCAAAAGTTAGGAATGCCATATTTAAAATTCCCTATGCTGCTTTTTTCTGCTTCCCTGTAAACATGGTAAAGGGATTTTTCCTCTGTTTTTTGCAAGAATTATATCAGAACAATTTCATTAAGCAGATGTGGCAAGAGGTCTGTATGCTTGCTATAGCAAGACACACATTTGGGGTTTATGTGCTGGAGAAAATGTTTAAAAAAATCATTTATTCTAGTGACAACGTTACTCTGTAATGCTGCTGAAGTCGATGTTATCTTGGATAATCTGCCCACGGGACTAGACAGATTTTTACGCCTCTGACTGCCAGAAGGAATTTTGCGGTCACGATTCAGTGTTCCATGCTCCTTTCTCTTCTGACCTTTCCATTTCTATGTTTTGTACTGCTTTACAACCACACCATCTGCCATGTCCTGGGTATTCATAAAGTTGCTCTCATAGCCCTCTGTGTTGATCAGTCCCATTCTCTTTTACATTGCATATAAGATGTGTATTGTAGAATGTTTTTTCTTGTGTTTAAAAAATACTGCAGTTGAGTTCAATGGAGAGAGGATTTCATCCCTGGACTTCATTGGCGGGAAAAGAGAATGGATGCTGTTAATAGTAATAGTGGGAAGAAAAATACCTTTTACAGACCTCTGTTAGAATCCAATTTAAGTTCTCCAACATGGTGCTACTGAGACCTGAGGAAGTCTCCTAATTAGTCTCTTTTGTTAGCTGCAGCACAACCATGAGAGAGGATAAGAAGATCTGATGTCTCTGAGTGGCTGAATCTCTGATGTGTCACTGAGATTGGAGAAGTACACTATTGTCCTACAACAAAAGCTTCACTTTTTCATTTTCAGCTGTGCCATATCTCAGCCATGGAGATATATTGCATATAAAAAAATCTCATTGATATTGTGGCAAAGGTCCCTAGGACTATGGCTTTGATGGTGTTCCCTGTAGCAAATAAAAATTCTTATAAGAGTCTGTTCAACTTGATACCGGTTCCAAGGGAACAATCAAGATTTTTCTTTCTTGTTTTAAGACAAATTAATGTCTCTACATTTAATAATGTAATCAGTGCAGGAAATAATTGCATCTTTCTGCTTCTATTTCAGAGATCTTGAATGCATTCACTTACCATTATTTAAAGAATCCCTATTAGAAGTATCTGGATTGCATTTCTGAACTGACAAAAAGGCTTGGACTTCAAGATGCTTATAAAGGAATATCGTATTCCAATTCCAATGAGTGTGGAAGAGTATCGGATTGCCCAGCTGTACATGATACAGGTTAGTAATAGTTTAAACAGACACATAATGATAGACCCCGCTGATTTACAAAAATGTTATTTTGGTTTTTACTTGTGCAAAAAAGTGATGTCTTGAGGAAGAACATAATCTGGACTTTCTGGCAGACTTTTCTGCTTTTTTAAATTTAGTTTTGCTTTTCAAATATATTTGACCATCTTCTTTCAAGTTAAAGGCTGGAGCCTACTGTCCTTAAACTAGCAAAAATCCCTCTTTTCAAAGAAGAATTAGAAGTAAACAGATCTAGTACAAACTTGGGAAGTATCACACCTGGATAGAAGCTTCAGAGGGGTAGCCGAGTTAGTCTGTAACAGGAAAAACTTAACAACAAATCGTCTAGTAGCACCTTTAAGACTAACAAAACATGTAGATGGTATCATGAGCTTTTGTGGGCACAACCCACTTCTTCAGATGTCCGGAGTGTTGGAAGTCCAGATCCAAGAATAAATAAGGGAAGGAAGGATGGAGGGGAGGAAGAAAAAAGAGACAGTGAGTAGATAAGCTTCAGAGAGATAGCCGAGTTAGTCTGTAACAGGAAAGACTTAAAAAACAAGTCTAGTAGCACCTTAAAGACTAAATAGTTACAAGAGATTGATAAGAACCATTAGTTTGCACTTGGAAAGGAAGATGACCAACACTAGATTCTACACAGACATCAAGAACCATTAGCACCTTCATTGGTTGGTTGGTTGATAATGTGCGAGCCATCGGATATCATAATTCATACCATTTGTGTGAGAATTAAACCTGTGAATGAAGTTAAACTCCAGTTCTTTTCTGTGTATTTGGCTTGTGGAATTGGTCTGAAACAAAACAGCAACTTGGAAATCCATTAATCAGCGTCCAGGAAGATTAAAGTATTCTCCAACAGGTTTTTGTGTGTTGCCTTTTCGGATATCTGATTTGTGTCCATTAATTCTTTTCCGTAGAGATTGTCCAGTTTGGCCAGTATACCCTGCAGTGGGGCATTGCTGGCATTTGATGGCATAGAGGTTATTTCTATGTAGGGAGGCAGTGGACCTTAAATCTTAAGTGGAAAAATTAGTTCACTGTAACTTTCATGGCAAAGTGTAAATAGCTTAGTATATGACTTTAGTAACCAAACATACTATTTCTTCAATAATTGCATGTATGCACACATATCCTGACAGCACAAAATTTAGTTTTTAAAAAAAGTTATGAAATCTAATGTAAATGTTTTCACAGCTTTTTAAAAAATAGAAAACAAAAGGTTTGTTTTTGTAATATCAGTCTTCCATGTCTTCCCCCCCCTCCTAAAATTGGAAATCCCTTATGATGATACATGGGAACCCAGCATTTAAACTTATTAAAAAGGGAAATAAGATTACCAGTCTAATTTCATTGCCCATAAAACTGAAGAAAATGCAAAAAATGTCCCCAATTCAGCAAAACACCCACAGAACTTTGAGCACATAGAACAATTCCATTTTACTTTAGTGGGACTGCTGAAAGGCTTGCAGTTAAGCGTGATCTTAACTACTTTGCTGGATTGGGACCGAAAATGAACAGCATAAATGGAGAAAAATTATTCCAGATATGAGAAATTATTTTAATTATACTCATTTTTATTTTTACAGTGTCTCCTTTTAAAAAAAAATCATTCCCAGACTTGGCTACCAACCAGTGCACAGCATTATATATTTTTTCTGGCAGAAATATTTGAGTACATATATAAATTGATAAATGGGTTTGTAATTTAATATTAGCATAAGTGACTAAACATTTTTCTCAGGGGGCTTAATTTCTTTATGGCTTCTCCTGAAGCTAAATTGTTTTGAAAAACATCATATACTTATTTTTCTCATGACTTTTTTTCTTTCACATTTAGATTAGATGTTTAAATAAAAATCATAGTAAGACGGGAAATGTATTAGCTATGCAAATGCAACAGCGGGCTAAAGAACCTGTTGAATGAAGAATGATCTCATTAGTGGGAGAGATTCAGCATACTCTTAGTTGGGTAGAATATTTGAATAACTTATGCCATACTAGTTGCCACATCTCAAAAAATACATATTGCAATTGAATAATGTATAGAGAAAGGCACAGAAATGATCTGGTGTATGGAACAGCTTCTGCCTGAGGAGAGATTAAAAAGACTGAAACTGTTCATCTTAAAAGAGAGATGACTTGTAGGCAGTGAGAGAGGTATATAAAATCATGAATAGTATGGAAAAAAATGAAAAAGGAAGTGTTATTTACCCCTTCACATAATGCATGAATCAGAGTCAATCAATGAAATTAATAGACAGCAGGCTTAAAACAAAAGGTAACTCTTCTTTTGCACAATGCACAAATTGCCAGGGGATGTTGTGAATGCCAGAAGTAAAACTGGGTTAAAAAGAGATACATTCATGGAGGATAGGTTCATCAATGGCTGTTGTCAAGATGGTCAGGGTGTGCTTCTGGGTGTGCCTAAACTGCTGACTGACAGAAGCTGGGCTTGGACAACAGAGGATGGATCTTTTGATAATTTCCTGTTCTGTTTGATCCCTTTGCAGCTTCTAGCCACTGTGGGAAGAGAAGATACTGGGCTAGATTAGCCATTGGTTTGACCCATTATGGCCATTCTTATGGGATACATCCTCAGATTAACAATATGTTGAATCAGAGTTGCTGCCAGGTTTAATATCTTTTAACTGTGAAATGTTTAGTTAGTGGAATTCTGCTGGTCTTATCTCAGAAGCCATTAACAAGATTTTATCAGATTAGTATAGAGCATATGATTCCATTTAATTGCCCGAAACCATTATCAGGTGATATTTAAAGTGTAAAGTCTGAAATCTGCCTTTTGGCACGGCCTTGAACAAACGGTAGTGTGTAAGAATTGATGACTGCTGAGGAGGGATACAAGGGAATATTGGCCATATGACAGCCCCCCATGTGACTCCTCCCCACTCCACCCCTTGCCCGGAGAAGGGCCCCATCTCTTCATTTCCTATCCACGGTCCACTCCAGGCACTACTACTACACCCACTCTACCCCTTCTCAGCCCCCTTCCCATCTCTGCTATGCCCCTGCTTTGCCCTGTCCCAACTCCACCTATTACCCTAAACCCCCACCCCCAAGCAACGTAATCTGGGGGATTAGTTGGGGGCCTGGCACTGGCAGCAGGGGTCAGGCCCTTCCTGCGCTCACCAATGGGAGATGTGGCACAAAACTGAGTGACTTGGCTCCAGCTTGTTCTGCTCCCCTGGCTCCCAGCTGCATTGCTTTGCTTCCCTCCACCAGTGAGCATGGGGGCAATTCCACTCCTTCCCTCAGCCTCCTCCCCTGAGTGACATGGTTGGGAGCCAAGGGAGAGAAGTGGCCTGGGCTGGGCCACTTTGATTCCTGCTGCTGCTAAGTGCAGGGCGGGGCAACTGGTGCAGGGCGATTGGAAGAAGGGGTAGAACATGCACGCTGCACTCACTAGCAGCGGGAAGAAGAGCAATTAGGGTTGCCAGATGGTTTAACCAAAAATACCGAACACCCTCCACCCATCCCCCCCCAAAAAAACCCACCAGGGGAAAAATTTCTGTTGAGGGGGAAAAAGGGGGGGGGGAGACCAAAGTTGTTGAAGGGGGGGGGGGAAGGACCCGACAGTTATTAAGCTTAAAAAAAAACCCCAGCATGGCCCCTTTAAGAAATGCCTTTGAGGCTTTTTGGCCCTAACAGGCTGCCGGCGGCCATCCGCCATCTTGTCTTCCTGCTCCAGGCCAGACAGCTCCCCTGCGGAACCAGGTAAGCACCTGGGATTTTCACCTCCTGGCAGGGAAAAAATCAGAAAATGCCAGACTTTTAGGTGTGGTATTTTCTGATTTTTTTTTTTACCAGACAGGAGGCAAAAATACTGGACTGTCCGGGTCAATACCGGACACCTGGCAACCCTAAGAGCAATGTGCCTAGGTCACTCCCGCCTCCTGCCGTGGCTGGTGCGTACAGGGAGGGGCTGACCCTCGCTGCCAGTGCCAGAATCCCATTAATCCCCAGGACCTCACAGAGCCCCCCAGAGCGTGGGGCCTGGGGTGTTTGGACAGCTGCTGGCCTCTTGCCCCTTCCACGGCATGGTGGGCATGTGACCCTTTGTGCCTCCCAGTGTCACCCATGTCAGAAATGCACCATCCCAGCTATGTCCCTCCCCTGCTCTCCCCTTGCTACCTCATTGCCATAAATAATTTGCTACTGTTCTGCTGCCCATCCACAAATTAAAGCTCCCCTTGGAACTACCCAGGTTTACTGGCTGGTGGATTGGAAGGTGGGTGTAGACAAACCACTTACTGCCTGTTCATTCTAATATTTTGAAAGGCCCTTGGGATAAAATGTTAGGGTTAAATTCCCCTTACTGTACTATTGTTCTGTAAGATCTTGTTCCATCTGCCCTTGAAGACAATGGAAAGACTCCCACACACTTCAGTGGGAATTGGTGTGGTCCCCATAAAATTAATTGCCTCTGCAAAAGAACACAACTTTATCCTCTGAGGTATAAATCAGGGGATATGAACTCAGAATGAGCAGGAAAGAGCATGAAAGACTTTTCTAGATGTTTTTGGTGCCTGATTTTTAAGTAAGACTCTTTTGTCTGCTTGTAGAGGAATCGCTATTTTTCTTTTCTTCTTTTGGAATCTGTAGTCCACAGGAGAGGTTTTTTTGTGAGTTACAGCATCTAGTGGGTGAGCATATTCCAAAGGGAACAGCAAACCAAGTTGTGTGTAATATATAGTAAAGTAAAACCCATTTTTAGAACAGAAAGATACAGAGGGAGACTTAAGAACACAGAAAAGATATTGAGCAGCTCTCTTGGATAAGGGAGTATTATTTCCTTCCTTTTATTAAAATGTGTCCTTAGTCGCACCGAGCCCAGTTTTAAATTTTATTATACAGAGCACTGTACAAATGCTGCACTAGAGTGATAATCATACCAGTTTATTTAGAGGAGCTAGATGTCCAGCACTTCAAAAGTGAAAGGGAATTTATAGGAATTTTTGTTCATGAGTATATTTGGCTTCAGTGATCCTTAAATACATGCTTGACCGTAAGCATGTGCTGTGGTGCCTTCCTGAATAAGGATGGAATTGTTCATCGGCTTCAAGTTAAGCAAATGCAAGTCACGTTTTTTAAGAGCAAGGTGAAGCTTTATTCACGTGGAAAGTCTATTGAAATCTATTGGTAACATTTTCAAGAGTGCCTAAATGGTGTGGGTGCTTTTGTAAATTTCACCCTGTGATGCTAAGTATTTGAGGGTTTGCAGAATCAGGCCCAAAATAATTGCCATTTTTCTTAAGAGGAATTTCTCTTGATTCTCTCCCTCCTCCTCCTCCTCCTCCACCTCCTCCTCCCCCCCCACTTATTCACACAGTGTATGGAGAGGCCAAGTTTTACATTTGGAAGAAGCAGCTCCTGTTGGAACTTTTGAAAAAGATTCCCCTTCAGTTTGCAACAAGCTCATCCCATTCCTACAGAGAACAAAAAGTTCTCACAACTGCTTCTTCTCTTAGAATGTTGTGTGGTAAATGTACACTGGATAGGAGCACTAAACGTGTACAGGATGAGATTTTGACATCTTAATTCTTGGCTCGTTCTGTGCCATTGGCTGCCCAAGGCAGGAATAAATTGTCTTGCATCTCCTGTACTCCTTATTGTCTTACATGGCCTGTATTTTCTGGGTTCCCTGCTGATATTTAATGTTCCACAGGCTGAAGTGAATTAATGACCAGTTTCTTAGAGGCTTGTTGTTTTTCCCTGAGTATCACTTTTGCTGCTTCTGAATCTTTTTCTGTGGAGACAGTGGTTTCAGTACACAGAGTAGCACATAGATTATTCAGTAAATCAGTTAATTTTATATTATAGCAATGAGCTTAATGGGTCCTTGACCTGCTTGCAAGACTAACTGAAGTACATTGGTTTTTTTTCTCAATTAGATTTGAGACTGTCAATATAAGTATTTCCATGGGGAATACTTCCATGACACTTGTCAGCATGTTCAGTTCAGGAAATCTTGTTGTATCTATAATAGGACAGATAGGATAATACTGTCTTGCTCTATATACAGCTCTCTTATCTTCACATGTCATTGTTGTTTTGATGATGGTCTTATTTCTCTCTCATTTGCTTTTTTAAACCAAACATTTTTTTAATTTAAACTCCTAACCAATAATTTCCTTTTTTACAACAGTTTCCTTTATTCACGAACTGAAAAAATATTGCAAGGTAGTGAAATCATTCCAGAACCTCTTTTTAGACATTTTATTCGTGTCATTTTCATATTGATCTCTTATCATCCTTTGATTTGACCAGAGCATCTCTGTGTGTCAAGCTCCATTTTGTTTTTAAATGAGATCACAGCAATGAGGGGTTGTTTTTTCCCATAGTTGCCATACTTTGTCCTGCCACAAGATGGTTAGGGGGAGCAGATATCAAGTATGAGTAACACGTATATGAAGCTTGTGGAGGTTCTCTCCCCCAAAATCACTGACTATGCAGGAGGGCAAACACTGTGAATGCCACATGGGTCACCTTCCTTTGGAGAAGTGCTGGAAGCAAAGCTTCCTAGAAATGTGTGTGTGGCAGGGGGGAGGCACCGGTGCCCAGACTATGGTGCCATCCCCAGCTTTTTCTCCCAAGGGCTTGCTTTCGCTCAGCCTCTTCTCTAGGCTCTGCCTGCCCATCACTCGCTCCTCTCTGCCATGGAGAGTGTGTAGCCTGCTGTCAGGTAGAGAGGAGTGATCAGTGGGCAGACCTTGGGGAAGGAGAGGGAGTGGAGGTGGCTGCTGGGCCCCCCCTACTCCTGTAGGAAACTTCCTGTGCTCACTTGGAAGCCTCCCCAAATGGAAGACTCATGTGCCCCCTATGATATCAAGCACTTCTTTTGTATGCTACCAGCATTTTTCTGTGCTAAGAAAATAGAAATGTAATAATACATGCTTGTTCAAAACTTTCTCCTGCTACCAAATGAGATGGTGCTCTAGGTGGAGTTTGCTCTTAGTAACCCAAGGACTAATAGCTTTGCACAAGCTGCCATGATGCACTTGGGGAACTGCAGTCTGGGGTGGGTAAGTGCATGTTCCTGTCTTGGCAAAGGAGGAACATGGTCCAAGAGAACTCTTCAAAAGCCAGAGGCTACAAAGTAGAACCACCATTTCTGTGGGTCTCTGTGAAATGGTTCACACTACCAAGTGGTTATGGAGATTCCTGCTCCAAAAGCCCAAGTGGACATTTCTCCATGGAGAGAGGAAATCCAGAGTGAGAAATGCCTTAACCAGCCTCCTTTGATCTTCAACACAAACTGCTTACTTGTGCTTAAAAGGACGTCAAAGCATACAGTAAATCTGAGTTGAGGTTTATTTTGGTTCTGTTTTCATTTGTTGCCACTTGAAACCATACTGTCAGTTTAAAACATTTTTCTAATTCTTTTTTTTCAGTGTTTACAGGAGTTTGCCATCCCTAATCCTTATCAGGGGATTGACAGTGTTATTGTAATCCACCCTCAACAAACACACACTGTAATCTTGAATCCTTTTTGCTGTTTCGTAAAAGCTTGTATTCTGCGGTATCTTGACCCCTTCACCATGAAGATCACTGTATCATTAGGTAAAGTTCAGTCCAATTGTCATCTCCATGTTAATTGTACTGGAGTTCTTATATGCCCTGGGATTCCATGAGGTCTTACTCTTGTGACCCTGAGATGGAGAGAGATTTACATTTGATATTAAATTGTATTTTAAAATCTGGGTTCATAACTTTCTTTCTTTACAAATAACCATAGATATGTCTAGCTCTATGCTGTTTCCTGTGGATAGATGTAATTTTCTTTGGAAGATGACATATTTGAAGAATATTCCTTCTTCATCTTCTGGACCTTGACATTTGCCTTTTGAGGATTAAAGTTATTTGAAACTGATCCATAAAGGCCTTGAACTAAGAATCATAACACCTGGCACTCTCTTTGGCACTTCATGGATTTGATCTTGCAAAACATTCTGTTAAGGAGATGGTTATTTGTAGCACCTAGAGGTCAGAATCTCTCTGCTAGGCACATCATGCAGAATACAAGGAACTTTGTGGGCTCTTATCTCCTCTTAGAATCGGCCCTTTCATATAAGATTGTCAAAGCTGTTTGGAAATATTTGCTAATTAAGCCTCAACTCTCCAGTGTGGGTTTCTGTAGAGCTGAAAAGCAGCAGTGGTCTGAATCCCTGCCACTACTCATGGCCAAGTGGCCCAGTAGCTATTAGTGTCTTACCTAGGAAGTTCATCTGAGATTGTGGCAGTTTAAAGCTATTTAAAAAACACTAATGGAAAACTGAAGATTATGGCTGAACTAAATAAGCTAGTCAGGAAGCTCAGCTGAGTCAAAGCAAAAGTGGGACATCAGCTTTTAATATTCAATCCACTGCTTTCTACTGTGATGCAGTATGTTTTGCTATTGAGTTGAGACAATGTCCTCTGAAATTTACTAGCCATTCCTGTTACCTAGCAATAATGAAGGGCCTTCTCACATGAAAAGCCAACTTGTTCTTTAATTCTATTGGAGAATTCTGGGGAAATGCCAGAACTTGTCCCTGGCACGAGTGCAGTGTTCTTCTCTCACCACTTAATTATAATGAAAATGTGTATAGTTTCACAGCACTATGTGGCTAATACTCTCAGCATACCCTGAAAATGCTGATAAATCAGGATTTTTTTCCCTACTTTGCAAATAGGGACATTGAGTAATTAAATTACTTGTTCAAGGCTACCAAGAGAGTTGAGCTGGTTATAGAATTTAAGAATTTCTAGCCTCATACTTGATCTCTTAGTTCTTTTGAGGTCATTCTTTGGCAACCAGTTTTCCTATGTTGACGCAAGTCCTTACAGTGTCACCTTTTGAATGATCTGGACAAGACTTAGAGTAATCCTGGAAACATAGGTTATGAAAACCTCAGACCTTGTTTTATATTTTAACTCTTTTGGAATCTTTTAGCTTTACCTAATCTCCTGGGCTTTCTGTGGGACTCATGGAAGGAAATCCCTAGTCAGATATGTGTTGATGTTCTTTGTATCTCACTGTAGGCTCCTCTTGGCTAGCTCTTTCCTATTTTGGCTTCTGCTCGGACCATTTGGCACATTGACTTGCCTCTCAAGTCAATAATTTGTTGCGTTCTTGGAAAAGCAGGCAGTGCTCTCAAGAGTGAAAATCCTATCTCATTTGTGCTGTGCCTGTCCACTTGATTCATCTTGACTCTTGATTTTCTTTCTCCATATGTACTGTGGATTCTGGCGTTCTTTGATATTATGTAGTTGGTATCACAGAGACTTGGTGGGTTAATACGCATGATTGGAATATTGGTATAGAAGGGTACAGCTTGCTCAGACAGGACAGGTTGGGGAGGGGAAAAGGAGGAGGTGCTGCCTTATATATTAAAAATGTATACACTTGGACTGAGGCTAGTATGGATGTAGGAGACAGACTTGTTGAGACTCTCTGAGTAAAGTTAAAAGGGGTAAAAAAAAACAAGTGTGATGTTATGGTAGGGGTCTATTACAGACCTCCGAACAAAGCAGAAGAGTGGATAAGGCTTTTTTTTTTAAGTAACTAACAAAATCATCCAAAGCATAAGATTTGGTGGTTATGGGGACGTCAGCTATCCAAACATCTGTTGGGAAAAAGACACAAGCAGAGCACAGATTATCCAACAAATTCTGGAAATACATTGGAGACAGTTTTTTATTTCAGAAGGTGGAGAAAGCTGCTAGAGGGGAGGCTGTTCTAGATTTGATGTTAACAAATAGGGAGGAGGAACTAGTTGAGAATTTAAAAGTGGAAGGTAGCTTGGATGAAAGTGAACATGAAATAATACAATTTGTGATTCTAAGAAATGTTAGGAAGGAGAATAGCAAAATAAAGGCAATGAATTTCATGAAGGCAGACTTTAGCAAACTCAGGGAGCTAGAAGGTAAAGTAAGAGGAAAAACAATTGAAGACAGTTGACCATTTTTCAAAGAGACGATGTTGATGGTGCAAGAACAAACTATTCCACTGTAAAGAAGAGATAGGAAGCCTGTCCAGAGACCACCCTGGCTTACCCAGAAGATCTTAGTGATCTTAAAATAAAAAAGGAGCCCTTCAAAAAGTGGTAACTAGGTCAAATTGCAAAGGACGAATATAAGCAACACAAGAACGTAGGAGTAAAATTAGAAAGGCAGAGGCACTAAACGAGCTCAATCTAGCTAGGGACATAAAGGGTAGCAAGAAAACATTCCACAAATATATTAGAAGCAAGAAGAGACTAAGGACAGAGTAGACCCATTGCTAAATGAAAAGGGAAAAACAATAACAGAAAATGTAGAAATGGCAGAGATACTTAAAAACTTCTTTGTTTTGATTTTCACCAAAAAGGTTGGTGGTGATTGGACACCTACCATAGTATATGCTGGAGAAAAGGAGGTAGGTACAGAAATTAAAATAGGAAATGAACAAGTTAAAATTACTGTAAAAAGTTAGATGTAGTCAAGTCACCAGGACCTGATGAAATGCATCCCAGAATATTCAAAGATCTGATTGAGGAAGTATTGGAGCCATTATCTATCATCTTTGAAAAGTCATGGGAGATTGGAGAGATTCCAGAAGATTGGAAAAGGACAAATATAGTGCCCATCTATAAAAAGTGAAATAAGCACAATCCAGGAAACTATAGACCAGTCAATTTCACTTCTGTGCCAGGAAAGAAAATGGGAACCTGTAATTAAGGAATTAATCTGCAAACACCTGGAAGATAATAAGGTGATAGGTAACAGTCAGCATGGATTTGTAAAGAATAAATCATGTCAAACCAACCTGATGGTGTTCTTTGATAAAATAACAAGCCTTGTGGATAAGAGGAAAGCGATAGATGTGGTACACCTAGACTTTAGTAAAGCATTTGATAGTGTTTCATGATTTTCTTATAAATAAACTAGGGAAGTATGAACTAGACAAGGCTTCTATAAACTGGGTGCAGAACTGGTTGAATAACAGTTCTCATTGAATGGTTATCAATAGTTCACAGTTGTGCTGGAAGGGTGTAACAAATGGGGTTCCACAAGAATCAGTTTTGGGACTGGTTCTGTTCAATATTTTCATCAACAATTTAGGTAATGGAATAGAGAGTACTTGTAAAGTTCACAGATGGTACCAAGCTGGGAGGGGTTGTAAGTGCTTTACAGAAGGGGGGAATTAATTCAAAATGATCTGGATAAATGGGCTGAAGTAAATAAGATGAAATTCAATAAGGACAAATGCAAAGTACTCCACTTAGGAAGGCTCGTTTTCACACATACAGAATGGGAAGCGACTGTCTAGGAAAGAGTACTGTAGAAAGGGATCTAGGGCTCATAGTGGACCACAAGCTACATGAGTCAACAATGTGACACTGTTGCAAAAAAGGCAAACATTCTAGGACTCATTAACACTAGTGTTGTAAGCAAGGTACGAGAAGTAATTCTCCTGCTCTACTCTGTGCTGATTTTGTAACCTCTGACAGGGGATCCTGACTGGTTTGGCTGGGAAGCTATTAAGTGCTGGCACTTCAGTTGCCCCTCCACCCACTGTCATGCTATGCTGCTCTTGCCCTCTGCCTTGGAGCTGCCTCTTGGAAGCATTCTGCTTGCTGTGCAGGGTGTGGAAGGGAGAAGAATGGGGGCACTGATGTCAGAGTGTCCCTCCCCCACTTCTGTACACCATCTCTACACAGAGAGAAGGGGATGGAGGAAGCTTGGCAATGCAAATCTCTTGTCAGGCTCACACAGTGTGTGTGTCTGTCATTCTCACAATCACACACTGTCCTTCACTCTCATCTCCTGACCCAATACGTACATGACTGGTTGTTACTACTTTTACTGCTTGCAAAGTGGGTTATTTTTGGTTTTTGACTGGTATGTGCAGTTCATAACTTTCATTTCTCTCTTATGCTTACATTTAATTTAATTCTTTGAGTAGTGAGTTCTAAAATGCCGAACCTGTCATGACTGGAGTCATTATTCCTGTGGTAATTGTGCTCCTGACAGGGGTTGGCATGTCCCTGGAGCCCCTGAGAAGGGCAGAGCAGGGGCTCTCCACATGCTGTCCTTGCCTGCGGACACCACTCCTGCAGCTCCCATTGATCAATAATGGAGAATGGTGTCCAGTAGAAGCTGTAGGCTCAGTGCCGGTAGATGAAGGGCAGCACATGGAACCAGTGTTGTACATGCCAGCTGCTTTCAGGAGTGGTGCAGGGTCAGAGCAGGAGTAAGCCTGCCTTAACTCCACTGCTCCATCCCTGGGGCAGCTGTCTGGCCGCTCCCAGGGTGGGCCAGGGGAAGGGACTCAAGCCCCTAACCCTGCACTCCCCAGGCAAATGCCATATCCCTTAGACCACTCCAGAACCCACCCTGCCTCCACAGGGTCCTTTATCCTGCTTTCCTAATGCAGGATCCAGGTCCATCTCTGGGGCAGCTGGGGCAGGCTGCTTAGAGCCCACCATCTTGCACTCCCCAGGCAAATCCCTGCCCTATCCCCAAGTTCACTGGACAGCCCACTCCACTTCCCTACTTTCAGCGGGTCTCTTATCCTGCTTTCCTAATGCAGGAACCAGCTCCATCCCTGGGGCAGCTCGTGTTGGCTGTCTGGTCATTCCCAGGGTGGGAGGGACTTGAGGTGCTGACAGGGGAGCGGGGAGAGAGACTTGAACCCACCATTCTGCGCTCCCCAAGCAAAGCCATATCCCCAAGGCCACTCCAGATCCCACTCCACTGCTGTACCTTCACGGTATTCCTTATCCTGCTTTCCTAATGCGGGAGCCAGTTCCATCCCTGGGGCAGCCTGTGCAGGCTGTCCAGCTACTCCCAGGGTGTGCCGAGGGGTGGGGAAGGACTTGAGCCCCCAACCCTGTGCTCCCCAGGCAAATGCCCTGTCCTCTAGGCCACTCCAGAACCCAACCCACTTCCCTATCTTCAGAGTGTCCCCTCTTACACTCAGAACCCCTTGGCCCAAGACCAGAGCCTACATCCCAACCTCCTACCCTAGCCTGGTGAAAGTGAATGAGATTCGGGGAAGAAGGGGGATGGAGTGAGCAGGGTGACATCTCGGAGAAGGGGGAGAGCAGGGGCAGAGCCTCAGAGAAAGGAAGGAAGGAAGCTGGGCAAGGGTATTTAGGTTTGAGGTAGATCTTACATTGCATTTGCATTAAAAAAGTGATCTTCTGGTTAAGGTTGGAGACCACTGGTCTAGACGGTGCTTGGTCCTGCTGAGAGCGCAGGGGACTGGAATTGATGACCTCACAAGGTCCCTTCCAGGTCTATAGAACTGGATTCTATTTTTTTTTCATAGCAGCCTAGGCTAGACTTTTCTCTGAGATGCTTGCAACTGCCAAATAGTGTCTTGTTGCTTCTGAAAAATTGATTTGAGGCAGTTAAGAGTGTGTTTGTACAATGAATTCCTGGCATTCTGTCTGATTTCTGGTGGTCTGGAATCCATCTCAGCAAAACCTCCACTGATTTGGCACTGTCCAGCCTTCTTGTTGGCATTCCCTGGAGATAAGTGGAGGTGGTAATGAGTTTGGAAAATGAGCTACTCTTTCATATCTGGATGTTGGATGCTGCAGAACCAGGAGCAACACTGGCAGGAACAGCGTATGTGAAACCTATGAATACATTGTCTCATCTGTAGGAGAACTCACTTTCCCTGTCATCAGTTTGCCTTGTTTAACTAATGCTACATCTTTTGAATTGTCAGTGTTCCCCCCATGTACCTGGTACCTCAAACCAGCTCTTGATAGTCATGCTGTCAATCAGATTCCTTTCTGTTTGTGTTATATGTCTGATTTTCAGTCCCATGCCACTGTTGGATTGTCTTTCAAAATCTTTCTCTAGCATGGCACACATTAAAGAACCCAAGATCTGACAGTGATAGTGAAATTCAGCTGTTTTCTCTGAATCTGTTTTTCTTTTTACACCACTGATCAAGATGCTGTTGATCTATTTTGCCTTGTTCTATTTTGCATCATTTGGCCATTTGGAGGATGGACATTTATATGTTTCTGTTTTGAAGGCATTTGCCACTTATCAGTACTGTGATACAACTGCAGAAACAGAAGAAGAAATGCAGGTCCCTTTCTCAGAGCAAAAAAATGGACTCCTATCCAAATCCACATTTTCAGCCTGTTGTCTGCATAGCACTGCCAACCAGAGTGCTCCAAAATTACGAAGTTTTAAATCTTCTATTTTTGTTTTGTTTTGAAGGTTTTGAGGCCATTAGTGTTAATCAAGTCATGTTTTCATGATTATCTGTGCAGCAACAAGGTGAGAGACATACTATTTTAAAGTGAAAGCAGAGAGTCTCTCACATAATTTTTTGACTCCAGGGAAAGGGGAAAAACACCAAATATTGAAAGACTCCATTACAGAGCCTCAGGAGTTGCCAGTATGTGTTGCCAGCTCATGCTTGTGTAACTGTATTTGATATCTTTCTTAAAGTCTTGGCTTCTAGAGTCATGTTTTGTGATGTCAGTGTTTTTAATGGAACTTTCTAGATATTGTGGTTGTGGCAAAAAGCATGAAACTGTGCCCCAAATGTAACCCGAAAGCTAAACAACCAGAAGGAAAATGAAAGGCACCCAGAATTTGATTTTCTTAAAATCTCAAGATTCCCATGACATTTTGTGGCTTGGCTCATGATTATTGAAGGATTGGCATGGTTACTAAGTATATCTCTAAGTAAATACTAAGTAAAACTTTTTCTTTTCAGTTAGGCCACACTTTTTTATTTGATTTAAATGCAAAATTTTTAGTTGTGTTTGATTTACAAAGTACAAGGGAGTACTCTGGGAGTCAGCCTGAGATTCAGAACTTTCTAATTTCACATCCCAACCTTGAAGCACTGAGGCCAGGTATACACCTTTCCTTAGATCAGTGCTCTGGAGATTGATCTTCTGGGGTTCAGTTTAGCGGGCCTAGTAAAGGCCTGCTAAATCAGCTTCCGATAGCACCCTTATTGACTCCAGAACTCTATGGAATCATGAGGAATAAGGGAAATCGATGGGAGAGTTTCTCCTGTCGACCTCCCACAATGGGAACTCTGCAGAAATTCAACATAGGGTATATTGACTCCAGATATGCTATTCTTGTAGCTGGAACTGTATATCTTAAATTGACTTTATCCCTAAGTGTAGACCTAGCCTGAGTGCCCTTGGCAGTGTTCTTCTTCTGTATTTCCATTTTGAATTCCTGTGGGGAAGACTGTGCAGCTCCAACATAAGTCACTTTGCCATGCAGAATTATTTGTGAACACATATAAGAATGTCTCAGTGGGTAGCCGTTATAGTCTGTAACTATAAAAACGATGAGTAGTCCTGTGGCATCTTTTAATGTGTTAATAATTTACAGACTTGCACAATTGACCAGAAAATATTATGGTGTTGTACTAAAAGGTCCATGTGACAGTGTGTTGCCCTACACTGGCTCTTTAAGGGGGCTGAGAGTGGAGTCAGAGGCAAGCCCAGCTGAGGCATCTAATGAGGGCCCAGCTGGAGGCTATAATGAGGGACTAATGGAAGGGAAGGGAGACCTGTCTGCTGCTCTGGAGGGAGGGCTGTAGAGACCTGACTGCCAGGGAAGCAAGAAGCTCCCTGGAAGAGGGCAGGGCTGGGGAGGCTTTGGCCTAGCAAACCCAGGCCACCAGGACTGAGGCCCTAGGGGCTGCGAGAGGCAGCCATGGTGGGCGGGGCTGCGAGAGGCAGTCATGAAAGGCCGGGCTGCGAGAGACAGATGCGGTAGCTTGGGGAGGCTTGGGCCGGGGAAGCCCCAGGCCATAAGGCCTGAAGGCAGGGTTGCAAGAGGCAACCTGGTAGCCAGAAGTAGCAGGTCCACAGCCTTTGCCAGGGAGGAGTGGCCAGAAGGGACTGCAGTCTGCCCAGAGACAGGGGCTAGAGAGAGGGACTGGCAGTGGGCCACTGAGGCCTGGAGGGTGCAAGGGAGCTAGGTGTTCCTGGAAGGAACTGGGTGTTCCCTGGCAGAAGAACTGGGGGTCCCAGAGAGGACCCTGGAGAGTGTAGTGGCGAAAGAACAACAATGCCCCCCCGGAAGGAGGTGCAGACAAAGACCGGAGTGGGTACTGCCTGAGGGCAGTGCCCTGAAGACGGCGCTATACCGATGGAGGACATGGGGGAGATGCCAGCGGAAAGGGGCGCGTCGGAACAGCCAGCTAATTCCCCAACGTCACTTTGCTGAAGGCGCCATACTGATGAGTCCACCCCATTACAGTCCATTAATAGCCAGCCTTGGTTCTAAATAATTCAGTGCGTATAGTATTTGTACAAATTGGACTTGCACATGCATTTGTACAAATTGGACTGGCAATTTGTGTTCTCTTGTGAAGTCCTGCTGCTCACAATCTGGCTCATTTTACATTTGCGATGAAAGCAGCAAAGTGTAATAAAGCCTCAGGTGCATCCTACTGTGGGATCTTCTACAGTACTAGTCTCTTCTTCTGAGGTCAAGGTCAGGGAGGTGGCATGTGATCAGTATTGGGCTGTTGCTGCTCCTATCTGGATATCTCATTACATCTGTCATCAGATTTTGTGTTGAAAACTAAGTGAGAGAAGGTTCTTGTAGTCTAGTGATACAAGGCAGGATATTTTTACAATCCCAAGCAAGAATGACACACTGACCAAAGTGAGTGTGCTGTCTTGATCTTGCCAGTTTAAGCTATTGCATGGTTCAGCTTTTTGAATTTGCTTCTTAGTAACCCAAGTTTAACGTTTTTTTAAACTGGCAACATGTAGCTTGCATCTTAGCTCAGATGTCCGTTTTGTTGCCAGCTGGCCCCTCTGCATTAGGGATGATAAATTTCGATTGATCAGCTAATCAAGTAGTCAGTGTAATTTCCATCAGTTAGTTGAAAAGGGGGGCACTCAGTATCCCACTGCACCTCTGCCTTTGAAATGTACAAGTGCCATTTGCCCTGCTGGGCCTTTGCCTCCCCTCCCCTTTTAAGCCGGCTCCCCCTAGCACTGGCTCCTTCTCTCCCTACTTGGTGCCTCTGATACAGAGGCAGCAAGGGGGGGAAGAGACTAGTCAAGTAGTGACTCAACTACCCAATAAACCCAGGCTTATCCGGTAATCAAGTAGTTAGCTTACACTCGCTACTTTGCACTAATGTATGTGAGCACCATTCCTCAACATACAGCTATAAGTGGTCACTAGACAGTCTCTTCAATATTATAACAAGAGGGCAGCGAACTCCAGTGGCAGTTTAATAGAACCAAACATTAAATACATACTCGCCAGTAAGAAACCAACTTACCGAAGTTCCCATTCAGAACATAACTAGGATTTTGGGAGCAATGCAAGGTTTTAATAGGTTTGACTGTTTAAATCTTTCATATACTTTGCAGTAGATGTATTACGTAATCCGTAGTTCATTCGTGCACACCCTTATTCTACTGAGGGAAACTGGGTTGGAGAAGCTAAGAGGTTTGTCCAAGGATATTTTGTGATGTCTGTGTCCAGTCTGGGAATAGATCCCAGGAGCACTGATCCCTAGTCATGTGCTCTAATCACAAGACCATATGAATGAAAAACAATTTTGTTGACTTCCCAAGGTCACGTGTCCTAGGCTACTGGGCTAATATCTTGATTTTATATATGTATATATACAGTGGTCACTGTGCTAAAGGCCTCTATCAAAGGGTGTGACTAGACTACAGGGTTTTGTCGACAAAAGTGGACTTTTGTCGACAAAACTATACCTGCGTCTACACTACCGCCGAGTTCTGTCGACATAACGTCGACAGAATGCAGCAGTTTTGTCGACGGCGGTAAACCTCATTCTACGAGGCATAATGCCTTTTGTCGACAGAGTTCTGTCGACAGAAGGCGTTATTGCATCTACACCGTCCTTTGCGTCCACACTCTCATCTCGACAAAGCGGCTTGCTTTGTTGACAACTGGATGCAGTCTAGATGCTCTTTGTCGACAGAAGCTTTGTTGACAGTATCTGTTGAGAAAGCCTCTGTCGACAAAAGCCTGTAGTCTATACGTACCCTTAATGGCCATAAAATAAATCTCCTTATGAGAGTCTCAATAATAATAGCACTGTACTATATGGACATCTGTTGTAGCAGCCTGAAAAATAGCAGTCCTCTTGGTGATGATGTTACCAGGTTTCATCTTATCTGTATATTTTTAATTCCCTAACTTTTCACATTCTTCTTTGAGCATTCTTACATTTCTTCACTGTTTTGCCTGAATAGTAGCTGTGATTGCACAGACTTTACAGTTGAGACATTTGGCTGAGTGCCAGAGGATGATCAAACCTTGAGAAGGGGATTCTTTAAAACAGCAGCCCCTTATGTCTTTACTAATAAGCCACACTGGAGTGTGTAACTCCTCCTTCCCCAGACATTGAACAGATTCTCAGTAACTTGCAGTATGCTGAGACTAGAACTCAGAACACCTTTTTCAAAAATCATGTTCTGATCATCTTTAGAATGACTCAAAGTAACCTCTCTTTGCTGAATATGTGTTAATGATGTCTCTAAGTGTATTTTTAACAGCACTAATAGGATTAAAATCATTTTGTGTCATGCATGAAGAGTGCATGTTACAGCACAAAGGCCTCATAGAGACCTCCTCTGTGGGTGCCATGGTTACTAGTGACATCATTCAGCTTGATATTAATAATGATTTGTGTGTAGCTTAGATGTTTGACTGAAGATGGCCTAAACTAAACCCAGTGGATGTTGATGTAGTCCCATTGCCATGGAAACAGATGCTGCAGTTTAAGGTTGCCTGTATCTGTAATATGATGCATGCCCATAAAAGCATGGTCTGTTGGTGTCCATAACCCTTACGAAGTTATGAGTATGATTAACAGAGAAAATGGGAAATTATAATGGAATTTGATTTATAATGTAGGGACTGCTAGTTATAAGTGCCCAGTAATTCATGGCAGTATCTGTATTTGGAGAAATAAACAAAGCACAAAGTTTTTGTTAATTGTAACTTGACCTCCCCTCTGACTACATTACTGCTAATGAGCATAAACTGTGCAATGCATGAACTGTACAGCTAGTAGAGCAGGCTGACGGGTGCTCCCTGAGTTTGGGAGCAAGGGAGGACTTTTGCCTAAGGTGGGATGGGTGGTGGGGGAGACAGGACTCTTCCTGTTCTCTGTCCCAGCTTTAGTAATGACTTGCCAGGTGACTTTGGGTGAATCCATTAAGTCTCTGCTTACCAACCTATAAAATGGGAATAATGAGACTTGCAAACACTTTGATGAGGTAAGCTGCTTAATATTTGTGAATATTTTGTAGTCCTTTAACCAAGGCTTTATAGAAGCTCCTCGCGGTACTGAGGAGGCTTGTGATGAAAGTCCTGAACTGGAAAGGTCTGGGTTCTAATCTGTTTGGCCACAGCCTCCCTGTGTTCAAATAACTGGACTTTTCTGTGCTGCACATTCTCCATTGTAATTTCCATCCTGTGTTGAGGCTAAATTCATTAATATTTGAGATGTAATCGAATGCCAAGGTGATGAGTGCCCTAGAAAAGCCCATCAATAAATAAACATTTAGTAATTATATATAACAGCATTCAATCAATTTTAATGCATCTACAGCAGTATATGTAACTTTCTTATTCATATGGTTTTTAGTTTGGCCTTCATGCTGTGTTTTTAAACTAGTCAAAAGAACACATGCTGGTAAAATTGCAATTTTGGTTTTGATTTCTGTAACTTCCAGAAAGATTCCTCTTCACTGAGAGGTGGGCTTCTTACTACCACAGTGGTTTAGCTCCTTGGTTGAGATAAGAGTGAAATTATTAGTATCTCCCTTTTGATTCTGAAGGTGATTTTTTCCCCTCCAATATTAACCTAATTATTTTGCTTACATTTTAATTGGGTACTCCAGGGCATTTATGGAATATCAGATGCCTCATTTAAAAAACCTAATTTAATATTGTTTTATATAAATAATTCCCCTACCCTCTGCTCAGGTATTATATTTTTAGGGCAAAATGATATTTTGTTTTCCTAGTTAATAACATGGTTTTGGGGAGAACCTGCAGACATTAAGTAACTGACAGCTATAAATGATACCTGGACTAATAAGTATCTGTATCTAGCAGACAGAAGGTTGCTGGTGGTGAAAGCAGATTGCTCATAATGAATTAGATGTCAGAGCGAATGATCAAAAAGGAATAGTTAACAAAGCACAGGGCTGACTCATACCACAGCAGGAGATAGCCAAGGATAAAAATGATACACCCATGGGTGTATATATTATTACAGTGCATGTTGTCGGGGAAACGACAAATCTTACGTTGGAAAATGTATTAAAAATAAACTATTATTAGTTTCAAGACCTTCAGATATTTTTCCAATAACTCTATCAGTAAGCTTCTGTTTCCGTTTAATCATGGCTCCTAGCAACTATGCCCAAACCCTTGTTGTGTGTGTGTGTATTATCATTCCATTTATTTGTAGTGCCTGGATGCTAGTCTCTTTAAATGGCATGGTTGCAATTGGCCCAGATGCATGAGTGAGTCTGAGTGGCTGTACTACCTATTACTTGACCTGGCTTTTCAGGCAACAGCTATAAAAGGATATTGAACAGTCATCAAGGATGAGATAAGAAGCAATTTTTAAGCTATAAAAAGAGGTGAGAGAGGAGACTTCATTTCAAACTACAATGCTTCCTTTAGCTAGATCAGCATTCAGCATCAGTAGTGATGTCTAAAGCTCATCCGTAATAAAAAAACCAACACTACAAAACAATACAAATAATGGGAGGGAAGGTGAGGGCTGTATTTATATGTCTATAAACTGGGAGTACCAGAGTGCAGCCAAAGAGCCTTAATGGCAGCCCACCCATGCCCTTTACTTCTCACTGCAGTGTCAGGGTCAACCTGATCAGCTTGGGTTCATACTTAGTGAACTCAGAAAGTTCCACAGTCATGGAGATGCAAGGACCAACTAACATGAGACTAGCTTCAAACATTAATCCTGATTGGTATTGAAAATAAGCATGGTTGTTGCTTCCCTTGGCAATTTTTCAGTACATCTGTTGGTGTAGCAGAATTAGGGCAACCCCTGATGTGTGAAACCATATATAAAGCTGTTCATCCTTTCCTTATTTCATCAGTGGCTACACAAAGTGTTGTGGTACATAGCAGGGTGCAAACAGTTAAAGTAAACTGTATTTAACTGTCTTCTTTGATACTACACTTGGTTTGGAGTCCCACAAGCACTGGAGGGAAGAAGCCATAAATGGTTGAAATTGAAGCCATAGAACCTCAGTGATCAAGAAAGAATCTTAGATTGGCTTGGCTATTGTTTTCCTGTGTGGTGACGTTTTATTTTTGTTTTGAAAAAAATATTGTGAAAAAGACATTGTCTGGATCAGTAAGACTAAAATGTAATCTCTTGTGGACTGCAGTCTCTTGTATTCCCTGTTTTTCACTTGGACTATAATCACACTCTGACCAAAGAAAATTGTGGTGCAGAATAGATAGAGCCCTGTATGGATACAAAATTTGTATCCGCTTCCATATCTGCAAAAATGACCCAGAGATATCCACATCCTTATCTGCAGATGCAGAATACTCATGGATATAGGGATGTAAGTGACTAGTCAACTAGTGACTCAACTAGTTGCTTTCCCCCACCTTGCTGCCTCTGTCAGAGAGGCAGGGGGGGGGAGCAGGAGCTGGTTTAAAAGGTGGTTCTCTCCCCCCCCGCCCCGCACCATTTCCATGGGGGGAGAGGGGCGGCAGAGGCATAGTGAGGGATTGGATCAGAGCCAGGAATCAGCTGTTCTGGCTCTCACCTAATCCCCCTACTGCCCTTGTGCTTTTTAACTGTATTAAGAGTCTGGTGGCTCTTAATACATTTAGAAAGCACAGCTGCAGCAGGGTTAGCTCCCGGGGCTGGGAGCTAACCTTGCTGTGGCTCTGCAGTTTTCCTCCCACTTGTCAACTAATTTACTAGTCAACTAGCTGATTAAATGCGATTTAACATCCCTGCATGGATATAGAGTGGAGATTCTTGGATTTACAGAGCTCTAAGAAAAGATACATATTTAAGATATCAAGATGGAAAAGGGACCCACGTTATAAATGAGTGATATTCTGAGAATTAGAGACTCTTGTTAACAAAGGAGGGGAAGAATAGATGCATTCTTGGGCAAAGTCATTGAGGGAATTAATTGTAAGTCAAGGAAGATTATGGTTGTTCTTTACAAGGTTCTTTCAAAACCCATTTGGAGCATTGTGTGAAATTAGGGCCCCTTGTGCTAAGCAATATACAAATACTTGAGGAGAGACAGTCCACGCACCAATGAGCTTACAGTCTAAATAGACAAAGGTTGGGAGGAGAAACCGTCCCCCCTGGGATGTGAATGACTTCCCCAAAGTCACACTGTAAACAGATGATGGAGCTAAGAATAGAATCTATTTATTCCAGTCCAGTGGTCTGTCCACTAGACCATGCCTCCTCTCCTGACCTGACCCTGACATTCATTTTTCCTCTGGAGAAGGTGCAGAGGAGGCCAATGAGGATCAGTCTGGAAAGGGGGATTTCTTACTTAGTATTGTGGAAAGTTGACTTCATCACAGTTTAATTAGCTGAAGGGAAATCTTGCGATTTTTATCATGAGTTTTACATTATTTTGTGGTTTTTTTTTATAGCCACAGCTTCTAGAATTATGAAATCATGTGAGAATTTCAGCTTTAATTTATAAATGAATACATGGCTTCTAGGACTTATGGTTGTTGAGGGAAGTTTGAAAATGTAGACTGAGCATATCCTAAAACCTCACTAATCAGAAGGCAAACAAAAAGAACTCCACATTGTTTATTGTTATGTTAAATAATGCTTTGTTGGATGCCTGATTCATGGTTGGGATTGGCAACACGGAGTCAATGCTCAGGAAAAGGCCATTCTGTATTTCAGGGAAATTGTATTACATGTGATCATCATGACATGACACACGTGTCCCCATTGGGAGAGACTGTGAGACTCTGTCTATGAAATCCAGCAACAATCTTTAGCAGAATGTTCCCTTCTCCATACAAGCTGCTTATACCATATGCTCCATACTTGGAAGTGACAGTGAATGGATGGGTGGCAATTGACTTAAAGTTGTCATAGTAGATAGGGATGGGAAGAGGAAGGATACTGGGCAAAGTGTTCAGAACACTGAATTCCCCATTGACTAAGGACATTTAATTTTCAGTAGTCAAATTAGTACAAAGTTACTGTGGGGTTGTGTCTGATTCTGTAGGGATCCCAGGTCTCACACATAATGGCAGGAAGGAATGTTTTCTCCCTTCTTTTTGGCTGGACACTGGGAAATTTTTCCTGTGGCTTATAGATGAATTGGCTGAAAAATCCTTTCCTTCACTACCTAAATCAGTGTCTCATTGGTGATAGGATATTTCAGAGCTGTCTAAGCTAGGGATGTAATAGTGTAATCAATTAACCGATAAGCAAAAGCTTATAGGTTAATGCTATAGAGAACACGCCAGTAATTTTTTTAGCAGGCTGGCCAGCAGCCTAGCTCTGGCCTGGCTTGCGATGGGTCCGGGACCTATTCCACTGAGGCTCTGCGTTTAAAGTGTACAGTATTAGAGCTAGGCAGGTAGGCAGCCTAACTCAGTTCCAGCTTGCACCAGGTCTGGCAGCTCAGACACTCCTTCCCCCTCCCCCCCCACAGGCAGGGGCTGCTGCCACCCTGTGCTGCTGCCTCTTTAACCTGGCTCCCCTCGTGGAACAGCTCCCACCTGCCACCCCACGCTGCTGCCTTTGATATAGAAGCAGTAGCGTAAAGTGGCAAGGGGTTTCCCAGGAGTGAGGCCAGAGTGCATTGGCTGCTGGCCCCACCCCCGGGGACTATAGAATAGTAGAGTAACCACTAAGAATTCATGAGGTTACTGAACTATTCAGTTAACCAATATTTAACATCCCTAGTCTAATTCAGTGGTTCCCAACCATTTTTATAGGGGGGGACTGGCAAACCTATTCACAAACTTTTGTCAGACTGGTAACATCGTATCTGCATATACATTGTGCAAATTATGAATAAGCAAATATGAAAATAAAATGTTATCTGTCTGCCTGGCCCCAGCCCAGCCCCTTATGTCCCAGTGCCTAAAACCCTTTGACTTCCACCCCTGTGCCCTTTGATCCTTTAACCTCACCCAACACCTCTTTGCCCCAACCCCATCCCCACACTTGGCAAAGTGAGGCTGCCCCCTCTAGGGAGCATGGTCTTCACTGCTGTATGGGTGGGGGAGCAGCCATTGGTGGCATGCCACCTCCCTTCCCAAGTGCACCTCTATAGGTAGGGCCGGGGAGAGAGTGTGGAGCCCCAGCCAGGCCACCATCTTACCTGGGTGTGAGGGAGGGAGGCAGGCAGGCGGGCGGCACCTGCACTGCCAAAATCAGGCATACAGGCAGGGGGAGCGGCTGTTGGAGGTGCACACGTCTGTTCAGCTCCAGAGCCATTGCACTCCAGCAGCATGCTGTGGCCTGGCAGTTGGGAACTGCTGGTCTAAGCTATCAGCGACTGGTGGTTGCTACCATTTTGTTGGGCTATGAAGGATGAATTTGATCTCAGTCCAGTTCCCAGTAAACAGGTGCTCCTATCACACAAACCACTCCACATTGGTGTCTCATTAGTGCCCTTGCTGTTAGCCTACTCACAACAACAACAAATTAGCAATGGAATTGGCCATGGAGTATAAATTTCCACTTTGCCTTACCACGGTTAGGATTGAATGTGTTGGCAGGTCAGTCAGTGGAAGTTTGCCTCTGTGCTCCCTTTGCTGTTTTTTTCTCTGTGGGTAAATAGATGCCTACGTTCTCCAGGGCTGTCGCTGTGGGCACCTTCAACCAGCATTAAATTCACACTGAAGTTTTAAAATATCCTCGCAATTGCTGTGCTGGACTCTTTAGTAACATTGAAGCCAAAGGTCAAAATTTCTAGCCACTGAACTGGAGACAAATCTTATGGAGTTAAAGGAACCCCTTGGTTATTTTTCTCAGAGAATAGTCTGTGTATTCATTATTTATTGACATTAGGTTTCATGAAATAAAACATCATCAGCCTTTGTATTGTACATTACATAAGTTCAACCCTAAACCCTCACATCCCATGGAAAGCAAGCCTGTATAAATGTCAGTTATGCATGAAGAAACTTCATTGAAAAACAAAAGCATGTAAGCCTCTTGTAAATGTCTAATTTATTTAGATCTGATTGAGGGTTACATCTGTAAAATATAATCAGTGGTAAACAAGATAAGATCTCATAATCTATTTTTAAAAACTAGAACAATGTTTTGGACTCCTGTTATTAACATGTAGCTTATGCTTTTTTTTTTAACTGTTCTATTACCGAGCGATAGCTTTGCTGGAAGTAGCAAGATATATTTTAAAAAATACTCAAGTGAAGCCAAACATTGAAAGATCTGTTCTTTCATTGGTAGTTTCACTGTAAATTGAACTATGGATCTACAGCTCAAAATGTGGTACGTGACTGAAAGCAAAGCATGATGAATAGGATTGTATTTGTTTAGCATCATCCTATCATCAATATCTCTCATGAGCCATGTTGAAATATAAATGGCAAACTCAATAATGGTATATGGAGTATAGATTGCCAAGTAATTTGCATGCACAACTTACTGCTAGAAGCTTTCATTAAGCAAATCAGTTATGTAAATTGAATGACCTAAAATAGAGCATTGTGCAAGTCTTCTTGATAGCAAAAGCCATGTCAAAGTTGACACTGCAGATAGAGATGAGTGCTTTATGGACCTAGAAGAATGGAACTGGTATAACAGGCGAGTTCTGCACACTGTGGCTATGCCTACACTATGGCTTTTGCCAGACGAGGCAATGCAAATGAAGCACTGATTAGCATTTTGTCACACTTCATTTGCATAATCTATTCTGAGCTGTTTTTGTGCAAAAAACATGCAGTGTGGCCATGTCCATTTTGCGCAAAAATCCCTTTTTGCACAAGATCCTTATGCCTCTGGAGGCATAAGGATCTTGCGCAAAAAGGAAATGTCTACACTGCATGTTATTGTGCAAAAATGGCTCGGAATAGATTATGCAAATGAAGCAGGACAAAATGCTAATCAGCGCTTCATTTGCATTGCCTCTTCTGGCAAAAGCCGTGGTGTAGACAAGGCCTGTCTGTATAAATTAACTCTGAAGAAATGAAGGACAAGCAATTTCTGCCGGTACAGTTCGTCTGGGCATTGAGAGATACGGATTGTATTTCAGGCCTACCACAGACTTCCTGTGTCATCTTGAGCAAGTCACTTCATTCTGCGGTGTCTCAATTCCCCATCTGTAAAATGGGGTTAATTAATGTCTCTATCTTATATAAATGTTGTGAGGCTTAATACCTCAAGTGAGGTGATATGAGACAATGTGCTCTAAAAGCACAACAAAATTTACACTGATTCCCAGCTGAAGCTTTTTGTTGTGAAGAAGAAGGATGTTACAGACCAGAACCTTAAGGGGCCACAAGTTTGAAAAACTCTACTGATGGGGTTAGGATTTTTCCAGATCTTCCTTTGCAGTGCTTGTTTGTGTTGTACTGTAGAGATGCAAATAATGACAGCCTCATTTTACAGAGTTCCTATTTCGTTATACCATTGGCATCCCTAGTTACACAGCAAAGCTATGTCATGCAGTGACAACAGAGCTGCATGCTTATTTCTACCTCCAGATGTAGGCTATGCAGAGATCAAAAGAACTGTAAATGGCTGAGATCTGACTGCAATCAATCTTACCCCACCTCTGAGAGTCAAGCATTTTGAGTGTTGGGAAAAGGAGATAAAGAACAGAAATAGAGATTCAGTATGATTAGGATTGTGATTATGTAGAATACTTGTTATATTAGATGGTACAGAACTAGATAATGAGGCTGGAATCAGGCCGGTACACAGGAATTTCTGTGGCGGGGTGCTTTTTTTGTAAATGCGGCTCGCGAGGGTGACAATGCACCCTCATGGTCTCCCAAGTAAGCGGGGAAATCAGCCCCAGCCTTCCTCTGGCTGGCCAGAGCATGGGGGAGGGAGGCTCAGAGCCCCTTCTGCCTTCCCCTGGCTGACCAGAGCATGCTTACTTGGGGAAGCATGGGGGTGCTTTCTTACCCTTTGCACCCCTCCTGCTTATGGGTCTGGGAAAGTAGTTGTCAATGCTTGTAGCTTTCCCTGGTGTTTTTGGTCTTAGAATACTACAAGTGTAGAGTTGTTATATCTGTCTGCTCCCTATGTACATTGCTGCAATGAGAACCTGTTCTTTTAGTCATTAACTTTCAATAGATCTCTCTGATGTTCAGGAATTTTTCAGTTCTAATCCTGATGTTGACATTGACTCTTTCTTTGGGTTTAGACAAATCACTTAACTGTGTCTCCTTTTCCCAGTTGGTGGTGATAACCTCACAGGTAGGTTGTGGATTAGTTAATGTTTAAGCACTTTTGAAAACAAAAAATTTATGTAAAAGCTATATTATCATTTCATTTTATAGGACATAGTATCACATCTAATTTAAATACACTAACTCTTTAACTTGTTAAAATGAAACAAATAGGGAAATTAATTTCTCAGTGTTTCTATGGCCACCATTTTTTAAAAGTCAAAGTTTGCATCTTCGTAAAGATGGACAAAGACAATGTCTACGTACCTCATAACATTTACCAAAATGTTTCCCTCAAGCTGTGGGAGTATGTATGAATATTAAAAGAGAACCTAAAAATCTGAAAGCCTGTCTTTGAGTGAAACCATTTGTTTATAGCCCTTTATTTCCTATTGTGAAGGCCTCACAATAAATGGGGTTAGGTTAGCCTAATATTTAAATTACATTTATTGGAATTATTCATTCCATAATTATTATTGTGAGGTCATGTGCTGTGTCCCATGTTTGTGCTGCTGTGCCAAGTGATTTATTTTAATCGAAGCCTTTAAGTAACTGGCATTCTTGCTAATCATGGTGCATCTGCTTCTCTGGTTCCCTGTTACAAGTAATTTAATGCTATTACTTTAGCTGGAAGGGCTCTGTGTCACCATCTGTCCTGGAAAACTATTGATGGGGCTCTATGGAGCATGGAGTGTCATCAGCAGAAGAGAGAGAGAATTCTAAAGAGATGACTGGATTTCCTGTTGTAATATAATATAAGAGGGTTTACTGTGATTAAGGCTTAGATGAACTTGTATCTAAAGGTTATTAGCTGCTATTTGAATTTGCTGGTGACGTTTCTCCAGATGTATAGGGAGAGATGTAATGTTGTTAACAGTCAATTCCAGGTTGTAATCACAAAGGTAAACCATTAAAAGGTTGAAGTTTGTAAAGATACAAATCCTGTAAAATTAGTATTTAAAGAGCCAAAATCAACCGTCTGCACATTTGCAGCTTTCAGCTGTGTAACATTCAGCAGCAAAGGGTTGCCAGATGCTGCTCAAGTCAAACATTTTCCTAATCAATTATTATTTTTAATTGTTGTTTACAGATCAGTTCCACGTTATAAACATCTCTTCAGAATATGGCCAAGATTCACAACAGACATGAAAAGGCTACATAGTTGAAAGAGCAATCTGCTTTTCATTATCAAACCCACGGATAAAGCTAAACTTGTAAATTGAGCACAGGCATGTGGTATCTTTCGTGGCCATTTCAGAGCATGTCACTGATGCCTTTACTTTAGTTGTGAGAGGAATTCATGATTTATAATCTGGTTTATAATCAAGTTAGGGAATTGCTCAGTTCTTAGTCTAACCAAAATAGTCCTTCCCAAACCATTGTGGTTCCCTAGGTTTTTCCTGTAATCTAATGGAAAGCATAGGAGCTTTTGGCACCCTACTGCTAACAATTTTGGTTTTTGTGATGGTTGCTGTCTTTATAAATGTGCCTGACTAGACAGTGCAGAGTAACTTACATATTTTGGATTTTTAGTATCTTTTGGACCAACCCAGAACTCCTCTGAAAGTTCAGCTCCAGATATCATTTCTGCAGTTCAGGCCCAGCTTTAATTGTATTGAGTAAACTGCAGCTGCTCTACACTTTTAATACACATCAAATATATAAATATATTTGCTACATATCAAGGCAACTTCTGCAAATAACCTACAGGCGGGAAGAGCAGATATGCACTACACAAAGGGCAAATTCTCATTCAGGGGTAAAGCCTCTGCAGAGGCTAGGTGGAAGGGCTGATGTGTCTAAAACCTCCCCCCAACCAGTATAGTGGGTGTGATTTAGCCACAGTCACTTTGGAGCTGTTGTTCCAGACTCTGGGTTATTGCAGCTGGCTGTGGTCCTCTACAAGTCCTACTGCCCAGGCATTTTGTCTGCTGGATCTATGCAGCTCATGTATTCATTGGCCAGGCCTCTTGTTTACCACCATCTCTTCTCCATGGTGCCATAAAGGGGATCACAGCGAGGAATACTCCGTGGCATGCAAGGACACATAGCATGTCTGTGTGTTCCTTCATGGCCTGCCATCTTCTATGCAATGCTTCCATTGCACACCTATGCCAGAGGTTGTCCAGTAAAATAGTAAATCCTCATCTATGCATAGTCTCAGGGTATGTCTACACAGCAAAGTTATTTCGAAATAACAGCCCTTATTTCGAAATAACTTTCCTAGCATCTACACAGCCAAACCGCTATTTTGAAATAAATTCGCAATAGCGGAGTGCTTATTTCAAATTTGGTAAACCTCATTCTACGAGGAATAACACCAAATTCGAAATAGCTATTTCGAAATAAGTGCTGTGTAGACACTTATTTCGAAATAGGGGGCCTCCAGCCTTCCCAGGGTGCCCTGGTGGCCACTCCAGCCTCAACCAAGAACACTTCTCTTCCTCCCACCCTCCCTGGAGCCCTTAAAGGGATAGACTCTGGCCACAGTGCCTATGCCAGCTCCAAGCCTGCCAGCCCAGATCCAGCAGTCACTGTCCCTGACCCAGAGGCCCCAAAACATGAGCCAGCAAGCCACTGGCAGCCAGCCCTCCACCGCTCCCCACGAGCAGTCTGCCAGCTCCCAGGAGCCTTCCAGGGCCCGGAGAAGCCGAGCACCTTCCTGGTCCAGGGTGGAGATCATGGACCTTATTCAGGTTTAGAGGGGATGCCCCCAATGTCCATGATCTCCGCACTAGACGGAAGAACGCAGCTGTCTATGGCAGGATAGCTGCCAGCCTGGCCACCAAAGGCCTCATGCGAACCCAGGACCAGGTTTGCATGACAATCAAGTTGGTCCGGCGAGACCCCCCATCCCTGAGCCCTGAGCTTCCCTTCCCCCTTCTTCCTCTTGCTTCCCCCTTCCAGCTCCCTCCTCCTAGGTTTCTCCCTCCCTTCCCCCACCATCTCATCTCCCCTCTCACGCCTCCTTTCCCCAGTCTCACCAGAATTTCATTCCCTCCCCCCCAGTTTTGTTAAATAAAGAGAATTTGTGTTCATGAAAATACATGTATTTTATTTGACATTAGGAAGCGGGGCTAGGGAAGGGTAAGTGGAAGGACGTGAGGGAGGAATGAGGCACAAGCCCCCAGTGGGGCAGACCAGGGAGGCTCTTAGTGCTCCTCAGGGTGGAAGCTCTCCTGCAGGGCCTCCTGGATACTGACAGCTCCCCGATGGACCTCCCGGATGGCAGCCTGCAGAAAGTGCAGCCAGGCTCATAGCAACACGTCCAAGAGAAACATCAGAGTGCTCAGGGGCAGCTCTGGCTCCATGTTGCAGAGTGCTGTGGTGTCCCGAGTGAGGGCAACCAGAGCACACAGAGACAAAATGCTTTGCTGTCCCTTATTGAGGTAGACAAGCAAGCAGGGAAACCTGAGAACTGGCTGTCCGGGGGGGGGAGTCCCTTTAAGCACAGACTTCAGATAGCCTCAGGCAGCAGCCCCACACAGTAAGTCCTCACCTGGTGCCCTGCCGGAACTGGTTCTGGCCTGCCTTAAATGCGATTCAGAGTCCACTCAGTGTGGATGCGCTATTTCAAAATAGCAAAATGCTATTTCGAAATGCATTTTGTGTGTAGATGCGTTATTTCGAAATAAGCTATTTCAAAATAACTATTTCAAAATAACACTGTAGTGTAGACATACCCCCACTGTTTACAGCTAGATTCACCCTGATTACTCATAAGCTGTTTTAATGACTCCACATAAAGCACACAGTCCCATTTGGCAGGATCTTTTCCTCTGGCATAATATTTGTAACAAGCAAATTACAAATTTGAATTCATGGAAACAGAAAAGGAATTGGAAATGATATAGTATAACAGTGCTTAGCTTTTTAGAACAAGTAGCACACAAAGCATTTTATAAAGGAGACCAGTATCATTAAACCCATTTTAAAGACAGAGAAACTGAGGCACAGAGAGGGGAAGAGACTTGCCCAGGGTCACCCAGCATACCAATGTAAAGTGCCCCTGCTGTGGCAGAGGTCAGTATGAGGCCCTTTTGATCACTGCCTGAGCCCCAGAGCCATGTGTGTGGTGGTACTGAAGGGCTAGCTGGGGGAGGATTGCCCCCAGCCCTGCCCTTTTGCCCTCTCCCTCTCAAGACTGGCAAAATCTGTCCCCAGGCCTGTGTTGGGTCCATTCTTGATAAATGGTCAGTCATTAGTTAGTTGTTTCTGAAAGTCAGAAAATGACTCTGCTTTTCAGAAATGCCTGTATAAACTACCCTGGAGCCAGTTTCTCACCTGGTGTCACTATAGAGTGACAGCAAGCAAGTATCTGGCCACCTCTTTCTGGAACTTTTTACTTGGTGGAGTAAGATGAGTAGAAATTGGTCATTGGGCAACCTCCAGTGTGAGAGATTTCTTCCTGGCAGAGAATCATCAGTTTCTGAATCACATCATTTATAGATGCTTAGGATACTCAACAGCAACATTTCCAGTTAAAGGCATGCAAATTACTTCCAGAGAGTTGTAAATTTTATCTGATAAGGAGGGAGAGGCCTGTTTTACAATGAGCTTTACAATAAAGCAGAGCAGATAGCAGTTTTTTAAGTGAAAATCTAAGGGTAGGTTTACACTGCCCAAGCCACTGGGAGTACAGCTCTCAGCGATAAATCATTGTCTATACTGGCACTTTTCAGCACTAAAGCTTTTGTGTCCCAGGGGTGTTTTTTCACACCTCTGAACAGCTAAAGTTTTTAGCGCTGAAAGTAGTAGTGCAGACACCTCTTAAGGCTCTATACACAGTACAGCTTATGTGGATATAACATCTGTCACTCAGGGGTATCAATAAGCTACCCCTCTTAATGATGCAAGTTACAGCGATCTAAACATCAGTGTGGACAGTGCTATGTTGACAGAAGAGTTTCTTTTGCTGATATAAATACTATACCACATGGGAGCTGGAATAATAACGTTGATGGGAGAGCTCACTCCCATCAGCTTTGCATGTCTTCAGTAGCAATGATACAACAGCACCACTGCACTGTTGCAGAAGAAGCTTTTCTGCTAACATAGCACTATCCATACCAACACTTAGGTCCCAGTAATCAAACATGATTCTGGGATGCATAAACAGGAGTGTTGTAAGCAAGACATGAGAAGTCATTCTTTTGTTCTACTCTGTGCTGATTAGGCCTCAAGTGGAGTACTGTGTCCAGTTCTGAGCACCACATTTCAAGAAAGATGTGGAGAAATTGGAGAAAGTCCAGAGAAGAGCAACAAAAATGATTAAAGGTCTAGAAAACAAGACCTATGAGGCAAGACCTATGAGGGGAAGGCTGAAAGAACTGTGCTTGTTTAGTTTAGAAAAGAGAAGACAGAGAAGGGACATGATATCTGTTTTCAAGTATCTAAAAGGGTGTTCCAAGGAGGAGGGAGAAAACTTGTTCATCTTGGCGTCTGAGGATAGAACAAGAAGCAATGGGCTTAAACTGCAGCAAGGGAGGAGACATTAGGAAAAACTTCCTAACTGTCAGGGTGGTTAAACACTGCAATAAATTGCCTAGGGAGGTTGTGGAATCTCCATCACTGGAGATATTTAAGAGCAAGTTAGATAGACATCTATCAGGGATGATCTAGATGGTGCTTGGTCCTGCCATGAGGACAGTGGACTGGACTCGATGACCTCTCAATGACCTCCAGTCCACTGCCTATCCTTGGGCAGGTTGAAATTTCTTATGTGCAATACAAATATTGAGGTAGTGTGTGGATGCGCACCACAAATACAAAAACCCAAGATTTTATATATATGTGTTGAAGAAAATATATTAAAACAAGGGATAGTTAACAAGGAGCAATGCTTACGATATTTAACATGAATGATATGCTATCGTTCGAAGGTGCTGATTTCAGTGAGAACTGAGTGAGTTCAGACCATTTCATGTTTCAGCCCAAAGCTGAAAGCTGTTATCTGATTCTGAGTTCTTGGAGACTTTATCTCTAGTAGTAGGTCTCAAGCCAGCCATTACCGGATTTTACATGGTGTGATTTGGCACTATAAATGTCGTCATGTTTCAACTAGGGATGTAATAGTGTAGCCAGTAAAACAATTAACTGATAAGTAGATGCTTATCAGTTAACGCTATTGGCTACACACAGTCCCTCCTTCCTTCCCCTCCCCCCCACGACTCTGCATTTCAAGTATTTTGGGAGCCAGCGTGTAAGCACACTTGCTCAGTCCTGGCTTGCTTGGACTTGGCGCAAGCTGGGAATGAGCCAGCATGCTTGCGCACTGGCTCTCAAGCTCTTTCAATGCAGAGCCCCTTATCAGTTAATAGTGTATCCGACAAAAATTGTTAGCTACACGATTACCGAATTACACACTTCCTAACATCCCTAGTTTCAACCATTGCTTCAGATTTCCATGTACTACTGCCATGTAATGAAATTGTTGAGCACCATAATTTGTATCAGCTCTTCAGACCAGATGCTCTACTATTATTTTGTCTGACACATTCGCCATGCCTGCTGGGTTGCTGCCTTTACTTTGATATGTTACAAAATTACAAAATGTTCAGGTCATCAAGAATATTTAATGTTATTGTCATAAATATTTGGACAGGACTTTGCCACTGCTTACATAATCACTGAAAGAGAGTAACTTGTTTTAAGAGGATGTGTGTTTAATGAACAGCAAGCTCAAAGCTTCCAAAAAATGCTTTTAAAAATGTGCTTTTCTCAACTATCACAATTTGCAAAAAACAAACCCCGAAACATGTTTAGGGGTTTTTTGTGACTGCTATCTGTACAGATTTAAAATGCTTTGAGAATTGGTTTGAAAGTAAATAGTTCTTCTTTTCTTGTTGTCTTGTCCTCAGTCATAGATTCTAATCCTTTACATTTTATTAATCACTTTTTGTTAAATCATGTTTCCTTTCAATTTGTTTTTCTGCCAGAGGGAAAGGGTCTTTATTACCTTATCTTTTACAGTCAATTTGTACTAGTAATTCCAATTTGTTAGTTTCTAAAGTAATATCCTTTCCAATGCACTTTAAAAAAATAAACCAAAGAAAAATGAGTCAAGTGTTTGGAGATACTGAATTCCCTGCATTACCCTACCCATTGCAGTATGAGTGTTAGAAGTGCACAAACATTTTGGGCATCTCTGTCTTTCTCTACAAGCATTGAACTTAGGTTTTCTTATTAAAGGAATGCTGTCAGGATTCCCAATAAGGTACAGTTCTCAACATAAGCTGAGATGGAAGTTGCCAGAAGGTTCTGTGTGCATTCTGGTGAATTTAATATATTTATTATCAGGGTATAGTCTTCAGGATGTCCTTAAAGAGTTATCTCTTGCCAGATCATTAGAGGAAAATGCCACAAAATGTTATATTTTCTGCCTACATATTGCATTGCAATGTTGCAGCTTATTTGTTGATTGAGATAACATTGCAAAAATACATGTCAAAGTAGGCAAAACCCCACTGCTGCTACTTCTGGTAATGAACAACATTATGTGGTATGCTATGATCAATTCAGTTCTGAAACCAGACTGCCGAGTTTTTTAATGCAGATCTTTGGTTCAGCCTGTTTTAGATAGGGCAGTTGCCTATGACATTTGAGTTTGGATTTTGATTTAACTTCCTCATAGTTCCCAGGTTGGCTTACAGTAAGCATTTAGCCTGAGCTGGTGTTTAATAGACCATACCTACTATCTGCTTTGGTCAGTGGATAAATAAGATGACCCAGTAGGGCTCTTGCATTTACAAACTTTTGGGGAGGAAGGAGCAGCGTGTAATAATCATAGATCAGGTGGCTCTGCGGTGAAGAAGTTGTATTTTGGTGATTGATCATTATTGTTGAATATCAGTTCATATAGGGGAAATGCCATCTCTCGTGTTAACATGCTTTGAGCATGTGGTATATAAAATGTGTGCAAGCTAAAACAATGGTGTCTTTTCAGAAAAAGAGCAGAGAAGAGACATGTGGAGAAGGCAGTGGCGTGGAGATCCTGGAAAACAGGCCATACACAGATGGTCCTGGTGGTATTGGGCAGTATACTCATAAAGTATATCATATTGGTATGCATATACCCAGTTGGTTTCGGTCCATACTGCCAAAAGCAGCTTTAAGAGTTGAAGAGGAGTCGTGGAATGCATACCCTTACACAAGGACAAGGTACCATTCTATATAGCCCTGCCTAGATTTTTAAATGTATTAGCGAGAGGAACTGAATGTCACTTTACTTGCCATGAATCACAATGACATCTCTTGTGTTTCCATGAATATTCTTTAGAGAAACATTGGGTCCTAGTCGTGAAATCCTTACTCAGTCCTCACTTTGGAATAAAGCAAACTGAACTTTTCCCTCACTTCCTGACAAAGGGAAACAGCCAGCAATGTCCTTGTATGAATTGAAGGAGTAGTTTCAGACACTCTGCCCTCCCTAAAGGGTAGGAGGCTCAGGGGTAGGGCAGTCTGAGACAGGTCGTAGGGTCCCCCCTCAACCAGCTCCTTTCACCTACCTCTTTTTTGTTTGTTTGTTTGTTTGTTTGTTTGTTTGTTTGAGACGCAATTCCATTCCTGGCACAACCAAACTTCTACCTTGCTTTAAGTTATAAGAGGAAGCTCTGTACTGAATTTGGTGGTCCTAGTTCTAACCGTTTAGGAGGAATTCTTGAACAAATAGACAAACTCTCTGAAATATATAGTAGATGTATGTGAACATGGCAAGGTCACCATGTCAAACACTGTGAAATTGGATTCTCATCCCAAACCTTTTCTAGGTTGGAAAGTGGGAAAAGGGGGAAAGAGAGATTTGAAACTCCCAGATACAAGTTAGGACCAGATCTACACAAACACACCACCTAATCCCCAACCAGAAGTTTTCTGTCTGCTACCCAAGATGCACAAACCTGGAAATCCCAGATGACCCATCATCTCAACCATTGGCACATTTACAACAGGATTCTCTGGCTATATTGACTCTTTCCTCAAACCCTATGCTGCCAGCACACCTAGCTATCTTTGAGACATCACCGACTTCCTGAGGGAACTAGAGTATCAGGAATCTTCCTGAAAACACCATCCTGGCCACTGTGAATGTAGAAGCTCTTTACGCAAACATTCCACACGAAGATGGATTACAGGTTATCAGGAACATCATCCCTGATGACACCACTGCATACCTGGTTACAGAGCTTTGTGACTTTGTTCTCACCCATGACTATTTCCAATTTGGAGACAATTTATATCTTCTAGTCAGCAGCACAGCTATAGGCACCCGCATGGCCCCACAATATGCCAACGTCTTTATGGCTGACCTTGAACAAGGTTTCCTCAGCTCTCACCTCCTAGCACCCTCACTCTGCTTACGCTACATTGATGATATCTTCATCAAATGGACCCACAGGAAAGACACCCTTGAAGAATTTCACAGGGATTTCAACAACTTCCACCCCACCATCAACCTCAGCCTGGAACACACCACATGAGAGATGCACTTCCTTGATACAGTACAATTATATGACGGACACATTTCCACCACCTTATACCAGAAATATACTGACTGTAATACTTACCTTCATGCCTCTAGCTTCCATCCAAGACACATTTCTCAATGTACTGTTTACAGCCAACCCAGAAGATACAACTGGATTTGCTCCAGTCCCACAAACAGAGACAAACACCTACAGAATCTATAGAGCATTCTTAAAACTGAAATACCCACCTGAAGAAGTGAAAAAACAGATTGACAGAGCCAGAAGAGTACCCAGACATCAGCTACTTCAAGATAGGCCCAGAAAAGAAAACAGGACACCACTTGTCATCACCTTCAGCCCACAACTTTAACCCCTCCAATGCATTATCAATACAGCCGGTCCCCGAGTTGTGAACGGTTGACTTACGACCATTCGCAGTTACAACCGAAGCTGTCGTAAATGGCTGGCCACGAGTTATGAACGTGATCTGCACTTACGAACAGCGCAGTCGCGTGTAACTCTGTGGGGTCCAACTTATGAACAAACCGAGTTACGACCAATTGCTTGGTCCGTAACCGGTTCGTAAGTCGGGAAGAGGCTGTAATCTACAACCTGTCCTGGAAAATGACCCCTCACTCTTAAAGGCCTTGGGGACAGGCCAATCCTTACCTACAGACAACCCCTAACTTCAAACAAATTCTTTCCAGTAACCATGCCACACACCTCCATCATACTTATCCAGGAACCCACCCCTGCAATTGACCCCGGTGCCAACTCTGTCCGCACATCTATATAAGCGATATCATCACAAGACTAAACCACCACCTCAGAGGTTCATTTAACTGAACATCCTCTAATGTGATCTATGCCATCAAATACCAGCAATGCCCCTCTGCCAATGTATATTGGCCAGACTGGACAGTCTCTATGAGAGGGAATTAATGAACACACATCAAATACCCAAAAAGGCAATTCACAAAAACCTGTTGGGGAACATCTTAACTTGCCTGGGTACAAATTAATAAATCTCAAAGTCACTGTATTGTTTCAGGCCAATTCTACAAGCCAACTTCACAGGGCAGCCTTAGAACTTAACTTCATTTACAATTTTGATTTCTATAACAGAAGTATGAATAAAGACATTGGCTGGATGGCCCGCTACATTCCACATCCTGATGACATAAAAAACCAAACAATGGGTACTTAAGAAGAATTAGCACTTTCTCTATCAGCTTTATGCAGCATTGACACTGTAATTGACTGTTTCTTTCCCCCTTTTTTTTCCTTCCCCTTCCCCCATTCCCTGTTTATTTAGAAATTGGACCTTTAATAACTCCATTCATCTGAAGAAGTGGGTTGTGCCCACAAAAGCTCATGACACCATCTACATGTTTTGTTAATCTCTAAAATGCTACAAGACTGTTCATTGTTTAAGTTTTTCCAATCAAATAAGAGATACTCTAGAGGTTCTCAGATATTAACATGCTGAGGGTATTATAATTATAATTATTTTATTTTTTTAAAAAGAAAGAAATAAACCTACTCCAAGTAGAGTTTTTTTCCCCAAAAAGGGAAGAGAGCCCAAGACTACATGGGCCACCCCTAGCCACTTTGCCGTTGCCATTCATTCATATGGAAGGTATTCAGATAGTAGGATGATGAGCAGCAGTATAAAACCCTAAATTAGATAACACAGTATCTCACTATATAGCATTTTTCCTGTTTGGAGGGGGAGGAGGAGAAGTAAAATTGTGTTAAAGGGCAAATGTTTGTTGACTGCCTTTGTGATGGAAAGTGAGATTCATTTCTGAAATAGTCTCTCTCCTGCTGTGACTATTCGTCAGTGACTTGGGAAGCAACATTGCTTTGCCATGTAGGTTCCACACTCCAGCTAGCTGCACAGGAAAGCTGACCCCTGTGTCAGGTGGAATTTACATAGCTCTTGTGCTGAGCATAGTCACGTTTAGCGTAATATCGGAGACAATCTATGATCTTGGAGTTTTACTGTAGCAGAACCATAGAAGCCGTCTCCTTAGGCCATGTTCTGGCCTTAAGAACAAAATGTGCACAAAGCAAAATCTCCGGCTCCTTTTTCATATATGCAGGTTGCATTTTAAATTATATTTAAAACAAAACATGAGAGGAAATGGCCTGGATTTGCAGCCAGTAAGTAGGTATCTGTTATGAAAGCACTTCTCTACTCCATCAAGTCTAATAGGTTTTAGTCTAAGCTTCATTACTCTTCTCTTCCAGGTATACGTGTCCCTTTGTGGAGAAATTCTCTATTGATATTGAAACGTATTATAAAGCTGATCCAGGAGAACATGTCAATGTATTCAACCTTTCTCCTGCAGAAAAAAGACAGACAATTCTTGGTGAATATCACTTTTTCCCTTCACTTTGTTTTCTTCTATCCTGCCTATTGATTGCAACACAGTAATTTTTTTAAGGGGAAGAAATATATTTTCTTTGTATGGGAAAACATTGTTCCTATATATATTTTCAAAACATAAAAATCCCCAGTGTCATCTCAGCACTGGCTAATATTTTAGCATTAAATTCACATTTGCATCCTTTTTGGCTGAACAGTTTAATGAGCCTTATAAATGAAGAGACTTTAACGAGAGGAAGGCAAAGGGTGGCATTTTATGAAAAGGCCGAAAATGGCAAGTGTCACCCTGATTCCTGTTGCTTTTATTTCCTACTGGCTGGTCCCTCTGGCTTGAGCAGTAGCCCCATTGTGTTGGAGTTAGTGCTAGCTATAATAGTTGCACATCATTAAAGCACCACTTGCTAATGAAACTGCTGAGACTCTCATGGATTGATTTGAGTTCTGCCTGGCCTTCTTTTAGGTCGGAACTGTGAGATTAGCAAGCACAGTATCCTAGTGATGCAAAGGAGGACACCTAGTGGTTGCTGTACCTTTTTTTCTTAGCCACTCCTGAAATCATGTCTGTCAACAGGCAATGGTAGTACCAGAGATGTAATTTTACTGTGTTTAATTTCTGTAGGCTTGAATTTTTGTGTTATTTTGAACCTGGATTAGAATGTTCACATCACTAAGGGTACGTCTAGACTACATGCCTCCGTCGACGGAGGCATGTAGATTAGACAGATCGGCATAGGGAAATGAAGCCGCGATTTAAATAATCGCGGCTTCATTTAAATTTAAATGGCTGCCCCGCTCTGCCGATCAGCTGTTTGTCGGCAGATCGGGGCAGTCTGGACGCACCGCGGTCGACAAGGAAGCCTTTGTCGATCGGCGCAGGTATGCCTCGTGAAATCAGGGTTATTATTTAAATCGCGGCTTCATTTCCCTATGCCGATCTGTCTAAATCTACATGCCTCCGTCGACGGAGGCATGTAGTCTAGACGTACCCTAAATGTCAAACCTGCCTGATTGACCTTTGTGTACTAATCTGACTCTATTTAAGAATGATTTGAGTCATGTTCTTTCATACAAAATTTACGGAAAGACCTGTCAATTCTGAAGGAATAACTGAGATGTAACAGCTTCAGATGGAAGTTTAGATGCCTTTAATAATGTTTTCCATTATCAGGATTATTTAAAGTCCTTTTAAGATATATTCATTAGTTCTGCTATCCTTGCTTTGTGCTTCTTATAACAAAATTGTTCATTGAATCATTTTTAGACTTCAAAGAGAGAAAATTAAGATTACATATTGTTATAGCACAACATCAGTAAATGTGAAGTAAACCAGTAACATCACTGATATATACTGCAAAGGTACTGTATTCAGTGGCTAGTCTCTGTTTTGTATTATTAAAAAAGGATAATTGTATTATAAGCCTCTGAATTTAGACAAAGCAATGGAATTGCTGTGGTATGAGAGGAGCTGAAGGGTGGAATGTACAAAATCCTTTTTACAGCTGAAAAGATGGATAAATCTGCCAAAATATCCTGGATTTACAGAATCATTGGGCAAAAGTACCCATTAGCTAAGACTGTGCATATGAATTCTCCTGACGTTGTCAGCATCATTGTCTGGCAGCATTGTATAAACAGTTTAAATGTCAGTTGTTAAAGTGCAAATACAAAGAAGCTAAATTGCTGGAATTTTTCTTTTAAAAGTGTTGTTTTACAGTTAGGCAAAAAGAGAGAACTTTTAAAAAATCTGTTTGTTTTCCACCTTTAGATCCTATTGATATTGTTAAAGACCCTATTCCACCACATGAATACAAGTCAGAAGAGGATCCAAAGCTTTATAAATCTGTGAAGACTAAAAGAGGGCCATTGTCAGAGGACTGGATTGAGGGATACAAGAACAACCCTGGAAAATATCCAATCATGTGTGCATATAAACTATGCAAAGTGGAGTTCAGATACTGGGGGATGCAGTCTAAAATCGAGAGATTTATCCATGACGTTGGTGAGGATCTGTAGTCTTGTACTTACTGTCAAAATGTTTACATTGTTTTTAGCATTTCTGACTCAGAATGCAGCAGCATGCATGTTACATAAACAAGGTGTGATTAGTTTTCATGTATGGATGCCTTAAGAGGACACTGGGCTACTCATATTAACACTTGGCACAGAATCCTGTGCATAGAACATAAGTGATGCCCAAAAGGAGATTCTCAGGTTTGATTTTGACAGTGCCATGCAGGATGGCTGTGGGGGCTGCCCAGAGTAGTCAGCATCACTCCTGTTGTTTGCAGTTAGATTTCATGTAGACCGTAACCATGTTTGGCCATACCTATATTCTGTTTCAAACCCAGAGCGGGCAGGGTCTTAATCCTCCAAAAAAGGGATGCATTTGTCAAAAATCTAGCTAATGCTTTCAAAGGTCTATTCATTTTCCTTTAATGAGCCAAGTCTTCAGCCACCTCCCAAATCCAAGTAAATGGACTTTGCAAAAGGATCTGCCACAGGGTTCAGTGGAAGTGGGGTTCTCTAACCTGTCCCACATTCCAGAGCTGCGCTCTCTCTCTCTCTCTCTCTCTCTTGCTTCCCTTCTGAATGAGAGAGACCTGCTCTGTAAACTGCCCCAGGGCCCAGCAATTCAAAAAGGCCTGAGGCCAGGAGTGCTAGAACAATTTGTATAGTGGGAGTGCTGAGAGTCATTGAGCCAAACTGTAAACCCTGAATATAATGCAAACTACTTCAAGCCAAGGGGTGCTGCAGCACTTCCTGCACACATTGTTTCAGCCTCTATGCCCAGGGTTGTTCTTCGAGGAGTGTTCCCGTAGGTGCTCCACCTTAGGTGCGTCAGTGCCGTTGAGCTCGAGGTTGGAGATTTGTGACAGCAGTACCTGTGGCCAGCCACGCGCTCAGGAAGCCTGTGTGTGTGTCCTGAGGAAGCTGTTGTGCATGCACGCTCCCCTTCCCCCTCCAGTTCCTTCTCTACTGCCGTCAGTTGTGTTTGCTGGTCAGCAGTCTCCCTTCATCCGCATCTTACCTTTCTACCTACCTAGAATTTACCTCAGAAATCCCTCCTAGTTGATTTAGCCTAACTCTTCTGACCCTTTACTTTCTTTATTCAAACACACAAACAAAAAGACGCATCGCCGGAAAAGTGTGAGAAGCCGCGTACTAAGCCCACACAGTGCCAACTCCCTAGGCTATTCCAGGCTCGTCTGGATTTAAAAGGTGTATGAGTTGCAGGCTATCCTTTTCAATTTCTGATGGGCGAACACCACTTTACAGAGCATTGCTCACACTGCCAAAAGTTCACAGCCTGATCCAGGAAATTGAGGGAGCTACAGCTTAAACTGCTGCAAATGGAGAAAAAGGCTCAGTCAGTGTCTGACTTAGAGCAATCCACTCCCTCCAGACAAATATCACCTGGGACGGAGTCGGAGTTAATGGCGCATACAGGATCGAGCCCTAAGGACCGTGGAAACGAAAACAAGAAACAGTCCCATTCTTCCTTTGGGACTGACTCCCCATTGCAGAAGCGTGCTTCCCACAAAAAACTGCACCGGCAACCCTGCAAATGGGTTGTGATAAACAACAGACAACAGGGACCAGCAAGGAGAAAAGCCGGGACCCTAAACACCCCACAGCATTCCTCGCATAAACCGCCAGAGGCAAAGCGCAAAGCTTCAGCAGCAACACCGAGCCAAACGGCTACGGTACTGTCTTCTATGCCAAACAGACACAACTCGCAGAATCATAGAATCATAGAACACTAGGACTGGAAGGGACCTCGAGAGGTCATCGAGTCCAGTCCCCTGCCCTCATGGCAGGACCAAGTACTGTCTAGATCATCCCTGAAAGACATTTATCTAACCTACTCTTAAATATCTCCACAGATGGAGATTCCACAACCTCCCTAGGCAATTTATTCCAGTGTTTAACCACCTGACAGTTAGGAACTTTTTCCTAATGTCCAACCTAAACCTCCCTTGCTGCAGTTTAAGCCCATTGCTTCTTGTTCTATCCTCAGAGGCCAAGATGAACAAGTTTTTTCCCTCCTCCTTACGACACCCTTTTAGATACCTGAAAACTGCTGTCATGTCCCCCCCAATATTCTCTTTTCTAACTAAACAAACCCAATTCTTTCAGCCTTCCTTCATAGGTCATGTTCTCTAGACCTTTAATCATTCTTGTTGCTCTTCTCTGGACCCTCTCCAATTTCTCCACATCTTTCTTGAAATGCGGTGCCCAGAACTGGACACAATACTCCAACTGAGGCCTAACCAGTGCAGAGTAGAGCGGAAGAATGACTTCTCGAGTCTTGCTCACAACATACCTGTTAATGCATCCCAGAATCATGTTTGCTTTTTTTGCAACAGCGTCACACTGTTGACTCATATTTAGCTTGTGGTCCACTATAACCCCTAGATCCCTTTGTGCCATACTTCTTCCTAGACAGTCGCTTCCCATTCTGTATGTGTGAAACTGATTGTTCCTTCCTAAGTGGAGCACTTTGCATTTGTCTTTATTAAACTTCATCCTGTTTACCTCAGACCATTTCTCCAGTTTGTCCAGATCATTTTGAATCATGACCCTATCCTTCAAAGCAGTTGCAATCCCTCCCAGCTTGGTATCATCTGCAAACTTAATAAGCGTACTTTCAATGCCAGTATCTAAATCGTTGATGAAGATATTGAAGAGAGCCAGTCCCAAAACAGACCCCTGCGGAACCCCACTTGTTATACCTTTCCAGCAGGATTGAGAGCCATTAATAACTGCTCTCTGAGTACGGTTATCCAGCCAGTTATGCACCCACCTTATAGTAGCCCCATCTAAGTTGTATTTGCCTAGTTTATTTATAAGAATATTATGCGAGACCGTATCAAACGCCTTACTAAAGTCTAGGTCTACCACATCCACCGCTTCTCCCTTATCCACAAGACTCGTTATCCTATCAAAGAAAGCTATCAGATTGGTTTGACATGATTTGTTCTTTACAAATCCATGCTGGCTGTTCCCTATCACCTTACCACCTTCCAAGTGTTTGCAGATGATTTTCTTAATTACTTGCTCCATTATCTTCCCTGGCACAGAAGTTAAACTAACTGGTCTGTAGTTTCCTGGGTTGTTCTTATTTCCCTTTTTATATGGGCACTGAGTGCGAGCAAATCAACGAAAGCAGCACCACCGGCTCTGTAAGCGTACCCGGCATCGCTCCCACATAACAAACAGCTGGCGTTTCCAATAACACCACTCTGCACTCCACAAGCCTCCTGCCTCCCGCTGCTCCCCGCTCCACAGCTGCTATCACAATTTACAACTGCAGTGGAGCTGTCAGCCAGCTCTGTATTGGGGTCACCTCTCCTCAGCACCAGCGGTACCCCGAACGCCTTACGGTGCAACCTTTAAATTACACCGGCCAGCTGTATTGCTTCGTCACTCAGTGACAATGAAGAGATGTCTTACAAACTGTTGCGATTAAAGCAGCGCACCACTCAAAGAGCACAGCAGTACAGCCAGCAATGGCAGCTACCACAGTGCTTCCCAACCCAGTTTATGCCTAACTGGCCATATTGGGACCCCTCGGTAGCTTATAGGCAACAACAGTCTGCCCAATCACAGCAAAAGAGCCAAACATCAAGGTCACAGGCACCTAACAGCCATACCATAGAACAATACAGCTCAGACTCGGAGGAACAAGAGGTGGACTATATGGGGGAAGAACAGCGATCTTCCCCTTCTCCACCCACGCAGAATTCCTCCACGTCCCCAGAGGATACCATCATAATCCCACCACCAACAATGGGTGATGACTTTAGGTCGTTTCAGGACCTCTTTAAGAAAGTCACTGACACCTTGGAGATCTCTCTCTGACGTGCCACAGACACAGCACAAGCTTATAAACATTTTACAAACATCTTCTCACACAAAGCTGGTCATCCCCATGAATGAGGCAATCATGGACCCTGCCAAAAATATATGGCTCAAACCGGCCACAGCCACCCCCACTTCTGTAGCCAGAAAATACTATGTCTCTCCCAAAGGGGCAGAATTTCTTTTTTCACACCTGGTACCAGATTCCCTTGTGGTAGAAGCTGCGAACCAGAGGGGAAAACAACAAGCAACACGAATAACTCCATACGATAAGGACTGGAAGAGACAAGATGCAATGGGGAAAAAGGCATATTCCTCTGCAGGCCTACAAATGAGAATTGCTAACTATACTACATTATTAGCAAAATACACACACCAGATCTTAGACCAATTATTAGCTTTTATTGACTCAATGCCGGACAATAAGAGAGAGCAGTTTAAAACAAACATTAAAGAAGGCACGTTAATATTCTGTACTACCCTGCAGGCTGCCCTCAACTTAGCAGACACAGTAACCAGATCACTTGCTGCAGCTGTGGTAATGAGACGAGCCTCCTGGCTTCAGCTTTTGGGATTTCCCACAGAAGTTCAGTCCACTGTAGAAGACCTCCCATTTGAAGGTACGAAGCTTTTTTCAGAGTCCATAAATACCTCTCTGCATACCTTGAAGGACTCAAGAGCTACCCTCAGAACCTTAGGCATTCAGGTACCTATTACAAGAAGAAAGCAAAACAGGTCATTCCAACAAAAATACAGACACATATCATTTAATCAACACCTATGACAATAGACGACGTCCAAGACAAAACAGGCGGAGACAGCCCCCCTACCAAGCCTCCGCTCAACAACCATCAGTATCCAGGCAACAGTTTTGAAGCCTTGGTCGAGGGTCTGACAACCCCAAAATTTCCGAGGCAGCAGTCCACCTCATCCTCAGTATTTGGCAACAGACTAACCGACTTTTATACAGCACCGTCAACCATTATCACCGACAGGTGGGTGCTGGAAATCATGAAAACAGGATACTGCATTCTGTTTATACCCCGGCCCCCCCTTCCCCATCCCTTTTCAGGGACTCCTCTCATGAGATATTGCTTCTACAAGAGGCAGAACACCTACTCAGCCTCGGTGCCAGAGAGGAGGTACCAGAACAACAGAGGGGCAGGGGTTCTACTCTTACTATTTCCTCACCACCAAAAAGTCAGGTGGTTGGAGACCAATATTAGACCCATGCAAGCTTAACCGTTTTGTCAAATATCAACGTTTCAAGATGGTCTCCCCTTGTGACCATCATACCTGCCTTGGAAAAAGGAGCATGGTTGTCTACTCTTGACCTTCAGGATGCTTATTTCCATAAATCTATACACCCGGCACACAGGAGGTTTCTACGCTTTACAATAAAGAACAGACACTTCCAGTACAGAGTGCTACCATTTGGACTTTCAACAGCCCCAAGAGTATTCTCAAAGGTACTGGCAGTGGTCACCACACAACTACACAAAAAACAAGATTTCAATATTCCCATATCTGGACAATTGTTTTATAGCAAGCTGCACACAACAAGACACACTACATGCTATCACAGTGGTGAAAACACTCTTTGAAAATCTCACTTTACAAATAAACACCGCAGAGTGCACTTTGACCCCAACACAAGCACTGGAGTTCATAGGGGCACATCTGGATTGCACGAAAGCCAGAGCTTACTTACCTCACCACAGTTGGGTGACCATCAAGGACCTGATAGCAACAGCACAGAACAATCTAATCATAACAGCACGACTATGCCTGCAAATATTGGGACACATGGCAGTGGCAACATTCGTAGTACCCCACGCTCGACTACACATGAGAGCAATACAGGTCTTGCTATGCCCAGTCTACTGACCACGAACCCACACATTACACAAACACCTGTCCATACCAAACAAGATAAAATCATCCCTAGCATGGTGGACAACGTATGCGTGGGAGTGCAGTTCCTACACCGCATACCATCAATTACAATAATGACAAATGCCTCACTCCTAGGATGGGGGGGCATACACAAATCACAAGGTGATCCAAGGTCAGTGGACCCGCAATGAAACCACATGCCACATAAACTTATTGGAACCAAGGGCAGTCAGAAACGCATGCATGCACTTTCTTCTCCTAATCCAGAACAAAACAGTTCAGATTCTGACAGACAACGTTGTACTATATCAACAGGCAGGGAAGGGCACGCTCCTATCAGTTATGCCAGGAGGCCATGCACCTCTGGGAATGGTGCATCACACAAAACATAGCTCTGGTCGCAACTTACCTTCCTGGCAAAGACAACATGCTGGCAGACAGTTTAAGCAGACAGTTCCCACAAAATCACAAATGGGAGATAAATCTATTGGCGCTCATTCAACTATTCAAGAAATGGGGATTCCCAGCAGTGGATCTATTCGCTACCCACAGGAACACTCACGGTCCCCTATATTGCTCCAGAGCAAGCATAGGTCCCCACTCGCTGGGGGACGCATTCAGCATATGATTGACGGCTCACCTGTCATACACATTCCCGCCATTCCCCCCCTCATACAGCGGGTGATACTCAAGATCAAACAGGACGGAGCCAAAGTGATATTAATAACACCCAACTGGCCCAGACAGACGTGGTATCCTGTTACAAATGACCAACTGTCCACCACACCAATTCCCACTGGTCGCGTCTCTTCTCACATAGAGGAATGGCCAGATTCCACATCCGGACATCCACAAGCTGCATCTCCACAAGCTGCGGTCTCACTCAACAAGAGCCATGGCAGCCACAACAGCATTCCTACATGGAGTGCCCGCAGAGCCACCTCATGGACATCAATGCAAACTTTCACGCAACATTAGGCACTCCAGAAATTTGCTGAGACTGATACAAGATTTGGACAAACACTACTGTCCATCACAGATTGTCAGCAGCCGAAGCTCCTGCCTCTTAACAAGAATACTGCTTCATAGTCACCTGTGGTGGAGCACCCATGGGGACACTCCTCGAAGAAGAAGAAGGGAAGGTTACTCACCTGTGCAGTAACTGGAGTTCTTCGAGATGTTTGTCCTCATGGGTGTGCCACACCAACCCTCCTTCCCTCTGCTTTGGGTACAACACATCCGGGTCAGAGAAGGAACTTGGGCGGGGGAGGGGGGCGTGCATGTGCAGCAGCTCCCTCAGAACACGTACGTATGTGCTCCCTATGTACGTGGCTGGCCAGGGGTACAGCTGTCACAAATCTCTGACCTCGAGCTCAGCGGCACTAAAGCACCTAAGGTAGAGCACCCCCTGGGGACAACCATCTTGAAGAACTCAAGTTACTGCACAGATGAGTAACCTTCCCTTCCTGGCTGCTGCTGCAGCAGCCAGAACCCCAAGCCCTTTAAATAACCACTGGAGCCCCATGTGGCATGCTCCTGGTAGCGCTGAAGGCTGTTTAGGGTAGGTGAGGTGTGGTCTGAGGGCTGCCTGGAAAAGACTAGCTGCTGGCCCCATCTCTTTCAGAGAATGGAGCCAACCCTCCACCCCGCATTTTGCCCAAAGGCCCACTGGAGTGAGAAGAGATCTGACCAGTGGCTCTGGATAGTCAAAAACTTCTCAGATTTCCATGATTCACCATTCTTGGACCTCTTTTGAGCATAATTAAATGTGAATCAATGGCAGTTCTCAGCTATACCACTGATTAACATGTGCTTTCTTAGGTTAGTGCTTCTAAAGGAGGCTAGCTAGCATTTGTTGGAGAAGTAGCTAAATGGATGCTGACCTGGCAGGACAATGGCAGTAGTGTTGGTAATAATTGTTCTTTGGCTTTGCAAAAAATCTGTAACATAGCTGAGACTGTTTTTGCACCATGCCACTAGGGATATTAGCGTATACCTGAGTAAACGATTAACTGATAAGCCTAGGAATTCCAGTTAATCCTATCAACTATATGCACTCCCCCCTCTCCTTGCTACCTCTGTATAAGAGACAGCGGTGGGGGGGTGGGGAGCCAGTACCCACAAACACCCTGTCCTGTGGAGCCACGTGCACCCCCACCCCAGCACTTCTGCCTCTGATAGAGAGGCACCAGCATGAAGGGTGAGGGGCGCAGGCAGGAGCCAGTACACACGGGGAGCACTCTTTTAAGCCAGCTCTCCGCACAGCCACCTGTGCCCTTCTTGCTGGGTCCCAAAGAAGCAGGGGGGACAGGCAGGAGGTGGAAGTTGGAGGGAGCCAGCTTCCCACAAGCACCAACTTAGCGGAGCCGCCTCCTCCTCTCCTGTGCTGCTACCTCTGATACAGAGGCAGAGCATGGGATTGGGGGAGCACTCAGGCCTCCTACAGACAGGGGCTGCTCCTGTGGAGCAGCCACTGTTGATCTGGTTGCAGGTGGCTTGCTGAGGCTGGGGCTGGGAGTGTGCTGGTTGCTGGCGCCGCCCCCAGAACTATTGAATAATTGTGTAACTGCTTAGATTTTGTGCGGTAACACAATTATTGAATTAATCTATATCTAGCATCCCTACATACCACAATAGGCAGGATGCATGACTGGTATGAAAAGAGATTAAATGGTTCCTTAAAACACTGAAATCTCCCAAGTGTCCAGGTTGTAGGGGGCCCTACTATATAGGGGGCCTAGTAGGTTGCCTGCTCAGCACATGCACATTCAGTGATGTAGAAATGCTATACTAATTAGATACATTATCATTAAGTACAGAGGAGTGGCACTGATGCGTGTTAAATAAGACTAGTGGTCATTGATTGCATTGTTAACTAAAGGGCCAGTGCAGCCCCATAATTTATTTTTTCTAATAGGGATCTTGTGATTTTACAGATGTTTTCAGTCATTGTAGGGTCTCAGATGCCAAGGTTTAGCACTTTGACGATGAATTGTGAACCCATTGGTACTGGGTTAACACTATTTTCTAGCCTCTTGTACAATAGAAAATTGTAAAGCCAATGCAAAAAAATCAAACAAACCCCAGATCAGCAGTGGGTGAACCCCCCAGGATTAGGGAGGCTAGCCTTTCGCCCACGCCTTTTGCCAGAGGCCACGTCCTCCTGCCAAAGGCTAGAGCCTCTTAGTCATGGACCACCTGAGCAGAGCACCAGGCTGGAGAACAAGCTGTGCATCCGAGCCCTGGAACACTAGGAGTACATCTACACAACAGTGTTATTTTGGAATAACTGACGTTATTTTGAAATAACATGGTGTGCATCTACACAGCAAGCCGATATTTCAAAATAATGTTGAGCTGGAGGACTTCTTACTCCGACTCCTGTAATCCACATTTCACGAGGAGTAAGGGAAGCTGAAAGAAGAGTATTTTTCCTTTCACTTCCTACTGTGTAGACCGTGCCTAAAGCCAGATTAAGCTGTTTCAGCCTCAGCTATGCAATTGATGTAGCTAAAGTTATGTATCTTAATTTGACTTTTGCTCTGCCATATAGATCTGCCCTAGGAGGGTAGGTGGCATGCCCTTCCCCCCCGACCTTGAGCGCAGACTACTCACCCCCATTTGCGCCAGACCTATTCTGGGGCCCTGGCTGCAAGGGGAGGGGAATAGCCCTCCTCCAGTATAGCCCAGGGAAGCAGGAAGGAGCCTGGGAACTGAGCCTGGGTAGGGTCCCACAAAGCCGTTTAGGGAAGTTGTGTGTCCATGCCTGTGATACCTGCTACCCATGAAAACTTCCTCTCTGCTACTGGTCCATTCTAGGAGCATATCATTTGCAGTTACACTTTCAGATGGGTCATTTTCCCTCTTTGCTTTCATTTGCTCTAGTTTTGATAAAATTGACTTTCCCTGGTTTGCCTGCTGTGGACAGTCATTGGGATATGCACCATAGGTGGGATAAGGTAAACCATTTGGAAAATACACATCTGACTTTTTCTTCCAACAGGTGATCTCAAATTTTAGACCCTTCATTAGTTTGTTAGTATAAGAATAGGAAACACTTAAGTTTGTGCTAGATTTTAGAGTAATAAAGAACTGGTTTGGAGATTTGGGTCCATTTGAGTGAACACCCTGTAGTTTATTTGCTTATCCAAACTGTCCAAATCTCTGATTCTGCAAAATTATGCCTTGGGAGATTAGGCATTCTTGCAGAAGTTTGAAACATCCCATCCATCCCAAACCCAGATGTGTTGAAACTCCCAAAGTGAAAACAAAAACATGTTTTTGGAAAACATTTCACCATTAAAATTTTCATTTATTTATTTATTGAAGCTCAGAAGTTTAATTTGCATTTGGTCCCAGTTTGGCGTAACAATTTAGGATAGGTCTTAAATAAGCACAAGAGAATCCAGTTGGAGACTCCACCACAGATTTTATAATGATTCCAGTCTTGACTGAGAGAAAGCTATGGAAATTTGCTGCATGCCAAGTGGCTACCCATGCAATGCAGAAGCAGCAAATGAGACTTAAAGTTAAATATCTTGTTATCAAGTCAAATTTTAGTGTTCTTTTCATTTAAGGATTTCCCAGCTACTTGTAATAAAACCGTACTAAATCCTGGTGCTTGCTTACTTTAAAACAGCTTGTAGAACACAGTAAATTCTTGGCTCATGGAAGGTGGGGAAGTAGAGGACAGTGAATGTGTGAACATAAGAACGGCCGTACCGGGTCAGACCAAAGGTCCATCTAGCCCAGTATCCTGTCTGCCGACAGTGGCCAGCACCAGGTGCCCCAGAGGGGGTGGACCGAAGACAATGATCAAGCAATTTGTCTCCTGCCATCCCTCTCCAGCCTCTGACAAACAGAGGCCAAGGACACCATTTTATCCCTGGCTAATAGCCTTTATGGACCTAACCTCCATGAAATTATCTAGCTTCTCTTTAAACTCTGTTATAGTCCCAGCCTTCACAGCCTCCTCTGGCAAGCAGTTCCACAGGCTGACTACACGCTGTGTGAAGAAGAACTTTCTTTTATTAGTTTTAAACCTGCTACCCATTAATTTCATTTGGTGTCCTCTAGTTCTTCTATTTAGGAACTAATAAATAACTTTTCTTTATCGGCCCTCTCCACACCACTCATGTTTTTATACACCTCTATCATATCCCCCCCTCAGTCTCCTCTTTTCTAAACTGAAAAGTCCCAGTCGCTTTAACCTCTCCTCATATGGGACCCGTTCCAAACCCCTAATCATTTTAGTTGCCCTTTTCTGAACCCTTTCCAAGGCCAAAATATCTTTTTTGATGTGCTTGGTAACCAACAGATGTCTCTGAAGTTATATGTGAGAATGCTGGGAAAAAGGACAGATAATCCAAGATTTTAGTAATTGTACTAAAACGCAGTAATTAAAATGGAAATCAAGATGCCAAATGTAATGTCCTAATTCAAATATATGTACTGAAAGCCATTGGAGTCCATTAAGTAATGACATCCAGCTTCTGTTCATGCTAAATTTTCATGCTGAATTTCCTAAATTCAGTTCACCTCATACAACTACTGGAGTGCAGTATTTTATCATTAAAGTTGAACTTAGAAATGTAAAATTAGGTACAAAAATAATCACGTTCAAAAATAAAACAATGTAAAACTTTAGCACCAACCGATCTACTCAGTCCTGCTTCTTGTTCAGCCAGTCATTCAGACAAACAAGTTTGGTTATAATTTGCAGGAGATAATGCTGCTTGCTTGTTTTTTACAATGTCATGTCAAGTGAGAACAGGCATTCGCATTGCACGGTTGTGGCTGATGTTGCCAGTTATTTACATGCCGCATATTTAAGAGCCACCATTCCAGAGGACATGCTTCCATACTGATGATGGATTCTACTGGATAATGATCCAGAGCAGTATGGACTGAAATACATTCATTTTTATTATCTGAGCCAGAAGCTACCAGCAGAAGGTTGATTTTCTTTTTTGGTGATTGAGGTTCTGTAGTTTCTGCATCAGTGTATTGCTCTTTTAAACTTCTGAAAGCATGCCTCATACCTGGTCCCTCTCAGATTTAGGGAGGCATTTCAGTTTCTTAAACCTTGTGTTGAGTGCTGAAGCCATTTTTAGAAATATCACATTGGTACCTTCTTTGCATTTTGTCAAATCTGGGTGAAACTGTTCTTAAAAAGAACATGTGCTAGGTCATCATCTGAGACTGTTATAACATGAAATATAAGACAGAATGAGGGTAAAACAGAGCAGAAGACATACAGTACTCCCTCAAGGAGTTCAGCTACAAATTTAATTAACTCTCTTTTTTTTTTTTAAACAAGCATCATCAGCACAGAAGCATGTCCCCTGGTATGGTGGCTGAAACATGAAGGGGCATACAAATGTTTAGCATATCTGGCATCAAATACCTTGCAACACCGGCTACTAAAGTGCCATTCAAATTCCTGTTCTCACTTTCTGGTCTTTTATAATGTCTATACTGTTATAAAAGGAGAGGTGTCCATCATGCTGTCTGTCACAGAGAACATTTGAGAAGACTTGAGAAGTTTCAAGGAGGAGGCAGGCCCCAGCCCCACCTACAGCCCCGTCCACTCTGCTGAGGCCCTGCCCCACCACAGGGAGGGGTGGAAGACGAGCAGTGCACCCTTTCCCCCCCACCATGGGGAGGGGAAGAGCATGCGTATGCCCCCCCTCATCCCAGGATCCCCAGACGGATGGGGAGGGAATAGGGTACACAGCCCCCAAAGCTCCCTGCCCGTGGGAGCTGCAGGAAGGGAGGCAGCGACGTGTGCCCCTCCCCCCACCACGGGGAGGTAAAGAGTGTGTGTACACTCCAGCATCCCTGGAGGAGCAAGGAGTGAAGCGGATGCATGGCCTGAGTCCAGGGGCGGCCCGTGCAGTCTAGGCAGTCGCCTAGGGCGCCACCGGCCCGGGGTGCCCAATGATGATGTCACCGGGCGCCTGATGATGATGTCACGGCCATTGACGGCCGTGCAGGCCAGGGCGCTGATCGTGCCTTCCGCCTGGGGCACCAGCTGCCGCAGCCGGCCTCGGGCTGCTCCTGCCTGAGTCTCCCCACCCCAGGGAGCAGCCAGGAGGGAGGAGGCCCCATGGCCTGAGCAGGGCTAAGCCTCCCTGACCCCAGGAGCAGCAAGGAGGGAGGAGGCTACGTGGCTCCAGTCTCCCTGGCCCCAGAGCAGTGGGAAGGGAGGCGGCCATGCCGCCCAAGCCTCCCGGCCCCCAGGAACAGTGGGGAGGGAGGAGTCCGCATGTACGTCTACCATCTCAACTGTATGGGTAATGCTAGTTATAAATAAAAAGCAGGCAACAGTATCTCCATCAGTGTAAACAAACTTGTTTGCCTTAGTGATTGGTAGAACAAGAAGTAAGATTGAGTGGACTTGTAGGCTCATTGCCTTATTTTTGAGTGTAGTTAGGTAATCAAAAATCCCTACATTCGTAAGTTACACTTTTATGGTAGAATCAACAAGGAGTCCAGTTGCACCTTAAAAACTATCAGTTTTATTATGGCATAAGCTTTTGTGATTTGCAACTCACTTCATCAAATGTGTGAAGTGAGTTACAACTCATGAAAGCTTATGCCTTAATAAAATGTCCAGTCTTTAAGCCACCAGACTCCTTGTTGTTTTTGCCGAAACCGATTAACACAACTACCTTTGAAATCTTTCATGATAGAGACATTGCAGTAGAGTACTTGTATGAGGTGAATTAAAAAATAAAATTTATTTAAATTTACAGTGCATGTATTTAAAATAAAAAATAATACAAAGTGAGCACTGTATACTTTGTATTCTATTATAATTGAAATCAATATGGAAAAAATAGAAAAACATGCAAAATATTTAATAAATTGTAATTGGTGTTCTATTGTTTTACAGTGTAATTAATCACAATTAAGATTTTTATTGATCACACAAATTACCTGTGATTAATTGATACCCTAATGTGAAGTGATTTAAGTTCCATAAAATAGGAGAAGTCTTTGAAGGAGAGACAGAAAATTGACTAAAGAGTGGAAATTAAAAGTTGGGTATTGTGGGAGATCAGTAAGCTTGCTTAACAACTCTGGAAGTGATACTTACTACGTGGGAGGTAGTCTCCCTTTTTTAAATATATTTCCTTAGCATTGGTAACAGTTTGTAGGATTTCTTAGAGGGATAGTCATATTAGTCTGTAACTTCAAAAACAACAAGTGGTCCAGGACTTTCAGAGGGATAACAGTATAATTCTGTAACTTTAAAACAACTTTTAAAAACAGTGAGTAGTCCTGTGGCAGTCTCCTTAGTGTCTCTCTGTCTCTCTCTCTCTCTCTCTCTCTCTCTCTCACACACACACACACACACACACACACACACACACACACACACACACACACACACACACACACACACACACACACACACACACACACACACAAAATATATCATGAGCTTTTGTGGAATGCTCACATTGGTGAAAGAAAAATGAAAATGCAGAATTCACATTTTTTTTAATTGTACTCAAACTTTGCACTTCTCTTGTGCTTTTCATCTGAGGACCTTGAAGCACTTTACAAACTCTGTTACCCTCATTTTACAGATTGGGGAAGCTGACACATGGATGAACAAAAACTGCAAGGAGTATTGTGGCACTTTAAAGACTAACCGATTTATTTGGGCATGAGACTTTCATGGGCAAAAACCTAAGTCGGTTTTTGCCCACGAAAGTTATACCCAAATACATATTGTGTGTGGGTATATTTACACTGAATTCCTCTTTCGAGAGAGGAATGCAAATGCAGCTGAGCGAAATTGCAAATGAAGCGCAGATTTGAATTTCCCGCGCTTCATTTGCATAATTGTGTCGTCGCTTTTGAAATACTTATTTCGAGATAAAAAACGCTGTTTAGATGCAGTTATTTCGAGAAAAAAAACTTCTTTTGAAATAACCCTTACTCCTTGGTTTAAGGGTTATTTCAAAAGAAGGGTTTTTTCTCAAAATAACCGCCTCTAAATAGCGTTTTTTATCTCGCAATAGGGTATTTCGAAAAAGCAGCCAGCCGCGATTATGCAAATGAAGCGCGGGAAATTCAAATCTGCGCTTCATTTGCAATTTCGGTCGGCTGCATTTGCATTCCTCTCTCGAAAGAGGAATGCTGTGTAGACATAGTCTGTATCTCTCTCTCTCTCTCTCGCACACGCGCACACACACACACACACACGGTAACACAGCTACCCCTCTGATGTATAGATCAGCAAAGTAATTTGTCCATGGTCAACTAGTCAGCACCAGAACTGGGAGTGGCATGCAAGAGAGTTCAGGCTCCCAGTTTTCTGCGGTATGTTGTTTTACTGTGCTTCCTTAAACTATGTCTACACTGCTCACTCTTCATGACTGGAGGAGAGCTCTCCCAACAATTAAAAAAAAAATGAAACAAAAAACCAAAAACCTGAACTAGGGGTGGTAACTTAATTGCTGGGAGGAAAGTGATGTGTAGTGCGTTTTAGCACTAAAACGTTCATTGCTCAGGGGGTGTTTAGAAACCGCTTTAATGAAGTACTCTAGAAAGTTCAGGAAAAGCGTTGAAAGAGAAGAAAATATTAGTTTAGTTAAATATAGAAAAAATGTGGTTACCTTACTGAGGGGCAAGGTAAGGAGGTAAGCAGTTAGAAAGGCTGTTAGCATTTTCTTAGTCTCTTAGGGTATGTCTACACTAGCCCCCTAGTTCGAACTAGGGAGGCTAATGTAGGCATTCGAAGTTGCAAATGAAGCCCGGGATTTAAATATCCCGGCTTCATTTGCATCTTCCTGGCGCCGCCATTTTAAAATCCTTAGTCCGAACTCCGTGCCCGCGGCTACACGCGGCACGGAGTAGGTAGTTCGAATTAGGATCTCTAATTCGAACTACCGTTACTCCTCGTGGAACCGTTACTCCTCTTTTGTTTTTCTTAAACAAATCAGTGATGATGTGTCTTAAGAGCTTTTATTACAGACAACGTGTACTCCAGTGCTGATGACTTGAGAGCTTTCTGGATAAGCCAGTATGTTTCTGAAAAGTTTTGCTCAGTTCCCTTCCCTCCGCAGACAGGCTGCTGCTGCCACCCTGTGCTGCTGCCTCTGATACAGAAGCAGTAGTGTGAGGTGGCAGGTGGCTCTCCGGGAGTGTGGCTGGGAGCGCACTGGCTGCTGGCCCTGCCCCTGGGGACAATCGAATAGTCATGTAATCGCTAAAATTTGATGTGATTACACGATTATTCAGTTAATCGACCAGTCAGTGTACGGCACCAACAGGCTTGTGGTTGGCTGTGTGTGGGAAGGCAAGCAGCATATGCCCACAGACAGGCATAAGCAGCAGGACCAGCTGAGTCAATGGCAAAGCCCCCTCCCAAGGAGTTGACTGCTGCTGTGCTAGTATTAGCGGGCCTTCACAAACTGCAATGGGCAGACATATGGCCTAGTGTATTACACCTGAACCCAGACATCAGTCAAGCTAACACAAAGGGTCTGTGGGAATGCTGAGAGCAGCTTTACAACACCTGCCTTCCACTCCCCTGAGTGTAACCCTCTGGCCAGGTAGATATGTCACCCCCCCAGTTGCTCCAATCTAAGGCACTGGGCAGGCAGGGCACATTGTGCTGTAGAACAGCCTTTGGCAGATTTCTTACATTTCAGCTCTTAACTATTACCTAACTAGCCAATAACCCATCATACAATGGGATTTTTCGGGACTCTCCTCCATGTCCGTCTCTCTCTCTCCTCCTCCTCCTCCTGCCTCCCCCCTCTCTCTCTCAGCTCTCCTCCACCTCCTGCCTCTCTCTCCATCTGTTTCTCTTCTCCTCCCCCTCCTGCCTCTCTTCCGGGGGCAAGCAGTGCAAGCTGTTTGGGCTCCGCGCTCCTCATGCAGCATGGGGAGTGCGGAGCCTAAACGGCCGCTTGCACCGCTTGCTCCCCCGCAGCGGCCCAGTGGAGCGGCGCAGAAATCAGCCGAGCGCCACGGTGGTAAGTGAAGTGGGGCAAGCGGTGACAAGCTGAGCGGCACAGAACTCAGCCGAGCACCATGGCGGGAGGCAAGTGCGCCCCCCCCAGAGGCGAGTCTGTAATGCTACAGCATTACAGACTCACAGACATTGGGCTACTATATATATGATTAATCTAACTTAACACAACCACATTATTAGCATGATAGGCAAGAAACTTGATAGGTTACAAGTGTATCAAAAGCTTTGCTAAAGTCAACACATCCCCTGCCTTCCCCATGTCCACAGAGCCAGTTACCTCGTCGTAGAAGGCAATCAGGTTGGTCAGGCATGACTTGCCCTTGGTGAATCCATGTTGACTATTCCTGATCACTTTCCTCTCTTCAAAGTGATTCAAAATGGATTCCTTGAGGATCCCCCCTCCATGATTTTTCCAGGGACTGAGGTAAGGCTGACTGGTCTGTAGTTCACTGGATTATTCTTCTTTCCTTTTTTAAAGATGAGCACTACATTTTAGGGATGTAATAGTATACTTGATTAACTGATAAGCAAAAGGAAAAGCTGCCGGCCTCACCCCTATGGACTATAAGAGTAACTGATAAGAATTCATGAGGTTAATCTACTATTCAATTATTCGATATGTAAGATACCTACTACATTTGCCTTTTTCCAGTCATCTGGGACTTCCCCCGATCTCCATGACTTTTCAAAGGTAAATGGCCAATGGTTCTGCAATGACATCTGCCAACTCCCTCAGCATCCTCGACTGGATAGGATCAAGCTGCCACACTCTAAAAATAGTGTATCTGGGGTTAGCATGGTGGTAGCCTAAGTTAGCTGCCCAAGTTCATTCCCTTTAGGGGTCCTGGTGGGTTTGTACTCTAGCCCATGTCACCCCTGGCTATGCTATTTGTAGTGCATTAGCTCAAGCAAAGCTAGTGCACATAAGTCTACTTGAGTAGGGAAACATTGTCAGCTGAAATGAAGATGTACCTTAAAAACGTTAAAAGTGGAAGAACATAATTCAGTAAAGTTTACATCTATCAAATTTGGCAGACATGAGCCTGACCCATATTACCACATGATAGGTTTGCGCTGCAGTATCTACTGCAACAGTACAGGTTATTGCAGTTCTGTTTTGTAAAAATTGTACATGGAGTTGCAGGGTTATTTGTTCTTATTAACACTAGGACAAAGTTCTCTCTCATCTTTTCCATCCATGTGCCAAATAATTTTGTGTTTGTGTACACTGAGGCATGTGCCAATGTGCAACACCAGTAGAAAAACAAACAAAAAAAAACCCTAGCCGTGGGCGCTCTCCTAATCAGCTGGGCAGCATTTGAATCTCTCCTGAGCAGACACACAAGTACAGATTACAGGGAACACTGCTCTAAATCACATTTGCTCAGTTTACTAGTGTCATGCTTTTTTGTTCTAAAAGTCCAAGAAAGTTCTCCTGAAATCTGGCAGTAGAACTGGGAATCCCTTCTTGCACAAGGAGCATGGTTTTGTGGTTAAGCTACTGAACGGACGCTCGAGGTCAGCTTTCACTTCCCAGTTGAGACAAGGCCTTCTTTTGTAACTTTGGAAAGGTTACATGCTCTACGCCACAGTTCCCCATCTGTAAAGCTGAGATTATATTATTTTGTGAGTGATTCTGACAATGGCCAATAACCTCTTCAGCAGTAGAAACTGGGAACACAAGAAGCATCTTAAAAATTCCAATGATTGCTACCGTCTCCCTTACCCAAAATCCCCCTCTTCTTTTTGCTGGAGGAGCATCCAGATAGTGCTTTTCCGAAGCCTGCTTGGCTAAGACAAATATTGCTCTGCAAAGGAAGCTGGTATAATGTGTCACCACATGTGTGTGAAGGGGCTGGCATTGGTTTGAAGCAATTCAATTCTTATCAATAAACTAGAAAAATACAACTGAGATGGGGCTACTATAAGGTGGGTGCATAATTGGCTGGATAACCATTCTCAGAGAGTAGTTATTAATGGTTCACAGTCATGCTGAAAGGGCATAACAAGTAGTTTTCTGTAGGGGTCTGTTTTGGGACCGGTTCTGTTCAATATTTTCATCAATGATTTAGATATTGGCATAGAGAATACACTTATTAAGTTTGCAGATGATACCAAGCTGGGAGGGGTTGCAACTGCTTTGGAGGATAGGATCATAATTCAAAATTATCTGGACAAACTGGAGAAGTGGTCTGAGGTAAACCAGATGAAGTTTAATAAGGACAAATTCAAAGTACTCCATTTAGGAAGGAACAACGAGATTCACACATACAGAATGGGAAGTGACTGTCTAGGAAGGAGTACTGCAGAAAGGGATCCAGGGGTCGTAGTGGACTACAAGCTAAATATGAGTCAACAATGTGACACACTGTTGCAAAAAAAGCAAACATGATTCTGGGATGCATTAACAGGAGTGTTGTGAGCAAGACATGAGAAGTCATTCTTCCGCTCTACTCTGCAGTGATTAGGCCCCAATTGAAGTACTGTGTCCAGTTCTTGGCACAACATTTCAAGAAAGATGTGAAGAAATTGAAGAAGGTCCAGAGAAGAGCTACAAGAATGATTTAAAGGTCTAGAGAACATGAGCTATGAGGGAAGACTGAAAGAATTGGACTTGTTTAGTTTGGAAAGGAGGTTGTGGAATCTCTATCTCTAGAGATGTTTAAGAGCAGGTTAGACAGACATCTGTCAGGGATGGTCTATACTCTAGAGGGTGCTTGGTCCTGCCGAGAGGGCAGGGGACTGGACTCAATCTCTCATGGTCCCTTCCAGTTCTAGTGTTCTATGATTCTATTATCTTTCTGTCTCAGAGGAGTGTTCAGGATCAATTAAGTGATGTTTGTGACATGCTCAGATACTGTGGTAGTGGGGGTCAGAAAAGAACTTAGATCATAGCCAGCAAGAAAGATTGTACAGTGTAATCTGATTTTTTTTTCCCTGTGCGGATTTGTCATGTGCCTGAAAGAGCCATCCCCAACTTAATTGTCACATCCCAGGTTGCAAGGCTGGTAGTTAGATACAAATATGTTTTGTTCAATGAAAGTTTTTGATCTGGAATGACAGATGCACAATAAACAGAAAGAACCACAATATCATTTTCAAAAGATTAGTGTTGTAAAAGGTGATTTAGATCTCCATGCAAACCATTCATCCAGTTCTAGTACAGAACAGGACAGTTCTCTCGTTGGAGTGAGGGTTGAACATATAATTCCTTTAATCTAAGGGAAGGAGAGTGAGACCAAGAGGTGAAAAGGAATTAAAGGAGGCTGGTGTATTATCCCATGGTGTTTTGTTGGTCCTAATGATAAAAACAAAGGTCTGTAATACATTCTACACTGGCAAGTTCTTCTTTGAGTAATGTCCCCGTCGGTGCTCCACTGTAGGTGATGGGTCACCCGGAGCCGCAGATTGGAGCCTTGCAAAGCCATTTCCCCCGTTGAGCCACATATGCGCAGGAGGCGTCTCGAGATGCTCCCGCCCAAATGTGCTAGTCGTGTGGCTCAACCCCTCCCTTTCAGTTCCTCTTTAACCGCTCTCATCAGCGGACGGAGCTCCAATATCTCCCTTGTCAGCCTGTTATCTCTCTTACTGTTCCACAAGTTATTACAGCCTCTCCCCAAGTTACGAACGAGTTACGGACCAAACACTTGGCTGTAACTCAATTTGTTCGTAACTCGGACCCCATTGAGTTACATAGCGACCACACTGTTCATAAGCATGGGTCACGTTCGTAACTCAGGGACCACCTTTACGACCGCTCCATGGGAGCTTTGGTCATAAATGCGAACTGTCGTAACTCGACCGTTCGCAACTCGGTGACCGGCTGTATTAGATAGTTTTCCTCGTTCATTTACAAAAATAAAAATTAAAAAAATTCGCCCCCCGGGATTTGAACATGGTTTCCCGCACAGTGCCTCTGAGAGCCAGGCTTCTCCTGGCTCTTCCCCATCTCAAAAAAAAAAACAAAAAAAAAAGAGAGAGAGAAAAGACGAAAGGAAAGACAATAATGAGATAGCACCTGAAACAACCAAATATGTCAGGCTCCTCAGGCTTTAAAAAATGTGAGGCGTGCCCAGAGCCCATGCCTGTATCGGAAGGCCATTTGGTATGTATATGGTGTTTGGGGGAAACCCACACACCACAAAAATGTGACCATTATTCCTCCTTCAAGAGCCAGAAAAGATAGAGAGATTCGCCTCAGGATGATCCTGTTTGATAAAGCTTTACAGCCGGCTGAGACATAGAATGCCTCCCGACTGTGGAAAAACTCACCTAAAAAAAAGACCTGTTTCCCCACTCCCCAGGAAAACTTCAGAAAAGAAAGCCTCACCATCATGCTCTCTTCCCTCTTCCTCCTCCCCAAGAACTAGCAGGGGAGAGACACAGGGCACCATGGAGACCCCTGCTACCAAAGCATCTGGGAGAGCTTCAATTCTAGCACCTGGACCGGGGCGTGCTTCCTCGGTGCTGGCAGAAGCTCAACAGCGCTCCATTCATGCGGCACCACATGAGAAACTGGCAGTGTGAAAAGCCGTGAAGCCACAAGGAAAAGCAGCTCGCTCAATTAAAGTGGCACCAGCTCCAACAGTGCCACATGCTTCTACACTGGCGCCGACAGTGCTCATGGACCTGGAGCTGAGCCAGGCAGCACCCGAGATGCCACAATCAAATGTTGAAAAACAGAGCAGGCATCAATACTCATGCTCTCCTTCTGCAGGTCTATCACCTTCAAGGTCTTCAACCAGGGGCTCTCCTCACATATTAAAATCTCCACTGTTGTCTCACCATGGTCCTTTACCTGACAATGATCAGATGTCTGTATTCTCCTCACAGCATACATCGCCGATGAAGTCACGCTCATACCAGCATAGGGCTAGACCACATCAAAGCCCTTGGCACCCATACTGGGCTTACCTATCCCCACCTTACCCACCACAGTGACTGCGTTGGGAACACTGGGAACCATATAGACAGTAATCCTCAGCTCACTCTACACCAGCAAGAAAAAGCTTGTCCCCCAACACGATCCCTGCCTCTTACAGAAGACTCAGAAGAGGAGAGGGTCAAATTCCTGACAAAGACCCAGACACACACGCACTCAATGTGCTCTAATCAGATAACTCTCCATCACAAATAGATAATGCATCACATGGGAAGATAGCCTTACCTATCTATGAGGCAAATATGGAATGTTGGATGAACTATGGAAAACATCTGCATCTATTCAGCCTACCAGCGAAAGGACGGACAGAAAATACTTTATTCTTCCAAAAGACATGGAATTTCTGTTCACGCCTCCTCCCCCACTTCCCCCCTCCCCCCCCCAGCCAACTCCTTGGTGGTAGAATCAGCCCAGCAGAAATCTAAATTGCCACAGTATAGGTCTGGTAACCAAGACAAAGATCATAAGAAGTTAGATCTCTTCGGCAGAAAAATCTACTCTTCTTTCATGCTGCGATTGAGAATTTCATATTACTCTGCCTTTTTGGCAAACCATGATTTTGATAACTATTCCAAATTGGGAGATCTCATGCAATGGGAGACCTTTCTGAGTCGAAAAGACGTATCCTCAAAGCAATAGTCCATGAGAGTCATACAATCGTTTGCACTGCTCTACAAACAGTGTTGAATGTTGCCAGTATCGCAGCTAAGGTGACAGCTACAGTGGTGGTAATGCGCAGGGCATCCTGGCTACAGGCCTCTGGTGTTCCCCATGAACTTCAGTCCAAAGTAGAAGACTTGCCATTTGATAAATTGAAGTTGTTTGCACTACAGCAGACGAAGTTCTGAATAATAGTAAAAATTCAAGGACTATGCTCTGCACTTTGAGCATGGACACCCTGCCCTACAGGCGAAAATGATACACCCCCTGTAACAGCAACAGATATGGGCAATATAATCGATTACCACAGAGACCCTATGAAGATACCAGACCGAGGCAGCGGGCACAGAGAAGGCACTCCAACCAGGGTTGCCCCTCTACTAACCAAGCCACGAAACAGCAGATTTGAGGGTGTGGTTGAGGGGCTGCAAGGCCTCCCTAATGATCTAATGCTGAGACAAGATGGCCATCTTTTTACCCACCATTTGCACCCCTTTCTACCACTATGGGAGTCCATAACATCAGATCGCTGGGGACTGGAAATAATTTGAATAGGATATATTATCTCATTTACTACTACGCCCCCATACCGTACTCCCTACCCAGTCCCTCTTCAGGGACCCTTCTTACAAGGCCCTACTAAAACAAGAGATTGATCGACTCCTCATGATTGGGGCCATAGAGACAGTACCCAAGGAATTTCATGGAAGGGGGTTCTACTTGAATTACTTCTTAACAGAGAAAAAGATGGGGGGTTGGAGACCAATCCTCAACCTCCGCAAACTGAACAAATTTATCAAAAAACAGCAATTCAAGATGGTCACACTCACGACAACTATTCCGGCATTAGATCAAGGGGACAGGTTTGCAGCCCTCGACCTGCAAGATGCTTTCATGTCGCCATCCATCCAGCACACAGGCGTTATCTACGCTTTATCTCGGACCAGACCATTTTGAATACAAAGTCCTACCTTTCGGCCTTTCATTGGCTCCTCAAGTATTTTCAAAGGTACTAGCAGTTATTGCTGCATTCCTCAGGCAACAACACGTCATCATCTTTCCATACCTCAACGACTGCCTGATAAAAGGGGTGTCACGGGAGGAAACCACTTCCATGATAGACATAGCCAGAACCCTCCTCAGTCGTCTAGGCCTTCTAATCAACTAACAGAAATCAACACTGCACCCAGTCCAAGACATAGAGTATATCGGCGCTCACCTAGATTAAATCACAGCTCATGCATACTTACCTCAACAACAATTCATAACTATACAAGACCTGATAAACACGATATCCATGACCCCTACTACCATGATACTCACCTACCTCCAGTTGATGAGTCACATGACTGCAGCTACTTACATGGTCCATCATGCCCGTCTACACTTCCACAGCTTTCAACTCTGGATAGCAACTGTGTACATCCTATCTCGACACTCTTGGAACAAGAGAGTTACCATACCATCGAATGTTCTCTCATCTCTATGATGGTGGACATCACTGGACAATTTTCTGGTCGGGGTTCCATTTCACCAAACCGAACCCACTATACAAATTACTACAGACGCATCTCTCCTTGGCTGAGGAACCCATATGAATGATCAAGTGGTCCAGGGCAGATCGTCTCTGAACGCACATCAACCTTTTTGAGCTGAGGGCAATAAGAAATGCTTCTGCACATTTTGCGCCCACAATTCTTAATCGTACAGTCCGCATTCTGATAGACAACATCTCTACAATGTTTTATATAAACAGACAAGGCAATGCCCGCTCCCGCTCCCTATGGATGGAAGCCATCTGCCTATGGAACTGGTGCATTCGCAACCAGGTCAAACTTGTAGCACCTTACCTACCTGGGGCCAGCAACACCAAAGCGGACTCCCTTAGCCGCAGCGTGGCGCCACCATGGACCATGAATGGGAATTACATACAGAGGTCACCAACTCAATATTCCACTAGCGGGAATGGCCATCAGTAGAACTCTTCGCTTCTTCCCAGAATATCAAATACCCCCGATTCTATTCTCAAGCGGGACTTGGCAAACACTCCCTAGGAGATGCATTTCTGATCAAATGGACAGTCCCTCTGCATAATGCTTTACCCCCATACTGCTTATTCCCAGAGTTCTACACAAAATCCACACTGAAGGGGCTCTTGTCATCCTGATAGCTCTGTCATGGTTGCACCAGACTTGGTACCCATGCCTTTACAGACTAGCGGTTCAACCTCCCTACCTATCACCACGTTGAGCAGACTTTCTCTCTCAGAACAATGGGAAGATGCTGCACCAACAACTATATTCTCTTCATCTCCAGGCATGGCTTCTCTCTGGTTCATGGAAGTAGAAGACCGATGTTCTCAGCGGGTGAAGAGTTTTCTCCTCCATAGCAGGAGACTTTCTACACAAAACTTAACTGCAAAAATGGACACAGTTCTCCTAGTGGTGTCAGAGAGTTGAAATAGACCCTCGGGCATCCCCACTGAATGCCATCCTTGATTACATGCCAGATCTTAAGACGTTGGGGCTGTCACTCTCTTTCTCTAAGGGTCCACCTTTCCACAATAACAGCTTTTCACATCTCTGTGGATGGTTTCTCCATATTTGCTCATCCTGTCACTAAAAGGTTTCTTAGGGGCCTCCACAATGTATACCCCACCCCTTTATGGAACTTGAACCTTGTTTTGGATTATCTGACCAGGCCCCCCTTTGAACTGTTGGCCACAGTGGTACTCCCCTTCCTCTTTATGAAAGTCTGCTTTTTGCTAGCCGTCATTTCAGTGAGGAGATTAGGGGAACTTGGGGCCCTTATGGTGGAATCCCCATACACGGTTTTCACAAAAGACAGAGTCACACTAAGACCTCACCCAGCGTTCTTACCAAAAGTCTGTACAGCATTCCATGTGAATGAACCCATTGTGTTACCTACCTTTTTCCCAACAATGAGACACTAGCCTACATACTCTAGATATCCAACGAGCATTGGCCTTCTTGGAGAGAACATGACCATTTTGTGAATCTCAACGACTTTTTATTTCCATTGCTGAATGCTCAAGAGGCACACCTATTTCATCCCAATGTATCTCAAAGTGGATATCAACATGTATAGTTAGATGTCATACTCTGGCCAACAAACCATTACAACATCCACCACGAGCACATTCTACTAGGGCTTCCACGGCCTTTTTGAACAATGTCCCCTTAAGAGACATTTACTAAGCTGCCACATGGTCATCAGACCACACTTTCACTAAACACTATGCCATCTTACCACGACTCACTTCCGATTCAGCAATGACTACAGCACTGTTATCCACCACTGCTAAACAATGACTCCGACTCCCTCCATCTGGATCAAATACTGCTCTGTAGTCACCTACAGTGGAGCACCCATGGGGACATCACTCGAAGAAGAAAAGGGAGTTACCTTGTGCAGTAACAACTGTTCTTTGAGATGTGTGTCCCCATAGGTGCTCCACAACTCTCCTTTCCTCCCCTCTGCTTGGAGTCTGTCTTAGTTGGGCGTAAAAGAGGAACTGAAAGGGAGGGGTTGAGCCGTGCAACTAGCACACTCGGGCGAGAGAGTCTTGAGATGCCTTCTGCGCATACACGGCCCAATGGGGGAAACTGCTTTGCAAGGCTCCAATCTGTCTCCTACAGTGGAGCACCCATGGGGACACACATCTCAAAGAACAGTTGTTACTGCAAGAAGTGAGTAACTCCCTTTTTTGTGGCCAAAACATCCTTTCTGGCAACAAAACCAAGGCTTGGTCTGAGTGTAGAGAGTTTAAGTGCTTAAACAGAGCAGTGTTGGTTACAGCACCAGCACTGTTTGAGAAGTCTCCCAGTGCTGTAGGTAAACCACCACCATAAGGGGAATAGCTAATAACTCCCAGCTCGAGATTCTGTTTACGCTGTTGCTTTACAGCACTGAAGCTTGTTGTGCTCAGGGCTTTTTTCACACCCCTGAGTAAGACATTTACAGCATAGTTACTTGCCAGTGTAGACTTGCCTAAGCCTTTTACAGGGAGTTTCTGAGAAGCTGAGGAGCTGGCAGCGCTCCGTAGTGTGAGCACAGATTGTCATGCTAATGAGCCTCCTGGAATAGGGGCAGGCAGATGAAGCAGGGGTCCAGTATTGAGGTGGAGGTAGAAGGGTCAGTGTGATCAGACCAAGTACTCACCTTTTCTCAAGACACTTAAGGAATCTGTTTTTGCCACCATCATAAAAGGTGCCATTTCCAATCCATAGTAGATCTCAATGACCATTGTGGAAGAGCACAGCATGGTGCAGTTGAAACCTGTGACAAAATTTTTTGGCTTTGGAGACTCAACCACAAAAAAGGAAGAAAAAAAGGACACGTGACTGGGTGTTTAAGCCTTGTTTATAACTGCTGAATATCCAGTTGTTCTTGGAAAGGCATTGGAGGTGACATCCATAGTTAAAAGAGTTTCCAGTAAGTCCATGACAGATAATCTGGCTGGTGAAACAAAATCAAATTGAACTGGGGAAGTTTAAACAGAACTGAGATACTAATCACTTCTCTCCTGCTGCAGAAGGTCACAATGTGGTGGCTAGCACATGCATCAGTTGCATGAAATTACCTCTTGAAAAATGGCAATGGATACCTGTAAGCATGCACAAAATATTGATACACTGCATTGTATTGTGCAAACATAGCCTGAGCTTGGACTGTTCTGACACAAGAACCAGTGACCTAATAAACAGTCTTCTTGTCTTGAGTCATCCTATCCGCGGAAATAAATGAGTCCGTGGTGCTTGGCAGACTGGCTTGTAGCACCATTGTCTGACTGAGAACTCACCAAAATAAATAGTAACAACACTACGTAAGGCTGCAGGGAATGACTTAATGTGTGTGTGGGGGGGAGGGGCAGGGAAATCAAATATAAACAACCACTTGGTGGATGGGAAGACATATTAGATAACATGTTGCTAATAATTAAAGGGTGCAAGCAACAGGGAAGGGAAAGGAATGATTTAGGCTGTGACAAAAGGACAGATAACTAAGCAAAAGTAACATTAGAATGAAGTCAGAAAATCTTCATGGTTGTGAGATTTCTGAGAGAGTAACCTGTGAATTTTCCTTGAGACAAACAACTGGAAACTCTATTCTGTAGGGAGCAATTCTGCCTTGGCCAGGGACAGAGGGGCTGGAGGATGGTTTTACTAGATTTGTCCCATGTGGGGCTGAGAGCAGTCTCAGGTGAGTGAACTGACCAGTCTGTGTATAGATTTTAAATGGCTGGTAAGGTCCCTTTTAAGAGAGACCTCTTTATTGCAGCATGTGTAATTAATGCCTCTAAAATCAACTCAGTGGTGATTTAGAATCTTCTACTAAAATAATAATGTCCATGCAGTGTGTTAGCTTTGCTGGTCACTGGCATGTTGTTGCTTTGCAGGTCTACGGAAGGTAATGGTGAGGGCCCACCGGCAGGCTTGGTGCTGGCAGGATGAATGGTATGGGCTCACCATGGAGGACATCCGGCAGCTCGAGAAGGAGGTGCAGCTGATGCTGGCTCAGAAGATGGCCCAGTTTAGCTGCAGTGAAAATGAAGCAGAGCAGCATGGAGCCAAAGATCTCTCAAGCGAAAATGATGGTGAAACCAAGGCCATGTCCTCCATCGACACAGCAGATGCTGCTAGTAATATCGGGGAAGCTGTGTCTGGCAGAGGGCTAACTAAGCAGTGGTCTACATCTTCCAAATCCTCGCGATCTTCAAAAAGAGGAGGTGAGATGTTCTTAAGGGGATTGATTGCATTAGGAGAACAACATATGACTGTTATTTTGGTTCAAGCATGAAGTGTGCTGATGCTACGTAAGTGTGCTCATGTCTCACTTTAGTGGCTAACCCATATGATAGGTAAAGAGCTTATATCGCTACTAGTGGAGTCCCTTCTTTAGCCTGTGCGTTTGGTGTGAAAGTCCTCTGTGATGGGCCTGTGACAGTTGTGCCCAACCTGTAACAGCGGCTCCTGAAATGACAGCAAATTCCACCAGAGTTACATTACCAAATGGGAAAATTGGGAAAGGCATTGTGAGCTGGTGGTAGTGATTGGGTCTCAAAAGAAAACAAGCAGGGCACCATGAAAAGGGGGATGGTAATTAGTCCCTGTCATCAGTGACATGGAAATTTTTCTAAGGTTAAAATTCCTCAGGCTATGTTCTCTCTCTGGACATGTGCCTGTCTGATATGAAATGCTAGATGCAGAGACAGAGCCACTGAATAGGCCCTGATCTGATTAATTGTTAGATTCCATGTCTCCTGATTTGGATTTCTCTGAAATACAGTTAATGTGGCAGGCATAATCCTCCCTGGTCAGCGATAAATGTTATTGCTTGTCATTCATTTCTAAGGATGGAATTGGCTCCCAGGCAGCTGCAATGTAGTTTGTACAGCTACGAACCATAATTGGCCTTTTGGGAGGAGAAAACAGGTTACTTATGTTGGTGAAGAGGGGGGTGAGTGACAGCTGTTGCATTTTGCTGCTGTTGATGTCCTCTAGCCATCCTTGACTATGGAGATCAGATGCCACCTTAGATCGTATTTGTATTTCCTTTTAAATGGTATGTAAGAAAAAATATCCAGGAGGCTCCAGTGAATCTCATTGAAGGACTCACTTCAGGCCCATGAATCCCCCCATGTTGTAGGAAGTCACATTCTCTCAATTATTCTTTCCACCCCTTTTTTTCTTGACTCACTCTATTTGGAAAAGATGAATCCTGACATCTTTACTCAGTGTTTCCACCAATCACAAGTCACATCAAAGACAGTGGCAGGGTTTGCACTACCAGAAAGGTGTATGTTTTACAGTTGGTTAGTTATCTCACTGTAACGTCCTAGGGTGAAAATGAGGCCCATTCAAGTCTGTGGGTCCAGAATTCATCCCTTCGATGTAAATTGGATGAAGTGAACCACAAAGGAGAACCTACAGTTCACTAGCTACACACTTACCTGGAGATAAAATTACTACTTGCCTTGGCCATGCTACAATTTTATAGTGACAGAGCCATTGCTTGTTAGCTATCTCCTTATAAAAAACAAACCACGTTTATTCCCTGGTGTAAACTTGGCCATTGGAAATTGCAGTTCTTCTGCATCTCTGAGGATTTCACTTGAACGCTTTCACCAGTAGCAAAGCATGATTTTTAAAGTACAGGTTGGTGTGGCTTTTACTGGAAAAACTGATGAAAGGAGTGAATTGCAATGAAATGGGAAGTACGTCATGCAGATATTTTAATCCTCTTTCATGCCAGGTTTAAGAAACGGCAGCATATTCACAGACATAAATGTGGAGAGCTGTCTGGATTTACAGCTGCCTTTGACAAGTAACTCCCTCTCTTTGTATGCAGACTTGATCCGTTTTACACAGCCTAAGCAAGACCCCTGTTGTGAGGTGGGGCTCTTGTCACCACCCCATATATTATTACACACTCTATTTTTAGCAGCTAGCATGCGAGTGCATTTGACGTCATTCCAGTGTGATTTAGCTCGGCTATGCCAATCACACTGCTCGCTATTCCCAGAGGGGTGGATGGTGGGATAGTCGGGGGCTACAGAACCAATTATGCTGTAATTAACTGCCTCTGCACAGGGTCACAGTGGTCTTTCCACATGACAATTAGGAGGTAAAATTAGAATTGGAAGAATCTGACTCACATATTTAACCCTATTATTGCAATGGAATAAATAGTTTTCATACAGCCATTACAATAACTCGATGTCCTATGCATGCTAAACAAAAATTTTAACCCTGCTGTGTTGCATTAGAATGTTGCTGTTACTGGTACTTCGTGTCTTCGTGTGTCCTCCTTTTTCTGCAACATTGACGGGTGCAGCACAATCATGAGTGGAAACTGAGAGAGAGAAAACCAATCTCTCTTGCTTTTTTGTGTATTATTTTCACTTTATCTGACTTAGTATCTTGTGAGGAGTTCTGCTCAAAAGAGTTCAGAGTAGCTAGTTTCTAAATTGTATTTTGAAGGCTAATGCCACAAAAGGTACACTTAGTACAATGAACTTTAAAGTGGAAAATGAAAGGGAACAAGTAGATGTAAGATGAGGGGCAAAGAGACACCAAAGGAATTGTCATGTACTCTTATTCTCACTGTATTAGTGTGTATCTGTCCATAACGCATATTGAGAGCTTCCATAAAAATAGTTTGATAGCATTTTATTTAAACCATCCCTGGCAAAGTTTAAATAGATCTCTGTTCCAATTTGTGTGGAAGCAATTTCCTTCTAGAAAACAGATTATTTCTCTCAATACTGTTCTACTTTGTTTCCCATCTGAAAGTTGGTGAAAGCTGTAGCAAGGCTTGCGTGCTGATTACAGCCTAGAAGAAGGCTTACAAATCAGACTGTTTCCTTCCTAATTGCAAACTTTAAACACAAAATGATTTTACACATCCTACTAATGGTTATAAATAGCTGCCGTTCAAAATAGCGTAAGAGTGATACAAACAGCTTGCCTTCATGTGGCAGCTTGCGGGCAGGTTAAAACCACAGTAAGCAAACAGGACTTGTAAAGTGGTACATTGACATCACACCAGCATCACTGGAATATTGTGCCTTAATACTGCAGTGATAGATTTTTCACAAGGGGCGCACGACTATGTTCCTGTAGCAAAGACCATGTCAGGAACACTCTGCCTTGTTTATGTAGCTTTCAGCATAAGCTTTTTTTTTTGTTTTTTCCAGCAAGCCCCTCCCGCCATAGTATATCTGAGTGGAGGATGCAGAGCATTGCCAGAGATTCAGACGACAGCTCAGATGATGAATTCTTTGATGCACATGGTATGTGGAACCAAAATGGTGATCCATTGTTTTATCTTCTTAAAAGGGTGGAGTCCGGGAGGGGAGCAGGCAGTGAGACCTCCTGCTTTGCTTGAAGCTGTATTAATTTTTAATCAAGGGTTTTATGCAGCCCTGTGGTAGCACCTCAAAAAATTCAGAGCAGCACCCAGCAGACTATTTAATTTAACATGGCAATATTTCAAGTTTAATTAAATCTGGGTGGTTTTTTTTAGATTAAATTATCTTGAGTTCTTTTAACACATGGAACTTTCAGGTTTTTTGGTGCAAATGCACCTAGGTAAAATTCTGCAATTCTCTACACAAGCTGTGGATGTAACTCTTAATATTTCTGATTCAGTGTGATTGAGATTGCTTGTTTTCATCTAGCCAAGTGGTAAAGCTCATGACAAGTAGAGTCCTGCCTGAGAAAGAAGCGACCCTGGTATGTCTTTAGTGATAGTCCTTATTAATACCTTATATGCCTACAGGAAGAAATGCAAAGGGGAGTGAAAGGAGGGACTTTAGATGTCAGAGTTCACCAGCATTGAATTTTTTCCCCTGTAAGAAATAATTAGGTGTTTTATAGCACACTTTAGCTCTCTCCACAGATCTTTGTGTTTGTTGTGTGTACCTAAAAGGAGTATGCCCTGATCTACAGGACTCATATTGTATATTTTACTTATTTAGTCAGTATGTATTTGCTAAGCACTAGCAGTGTGCTTAGCAATGGTTTAAAGCACTATCTATAGAGACACCCTTCTCATGATCATTTAACAAGCTAGCTAACCTGCGCTGCTGAAGCTGACAAATGGAGTTGCTGGTCCCATTTTGCAAATAGTATTCCATTTGTGATTGTCCTCAGCAAGTAGTACAGCTGCTAAAGTTTTGTACAGAAAAGTGTTTGATATCCAATATTATGAACATGTTCCAGAGTCTCAGGCTTTCCTTCAAACGTTTTCTTGTGGGAAGTAGCATGCTCGTGTAGATTAGTGACCTGTAAGACTGCAGGTTAAGTGGCTCAAGTATACAGTAGGTCAGGGTTGAAGTCCTACATGTCACTGTCCCAGAAGCCAGGGATAACCTATTTCATATTTTTATTTATTAACTTATATAGCTCCTATAACAACTGTAGCTCAGGACTTTACCATAGCAATAAAACATATGAAAAGAAGTGAGTCATCTAAACAAACTCAGTGCTATCCACCATGAAATTTACCTTATAATTGCTGACTGACAGAATTGAATAGAATAACATCTGCTTAAATCATCTAGTTCACCTGCTGCTAATGCAAATATTCTTCCGTATTCTGCTTTGATTACATCCTATTCAGCCTAGGTCAAAGCATACTTAATTTGATTTTTTTTCTTTTAAAAAATCAGTGTTCTCAACAATGCATATTAAGGCTACTCTTTTTTTGGGTGGTGATAACATGCTACACCCTTTATTGCAGACCAGATGGCTCTCTCATTAGACGGCAACTGCATTGGATTTGTGAATATGGATTGAATGTTTCTTACATTAAATACTGTCAGAAAGGCTTGCTGGGCCAGCACCATGGAAACTAAGTGTCTATTGGGGTATGAGTCAGTGATGAATTCCATTCCTCATGAGAGCTTCCCGTATACATTCAGATTTCCTTGCTGAATAGTGAGTGTAATCTGAGTCTATAAAGATTTTTATCTTGTTAGACTTTCCACATGTTCTCAGTCATTGGCATGTTCTGGTAAAGAGAGTTAAAAATACAATAATATCTATGCTGTAATAAATGCTAATAACAGGAGTAATATCATATTTGGTGATCACTTAAGAATCATTAGGACCTATAATTAAACCTCTCAAGGAAATGAGTTAAATATTTAAATTAAGTCATGGAGAAGCTTTGAATTTCATCTCCCCCTTTTTGTTCTCTGTCTGACACGCACGATTTCTCTGATGTATTCCCGTTGGCAGAAGTATCATGCAGTGTTACCTGTTTGCACATTCTCTCTGTGCAGTGAAATCAGATCACTTCAAGTTTTATTGGGGTTGAAAGAATTAAATGGCATGTTGACATGACCATTTCCAGATTGCTATCTTTTTATGGTTGAGATGTTATTAAAAGCACTAAAAATAAACAGTCTTTACCCAGCAGTGTATTCAACCCCCTTTATATAACTCTTAGCTGCTTATCAGATTTTCTGAAAAGAATAGTGTTTCAAAATCTTTTTGTACCTTGAAACTAATGATCTTCTTAGTAGCTGTAAAGAAAAAAAAGAGTGAGAGAGACAACACTAGCCTGTGACTCTGAAGATTATAGCTTTTATACCTTGGAGACAGCTGAAATTGCAGTCATTTTTATGTTTATAACTCTTAGTTAAATTTACCACTTCTGGAAAAAATTGCTAAGTATGGAACGATAAATACAATTAAAACACTATTAACCTTCAATGATAATATGATTTCAAATTAGGATTACCTAAAAGCTGAACAAAAGCAGTGTTTTATATGCAGTTTTGAGAGGCCATTAGTGACTTTCTCTGCAGTGTCAGAAGAAAGAGCGCACAGAGATGGTCTGCTAAAGAATTGGCCTCTGACCAGTGGACAGTCTACAAGGCAGGGGATTTGTTAGATGAAAGAAGAGTTTTAGAATGATACTGATTTAGTATCTATCATCTCACGTGCTCACTATGCTTAACAAACAGTAATTTAAAGCAGGTAAAAGTTGTATCAAGTGTTTGTGCACGCTCTGAGAACACATGTTCTAATTCTCTTCCAAGAGAGATTTGCTTTGCTGCTATTTCTCTTGAGTCTGGACAAGAAATACTAATGAAGACAGTTAATAACTGTTTAATTAAACCTATCTCTGTGCTCAACTGAATAATAGCGATAATTTATAGGAGAATAAGTGTATGCAGCAGATCCAGTAGTCTTTTCATATATTTCCATTTGAGAATTATAATACTTTTAATAGATCAGATTTTGCTGGTGGATTTTTACTAAGTCCCATCAGCAGTGTAGAAGAAACAAATATTTAATATGCTCCAGCTTCAGAGTCTCAACACTGAAAAATGTATAGAAGTTTATCACCATACTATCAGAGCACACTTTACCCAGCTTAAAATTGTATTCAAGGCCTTGCCCAGGAATGAGGAACCATTGCACCATTCCCTCTGTTAGATCACATGCTTAGAATCTAGAGAACAGAATGACACTATTAGGCAGCTCTATACATAAGCTCTGCTGCTCGTATAAAGTGAAAAGCCTGTGCAAAGAGGGGTATCTTGCTTAAATGTGACTAGGTTTAGGGTTAGATTAATTCAAATTTATTAATGTCCAAAATAGCCTCGGGAATTAGATTCACTTTAGTCTTTATGCTTTTAGGTACCTGTGCTGTTAACAGTAATGATACTTAGCACTCTTTAATCCAAAGATCTCAGAGCTAGACAAACAATTGTATTACTTAGGAGCCCTTGACTCTGCTGTATTACATTCAGTGCACACAGAGAACAAAATATGGTCCCCGTGCTGACCATATGAGTATAAGACTAGAGACAACAGATGGATATAGACAGGGAGCAAGGAAACAATGAGTATGACTTCCCTATGGCAAAAAAAAAGCTACTTCAATGAGTCTCAGAGCCTGGGTCACCTGACTTGGGCTTGTGGAGCTATAAATAAGTGTACATGTTCAGGCTCAGCCTGGCACCCAGGTTCTAAAAGCCAATGAGGAGAGGGTCTCAGAACCTGAGATTCAGCCCCAGCGGATATACTGCTGTGTTTGCCCCACAGTGTGAGCCCTGTGAGACCAAGTCAGCTGACATGGGCTCTGAGACTTGCTGGAAAGATGCAATGAGAAGGCAGATATAGTCAAAACAATGGGCTAAGAAAACTAAGCTTGCAGCACCTGTCTCAGTGGATAAAGGGGGGAGCAAGATTGCTTTTGTCACGTTCAGAGAGAAGGATGATGTATGCAAGATGCAAGCTTGCATGAGAGAATTAGCTGTGTAGATGAATAAGAAAATCTGTATCTTAGAGATGTCATGCAGGAAAAAATGGCTTGATTGAGGCATGCCCTGGTGAGGACCTAGAGATTGGTTGAAGATGGTGCCCATTGTAGAAGCATGAGTGACTGGATGATGGTGTTTTCTACAGTGATCAAGAAGAGATATAGCTAGGATGGCTGAACAGGGGGAAATCTGGAGCTCCATTTTAGGCACATAGAGCTTGAGCTAGTGGCTAGATGTCCAGAAGGAGAAATCAGAGAGGCAATCCAAGTTTTTAGTTTGGTCAGGAGGAGATAGGTCTGAAGTCATAGGAGTAGATGAGGCAGGCTGTTTAAAATCATACCACAGTGTTTACAACATATTTAGGACAGAAAATGTGGCAAGGAAAACACCAAAACTTGGACTCTAACAGCTAACAATTTAAAGCTATTCATACACGTCAGAGCACTTGTGTACACTGTTAATGAACTCAGACAGCTTTTTTTTATCTTTAAAAATGCATTCACTGCTAACGGCCCTGAGGAGTAGTGTCTGTATAAGATTCCAGAAATGTCACACTCCATGTGTTGCTATGATCCCTAGAAGTCCTGTTGAGTCAGTATGAATTGATGGAGTCAGCTTCAAGAAGGACTGAGAACTTTTTTAGGATAGCACCAGATTCAGTCATCACTGAGAATTGTGATCTGTTACCATCTGGTTTTTAAGTCTTCATTCATTTGGACTTTACGTATTTTATCTGCGAGTCATATAGCTGTAATACATGTATCTTGCCAAGAGTCCTAGACCATTGTGATACCAGAGTTAACTCAGTCAGTCACCATCCTTACTCTTGCAGCTAATTTGCATAGCGTCATAGAACACCAGAACTGGAAGGGACCTCGAGAGGTCATCAAGCCCATTCAGTCCCCTGTCCTCATGGCAGGACACAGTACCATGCAACAATGTATTGGTTACATGAGGGAGACTGCATAGATGGAGGATTTCATGTTCTGCTGCCACACCCAAGTGACAGCACAAGCTTTTAACTACTGGTAGATTATGCAAACGCCACATGTAAACATTAGCTTACCTCAAATTACCTCTTATTACACACTTAATAAGACATACTCTAAGACATGCACTTAATAAGACATGCACACATCTTCACACGTGTATACAAATGTATCATACAAATATTTTTCTCTCTTTAAAGAGGACTTGTCTGATAACGAAGAAGTGTTCCCAAAAGAAATCACCAAATGGAGTTCAAACGATCTCATGGATAAAATTGAAAGCCCTGAATGCGATGTCCAGGGTAACTTATTTCTTTTTACTTAACACTATACTTAGCATTTTTACAGTCACTTAATTTAATCTTCATGACCAGCCTCTAAAGAAGATAAAATTTTTTATCTCCATTTTACAGATGGAGAAACTGAGGCAGGGAGAAGTGACTTGCCCAAGGCCTCAGAGAATGTCACTGTCCAAGCAGGGCATAGGAATAGGAAGATCTTGTCTCTGACTCTCTTACATTCCATTTCCGTTAGATTTCTTACTATAGCAAAAGGAATTATCTGACAAAATGATTAAATGTTCAGTCTTAAATCACCCATGTATTCCTCACACTTTTTAACTCCTTATTCCTCCTTGCTCCTTCCTCACGCTACATGTCTTTCTGTTAGGAAAAGTGTTAGCCTTCTCACCTGTATCCTTCTAATCCGATAAATATCCTCCTTCTCTAAATCTTTTTGAAGTGCTGAAAGGAAATTGACTCATCAAGTTAGACTGATTCATCCAGTGATATGGGTGAGGAGAATATTACACTCCGCTTTCTTGAATCAAGTAAATCTACACATGAAAGAACAGGACAATCCCCTTTCCCTTGTTAGAGTTCAGACAGCCTGTTCTTGTATCACTGACTGTTTGCTGTGTAAGGGTATCTCCCACTGCAGCTCTTTAATTATTTGAGAAGAACATGTAGTGCAGATATCTCTTGATGAAGAAACATCTGGCCAAATTTAGACTGTTAGAAATTCGCAATTCCATTTCCTTCAGTGGGCTCCTACATGCTCAGCCCAAATCTGTATTGGGCCCCTTTTGTTCAGTATGGGCTGTGTCCTCAGCTGGATGTTCTTTAGAAAAACTGCCATGCTAAAAAAGAGAGAACTACTGGAACATTTAATGATAGCATAGCTCATGGGTTCTCAACTTGACAGGTCACCATAAGTATTAGGATCACTCATACCCATCTTTCCCATATTGCTAAAAAGGAGGGGAATCTCATTAGGGAGTCTTGATATGGAAAAAGTTGAGACGCACTGCCACGACTGATGTTGTCATTTATACAGCTATTATATAGAACGGAGTCAGTCTGTACTTAAAATAGAAACCTCTTTAATTCCAGATGACTTGTATCATGAAACATCAACAGAGTACCATGTTGGTTCCAGTGTGGAAAGGCTAAGCATCATAGAGGTAAGCACTCAGATTGCATTGAATTAAAATCCCCTGTTTGTTTAGAGAATGTAGCTGGTGAAGCAATGGAATAAATAGCACACTTCATTGCTGCAAATGCTTTTTGTGCATCCCCCTGCCATCTCTGTGTCATGGGGCTAGTTCATGACCATGCTTACTTAGTTCTTTCCCTAAGATACCTACCAATGGAATGTTGTTAACCGTACATACAAAAAACTACAAAACTTATGAACTGCAATCATCCCTCAGCTGAAAGAGCAAATGATGCACTCTTTAGCTAGCCTAGCAGAAAACCTGTTCAGATGTAGCTGTGAATGCACGGTTCAGAACCCTATTTGAAAATCACTTTCCAACTTAGTTACAGAGATGGGTCGAAATCTGAGCCCTGGATGCAAACAACCCTGATGTTCTGGGAAGTTATGAGCTCTTTGTGGTTCAGACTCATCTTTTGTTGTAGAAAAAATGGGGCAGGGATTTTTATTTCTCACTGTGGAGAGACATGCCAGCTCAAATCACGTTACGGATAAATCCTCCCAACCTCTAGTTTTTTTCCAAACTGAACATTTGAAGAAATGAGGTGGAAAACACATAAAGGGAGGGTGTAATAGAGTTATTCTAAAATCTGGGAATTGTTCCTTATAGGGAGGAACTTTGTTTTATTTTACAAATTTAACAAGTCTTAATTATCCAAGAGAAGTTATATTTCAAGAAACATGTATCTTGAAATCATTTTCTAGGGTTTGATTGTATTAAATAATCCAAATAGCTCTCTCCACCCCTAAACTAGTAAAAAATTTCTTGGGTGTCCTTCCTGTCCCTTTATGAGCAGAAGTCATTGAACTTGACAGTAAAGTACCCTCCAAACAACTGCTGATAAACCTCCAGATGATTTGTCCCAGGTGATTCATACATCTCAGAACTACAAAGGAAAGAACTACACAGACAAAACATTTATTACTGAAAGTAAAAGCAATACTGACCTGGTAAAACAGTTCCTCCCATGCTTTTAATGATGCACTTCCAGATAAGAATCCACTTTACATACACTGTAGGTCAAAGTGAGTGAAGGTATAAGTAATAGTGTAAGTTACAGAAACTAACAATAATAATGAATAATACTTTGCTCTTATACAGCATTCTATCCACAGCAAATTCGAACTAGAAACTCTGTTTCTTGAAGTCTTTAAATATAATCTAGACATCTTTCTAAAGATTCTGTAGTTCAACCAGAAGTTATGGGCTTGGCACAGGATCTGTTGTATGAAATTCTTGGGCTTATTTTGCATAGGAGGTCAGGCTAGATGATCAGAATGGTTCCTTTTAGCATTAAAGTCTGTGATTCTCAAAGTACTTTTGAGTTGGATTGAGTATCATTACCCCCATGTTACAGATAAACACTTCATTCAAAGATCTTGGCTCCTCTGACACTGGGTGAATGTGTGGAAGAGCTCACACTGTTATTACTTGTGCTAGGGAAATTTAAGCTTTGAGTTATTCTGCAGAACTCATGATCAGACTCACAAAATTCATTATAAAAATTATATTGAATTCCAAAAAAAGGAATGCTCAAAGAGCCGATGCTTGGGTTAACCTAATAAGTGCTGGAATGTAGACTTTGTTACCATACAGGGAGAGAGGATTCATGCAGAATTCCCACTGTGTTTTTTGTAAATATTATGTGATCACCTTGAATGTTTTGACTTGGTCCGATACAGCGAATATTAGTAAAAAAAGTCAATGACACAAGTTATTACTCGCATTTTGAATAATATGCTACAGGTTAGACTGGCTATTTTTGTGCACACTTTTTGGGGTATCAGCATTACCTCAGAGATATTTTGGGAAGAAAGAATCAGGTTTCTTTAAAGATACCCCTACTCCTTCTGGGACTTGAAATAAACCACTTGCCCACCTTTGTGTATCTTGAAGTACACAGTTACAGTTGTATGGGCAGTGTGTGTGTTTTGCTGCTATTGGGTAGGAATCCACCTCTGCCCTGGAAGTCCCAGTATTTCAGGGGCAATGTTGTACGAATATTTTGAAAGGCTGTGGAATAGATGGTGCTAAATTAACAGTGTTGTCATGGCAGATACCAAAGGCGTGGGGAAAATAAGTACTTCTACTATATTTTGTATCATTTCCTTTTAGGATGAATCAGTGCAGCCATTAATGCAGCCAAGCAAAATCCATGTCCTAATCTTGGTACTTCATGGAGGAAACATCCTGGATACAGGAAGTGGTGATCAGAATTCTAAACAAGGAGATGTCAATACTATCACAACAGTGTTTGACACGGTCATGAGGGTGCATTACCCAGCTGCTCTTGGACACATTGCAATCAAGCTAGTCCCTTGCCCAGCCATCTGCTCAGAAGCCTTTTCACTGGTATCCAAGTAAGTTAGTGCTCCTTTACCCTGGAGATGAATACATTTGTAAAAGTTTTCTTCCTGTTGTGCATCTATAATCAGCATTGTGGGGTATGCTCTGTACTGGATGTGGGTGCTGATTATTGAGGAGAGCTAGCCATACACCTTTGAGAGTGCACTTTATTAATAAACCAGCCTCAATTTCATACATGGCTGTAACGATTGCAATAGCAATGCAGCCAGAGTTCTGCAATTCAGTTATTTAAATGAATCAGATAAGTATTTAAATTTGAATTTACAGAGTTATTGTGTGGGGGTCATTCTAACTGTGTGTTCTCTGAAGGTTTAGGTTTAAAGAGGGAAGAAATGTGTTTACCCCTGCCCCAGGGCACTTGTAGCAGCAAGAAAACATACAGCTTTTGTACTTCGAGGTTATTTTATGATCTGAAACTGATTGTGTAGGCTGTAGATGGTGAACTCAACGCAAGCCTGTCTCTTTCCTTTCCTTTCCTTATATTCAGCCTCAGCCCTTACAGTTATGATGAAGGTTGCCTCTCTAACAGTCAGGATCACATTCCACTCGCTGCACTTCCTTTGCTAGCAACATCATCCCCACAGTATCAGGAGGCGGTAGCCACGGTGATTTTGAGAGCCAATCAAGCCTATAGCGAGTTCATTAAATCACAAGAAGGCACATCATTTACTGGCCAGGTGAGTAAGCTACTGTTGTTTTTAGTAACAATAAAATGAAGAGCAAGCAAGGCCATTTCCCTCTGAATCTCTGTTTTTATTAATCTCTTGGAAAAGCTGAAATTTTGTCAGTGCTGGCCTAGTCTATTAAAATGTTTTCTTGGGTTTTTCGTTTTGTTTTTGAGATAAAGATTTTCCCCTATTTTACATTGTTATTATTGGAGACTAATGTTCATAAGCAGAAAATGCAAATTAGAGCTAAAAAATTAGCTATAAAAACTTGAAGTTTAAACAAAAGACCCTTTCGGTGTGATATATATCTCCAAATGAGGTGTAAGAAATGCTCTTTATCTGTTTTTAGTATTCATCCGGTCCCTATTACTGTAACATCTGAGATCCTCACAATCATTAATGTATTTATCCTCATAACAGCCCGAGCAGTAGGCCAGTGCTATTATCCCCATGTTACAGATGGAGAACTGAGGCATGGAGAGGCTATGTGACTTGCCCAGGGTTGCACAGGAAGGTTGTGAGAAGAGAATTGATTCTGGGCTTCCTGAAAACCATCATGGTGCTCTAACCATGGGAATGTCCTTCCTCTCCGTGTATGACAAGTGCTTCTGCCTATCCCCAGCATTTATAATCAGGGAATTCACAACTTCCCATATGGAAAGAAGTTCTCAGCTCCCTCCTCAAGCCAGAACTGCTCCATAGCTGGAAACCTTCCAAGGTAGCTAACAGCCTGGTAGAGAGGAACTGCTGATCCAGAAATCACTCGTCTGAGACATGATGGCCAATAATTCTATAACAGCTTGGGCTAGCTAGAGCTCGTGGGCAGATACTATCTGATTAAGCAGTGATGCTGATAAATACATTAAGAATCTCATGTTACCCATTTTCTGGGTTCAGTTGTTTTAGTCCTTTGGCCAGTATTTTTGTGAATTCAAAGTGAGGGGGATTATTTGGAGTTTTTTTCCCATCTCTGGTTGCTCTTTCAGGTCTGTTTGGTAGGGGACTGTGTAGGAGGAATCCTAGGATTTGATGCCTTATGTTACAGCAATCAGACTGTGTCTGAGAGCCAAAACAGCAGCCGACGAGGGAGTGTTGTGAGTGTGCAGGTAATGTAGCCTACCAGAAACCAGTCATTATAACCGTGTTAACCATAGAACTTCCCAGTCTGCCCCTGGTTCTAGGCGGAAGGGGTGGTTCCACCTTTAACCTTTCCCTACTCTACCTCCAGTAATCCCCCTGTGCCAAATGTCATAATATCAGCAATAGTCACCATTGCTAAACCACTTGACAAAACATAAGGATGCATTTTAAAAAACATGGACTGTGTCTAACTCATTTAGGGTTTTCATCAGAAAGAATGAAGCTCCATTTTCCAGTTTCATGAATGGTATTAGCACACTGGAGGTTTGTGCTTGTGTCACCACTGTTGGGGTAGGCTTTGCCCAACCCTGCTATGTTTTATTGTTTTGTATTGTACGTCAGCTTGGTAGCTATAGTTGTTCATGTCCTTTTTACGCTTTTTTGTTGTACCATGAGGTAAGTAAAGTAGAAAAATTTCAGGATTGCACCTAGATAGGGAAGGTGTGTTAGGAAATTGAGATATTTTTGAGCTGGAACAAATGAGGAGGCAGTGAGATTATTTGAAGAGAGAGGGTCTGATGTGGTTGCACTTCTGACTCAGCTATCTGATGCATAGGCCTGTGTACTTCAAATCCTAGGACACTGACCTCTTGTCTCCTGGAATAATTGTGAACAATAGTTACTGTTCCAGTGGCTCCAACCTGGAGGCCAGCCGACACCTCAGCAGAAGCAACATTGATATTCCTCGTAGCAACGGAGAGGATCCAAAGAAGCAGCTGCCTCGGAAAAGGAGTGATTCATCAACCTATGAAATAGACACAATAAAGCAACACCAGGCATTCCTTTCAAGGTAAGGCTTCAAAGGAACAGTGAGTCAGGAGTCCTTGGGGGCAAGAGAGGCACCTATGGGCAGTTTTAATGTTGGTTTGTAGCCCTGGGGAGGGCAAGGATGAGGAATGTTGTTGAAGAATATCAGATGTGTTCAGATTCCATTGGCAAGTGTGGACTTTACAGAGGAATTTCCAGCAGCATTGTTTGGTGCTGTGTGATTCTGAGGACAAAATGAAACATGAGCTGCTACTATGCTGCACTCATGTTACCTGAGGAGGGCAGGGAACAGCTGCATAAGAGTAGCATCAGGTTGGTGGTTTGGTTTGGTTTCGTTTTTTTGCCATGTTACCTGCAGCAGGATGGGGGATCCCTAAACATTGAGCTACTTTGTCTGGATATGAACACTAATCCTGGATCCTTCCCAGATACCCAGGATCCTTCCCTATCCTGGAGTCACAAGTCCAGGTAATGGTCTCTGGCTTCCAGACCATGGGGTTTGGAATGTTCTAAGCACAGCTCTAGAGAGTAGGGTTGCCAGACGGTTTTACCAAAAATACCGGACACCCTCCTCCCCCACAAAAAAAAGCGCTGGGAAATTTTTGTTGACCAAAGAAAAGAACCCCGGAAACATGTTGTTGAGCCAAAAAAGAAGAAAGCGCGCTGGGCTGCTGAAAATTCAGTCGCGGACCCTTTCATTGCCAGGCCGCTCCCCTTGCCATTTCTCCCCTCCCCCATCCCCGCTGCATGTCCATCGGGTGCGAAGCCGGAAAAAGCAGAAAATACTGGACATTTTATGTGTCCGGTATTTTCTCAATTTCTTTACCGCACAGAAGGCACAAATACCGGGCTGTCCGGTTCAATACCGGACACCTGCCAACCCTACTAGAGAGTCCCCAGAATTTCTCTGCTTTGTCTAGTACTGACCCTGACCCTGTTTAAGGAGCAGCGTTGACTGGCTCTGAAGGGTGGTTCCAACCAAGCATTCTTGCCTGGAGTTGGATGGCAGCAATCCAGGGCTTCACATGTCAACCCTGGAGATGAGGAATTTTTTGGAACTCTCCACAGTGAAACCCTTGGAGAGGAATTGGAGATGAGATGAGCGTGGATCCTAAAAGAACAGAATCCCAGGCAGAGAAGGAAAAGACCAATTCGGTCCCATCCAGTATGTCCCTAGTTAGTGCAGAAGTGTCCTTCATAGGTTACCAGACTCAGGAAAGACAGAGTTTGCTGTGAAGAAGGTTTTTATTCTTGCTCATCTGCCTGAATTTTCACTTTCAGGAAATATTTTTTCCTGAATCCCTTAGAGCACAGACAAAGCCAGAAGTATGTTGCATATTTGTTCTTTTGCCCACACATATAGCTAATACCACCTCTGCTGTTAACCACCTTCTCCAAGTCAATGTGTATCCCTTACTGAGCATGGAGCCTGTTCAAGTACATCAAAAGTTTGTTTCAGTTTCTTCTTATATATTTATATTGAGGCTCATAAGTAGCATAATACTGAACTTTTTAAATGGTTCTCTAAACAATCAATTTATTATTTTTGATTGAATTACTTTCCTACAGGAAAATCCTATTACCACTTAGATCTGGGGTGGGCAATAATTTTTGGTGGGGGGCCACTCCAAACTTTTGGACAGTGGTCAAGGGTTGCATTTTTCTGTGGAGGAGGTTGCAAGGTCTAGGGTGGGAATTGGGTGCAGAAGGGCACATGGAGTAAAGGATTTGGGTGCAGGAGATGGGGTGAGGTGTGAGTGGGAATTTGCGTGAAGGAGGGGGTTGTGACCTGGGTGAGTGGATTGGGGTGTAGGGTCAGGAGGGGGTTGGGTGCAGGAGAGGATTCTGGCCTGGGGAGGGGCTCTAGGAGGAGGTGCAGGGTCTGGGGGAGTTGTGACCTGGGGCAGGTGGGTGCAGAGGGTTTGGATGGTGACCAAGGGAGGGAGTTGGGATGCAGGAGGGGCTGGGGTGCCAGAGGCAGACTCTGACTGGGAGGCACGTACCCAAGCCAGCAGCCCTGCAGCACCCCCAAGGCAGGCTGGGCTCCCTGCCTGCTGCAGCCCCAGGTCATTTTAAACTGCATTTTAAACTGTTCCCTCCATGTGGCTCTCAGCTCCTGGAAGGGAAAGAGGCTTGTGCTGCTCCCCCTCCCCCAGGCCAATCTTTCAGCTCCTATTGGCTGGTTGTTTCCAGCCCATAGGACCTGAGGATTGGGCAGGGGGGCCGGGAGATTACACGAAGCCTCCCCCTCCCTGCAGAACTGAGAGCCACACAGACTGTGCTTTAAACTGCAGCAGTTGCGTGCCTGACTGTCCCGGCAGGGTGGTCCGCAGGCCAGATCCAGTGGCTTGGCAGGCTGGATCTGGCCCCTGGACCTTATTTTGCCCAGCTCTGACTTGCATACTATTCAAGGAGTGCCTCTTTGAAGCAGGATGCTTGTGTCCTGATTGCTGCATTTCCATCAGCTTGTGGGATTAGGAAGGTTCTAGATATTTTCTACTGATCCTTCCTGTTCACTACCTGACAAATGATGAAGCCTATAGGCAGCTCCCAGTCTCATTTTCCTACACCAGCTAGGGTCTTCTTTCCATTCCAACTTGGGGGCTTGGACTCTGCTGGCGTATCAGGGCTCTTTACTAAAAGAGAGAAGCTATGAAAGTGAATAGCATGGGAACATGGAGCTGCTATATTAAAAAAGATGGCTGCATTTAGGAAAACCAGTAAGCTCTTTGCAGCAGGCTAATAAAAGACCATCAGTCTCTTGTTGTAGCTTATTAAGGCAGCCTCCTATATTAGCCAAGCGAATGCTAGCCAAACCAAAATGTATTGCTTTCTTCTCTTTGTTTGCTCTCATAGCCAGAGAGGTGTGTGTCCTGGACTGAACTAAGGAAGATGGGTATATTTCACTTCCTGTTTACTTTGTAAAATGGGTGGTGTGGGCCTGGTGTGTATTTCAGATACTCGCAGTCCATTGTGTTTACCCCTCTCTGATTGCATATAAGAAACAAGTTACATTACTGAGCCAATCTGTTTACACTCTGCTTATGATGGTTGATTAATGAACAGGGGGTAACCAGTACAATCTCCTATTACTACATAACTTTATTACTAGTATCAGTTTTCACTATGAAAACCAAGCTATGTTGTAACATGGTTACATGACTTAGTGCAGAGATCTTGGCAGGAGAGAGACGCAAGTTTTCCTAATGAGCACAGCAAATGTGTGTCATTCAGGCAGCCTGGCATATGGCGATCTTTCCATCAATCCCCAATTCAGACTTCTAACACATGCCAAAGACAGATTAATTTTCATTCGTGTGTTAGACTTATCCACTTCTTTGGGATAAAGCCCAGCAAAGCCAGAGCATCATCTGGTGAGACGACCACACTTTTATTTTTAAATTCAGTCCTTCTGTACAGCTACAGTAATTTGGTGTGTTGTTTTTATATTGTTGTCAATCAGTTGACTTGCTACTAAAGACAATTTGATCCAGTCTAATTAATGCAGCTGTTGCATTCTAAAGGGAGAGCAGGACAATGTGGATTGTTTGGGGTGTGATGGATTCTGGTTCCCCCTCAGATCTCATTTCCTTTGATCCCCAAAAGGACTGTTGCATGCCCACTAAAATGAGAAAAACCGTACCAAACGGCTTAGTAGAGTGGGCATTCTCTTTACCATACCTGACCTGAGGAAGGCTGAAGGAAGGTGCTTAGAATGCAACAGAAATTGGAACCCACCTAGAAACTCCATTCCTGCCACAATACATCATGACATCTATCATTTTGTGTGTTCATTTGAATCAAGCTCCTGATGGGCTAATTCTTCCCTATGAGTGTGAACTTATTGCTTATTAAGTTGTCTTAGAGTTACACATAAAACCATCATGTTTCAGCTCTGACAGCTAAAATGGTTCTAATTTTATCAGAGGATTGTTCTTTTGCACACACACTTCTAACATCACACACTCTAGCAGTGCAACCTCATGGAGAATTGTTCATATCATAGGAAGGGAAACATACTCATTTGAGCTGTCATTGCTGTTCACGGTCTTGATGCCACTGTTTTGACTTTCTCAGTAATTTATGTGCATAGTATAAGCAAGCTTAATAACTTACTCTCATTGGTACCAAAACTCTAGACATAGAGCTGGCTGTATATTACAGGGAATACATGACAGTGTAGCATGGAGCAAAGGTTTTAATAGTGTCTGTCTACATTGGCAGCCAGTGGAAGTACTGCCTCTGGGGTGCTGCCTTACTCACCACAATGAGGAAATAAAATCAGAGTGAAACCAATTTACCCTCTTCCCAACTGTGTGTGTCATTTGCAGCTGTTAATTTGTCAGACTGGCCTTCCTGGATGAAAGATGAATGGAAGGGCACCTGCTCCAGTATCCCAGATGGCCTAATACACACAGCCATGTTCCACTGGGGACTCCAAGGCAGCAGCAGTCATAGGACTTCACTGCACACCCCGACAGCCACTATGTTTTTAGATGTGCCCTTAAGGAATGAGCACCTGCTGCTTATAGAGCTAGGGCACTGTGTGAGATGCTGTGACTCTTCTAGAATGCTGCCCCAGAGCCAGCAAAGGCAGTGTTGTTTGAGTGGTGCCTTACTCCAGGCCAGTAGAACTCTCCTGTCAAACCAAGCTGTCATTTAATTCATCCCACTTATTTTACAGGAGATTTTTTCAAAAATGTTACAGATAGCTTCAAAATACTCTGTTGGTATTGATCAGTATTTTATGTCTTAAATTCCTCCTGCTGTAAATAATAATAATACAGCCAGATTGCCTTGGTCCAACTCTGTAGGCCTTGGGAAATTACAAGTCAGACTCAGATCCCTAGAGTCTAAAAAAAACCCCCTCTTTATTCACTAAAATAATCTTTTTCTAATTCATACATCAGGATACGTAGTATATGATATCTCACAATCCACCTTTGCTAGAATAGAAATAAGCACTTTTTCCTGTTGAAGATTGGAGTGATTCCAGGCTCATCCAAGTAAGAGAGCGTGTGTTTCTAATACTATTGGAGTTCCAGAAATATTAAACTTTATATTTGTCCCACACTCAGTGCCAGATTTATGCACAAGCTAATTAAACTACAATTTAGGGCCTCTGATTATGAGGGTCTCTAAATACAATACTAGATTTTAGTTGAATCCTTGCCTATGTACATAGGTATATATGCAAATATAAAACTTTATTATTTCTATTTTCATTGTCCTTTCTGTTAGAATATACACATTTTTGGTAATGCTATGGGGCCTCTTAAACGTGACATAGTATATGGCCTCAGCATATTTTAATCCGGCCCTGCCTGCACTTCAAACCCACTCAGTTTTGCAGGGAAACAAAACTTTGTTTCAGACATTGTGGCAGGGGGAAGAGGGACAAATTAGGGATAGGCTTTATATTTTTTTAATTGAAGCTTTCTGAGGTTGCTCAGCATGGGTCAAGAAGGTGTTTAAAATGTGAAAAGTCATGACACACGTGGATTACTGGGCAGAATTCAGGAATGGATATTGTTGGTGCATGATAAATGCAGCTTATCACATGGTTGCTCTCTTTATCACATGGAAATCACCATATTATATGGGGTATGTGTATATGTTTTTATACAAGCTTATTCTGTTAGAAAACTTTGTGGTACTCAGCGCTTAAGAATGTAGGAAACCCTTTTGCAGATTTTGATCTTTCTTTCTCTTTCCCCTCCCATTTTCTTTTTCCTTTACTTTGTAATACCCTAACATTTGTCCAACTTCCTTGAGGAAGAAATGGGTAAGCAACAGCTCGCTGCTTTCTGTAGCTTTGAGAAATAGAATTATAAAATAAAAAAAGATGAAAGGAATTATGTTGACAAGAGGAGAGACAGTAATAGCAATACATGTACTTGGAGTTAAATTAAAATGTATTGTAAATGCTGCCTTTTGCATGGTACTTTAGTAATTTTTGTTTGCTGTTGCTAGCATACAAATTACTACTTCTGTAGTGGCAGCCAGCATTATACTTAAACTTACAAAAAGTGCATTAGAGATTGGAGGAGTGGGGACAGGAATCCTAAAGATTGTAACTCACTTGTAGCTTGAATTTATCGGCTGGATCATACCAGTAAAACAAGGGGACTTTGCTTTGATAGATAGATCACTAGCATGGAGAAGCACAGGTAATTAATGGATATGTTTCCTTTTGTTAAAAGGAGAGTTGTCTACATGATTGGCCACGGTACCAATCTGTGTTCATTTTCTCTAAAAAAACAAATAAACAGACCTTTATGAATAACATTTTGGCTTTTTACCTTGTTTTTATTTATTGATTTATCGTTGTTTTAGTTTACATTCTAGTGTTCTGAGAAATGACCCAGGATCCAGACGATCGAGTAGCTCCACGATGTTGGATGGAGGAGGCCTTGGGAAATTTGAATTTGAGATCACTGATTTCTTCCTGTTTGGATCTCCCTTGGGCTTGGTCCTTGCATTGAGAAAAACTGTCATCCCAGCTCTTGACAGTAGGTTTTGGCATGTACCGGTGATTCTACTTAGCGGGCATTTTAAATATCTTCTACTACATAAAGCTTTCAGACTTACAAAGAGGGAATCCAGTAATTTAGATGAGATGAACTGTAGAACGTACAGTAAAACTAAATTATAGATGTGTAGTTCCACCTTACAAGTTAGTACTAGCTGCTCATGTAAATATTTATTATACAATTTGCCATTTAACTCTAGACAACAAAAATCTAAAAATGTGCTGCAAAAAATGTAGTAAAGTATGTTCCAAAGGAACATCAGTTGTCCTGATTGATTTACTACTGGAGTGTGATGGAAGTAAGCACTCTTCAAGGGCTTTTCTCCCCCTAGTAATGCACTTTACAAATAGAGAATCACCTTTTCAATAGATTTATACAAACCTCATAAATAACTTTGTAATACTTGAGAGTTTCTTTTCTCCCCCTCCTTTTCTGCTTAGTCTTTCAGCTGAGGCCAGCCTGCCAACAAGTGTATAACCTGTTCCATCCTGCAGACCCATCTGCCTCCCGCCTGGAGCCCCTTTTGGAAAAGAGATTCCATGTGTTGCCTCCCTTCAATATTCCACGCTACCAGAGATTCCCATTAGGGGATGGGAATTCTGCTCTTCTGGGTACGTCAGTTTCTGTCTGTTATCTGCCTATGGCTCAATGGCTGTGTTCTGAGCACAATTGATGAGGTCAGGGAGTGTTTTAACTGTGTGAGATCCACAGGATTGGCCTCAGTGTTTAGCTTCTTTGGAAAGTTTTCAGGCAAGTGGATTCCTCTTTACAAATTTAGTGCCTTGCATCCAAAATGCCATTGTTGTCACTTATTATATAAAATCCACAAATCACTGTGAGTCAATACGCAATGTCCTCTGTGTTGTGCACCATTTTACATGCCAATCAGCGCTTGAGATTGGAGCCCCGTTTCATAGGGGCATGATCAGTTAGGCCTAGATTTAGTGACTTGATCTTTCAGGGGATCAGCAATGGCTGGGAGGGAGCAAAGCAAAGCCATGCAAGGGATGCAGTTTGCTTTGTTGCACACCATCCATATGCTGGAAACAAGCTGAGGGGACTGAGTGCGCAAATACAATTAGCTATGCATGACACATTCTGTTGAACTGCTGCCACATATTTTGCCCATGCAAATGACTCAAGTAAGGGGGCAGTTGCTCAGAAAGCCCACTATCAGTTCTTGTAATCTACCCATGTGTAACCCAGCAGTTGGAGACCTCTTTCAGCCTAACAAACTTATCTATAGTGAAACTCCATTTATAGTGAAAACAAGTGCAGAGTCCAGATTATTTCAGTGCATCTCAGTGTACAGATTTAAATTCTTATGGAAGTAAATCACCATTTGTTTGGGGGAATTATTTTCTCACTATAAGATGATTTCAGTATAGATACTGTAAAATTATGGTCAGTGATCATTTGAAAAGCTGTATGGGAGGTTTTCCTTTTCTCTTCTTGTACAAATGCCATTCCTGTGCTTCCCTCTGACTTTATAACTGTTTTAACTGGTAAGGCACTGAATTTAGACTTATTTGAAAGATCATCTGTATTAGCTTCTATTCCTCTACTTGAAGATTGGTCCTTTGTAAAAGACCCTGAATTGTAGTTGTTTGTATGTTTTACAGTTTGTGGCCACATGTTGGTTGTTCTTGTCCTTCTGTTTTCTTCCCCATCTGCTTCTAGTTGAGACAGTCCAGAACAACCCCATTCTTCTCGCGGAAAGCAGCCCATTGGTTGCTCTCCAGCACCAGGACAGCTTCATGGAAACCAGTATACCTGTTCCTGTTCTGAATTGGCAAGATGTTTCCAATAAAAATGCTGTTTTTGCTGAGTGTGTGTAACCTACCCTTTTCTAGTGTCTTGTGTTGTGTACTTGGGGCGCTCTTTGGAGAATGGTCTTCCACCTCATAGGACTGAAAGCTTTGCACTGTGTGCCTGAATATGACAAGTGAAGTACCTGCATAACCACTATTCTTGGGTCCCAAGCAAGAATGGGACCACAAGTCACTGGCAGGGAATTGTAGAAACTGAGCTGTGAGTTGTCTCCCCTTCTACTGCTAATGCTTGGAAGGTACAATTGGGACTGCACAATGAGCTTTTCTTCTGGTCTAGCTACTGGAGATGCATCTAGAGGCCAAAAGGCTCTGGGCCTCAGGCTTGCCTTTCTTTTGCTTGAGGCCTGCCTTGAAGCTGATACAATTTATGCAGTGTACAGAATCTGCCATTGAAACTGGCACATGGTTTTTGCTTGCAGTACACAAAGTTTGCCAGTGCAGTCAGCTCATAACTGCAAAATAAATCTATAACAGAAAGTGACTAGATATTGTCATGGTGCACATTTTATATTTAGATAATTTTTCAACACAGTGGACAAAGCTTTCAGGACCCAAATGTTTTAATTGATTTCTCAAATAATTTCTGCTTTAAAAATAAGGGTGGTTTTTTTTTGTTGCTATCAACAATGCTGCATGACCATTTTTTCTCAATTATAGCTGATACCATGTCTGCAAGTTAATGACTTTATTTATTTTCTCTTATATATAACTTTTTTATGCTTCCGGCCCCTTTTAAATATGCCCCTTGGAGAGCTTGAACCTGCAGCCCTTACTCATGTCAGTCACCTCTTACCCATTTTGCTGAGTGCTAATTTCAGAACAGCAGCGCCTACCAATGGTTATATTGGATAGAGGATAATGTAGAAAGATTTTCAAAGCAACACATGCATGCTAGGTGCCCAATTGCCATTCATGCCTTTGGATACTCTCTCCCCCATTGTTCTCTAGGAAGGCCAGTAGGAAAGGACACTACAGTATTGCCTACTGTTGCTTTCCAGTTCACTGACACAAGGTCACTGAGCCTTCATCCCATTTTAGCTGACTGACCGTGACTATGCATGCAGAAGACTCTTCTCCCATCTCAGGAGTGTCATGTGGCCTAGCTCTGCTCATGTCTGACTCTACCAATGGGGCTGCAAGTGAATTTTCAGGACTAAATAAAAAGCTGCTTGAATCTCTTTTTCTTTTGCAATTAAGGGTGGAATTTTTCCAAAGCATGCAGCATTGGCCATCGCCATCATTGGGAGCAGAGCTAGGCCAGTGCTGAGAATTTTGTTTAAAATGCCATTCTATTTTTTTGCTTTTAACTACAGAAAAGCTCCTTGCTTCAGTGCCACAATGCAACCTATGCATTCCTTTACAGGGCACTGTGCTGCATTGAAATAGACTGTTCCTTCACTCCATGGAACCCTGCCAATCCAGGAACTTAACTTAATGCTACTGATGGTTTAGGTAGCTCAGTACTGGTCATTTGGTGTCGTAGTTACTGAGTGCATTGAAAAATAAGTCTTAAAATTAAGAGGTACAGCATTTGATTATGTATGAAACTCCACAGCCCATAATTGGAGAAGTGAGGATTTTCTTCTCTCCTGACCCTTTGCTCACTTTGTAACTACAGTGGAACTTTACTTATTCGCACTGCATCAATCTATGCACTCTGTAATACACACACAAAGGCAGCTTCTTGCAGCTTCTCAGCCAAGATCTGCTAGTAGTTGTGCTACCATGTGAGCTTTCCAGTTTCCAAACCTTAATTATCCAGACAAAACACACCATCAAATTTTTATCACACAAAGTACATTTAAGCCAACATAGTCAAACATAGGCACCTAAATCTGTACCAAGAGACTTAAATAAGTGGCCTGATTTTTCTAAAAAGCTTGTCACCCACAACTCCCCTTTCAGTGACTTACGTATCTAACTTTAGGCTCACCGTGCAAAACATTGACCTTAGCCCACAGTTAAAGTTATCTTAGTTAGAACTAAATTGCACCTGTCAAATTAAATGGAGAGATTCTGGAGGATTTATGAAAATATGAAAGCAGATATAATTAAGGCTGTGTAAGGAAGCACTGCTGTCAGAGCCAATATTTCACTCAACAAAGGAACAGACTCCTTTACCTGCACATAGAGTTAAACTCAATATGTTAGTAAAGTTAAAAAAAAAACTTAGACTTTTATATGAATGAGAATAGTTTCTGGTGACACCAGTTAGGATGATATCAAAAAGACTGTCAATCTTCCTGCTTCAGATCTAGTATTGGCAAACTCAGGTGTTCAAAAATCATGAGTCAGACCCCAAAAATCATGAGATTGGTTTAAATATCTTGAGATTTTTCTTTTCATAATTTGTGTTAAAGTTTTGCTTTCTGATTTTTAAGCCTTTAGTTGGGGCTCCCATTGTGTTCCCCAGCTTCCTAGCCTACACGATTGGGGGTTTTTTTGTTTGTTTTGTTAAATGAAAGATGCAATTGTCCTGCAATCTGAGTCCATCAACTGGGGCTCTAAGAAAAAACCCAAATAATGTGGGAGACTGCCATTTTGGATCAATCTTGCTATGTATCTTTTGGCGCAATTGAAGGTTGGTCCTTGTTCCCTGTTGTTGCCAGCTGCAGTTGGGAAGAAACGTGCCCCCCCCCCCTTCCATATAGTTTGCAAAAGCAGGTGCATGTGCCTTGAGGGTTAAGACTCTAAAGCATCTGGCATTAGTGTAAGACCACGATGCCAGACATGATGGGCCATTAGTAAGGTTAAGATTTTGGCATAGATATTTTTAGTAAATGTCACGAGTGGGTCACAGCCAATAAAAAAAATCACAGAAGCCCATGACCTGTGCATGACTTTTACTGAAAAAATATCCATGACAAAATGGGAAGCTCTGCTATAGGGCCCCCACCAGGGAAGTTACATTTTGAGTAATTGACTAATTGACTAGTCGATGAAATTTGCATCAATTATTTGATTAGTCGATAGGGCACCTCCTCCTTCGAAGTGTAGCAACAGCCCTAGGGCCATTGCTACACTTCAAAGGCGAAAGTGCTGCCGGGAGCACGGGGCCAGTGGGACAGTCCCCACAGCGTTTCAAAGTGGCAGCACCAAATGGAGCCCAGGCAGCACGGCATGGAGCCTCAGGCTCCGTGCAGCACTGCTGCTTTAAAATGCCACGGGGAGCCTGACGTCCGGCTGCATGCGGCGTTTCAAAGAGAGACCGCTGCGTGGAGCCTAGAGTCAGGTGGGGACTCTTCCACTGACCCCAGGCTCCATGTGTTTGCTTATCGGATAGTCAACTAGTCATTCACATTCCTAGCCCTCACACTGGGCTCAGTGGCTATGCAGCGTGTGTCCTATTCCAGCATCCCTGTCCTCTGGACCATGCCAGATCTCCAATGTGGAACTGTAATCAGCTCCCACACTTGACTTGTGCCCAAAACTACCAATAGGAGGTGGGGGCCAAAAAGAGCAGTTGCCCTGGGGCTCAGCGATTCAAAGGGGCCCAGGGCTCCTAGCCCCCAACATTCCTACTGTTGCAGTGATGGTGGTAGAAGCCCCAGGCACTTTAAATCGCTGCCAGAGCTCCATGTGGCTTTGACAGGGAGAAAGGGGAGGCAGTCCGTGGGGCTGGCTGCTCCCAGCCATGTCCCTTCTGTCCAAGACCTCACCCCTTCCAGGAGTGCACAACTGCCCCCTTCGGCCCCCCCACACACACACAGACACCTTTTCCAGGGACCCACAGACGCATCAGCTCCTCTGCTTATGCCCCTTTCAGAATGTGGTTTGTGTGTTTCTGGTAAGGATGTAAAGGGGTAACCAGTTGGTTAACTGGTTACCTGGTAAGCGTTGCCTTACCAGCATGCTTACTAGAGTAACTGATTAACTAGTACCTGGTCCGGCTGGAGCAGCCCTCCACCCATGGCGTGCTACAGTCAGGGATCTTCTCCTGCCTGCCCAGGCCTGCTGCGCCACAGGTGAGGGTCTGTGCCAGTGGCCCACCGCAGGCTGGTTAACCAGTTAAACATATAGTTTAACTGGTTAACATTTTAAAGGGGATTTCACATCCCTAGTTTCTGAGCTGTAAATTTATTAAAGGAAGTGCAGGTGTGAGCATGAGCATGGTACGGTGAGACATGCTACAGTACACATATTGTGCAGCAACCTTGATAGCTGGCAGCTCAATCCACAATGAAAAGAGTGAAGTGGGGCATCAGCGTACATCCGAGGAGAGGGTGACACTAGCAAGGTCCTTTGAGGAACAATCGTACAGTGTATTTGAAACACAAAGTGTCAGGGTCACACTCTAGCTGGGCCCTAGACACTGGTAGTTCCTGTGGATTTAAGTTGATCAGCTTGTAGCATGTTTTCCTGCGGAGCACATAACTGCTTTTATCAACATTTAACTCCACGTTCTGCTTTCAGCCATTCTCTTTCCCATCGCAACAGCATAGTTCGCTTCATTTGTATACCAGGGCCTCTGTTAAATGCAAGTATTCTAGAAAGCACAAATAGTCAAGGTTCCAGGTAGCAAGTCAGTAGCAATAGGCATTCGGGCTTCTGGGATCAATATTCAGATGACTCATCATGCAGTAGCTAATACAACTCCAGACTGACCACAACCAAGGATATTTAATTTTCAGTTAGATCATTTCCCCCATAATTGAAATAAATAACTTAAAGCTGACTTTTGTTGCCAGGGAGAGGCATTTTCTTACTTGCTTTGGTGTTTTGTGCCTGCTTGCACAGAATTGATTGGTAGTTGTGAATGAAGTTCAGATTCTAATATTCTGATTATACAGTGATAAGGCAGCAAGGTAGAGTTTTAAGATGAAAGTTGCAAACTCACAGTTTGATTGCTATATCAGCTTTGGATTTCTTTAGGTACGTTGCACACGGTTTCTTTAAATTGATTATCTCCATGTGCATAGCAGATGTTAATTAATTCAGCCTTGCAACACCCCTGAAAGGGTGGGTAGGTATTGTTACCAGTAAATTACAGGTAGGAAAATGAGACACAAAAGTTAAGTGTGGCATTGAATAAGTCACAACATATCAGATAAGTCACAATCACGTTGACTTCCAATCTGCTGTGTTAACCACTAGGTAATACTGCCTCTATGGTCCTTTAAAGTGTGTTTTGAATTTATCATTTTTCCCACAGCAAAGTGGAATTCCCCAATAGATTCCCCATTCATTGCAGTTTTTCAGTTACATCCATTATAGAACTATAGCAGTTTCCATCTAAGAAGATACCCACATATACACTTCCTCCATATGAACTGATTTTTACTCCTCATTCCCCTTGTGTTTAGTTCCTGAAGGATAAAGCCAAACTTTTCAAGCCCAGGGCCTAAAGTTGTGCTTGTAAATCCAGATTTTAGGTACCTACATAAAAGTGGCCTGATTTTTCAAACAAGCTAACAGTCCCAAACCCCATTTAAATTGAAGGGAAATTTGAGTGTTCAAAACCAAGGCTACTTTTACAGAGTGTAAAAAGTTAGGAGTGTGACTTGAGACCTTCAGTTGTACAAACGGTGGCTTTCTTTTTTTAGTAAATAAGGGTACATATGTACCGCAGCTGGAGATGTGATTGCAGTGTGGGTAGGCAGTGCCATAGTAGCTTTAATCCAATTAGCACTGCTAAAAATACCAAAGACAACAGTGGCACAAATCCTGACACTGGCTACGAATGTGAGTATGTCCCCAACATTCCAGGTGGGCTTATACAGCTCACATTAAAGCCTGTGCCACTGTGTCTTTATTGGTGTTAGCCAGGCTATGTAGATTAAGCATGGGTATGTTTGCCAAAACTGCAGTCCCACCATGGATTGTAGTGTAAACACACCTTAAATAGAAGTCAAACATGAGGACCACCCTGGCATCACTGTCTTCTCTTGAAAAGTTTCCCTTTAGCTTAAAAGATGCTATAAAACCAGTATCTCTCAAATTAATTTTTTTACCTTCCTCTCCTTTCCCACATTGTTCTGGCTACGTGTGAATATCTAAAGCTGTACATATTCACGTGGATCTGCATGCCACATGTTTCTATTCTTGCTGGTCAAGCAAAATCTATCCTGATTTGGTTTGGTTTAAACCGATCATTTTGCTTTTTGTGAGTCCAACAGTGATATGCTAAATGGCAACTCTCTTTTTACCTGCTCTAGTGTTTTCTTTCTTTTCAAAATAGATCTGGGTTGAAAGGTTTTGCATCTGAAAGCCAATCCTTATTTGCTTCCTTTTTTGCCTCTTGATTTCATCTTGCCTGGTCTCTGTCTGTTGGTCTAATATTTTGATTTCCCTGTTTCGACTCCATAGCAGATGTTGTTCAGTCTCATGGTGCAGTCTTCATGGAAAATGCGTCCCTTTCCACTCCCATAACAACCTCTCAGTTCAGGGGGTTCCGGAGGGCCAGTGAGATCAGCATTGCCAGCCAGGTCTCAGGAATGGCAGACAGTTACACTGCTTCCAACATAGCTAACAGTAAGTGTTTCACACCCTCCAAGATTTATTCTCACTATAGCACTGAAGTAGCAGCACCATACACCAGGCTGACCTCAATGGGTAGGACAGAGCTGTAGAAATGTTCTCACTGTCTTTATTTTGTGTATGTGTTTATGTTTAATGTATAACCTGGTTTGGAGTTAGCCACTGTTTTGCTCCATGATCCTTTGAACTTCATGCTATGCAGAGTTGTCAGATACAAAATAGGGATGTGAAAGTGTAACCATGTACACCTTCACCATTACACAGGCTTTTGGTACTCACAGGGAGTCAGTTTAAAAACCAGCTCCCCATGTGCACTGGTCCCTTTGGGGTGCCTTCTCCCCCCACCCTTAGGTGCTGCTGACTGTATCAGAGGCGCCCATCTGCATGTAACCGTGTAACTGCTGAAAAGTGTCAGTGGTTACACATGTACTTAAGCTCATTTTAATATTTCTAATACAAAGAGTTGGGGAGAATATCACACAAAAAGTATTTCCTGCTGTTAATAATGTTTCCTGATGAAGAGCAGTCATAACACCTGCTGATTCTCCTGTATTGCTTGCTTAATTAAATTAGTAATAGCAGCACAGTACAGCAGACTGCATGGCCCAGGGTCATCTATGAAAGAGATTTTGCTCCTTATTAAAGGAAAACCACTCCCTTATCTATTGCAAAGCAAAATCTATGGAGCTCTCTGATCCACTGGAAAGCTGACCCCTGACTAAACATATGCATACGTCAGAGTGGTTTTGTTACTATTTTTATTATTATCTATAGCAATGCAATAACCTGTTCTATTTGTATAAGACTCACCTATCCTTTGGAACTGTGGTGTGAATGCAGTAGTTTGACAGACTCTCTCCCCCCTCGTTCACCCATGTGAAAACTTAACTAATCTACACCTTTGAAACTGATGTCCACAGAAATGGAGGTCCTTTATTCTAGATGTTCATGGGTGAACTATCAGGCTGTTTTGGCCTCTCAATTTCTTGTTACAACAGAAGCATATTTTGTTTAAATGTATTCTCCTAAAGTACAATGCTCCCTCATGAGCAGGGGGTTCCGGGCAACCACAGGTAGTAGTGGAATAGGTAGGATTCAAGCTCTACAGGCTTTGCAGTGAATTCCTGCAATGATGAGTCAAACTGCCAAAGACTTAGACTAACTTTATCGCTGGAGGTAGAGCTCAACCAGAATGTCTGGGGCTGTTTAAATCCCATATCTGAATTTGATGGCAAGAGCCAGTCTCTGCTGCTATCTTGGAGCCTTGCAGTGAGGGAGGATAGCAAGTGTAATTGCTTGTCTGAAGCTCTGTTTTCAATGATTAATAAGAAGTTGGAACTATTCCACCTAAGCCCAATTTTATTATTGTCAGTGACACATTGTGAATGCACCCTTAGGAAGAACAGATGCCTACAATTATAATACAGTGGGCTGCCACTATATTATACATGTTGGAGTGATGATGGGCATAAATTGTTCATGTATAAAAGATAATTGATAACCTTGCACAACCATTGGCCCTTGTGCGTCATTGGGGAATCAAATGTTAGGTCTATTGTTCAGTTGATAATTGGTTTATGCAGTTGATGTATGATCAGCACTTTTGATACATAATGTAAGATTTGACAGGTGATTCATTGCACATTTAAATGTAATTTGCAAGGAGAAAAGGGGGGGTCTTTCCCTTTTTGGGGGCTGCTTTTTGGTTTTTAAAAAATCTCTGGGGTGGAAACTGAAGTTTTTCTTGTTTGGTTTATTTTATACATTAGAAATTCAGCTCATATCTTGCCCAGAGAACTCTGATGACTGGAGAATTAACAAAATTATGACATTACAAGAGCCAGAGCTGTGCTAGTGAGCGTGGAAGAGGTTTTTAATCAGACTAAGTTAAAAAAAATTGTCAAGGCCCATTTAACTTCAGTGACTAAGAAATCTTTTGGAGAAAGGCAGCCTTTAGTGAAGATTCCTCCTCCTCCTTCTCTTTATTAAGATGTGTAAACAGCAGACATTCTCTATCCCCAACAAATCAGCCAAAAAAGCTGGCCAGCCCAACCCTGGCATTCCTGATATTTCTAAGGAAATAACAGTATTTTTAGAAAACAAATACACTTTATAAGAACCTGGAAGGAAGCCAGAAGCCCTAAAGGCATAATCCCAGTTTTAAAAAATACCTTTTTCATATCACCTTTAATAGACCAGTTGCTTTGAACTATTAAGTTTATAATTAAACACTAAGGTTTAAAATTCATCCTGAGGTAAATATAGGTAATATAATCCTATTGTAAAGCAAAATGTGTAGGCTGGGATGCTCATTGGAGCCCCGGGGTTGTAGGCTCCTGACTCCTGTTGAAATCTGCCTCACTTCCTTCTGCATCTCTGACTAACCCACTTTTAAACAATAAACCAAAGGGGCACCTGTTCTTCTGGATGTGTGCGTGTATCTCCTCAGAGTACTGAGCTGAGTGCAGGGCATGGTTTGAGTAAAGGATTGAAAGTGAGGAGATCCCAAATCCTCATCCTTTCTGATACTAACTCCCTCTGCAGCTTTGGGCAAGTCATAGAGCCACTCTGGCTCAATTTCCCCATCTGTAAAACAAGAATAATACTACCCTCTTCATGGATGGGTTGTGAGAATAAACAAGTAAAGGCATCTAAACTATTTTAGCCATGAAAAGCAGTATACGGGGTCCTAGTATTAGGATTAAGATATCTACATGGGCCCCATATGTAGGCCCTGAAATATTTTGGGGCAAATACCACAGTGGGGTTGAGTAGCTTCCTATTTTCTTTGGCCAGATGTCAGTATGTGGTGGGAATAAGTTACCTACACTATACTTAAGGAGCGGATTTGTTTATCCTATCAGGGCCAATACACAAAGCACACAGCGGGATTGCCTGATGCAATGCACTACGTCTTGCTAAATGTTAACTTGTCTGGGAAGAAGGTTCATTAGAAAACCGTCTAATGAAGAGGGTTTGTTTTGTGCATGTTTCACCCCCTGGAGTTAATTGCTGAGCTTAGCCAGTCAGGAAGGTAAATCCTGGAGGAGTTGTTATTAAGTGTTGATTATTGTAGTGCTCCAAGGTCCCCGTAAGGATTAGAGCCCCAGTGCATTGGTGGCTCCAGAAACACGGAATGAAGTGATAGCTGCCCTAATGTTATCAAACTGAAAAAAGCTGTTTAGTGTAAATATCCAGTATTTCCCTTACCTGAGGAAGTGGAGCTGTGCAGACAGTGTGGGTCAAATTCAGTAAGCTCACCAGCTCTGATGGAGTTGACCAGGGGATGGATTTGACCAGCTGTCTTCAAATTGCCAGCTGCCTTTAGTATACAAAGGTGGGGACAGTTTTTGTGCCCTTGCTTATGCCTACGTAACCTCCCTGACCCAAGTGGAATGGATGGAGTCTAAGGGAGAAAGCAGAATCTAGCTTGTCAGATGAAAGCTGTTGCTTTTGTATTGGACTGAAAGACCTGCTCTTAAAACTGACTTCCCTCCTTCCATTTCACTGGCACTTCCACATGTATTGCTGAACAGAAGAGTTGACCTTCCCACCCCATTTGTTTGATTATTAAGAATTTGGTTTTGCACCATGATTTTTGTCGTCCTGCACAGATGGCTGCTAGTGTCAGAAATGTAGCAGTGAAGGTTTTGACTTTGTCTCACTGAGAGAGAGCCCAGCCTCAGCAACCACTTGAGTTATGCCTTCCAAATGCATTTACATCCCTTCCAGGGCCAGCTTCAAAGGCTCAGAACAAGCCACTGTGATTCCATTGAATGAAGTCATGTGAGAATCTACAACATGAAATTCCACGGCCCTGTTTATGTAGAGTTCCCTCTCCATGTCACTGTGGAGTGGAGGGGGATAGCTAACTCTGTGGATGAACAGGCTTAACGCCCTCTTCCCCATGGAGCAGCAACATCCTATTAACTGTGCAGCAGGTTTATAGCCTTTGGGTGAGAAAAGAAGATTCATAGCCCTCAACTGTCCTCCATAAAGAAAGGCTACTTGAGTGGGCAGCTGGGCAGCATTCACCTTTTAATCAGGAAATAGATGTCAGTTCTTAATTTCAACTCCAAAATAATAGTTCCCACTCATGGGATCACTGTCTTGTTTCTTAAAACCATTTGTCTTCTCCGTCACAATGCTAATTGCTGGAGGACAAAGCTGATGTGTTCTGCATGTGCGTGCTGTGATAATAAGTATGGGTTTTTGTTTGTGTGTATGTTTTTTTAATTTTGTTCCTATAGAAAACAAAAATCATCTTAACCGTGCCAGAGGAGGATTTAGCCTTCTGTCCCAACTTGCTCTCCCTCACAAATCCCCCACCCAAGCCTCGCTCAAAAGATGTAGGCAGCATAAACATGACATACCCCAGAATCATTTAGGAAGAAGGCTTGAGGGGCCATCAGGTTGGGATCTGGACCATATTCTACAAATACCAGACCTGGACATCAAGTGAGGTATTCTGGAGAGGGGACTTACCTATCCAACTAATCTCTTAAATCATCTAATTGGGGCAGTTCTCTTCTACTGAGGAAACCTGCTTTCTCCTTTCATCAAGGGCACTTGCAGCCTTAGCACCATTTAACAAATACTTGCTTGAAAGATCAGCTGGAGCACTGCTGATGCTGGCACAAACTCTTTTAGACAGAGATGTGGCCACAGCTCCTGTTGCAATCTCTTCCTAGCAGAAAGGAGTTAATCTTGGCTGTTCTGTATCAAGAATCTGAAACTGACTGAGAATAGGACTTGTATGAGGAGTGGAAAGCTGGATTTTTATCAATACCTGGGACTTTACCAATCCTTGGTAATTCCATAGCCAGAATCGCAAGCAGAAAATCATGTCTTTGGATAGATCAAAATCTCTGTATAAATGGCCATTGCGTGTCAAATCCTGTGCCAAACAGGAAAAGCAGAGGACCCAAACTGGCACAGAAGTACCCAGAAAAGGCAGGAGCTGTATTCTGCCTGCCAGCAGCCCTTCCCCCCCATTATTCTTCCTAGAATCAGGAACATTTGGCATGTGGAAGCATGGTTCACAGCTGCCATTACTAGACCAGAAGGCATAGGCACATACCAATGCCATATCTCAGATCACCCCCCTGTGGCTCTTGCTGGGACCTCTGCACAGGAGTCATCTACTCACTTGTGGAAAGAGTGGGCAACACTTCCCTGGGCCCTGATTTTCTAATGGGGGTGTCTGCTAGGTGAAAGCTATGACATCCCTTCCCATCTTAGGCTGTCTCTTTTTTGTTTCTGGTACCAAAGTGCCTTATCGGAGAATGTTTTCAAAAGAATCAGCAAAGCCATAATAGTGAACCCCTAGCTCCTTGTCCAAGCCCCAGCTTGCTACTTGCATGCAGAGATGACTCCTCCTAACACCACTGCTCTGGGGGGCCGTTAGTCTCTTGCAGCTGCATTTTCATCACAAACCATGTCGGAGTTCAAGGCTGCCTGTCTCTAGATAGGCAGCCTCTTGCTTTTGGCTCTGAAAGCTATGACCTGCACCGCTGTCCCTGTTACTCATTTGAAAAAGTGATTATGTGGTTATTTCAGAGTTCAGTGTGAGGTCAAACCTTGGCAAGGCCCCCATCTGGTAAGTGTGACCAGCAGTGGGCAGCTGTCATTTGTGGACTGCTGGTGGGTCTCCAGCTGTGGTCTTACCGAAGGAAATATTGTGAAGAACAAGCACCAAAGAGTGGAATCTGAGCAGTAGGGGGGGACCTGGGAGGGAATGTGGATTCATTTAACAGGGGAAAAGTTGGAGAATGTCTGGTCTAGCTGAAGAATCTGATTGGCTGTTCCTTGCGTTTTGGGTAACAATCAGTAGATAAGTTCCCTCCACTGAGCACTTCTAATCACTCACCTCACTTCCACTAATATCCCCATAGTCTGGCTCCGTTACTGGGAGAGTGACTTGGTATTAAAATAAGGTAGTTCACTTTTCTGTTGGATTCTTAATTACCCTGTACCTACTGATTTCCCCAGTCCCCACCCCAACAGATTCTGAAGGAGCCTGCAGAGTTGTCCTTAGATTCACCATCCCTCCTTCCTCAAAACTTACCAAAGCTTCTGTTTTGAGAGCTGCAGAGTTTGGGGACTCCTTGGCTCTCTTGTTGGGCAGAGGGTTTGCTGTGAAGATGCTGCAGAAGCTGAGCAAGTTGCTTCAGCAGCACTCCAGAGGTGGTGAAGATGATGAATGCTTCATTAGCCTGTCTTATAATCCAGTTTTTTCCCCCCTTCTGGTGTTTTGTTCATGTCTTTCCATAGCAACTAACCTGTGGCTCCTTTGCCTTCAGTTTTCACTTCTGCTATTAATAACAGAATGTGGGAGTTTAACTCTCTGGATTTGAGAAGGCTTGTACCTCAGTGAAAATAAAAGGGAAATATCCTGTTTGTTTAGGTTTTTGCCTTTAACAGCATCTGCTAGCCTCTGCTTAAAGGACGTCCCTGGAACTTAAAAGGATTCAGGGATATGTTTGCAGTGTTGTTCTGGCTGTGTCTGTCCCAGGATATTAGATAAACAAGGTGGGTGAGACAATAGGTTTTATTGGACCAATTTATGTTGGTGAGAGAGACAAGCTTTTGAGCTTACACAGAGCTTGTCAGGTCCAGGAAAGGTTGTAGTACATAGAGACATCCGTGGCTCTCCCCCCAACCCACCTCAACGCAGAGACTCTTTTTCATTTTTGCTGTACCAATTAAGAGGTTTATTTGATCTCCATCACCATGGCATCAGGACATTGTCACAAACTCACTATGAGTAGGAGTGACCCTGCACTTGAGGACACCCACTAGCTGTTTCCAGAAGCACTGATGATGTACATGCTCTGTCTAGTCTCAGAGTTATTTTGATTATTGCTATTCAAGTATCCACAAGAGACTCTAGGGCATGTATTAATGGCCTCTAATACTCTGGCTGGGCATGAAGTCACCAGCCTTTGGTCTCTGCCTCATATTCCCTTTGGGTGCAGATTAATGGCTAGTTACTGCCTCCCTTCCAGGGATATCCTGTTTGATTTAATAAAGGAAAAATCATGCTCTGACCCTCAAACAATCCTTGGGGGGGCTCATTAATACTTTTGAGTTGTGTTCAAAGTTTGCTGTCTCTTAACAATAAAATCAATGGGGAAGAAATTGCCCAGTACAAAGACCCATGGCCTGAGGTTAACATCTGAGACCGTGCTCTCGCTTCTCTCTTTAACGAGCCTTTTCTTTTACTAGTTGCTGCCAGATGGTGGGGAACAAAAAGAATAGACTATGCCCTTTACTGTCCCGATGCATTGACTGCCTTTCCAACGGTAGCCTTACCACATCTCTTCCATGCAAGCTACTGGGAATCGACAGATGTAGTCTCCTTCCTACTGAGACAGGTACAACAACTATTTCATGCTTCTTTCTTGTCCCTTATGCCTAATTTTTGTTGGAAAATATTTTGAAGTCTCTTTTCCCTTTGCTGCACCTTCCATAATAACTTTTGTTGACACTAACGAGGGCTCAGCGTAACAACGGAGGCAAAAAATTTACCCTTTACAGGTACAGATCCATCTCCTTTCCCTTCCTGTGCTGTATCAAATGCAGATGCCTTGCAAATAATACTTACTGCACAGTCTTTTCATGGAACCCCCCAAATCACAAATTGGCTTTTGTTATTGGAACAGTTCTTGGAGAGAGGGTCACTAAAATCTGAATTAGGGATGTTAAGAAGTGGGTATTTAACTAATCAAGTAGTCAATAGAATTTTTATCGACTACTCAATTAGTGGATAGGCAGCCTGGCTCAGTCCTGGCTCATTACAAGTGTGGAACCAAACCCTGCTGTGGCTCTGCAATTTAAAAGGGAGTAGGAGCAGGCTGCCCGGCTCCTACGGCCTTTTAAATTGCAGAGCCGCAGTGGGATTTGATCCTGGACCTGCATGAGCCCAGATTGAGTTGAGCTGCCTGCATGCCCAACTCTTACTACATTTTAAAAGCAACCCCTGGCCAGTGTTCCCTCTGAGCTTCCTGGCAGCACAGCTTCACAGGTGATGAATCAGCCCCATCCAGTCAGAGGCTCAGGGCTCCCTGGGAGCTGACTGACGGTGCAGGGCTGATTCATCACTTGTGAAGCAGTGCTGCCACACAGCTTAGAGGGAATATTGCCCCTTCCCTAACCACTGCCTCTGACAGAGGCAGCAGCAAGGTGGGGCAGGCAGCACTGCAGAAATAGTGCTGGGGGGAAATGGCATTTCAGCTGGCTCCCCCCAGCACTGGCTCCTGCTCCCCTCCCCACTTGCTGCCTCTGTTACAGAGGCAGGAAGGGGAGGAAGAGGATGTGAGTAGTCGACTTGACTACTTGGTAACCCTAGGCTTATCGGGTCGTCAGTTAGTCCTCTACTCACTTACATCCCTAATCTGAATCATTTGTAGGCGTCTTGGCCCATTTCATATAGTATTGCAGCCCTTCATGATTTTGAGGCAAAATTAGGTGATGTTTGGTTTGAGCTTTGCTTTGAGTTTTAACATCCTTTCAAACTTTAAGCTCAAAAGGAAGCTCTTGGTGCGAAGCCTACATGGAATGAAACAAAAGTGTAAGTTTCAGATTTGGGTTAATAAGTTAAAGTGCTCCAGCCTCCATTTGGGCTTTCAAGTGAGCACTTAAACACCCAGAAACCTATTGTAGAAACCTGGTAAGGGGTTTTGCTTCAAGATTCAAAACTTTGTATCACAGTTTAAATTACTTCTCACAGGCATTAGGTTTCTGGAGCATCACATTCTGGATTCTGTCAGCTTAACTTTGGTCACAGATTTAAATTTTGCAAAATCACATTTTTTCTAAATCTATTTCTCTTTAAAACAAAAAACAACACGCACACCCCAAACATTGAAAATGGTTTGTTTCTCAGAAGAATATGAAATCCAAAAATAGCTGCACTAAGACCCTGGCGGGGAAAACAACCAGAACAAAAGGGGGACATATTCTTCTTGCTTGCTCTTGCTCATGTAGAGAGAAACAGAGTAAACAAAGAGCATAAATAGTTAAAGAAAAAAGAACTTGCTAGCTTTTGACAAATGGGCCAGTGTATTTAAAGCAGGGGGTCTAAAGTTGGGATTCTAGATTTATACTTAGGCAGCTACATCAGAATGATGTGTTTTGTTCTTTTTTTAGAGACACTAAATAGCACAAGTCCCACAGAAGTCAATGGGAACTGCAAGTGCTTAACGCCTGTGAATTTTGGTTGTCTCAGTATAGATTTAGAAGCCCAACTTTAGCCCTCACAGGGTTTGAAAACTCTTCCCAGGATTAAGTTGACATTGTACTTTAAAAAAGCAGTATAGTGTCATAACATAACGATCCCTCACTGTAACACAAACATCATGAATAACAAGTAGTCCTGTGGCACCTTAGAGACTAACAAAAACATATATAGTATCTTGTGCTTTTGTGGGTAAAACCTACTTTATCAGAAAGCTCATGACACTGTATATTTTTGTTAGTTTCTAAGGTGCCATGGGACTACTCGTTGGTTTTAAAGTTACAGACTAACATGGCTACCCCTCTGAGACTTACAAACATCATGGTGCACAAAGAAAAAACATACCAGCCCAAAGTGCCACTCTAGTGACCTTATTGACCTGGCAAAACATCATTCATTTCTAAAACTCAGGTAGAGATGCTCAGTCATTTTCATCCCAGCTGAGAGAATACTGCTTCTGTGGATTGCAACTTGCTGAATCTGTCCTCCTTTCAGATGCACAATGTCCCTGCTTCAAGTTCTTTCCCTGATGAGGACTTTAAAACGTCTTTTCATTTGGTGCATCTTCTTGCGGGGCGAAGGGAAGGGTTGAGAGGGCAGACCAGCCAATACAAAGGGCTTGCTTCCCCATCCTGCTGGGATTGTGGAGTAATGATCCTAGACCAGTGGTTTTCACACTTTTTGGTCCATGGACCACCTGGTTCAATATAAGCCTTTCCGCAGACTACCAGTTGCTAATGGAAACTCACCATTAATTTCATAATTACACCTATGCCATTTTGCTAGTGCTGTACCTGGCGAGAATGGTTTAATTTAAATTATTAAACAGATTAAGCATTTTAACTTTCTCATGTTAGTTTATCAAACTTCATTTTAAATAAAGTAAAATATTATGTCCAACACAAAAGGTTTCAATGTTTTCTTTATTTATAGCAGGCGTGGGGAACTGTTTTTGTGTTGGGGGCCACTGACCCACAGAAAAATCAGTTGGGGACCACACAAGTGAGAAGCAAAAAAACTCCCAACCCTCACTGATGTGGCCCCCAACTGAGACACCTCACTCCTCTGGTGCTCCAGCCCTACAGGGCAAGGGGGAGGGACAGGGAGGACTGAGGTTCAGGACTTCCCATAGGCCAGATTTACTTTTCTGGAGTTCCAGAGTTAGTGGATTTTATGGACCCCCTTAGGCTCTGGGGTGGGGACAAATTTGAGGGGTTCATTGTGAGGGACAGGGCTGCCAGTGAGTGGGATACAGCTGGGAGTACAGGAAGTGAGTGAGATAGGGATGGGGTGCAGGATCTGGGAGGGAAGAGGGGTGCAGAAGCGGGAGAGGTTGCATGGTCTGGGTGGGAGGTAGGGTGCGAAAGTAGGCTGGGAGTAGGGTGTCTGGCCAGGGGAGGGGAGCAGGAGCAAGGAAGGGTGCAGTATGTGGCCAAGAGGGTGGGTACATGGAGGAACAGTGGATGCAGGACCAGGGTGGGGGTAGGTGTCTGGCCAGGAGGGGAGTGAGCAGGAGCAAGGAATGGTGCAGGAGCAGGCTGGGGGTAGGGTATCTGGCAAGGAGATAGGGTGCAGTAGGGGTTTTGGGGTAGGGTGTCTGGCCAGGGGCAGAGAGATGGGGTCAGGGAGTGCCTGGGGATAAAGCTGGGGATAGAGTGGCTGAGGGGTTCAGAGAGATGGGGTACAGTGTACCCCTTAGAATAGGGCTGCGGTCAGGGTTGCTGGGGGTGGTTCAGGGAAATGGGGGGTAGAAACAGGGAGGCTGGGCACAGTGAGGAGGAGATGAGTGGGTGACCCTGGAGTGTCCAGTACTGCTGGGGGTGAGCTCCCACGGGAGCCCAGTCCCTGGCACCCTTAGTGGGGGGGCACTGAAGTGGCTAATTCCCTTCCCCCAGACAAAGTCCCTGCGAGTGCAAAGCCCCGAAGGGCCCCAAGTCCCCACCTGCCTCCTGGGGCGGGGGGGGGGGGGCTCCTCAGCCCCAGCACCACCTTCTCCCACTGCCACCAGGCACAGCACAGCCTAACCTGCTGGCTGGGATGGGAGAGGGTGCTGGTTGCTCGTGCACCATGAGAGCCCTCCTTGCCTGGCTGGGCCCCACGCAGCCCAACCTGCTGCCTGCCCTGCAGGAGCAACCAAGGGATGCACCACTGTTACCTTAGTAACCATGAGCTCGGTGGGGCCCAGGCGAGGTAGACATGCAGCAGTGGGCGGGACTTTCCAATGGAGCGGGGTAGGGTGGCATTCCTCCACCTGTAGCTCTGCAGCCTGCATGAGGGAGGGAGGGGTGATGAGCTTGCTTTCTTCACCTCCCCACTATCACCCGCATGCCCTCCGACCGCTAGGCTTGAGTGGCAGTGTGGGCTCTCTGCTGCGTGGGGGAGATGGAGAGCCGAGCTTGAGCCGTGGACCACCTGGGAGGTGGCCATGGACTACACTTTGAGAACTACTGTCCTAGACTGACGTTAGCTACCCTGGAGCCAATTGCATTCATTTGGGCTCTTCCTCCATTTATTCTGATTTGCTAGTGACATAGTGCTGGATCATTCAGTAGAGGATCTGGCCACTTTGGCATCGACTGCATTAGTCACTTCTGCCAGAGTAAATTTCAGGGGACCCTGTGCTAAAGGATGGAGGATAATTATTTAATCCTAATACCCTGATTTTATGGTCTGTCTCCTTTCAATCTAACCCTTTGAACCTGCTTAAATAAAGTACTAGCATCCTCACCTTTGCAGATACTCAGCACCTGGCAGGATCCAGCTCCTCATATTGCCATGTATTAGCTTAGCTGATTAAATTACCCTTGCTCTGTTGCAGCATATCTGACTGCAGCTCTGTTATTTATAGCCCTTTATTGGCAGACTCTTCTTCATTGCTGTCATCCAAGTTGTCTGTAGGTTCCATAACAACAGGGATGTTAGCACTGATGGATGCAGTCCCCTAGTATTAATCTATCTTGACCCTTTACTCCCTGACTTGTCCCTCATTTCCAATCCAGTGGGTCAATGTTGCACTGACATGCTGGCTCTCTTCATTTTGAACAGTAGGCTTCAATGTGGAGCTTTGCCTAAACGGCTGCAGGAAGGAAACAGCATTAAAGAGTCTAACAAAATATCATGGTCTAGAAATAGCTCAGCTAGTTACTCAGAATGCAACCAAGCTTGTGTAATGCAGCATGTGATTTTACATCTTGTGGCATGAAAAATGTCCCTGCCATCCATTCGAAGTCCCTGGAGCTTGGCAGTGACTGCCTCTGCAGCATGGTTTGTTTAGTCTCATCTTTCTCCACTGCTTCTAGAGCATTAGCTTCCTCTATTTCACATCCCTTGCTATTCTTTCAGGGCACCATGCCTCCTTCCCTCTTATTCAACACCCAGGATGCCAGCATTGGAAAGCTAACGAAAGGACATGCTTTTAATCTTCACTGAAAGGCACTCAGAGTAAAAGGAAGCTATCAAGTAGATTTAGCCCCAAAATCGTAGACTTTAGTAAAACAAATAAACCCAAATATGATCAGAAATGTTTCATTTTTCAAATTTTCATCAGTGAAGGCCATTATTTTATTCATTCCCTGAGCTTTTCATTCCCCAACATCACTGGGTGGTGAGGTGGAGGTGGGGCAGATATATTAGAAAAACCAAAACGTGAATAGGAGCACTCTGCTTTTGCTATGAGTGAAATGGGAAAATGAAACAGTCAGCCTAAATTCCACAACATAAACTAGCCTATCAGACTACTTCAGTTTTAACCTATATGGCACTGCATGTGACACAAAAGGGAATGTGTGAGGTCTTTAAAATAAGATGACAGAGCCCCTTTCAGTCTTCCCAAGGCCTGGGTAGGGAAAATCGTAATTAATTGGAAAAATATCTGACCATAGTAAATTTCAAAATGCTCCATGCAGTGTGCTCTCTCTGGAATGCACTAGACAACGCAGTATGGGAAGGAGGTGGACAGCCCTTGGTGGGGAAAGAACAAGTTAGGAACTATTTAGAAAAGCTAAACATACACAAATCCATGAGCCCAGATTTAATGCATCCGAGGGTACTGAGGGAGTTGGCAAATGTCATTGCGCGGAGCCTTTGGCCATTATCTTTGAAAACTCATAGAGATCAGGAGAGATCCCGGATGACTGGAAAAAGGCAAATGTAGTGCCCATCTTTAAAAAAGGGAAGAAGGACAATCCAGAGAACTACAGACCAGTCAGCCTTACCTCAGTCCCTGGAAAAATCATGGAGGGGATCCTCAAGGAATCCATTTTGAAGCACTTGGAAGAGGGGAAAGTGATCAGGAATAGTCAAGATGGATTCACAAAGGGGCAAGTCATGCCTGACCAATCTGATTAGCTTCTATAATGAGGTAACTGGCTCTGTGGATATGAGAAAGTCAGTGGATGTGATATACCTTGACTTTAGCAAAGCTTTTGATACGGTCTCCTACAATATTCTTGCCAGCAAGTTAAGGGAGTATGGATTACATAAATGGACTGTAAGATGGATAGAAAGCTGGCTAGACTGTCGGGCCCAATGGGTAGTGATCAACGGCTCGATGTCAGGTTGGTGGTCAGTTTCTAGCGGAGTGCCCCAAGGATTTGTTCTTGGACCGGTTTTGTTCAACATCTTTAACAACTACCTGGATGAGGGATGGGTTGCACCCTCAGCAAGTTTGCACATGACACTAAGCTATGGGGAGAGGTAGATACACTGGAGGGCAGGGGTAGGGTCCAGAGTGACCTAGACAGATTAGAGGATTGGGCCAAAAGAAATCTGATGAGGTTCAACAAGGACAAGTGTAGAGTCCTGCACTTGGGACAGAAGAATCCCAAGCATTGTTACAGGCTGGGGACTGAATGGCTAAGTAGCAGTTCTGCAGAAAAGGACCTGGGGATTACAGTGGATGAGAAGCTGGATATGAGTCAACAGTGTGCCCTTGTAGCCAAGAAGGCTAATGGCATATTGGGATGCAATAGGAGGAACATTGCCAGCAGATCCAGAGGAGTGATTATTCCTCTTTATTCAGCTCTGGTGAGGCCACATCTGGAATATTGTATACAGTTCTGGGCCCCCCACTATAGAAAGGATGTGGATGCATTGGAGAGGGTCCAGCGGAGGGCGACCAAAATGATTAGGGGGCTGGAGCACATGACCTATGAGGAGAGACTGAGGGATTTGGGTTTGTTTAGTGTGCAAAAGAGAAGAGTGAGGGGGGCTTTGATAGCAGCCTTCAACTTCCTGAAGGGAGGGTTCCAAAGAGGATGGAGAAAGGCTTTTCACAGTAGTGACGGATGGCAGAACAAGGAGCAATGGTCTCAAGTTACAGTGGGAGAGGTCTAGGTTGGATATTAGGAAAAACTATTTCACTAGGAGGGTGGTGAAGCACTGGAATGGGTTACCTAGGCAGGTGGTGGAATCTCCATCCCTAGAGGTGTTTAAATCTCGGCTTGACAAAGCCCAGGCTGGGTTGATTTAGTTGGGATTGGTCCTTCCTTGAGCAGGGGGCTGGACTTGATGACTTCCTGAGGTCTCTTCCAGCTCTATGATTCTATGAATGGACTGAAGGGCAGTCTAGCTGCAGTGCGAACACAGGATGTAAACCCTTTTCCTTTTGCTATTTGGTCCAGCCAGCTGATTAGTGGAGCTTACCATAGGAAATGTTTGCACACTTTGAAAATCCCATTGTCCCAGTCTGCTCATCTCCATTTCAGTGCAGGAACATTACACCTGTATGATGTGCCTGATCCTCTCCATGGAGCCAGAGCCCCATTCCTGTCCTGAACTCTGGTCTCCTAGATTACAGAACTCTGCTGGCCCATTGTTAAACCTGGCTTAATATCTAATGTCTTGGTCAAAATGAGAGGAGCTATGGAAGCAAGACAGGAGAATGCCACATGCAATGTTTTTAAATAGAAATGCTAAATGACAGGCAACTGGGATTGACTCTAGCCAAATCAGAAAGCCTGCTGGGATCTTAGATCTTGTAGTGTCTGGCATCTGCTGTGTAGTTAAGGGCAGAGTCAATAGGAATGGAGAGGATGATGAGAGTACATCTGAAGAACAACCCTGAGGGAATGACACCTAAGACAAGTGAGCCCATTCAGAACAGATAGCGATGAATCTGAATGACAGAAATGGAGAGGAGATGATGACAGGAAATATGTATGTGGCTTGATGACCTGGTGGGAAGGCAGGCAAGGCTGAGGCCATAGTGATGAGAGATGCCCTAGAGAATAGGCAGTTTTCTATAAGTACCTGAGTTCTTCTCCTGTTCGCTGAATATGCATTTTCCAATGACTTTTGGACATGTTCTCAGGGAAGTAGCAGGGTCTGGGTTGCCACAATCTCTGTGTGTTCATTGAACATCTGGTACAAAATCCAATCCTGATATAAGCAGGCAGAGTTACACTAGCAGTCTAGCAGTTATGTATCTGTGACCAGCATCATGTCAAGGCCACTGAGCTCTGTCGTCCTTGCTCACTTTTGTGCTCGTAGCTTGGTGAATTCTCTTGTGGTTTGCTTCTGTTCCTTAACTCTTCCTAGACTCATTCCATTTGTCTCTTGCCTTTTCTAGCTTCCCCTGGCTTTTTTTTCATGTCTCTTGTTCTAGTTCTTACCATGTTTCACCAAGAACCCCTTTCACACGTGCCATCATATGTGTCTACATATAATTTCAGTTTAAGAGTTCTTTTTATACACTTGATATTAACCCAGTTCTGGCATCAACCTTTGTTGGCTCTAAAGATCATTAACATTGTACAGTTATAAGAAGGCCAACAAAATCTTGTAGGCTAACAATACAAATTTGCTACAGGCAAAATTCTGTAAAGCCCCTTCCCCTGCAAATATTTCGTTTCCATCATATGGTTTGCAAACACAGCAGAGAGGAATAAATCCTTTGAACCTGCAGGGGATATGTTTGCTATGAAATTCCTGCAGCTCTAGGGTTTTAGCCCAGGTGCATCTTGAGTTGCTGACAGGGGCTGCTCTTTCCTTAGGTGATGAGGCATGAAAACTCCAGCATTCTGGAACTGGATGGAAAGGAGGTCTCTGTATTCACTCCTTCCAAGCCCAGGGAGAAGTGGCTGCGGAAGAGGACACATGTTAAGCTAAGGGTAATAGTGTTTTATTACACGTCTCACCTGCTATTAAATGATTTGGGCCTGCATGCAATAAGAGTTAACCAATATGGGTACAACTCTTCTATGCCCTTTGACTACACACTTACACTAGCTTGGAGAGATTGCATTGTGATAATCACATCTCAGTGAGATATCCCAGTCACAGACTGTTGGAAAACACAAACACACTAAGGATCTGCAACAAGGGCCGTAGGTTCCCCACCCCTGTGCTAAATTGCCCATATAGTAACTGTCTTTTCCCAGAATTCCTGATTCCAGAAGATAAGCTTCTCTGATTTCTGTGAGTGGGAAGTTTGTTTAGCCATTAAAAATGTCAGCAAACTCCTGCTGATAATCAGTCATTTTGCCTCCTAATTTGAAGATAACATACAGAATTTTGCACTGCCAGGGATGAGATTTTCAATATGTTCCATGTCTAGAGTAGTATTTTTAGAGTGACAGTATCATTGTGCGACATCATGGCAGATGCATGCATTAAGGTCCAGAATTTCAAAGGACAACCTTAATCTTTGCAGACTCAAGTTTTGCCTTTAAGGAGTGGCAGCAGGAAAGCCAAGTAGAGACCCCTTCTGAAAAAATGTCCAATATCAACTAACTGCAGGTGCAAATTCTATCGTTTAGATGAGAAGGTAACTAACTGCACCCTTTCACTCAGATATCAGCTGCTTGTCCACATGCATTAGGATCCACACCCACAATTGATTGTACAAATCATGTGGCCATAAATTATTGTAGCTAAAATGGGAGACCAAATGCAGAAGGCCCTTTAAAAGTTTGGTCCTAAACATACAATATTTTTTTTTCTTAATGTGTTGTGCTGTTTAATATAGCTATATAATAGTGCAGGAAGGGGATGTCATGAGAAGAAAATTGTCCATGTGTTTGGCATTACTCTAGCACCTTTTCCTGTAAACTGCATTAGCCAGGAGGCTCTGCTGAGAATTTAACTAGGTTTGTTCTGTTTTTCATCTGACTTCTGCAGAATGTCACAGCCAACCACAGAATAAATGATGCCATCGCTAATGAAGACGGACCCCAGGCCTTAACAGGAAGGTTTATGTATGGGCCATTAGACATGGTCACACTCACTGGGGAAAAGGTACATTTGTCTTAGTGTGCATTGCCCAGAAATACAGCAGAAGAGGTAGGAAGTAGTAGTTGCCTACCTCTGCTCTTTTTGTATCTGTAATGAGAACTGACCAATTATTGCACAGTCAAGCCCCTTTGCCTGTGTCCACTCTAAAAGCCTCCTCTGCCCAGCCTAGGCATAGCATTGCACTAGACAGGCTTGAGGAGGCCCTGTTCAGAGCCAAGTTAGGGTCCTGTCTAGTGTTAATGTTTTCGGTTGTATCCAACCCCCCAAAATGAGCCCTTTCTACCGTTCGTTTCAGTGAGGCTTGGATTCCAAGTTCTGGGTTTGGCCCATTTCTACATGAGCCATATCTGTATTTAATACTTCCTTAGTCCTGAACCACCTCTTCCTTCCAGGTGGACATTCACATCATGACCCAACCGCCATCTGGAGAGTGGATTTACTTTGACACCGAAATCAGCAACAGCAGTGGCAGGATTTCCTATGTTATCCCTGAGAACAAGCGTCTGGGGATTGGTGTATATCCTGTCAAGATGGTGGTCAGGTGCTGTGCTTCAAGCTCATTTGGCTTAGCCCACAGTTTGACAGGAACATCTGAATATAACTGTAGACACTTCTCAGCTATTCACTGCATGATAGAAAATCCATAAAAGTGTGAAGTGCAATTCTACCTGAAAAGTGACTGTTTAAAAAGTGGCATGTTCTTATCAACAGCTCTGCTTCCTATTGTGTCTTCAGAGTCTCATCTGCTGACTTGATGCACAAAATAATTTTATTCCTGTTATCCTGCAGCACAAGCAATGGGACAAAAAGCTATATTCTGTGCTGCCTCCTGCATTGTCAACAGCATTGTTAGCTGAGTTCCCATTGCTGGGCCAGCTTTTCCTCCTTTTCCAGACATATAATTATCGACTTCATGGAACTGCATAGATGAGCACACCTTGAAAACTGTAAACTTGCCCAGGTGCCCCCAAGGGTAGAGCCTTTGTTATTAGTGATGCTGCAGAAAGTCTCCAAAAGCTTGACTTTTGGATCACCAGCTTTCAGAGAGAGCAGTGCCAAAAAGCTTGTCCATGGTGAACTGAGCAAATCTGTTTCAGAAGCACTGAAATACACTGCAGTTGGAATCCCACAATGCTAGTTCAAGTCACTGTAATTATATTCCTGTAACATACAGGCATTTTCTGTAGTATCGTTAATGATTTTGGTGCAGATTTTTTTAAATATTTAATAGAGAGCTGGTGTTTCGTAAGTGCCCAACTGCCATTGGTGAAAGGCCCTGTACTGCCTCTCGGGGGGGTGGGGAGGGAGAGTTGGTTGCTTTTGAAACTCCCACTAGGCGGCAGTCTGCAAATGTAAGTGCCTTAAATACCTTTAAAAATGTGTGTCTCTATCCTTGCAATAATGCTCCCAGGTAGGAAATCATTAGCATCATCCATTGGACAGATGAACAACTGAGGCACAGAAAGATGACTTGCCAAGTCAGGACTAGAACCCGTTATCACCTGAGTCTTATATCAGTGCCTTAGACACAAGAACTTTCTTTGTCTCTGAATACATAACTGTCAGACCAGTGCATAGTCCTTTCTACTACTTGTGCTGAGATACAGACACAAGCCAGATGTGCAGCTGGTATAAATCAGAATAGCATTGAAATCAGTGGATCTGTGTTGATTTACATCACAGATACTGCAGGGGTGAAGGGCCTTAGCAGAATTGGTGTGTGAAGTGATAGCAGGATCTGTCCCTTAATTCTGCATTCCCTGGTCGTTTACTGTATGCTTGCTGAATTGGTATTGCAAATGGATTTTAATCTCTCAGCTAGACTTATCCACTGTTCTTAACCCCCTTTTCCTTTTCTTTCAGGGGTGACCACACATATGCAGACAGCTATATCACCGTTCTACCTAAGGGGTCAGAATTTGTAGTCTTCAGCATTGATGGTTCCTTTGCAGCCAGCGTGTCTATAATGGGTAGTGATCCTAAAGTCCGAGCTGGTGCAGTTGATGTTGTAAGGTCGGTGGCAGGGGCTAGTGCTGGGGGAAATGCCATTGTATTCAGTGAATATTTTAACCTTGCTGCAAATATAGGTCCATAATAAACTGTTTCTTTTTCCCCCCACTAGGCACTGGCAAGACCTTGGCTACCTCATTATCTATGTCACAGGCCGACCTGATATGCAGAAGCAAAGGGTGGTGGCATGGTTAGCACAGCACAATTTCCCCCATGGGATTGTCTCGTTCTGTGATGGGCTTGTCCATGACCCACTGCGGCACAAGGCCAACTTCCTGAAAAACCTCATTACAGATGTAAGCATCAGCTATACTGAGACCTGAGCAAAGCGAGGGTTCATCCACTTGTCCTGGTAACTTAGTGCCTGGGTGTTAGTTAAGACCTGACCTATAGTTAGAGATTAGCCTGCATTCGTTTGACTTTTATCCACCCTTCCTCATTTTTTGAGGAAGGACGGCTCTTGCGCAAAAGGGGGGTTTTGCGCAAAGAGGAGCTGTCTACACAGTGCTTTTTTGTGCAAAAACCTCTTGCACAAAAGGGATCTGAGGAGGAAATGCAAATGAGATTGCAACATATGCAAATGAGCACCCATTTGCATTTCCTCTTGTGGAAGAGGATCATAATATAGACATAGCCATAGAGAGGGGATCATCTGAAGAGTCAGGCTTAGAACCCAGGAATCCTAGCTTTTCACTCTAACCATGAGATCACTTTGCCTCCCTCCAGCAAGGGCTGTGCATATTCTCTGTAGCAGGTACACAACCAAGGAAGTAAATAAGAGTTAATTGTCTTGGTTGTACTCCATTATCAACATGAAGGGCGAGGGAGCCAAATCAGTGATCTCCAAGGCCCAGAATATTCACAATCCCCTTTCAAATGTTCCTCACAAGATCTGGCTCTCATTCAGCATGGAATTTAACTACAAAGTTTTAAAGAGGCTATTGATGTCAATAAGACCAGACAGTGTAAAAAATGTGAAAGCAATAGAAAAGCACCAATTTTACTGCATGCAGTTAAATCCAGTCAATCCAAAAGGATAGTATAGAGTGGAGAATAAAGTACAAAATAAAACCTACTCCACAGACTGTTTTTAATGACTAGCACAGCAGGCTCTTTGCCTTGGAGAACCCACAAGGTCAGACTGCATACATTACCGTACAGTAAATGGAGAGAGTGCAGAAAAGGGCAATAAGAATGATTAACAAGCTGGAGGAACGATCACAAGAACTATATAGCTGCAGTTTGGGGATAGGATGACTCAGAATATGACATACTAAATATCTGCTGCATGAGGGGTTGGTAAATTGCAAGGAAATTATTTAGCAATATTACAAGGAGTGACTTCAAAGGAATGAAGAATGCAAACATTTACAATGAATATCAGAAAAATTTCCTGGACCTGAGAGCTACTTGGTGTAACAGCAGCATCCCAGTGGAAGTTGTGGAAGCCTTTTAGCTTATAACATTTTAAACTGGATTGAGCTGAATACTAGAAAATATGTTGTGGGGATTGATTCTACACTGGCTTCTGGGATTGGAGTAGATGTCACTGTTAGTGCTCTTTCAACTCTAATATCAAAGGGTGTGTCTAGACTACATCCCGCTTTCAACAGAGGGATATAAATTAGACACTTGGAAATTGCAAATGAAGCCGGGATTTGAATTTCCCACGCTTCATTGGCATAATTGCATCATGGCACTCTTTTGAAAGAGCGCTATTTCGAAATTGAAACCGCAGTCTAGATGTGGTTCTTTCGAAAATAGAAGCCTTTTTCAAAATATCCTGTAAACGGTTTACAGGATCTTTTGAAAAAGGCTTCTATTTTCGAAAGAACCGCGACTAGTCTGTGGTTTCAATTTCGAAATAGCCCTTTTTCACAAGAGCGCCATGATATGATTATGCAAATGAAGCGCAGGAAATTCAAATCCCAGCTTCATTTGCAATTCCGAAGTGTCTAATTTACATCCCTCTGTCAAAAGAGGGATGTAGTCTAGACACACCCAATGTGACTGTGAAATGCTTTAGAGAGATTTTCATCATGTGATATTTTAGCCTGGTAATTGATGGGTTTTTATCATGTCTTAAACCTAAGTTGTCCAAATTTCCCCTTTATTTCAGTGATAAATTAGGTCTTTTTAAAGGGTCCACCTTGGTAATCTCAAAGTTATCTAGCCTGCTGGATTAACTATGCTATTGTCTAGCACATTATTCTAAGGCCACAGTACCTTATTCTCCCTAGACCTAGACTGAATGAAAGCCCATCATTAAGTACTGAATGTGATGACTATTGGAATCAATCTATAATTCAAAATCTAAGTCCAGAATCTAAGTCAAGAGTGAGCTATCTTTGGAACCCCCATGTGACAGAAGATGTTATATTATTATCCTGTGTTGGAAATGTGCCTTTCCTGACGACAATAAGGTCCCCAGACTTTCTACAGTGGGTCTTTAGCTTTTAACTCTGCAGGCAGAACCATACAGGTCCATATCTAGCACCAGGGTAAGCACTTCGTCTGCAGAGCCCTGCCAATGTTGTTCTATCTCCACAGTTGCAAAATATTTTCAAATATCTGGCTAAAGGGTAAATGAAATCTTTTGCTCTTTGGGAACAGAGCAGTAAATACTAATGATATAAAAATCTAGTGCATTATGCAAGGTAATATGCATAGCTGTCTGTCTCAACCTCAAAATCCAACAAAAAAATAAAATATACAATCTGGCTTACACAGCCTTCAAACTAGAGTTGTGCACTGGGGCTTCTCAGTAGAAGGGAATTCTTTGTGTAAATAGTTATTGAATATAGTTGAAAAATACCCCTTCCCTTGCTATACTGTGTATAAAAACCCTTAGAAGGGAACTGTGGAGTGTGCCCCACAAAGAAAGTACATTAGCCAAACAGATACATTCCCTTTGTAATTGCTAACTGCATTCCTCTCTTGGATTCTGTACTACAGCTTAACAGTAATTGGCCTACAGTACAAACCCTTAGCACTGCTGTTGATTAATTAGCACATACCTCTGCAGAGTATTGCCCAGCTGGGACTTGCAGGGCATTCTTGAATGCATATTCCCACAACTGCTGTGAAAAAGCCAAGTGTGCTGAATAGTGTCATAGCAGAAACTTGTTCCCCCTTCCCACAGCTCCACATGAGGATCCACGCCGCATACGGATCCACAAAGGATATTTCAGTCTACAGCTCCATTAGTTTGCCACCCACACACATCTATATCGTTGGCCGGCCCACCAAGAAATTACAGCAACAGTGTCAGGTAGGAATCCAGGTTATTTTGTCAGTAGAACACTCAATTAGCTGATGCCCCTACTGGAGTCCGTGGGAGTTTAGACACTGACTTCATCAGGATCCCACTGCTTCTCTCTCAGAGGTGTGAGGGTTTCTAGCTTTGTGCATCACAACTATGAAAATAATGGAGTGAAAACACCAGTTGCTGCTCTACTGCATTATGTTTTGTAGTGCTGCAGAATTATTTTTTTTAAATGAAGTCCCGTCCCCTTTAAAATTCACCTTTTGTCTGAACTTGTCCCTGCTGTTACCTCGGCTAAGTAAAGCTGCAGACTAGAATGGAGGAATTCTCAGCAGAGCTAATGTCATTTGTGCATGTGACAGTACCATGTATCAGTGTTGGTTGCATCTCCAGTATAGAGCCAGTCAGTTCCCTCTGTTGTTTGTGGGATTTCCCAAAGCAACAGGGCAAAGAAACATTTAAGAAAGTGATTGTCAAACCACAACTGGCAGAACTTAAAGGTAGACGTGGGATCTGAACTGATTGTGAGTCCACTTTAAAAAAAAAAAAGTTGCTTGATTTTAAGTTGACTGTCCCATAAAAGCCCTCTGTGACTCTATTGTTTCACAGTTCATTACTGAGGGGTATGCAGCCCACCTTGCCCAGTTGGAGTATAATCATCGCTCCCGGCCTGCCAAAAACACAACCCGAATGGCACTCAGAAAAGGCAGCTTTGGTCTCCCCAGCCAGCCAGATTTCCTGCGCAAGAGGAATCATTTGCTACGTACCATCTCCTCGCAGCCCACAGGGGTGAGTGGGAATGCAAGCCACAGACCTGAACGTACGCAGAGCCAGTCGGACAGCGACAGGGAGAGAGATCGGGAGCGCAGCCAAAGAAGCATGAGCATTGCCACTGGGTGCTGGGGCCGGAGCGCAGCCTCAAAACTGGAATCTGGTACTTTGGGGCAGAAGTAGAGCCACCTGGGAGCCAGTGACAGTCAGCTGCAGTTGCCAGAGGAGGAAACAAAAGGAATAAAGGACAAGGCCAACAGTGTGAGATGGAAGGGTAAATATGGTGCTACTCTCTAACAATGACATGGTGTGCTGGGAGAAAAGGATGGTGTATTTTCTACATGGAATGTGCAGGCCTTAAAACAGTGTGTTGGGTTTGCAGAGCATTAGCCCAGAAAACCATTGGAAATTAAAGATCTAAGGGGGAAAACTCACAGTCTCCAGATCAAGACTGTGCTCTTCTGTCTCCTTTTCTTATCCAGAATCAGCAACTGTAAATATGTGCCTCCCTTACCTTCTTAGCCATCAATTAGATATACATGACTGAGTTCAATCCTCAGTGCCATGGGGGGAGGGGAGGGAATTAATCTGATTAGACTTTTCACTTCAGTTGTTTCATTAGCCAGACAGAGAGACCAACACTTTTGCGTGTGTTTTTCAACGAAGCACATCATTCCCAAGGTGCAGAGAGACTGAAGCAAGAAGCTTCTTCTGCACTGGGTAAAGCAATCAAGTGTTTTACACATACAGAAAGCTTAGAATTTACCCACTTTGTACCCAGGGGATGTGTGTCAGCAAGAATCAGCTGCTGTTGGCAGGAGAAGTGTGTCAACAGACTTGCTCTCTAGTAAGTGAGGTCATTAGATTTTTGGTTTTGTTTTAAACATTTTGAAAGTGATTGAATTTAATGCATTAAGCTATTAAAAAACAAATTTGGTTTCAGCTGTTAAAAACATCAGCCACTTACTTTACTGTATAGATCTCCAAGTATAACTGCTGTATATTATTTCCAAAACTTACCACCGTATATTTGCAAGTGTCTGAAAGTACTCAACAGCCAGATTGCACTGCATTTCGTCATCAAAATGCAGGGTCCAAAATATTTCACCACTGTCCCCACCTCAAAGACATTTCTTCTTCTGAGGTTCTTTCTAATATCAGTAACAGCTTTCATGGGAATATGACTTTCTTCTTTTAACTATAATTATTCAACTGTAAAACCTCATTGTTTTTGCACTGATAATTTTTAGAATGGAGACCTGTTACCATCTCATGTAGCTACCCCTAACTGTTTGTAGTGCATGACAATTAAATATTACTAAGCCAAGGTGTGTGTGTGTGTGTGTGTGTGTGTGTGTGTGTGTGTGTGTGTATAAACACACACACACACTCATACACACATTTATCTATCTCTAGATAGATATATAAATTGTGCCGTTTTTCAACAGTAAGGAGATTGTAAGGAAGTATGCCAACTAAGTTGTTCAAGCTTAGGAAAAGGCCATATCTTAATTTTCCTACTCTCTCTTTCAGTGGATGTGTCTGAGCTGATGGTTTGGTGTGCTGCCATGACTTGAATCTCTTTTGCAATGCTCCCAGACCTTTCCATGCTCAGTGCAGAGGTGACATTTCCAGTCTTCAGGAAAATGTGCTGTTGTTTGCTAGCACTCCCTAGCAACCACTGCAGAAGAGGAGATTGTCAGCCATAAGATGTACATAGGTGAAGGATATAATTTAATGGGTAGTAGAGAACAGTGCCTAGAACAGGGAGTTGCCTGAAAGCTCCCTAGCCGTGCACCCTCCCAGGTCAAACTAACCAGAAACCTGAATCCACCCTTGGCGAAGGGAGCAGTTTCCTTCTTGCACACATCAATTAGGGTCTGGGAAATAGCCACACTGGGATATTTGGGGTTCGTACCTGCCTATTTGGCATGAAGATTTTATATTCATAGCACATTCAGTGGCTAAGTATTATCTTGCTCTCCTCCACCACAATATACCGTATTTATATCACTTTATACTTACAAGGATCTTATTTATAACAGATTTTTTAGACTATCCGCTTCATTTTATTAACTGTTTCAGTACTGAATGCAGCAATTCTGCACTGAGACGCATAGCACTGTGAACGCTACCCTGCTAACTGGCTCCGAGCTGCAGTAGGCAAACATAACTCATCCAGATATCAAAAATCTATTTCATGACTACTGCTTAGACCTCAAGTTTCAAAACTAATTCAGAGTATGTGCTCCATTCCTACAATGATATAAAAAGGACAATATTTAACTACTGAAAACTTCTCTTTTGATGGCACTTTAACACAGCGCATCTCACTTACTCTTGGATAGCCTCTTTGCAAACTACTGCATCACTCATCTTTGATAATTAGTGAATTATAGAACATACCTGCAGATTTTTACTACTGAAAAAATTACCTCCCTTTCTGCTGACTCTGCCCAGTTACCCTGATTGTATAACCAAAGCTACTGGGTACAAATGTGAATTGTCAGCTTTTTGCTAATTGAATATTGTCCCAAACAATTGCCATCTGACTTAGAAGCAAGCAGCAGTCTATTCCGTAAAGTAACCAAACCATGATCACAAAGCGTATTTGCAAATTTGGATATGGCCTTTACAAAGTTCAACCTTACTCTGAAAAAAGAGTCAACAAACCAAGGCATGACATGTACATTTTTTTTCAAAATGCAGATGAGATGTTAACATTTTCTTGTGTGTAGATAGTGTAAAACTGAGGATAATGTAAATGTTAAAAAACAAAAGTGAGTATATACAAAGTGAAAGTTATTTATTTTATGTAGAGAAAAATATCTGGAAGGAACAACCTTCAGAGATTATTAATATTAAAATGTAGCTGTTTTGTTTCAGGCATTATGTATAAATCATTTATTTTATGGACCAAGTTTAATGTAACTGTCCATGACTGCAGAAGTGCAATATTATAATCACCTCTCCATCACTCCATATTTTAAGCCAATAATCAGTGATACTGACAATCATAACACCTGTGTTCTGACCCTTTGTTAAGCTTCTTGAATTTCCCAGCCTCTCCCCTATCTGTTTCCATTGTAAGAATCTCTAAAGAGAAACAATCATGCAAAATCTTTGTTCATTACTGCAATAATATCAGATCTGTGGCCATGTATTAACATGAAATATGCGGCTAGTTTTTTCACCAATACAAGTACACTGTAATTTCCTGTGAATCTGTATTCTCATACATATCTGTCTTATTGTCTGTGTGAAGCAAAGATCAATGTACTACTCTGTCATTCTAAGACCAATAGCAATAGTTGAACTTTGTGTTTATAAACTGCTCTGAAATGTTCTGGGGAGTGATGCATGTGAAACAACATGTCTTTCCAAATGCACAAAGAGGCTTAATTTAGATACAGTTAGTGAAAGCTGAATGTATTTTTCCATCTTATTAAAGGGGCACTGTCAGGTTAAACACCTTATTTACCTTTGTTACAAATAACAGTTCTGTGTTTAATACTGAAGGAATATTAAAAGTTTATTATACTTTTCACTGTTATGCTGGTTAGTTCCCTTTTGCATTCATCAGCTTAGCCAAGGAAAACAGACAAGTTGGTTCTGGTAACTATCACTTCCTGGTTCTCATGCACTCAGCACAAAGCCACAATATTTATATTGAAAGCACTGGACAGAGATATTTATTTGTTTGGGTTTTTTTAAATCCACCACCTGTTTCTACTGGAATTAAACATTCATGGAAACATTTCTGTGGATCTTATTTTTTTTCTAAAAAGCAGTTTTTTATAATCTCAATGTTAGGGCAGATTTTTACCTGACACTGTCCATTTCAATTTTTTTTAAATCCAAACTGTCACTTTAATTCCTTATTTTCTTCTTTTGATAAATCATTAAAATGTCAAAATTTTAATACCAAAAAATTGTACAGTGTTAGAAGATACGTTAAATGAAAACTAGTAGTTAACCAAAGGGTTACTAACAAACTGCTCTTCCCACAAGCAACCTGCACTTGTAGTAGCCCCTGCTCTTCAGGTATCTTCAGCCTTTGCTGCATTTTCCTATTAGTTCTAGAAGCCTTACATTTTTCTCCCTCTCCCTGTATGTAAACCCTGGATATTGATATCCTTGACTGTCAATTTTATATTCAATAATGTTAGTTATATTTTATTTATAAAAAAATCTTTTAGGGACACAGATGGGGGGAAAAACTACATCCTGGCTTAATTTGACAGCTATATCTGCACATCTCCAGGGAATGAGAGTTAGACCTGAGTCTGCTGCTTCCTGGTTTTCATTTTGTGTGTGTAAAATACTGTTAAGAATTATTTGTTCATATGTAACAAATCATTACTACTGTACAGCTTCCTTCTCCTCCTTGCTGTTTGTGCATTGTTCTAATGCCTGGGTGTGCTTTGTGTACAGTATCTTTGTACATTATGCAGATTAAAAAAAACAGGAAGGCTACTTTGCTTCTTTTGGTGACTTAAACGGATAGTTAATGCATCCCAGAGTCTAGGAATTGAAAATGAGCCAGTTTAATGAAAGTGTCCAATGGGATTAGATGCCATCTTTTTCTTTGGGAATGATGTAAACTGCTAAGCAGAAAAATACAGGAAGTGCACACACTGATATGAGACAAATGGAAAAAGAATGAAAAAGTGAATTACAAGCACTCTGCTATGGATTGCAGAAGATGTTCTACAGTCAGCATGTTAATGAAATGATGGGCACAGTAAGTGAACCAATAAGAGCAGAGAATAGGGAACCATCCAACAGCATGTGGGTGCTTCACTTTGGCTGCTGGGAAAAGCCTCAACCAGACTAAGCTTGGCTTACCTAAGGGACCATCTCTCATTCCTCCACACAACCTGCTGTTGGCACTACTCCCTTACAATGACCCTTCCAAAAGGAGGGAAACAGTCCCTTTCCTCCACTATCCAGTACAGGCAGAGATTTATCTGGCTCGGTCCTACTCCAGTACCTCACTGTTTGTCCAGGGCTTGACACACACACCCTTCCCCCAATGCTGGCTCCTGTCAGAGGCCTTGTTAAATATATGGTTCCAAGGAGGTTTGTGCCATAACTTGCTCCTCTATAAAAGGGAAGTGTGTTGACTCCATCTGAACCAGCAACTACAGGGAAATGGAAGATGCATTGGGGGAGGCCTGCTAGCAGACTAAATGGCTTGTAACATATGTGATCAGCTTCCCACTCAGGGCCTTCTATGAGGCTAGAAAAGTGGCACATAAAACTTTGTTCAAATCATACAGAAGGGGTACTTTATTAGACAGGAAGTGATTTTACCATTCAGAACACAGCATCCACCAATAGGCATCAGACCCCAAAAAATGAAGTCTTCAGTGGGATTTGTTCAATAGGGTGGAATAAAGGGATCAAAGAAACTACTTAAATCACCAAGGTAAGGTAGTAAAGGTGGCATTTCTGAGAGAAGTCAGTATGGTAATGATAGCACTTAAGGCAAGCACAGTAGGGCAGATTTTTATGCTACTAGCAAGCCACTATGCACAGAGGAGGTGGGGGCAAGCATTAATTTTAAAGCTTCAGGTATTAGCCTAAACAATTGAGCACACACCTGCAAACGTGCACAAATCTTGCCTGTCCCCTTGCAACAGATTCGTTTGTCTCACCCACCTGTCATCCCTTCCCATTGGCACATAAATCAATTCAGCAGCCCACATTATTGCTTTAACCAGTTTATTTTTTCCAAGTGTTCAGGTTCACCAAGTTAAGGGGGGAAAAAAAACAGATGGCTGAATTTTCCTGGGCTCCTTTAGTTCTGAAAAGACCAAGTTCACTCACATAGAGCAGCAAGCCCTATGTACAGGTCAGAGTTCTGTCTGGCCTAGGGATGTAAGCAACTAGTGAACTAGTCCCACCTCACACCCCCTTGCTGCCTCTATATCAGAGGCACCAAGGCAGGGGAGCAGGAACCAGTGCTAGGAAAAGCTGGCTTAAAAGCGGTTTTCCCCCTGCACTGTCTCTGCGGGACGGGGGAGGGGAGGCAGAGGCACAGTGGGGGAAATGGTGCCAGCAGGAACCGAAGCAGCATTCTGCCTGCTGTGTTCCGACTGCTGTGGGTGGCTGAGGCACAGCTGGGAAAGCAAGTGCCCCTCTAAGCAAGTAGTTGGTGGAAATTCCATTGACTACTTGATTAGATGATTAATCAAAATTTAACATCCCTAGTCTGGCCAGAGCCAAAGAGCAGGGAAAGGACATTGCTTTGGTGCAGGGACATTAGAAAAGCTAAGCATGAGCCCCTGCTAATTATATTCAATCTGCTGGAAGGTTCGGCAGCTGAACTCCCAGGGCAGCCTGCTCTCCAGGAAGCCGTTGTTAACTAAAAGTTTGAAGCTGTACTAAGCCAGGTGCCTTCACCTCTCATTGGCTCGGTAAGAGAAGGCATCTTTCAGGATGTAGGGCTAAGCTCATGTTGAATGTAATGGTGTACCCTGCACATAGCTGGGGTAATGTATGAATGTGATTCTGCACAGCCCAGAACTAAGAGTAAGGGGATCCCTGTATAAGTGGCCAATCCAATCAAACAGCGTAAGCACTGGGCAAAAGAATAGGCACATAACCACTAACAAAAAAAATGATTCAAGGGAGCCTTGTTTCAGTGGATCACTGATATTCACCCCAGCAACAGCAGGTAATGGCTGCCTGGTACCTGGGTATTTGCCTTAGATCTTGAACTCTGACTCACAATCAAGAAAGTATATTAAAGTTAACCTGGGATTAGTCACTGGGTCAATTTGTATCAGGGGACTAAGCATTGTTGCCCTGGTGGCAGCCATGAGATTTTACTTGGGCTGACAACTGCTCACCACTTGAGAATCATTTGCTCAATTGTTGAGCAGCAGTGGGATGCGTCTCTGAAGGCGAACAACTTGAGAACAATGTTGGGCAGGTCTGAAGGTGCTTGCATGGACTGGCAGGTGAGAATCCCTGGCTAAAGGAAGGTGCCAAAGTCCCTCCCTCCTCCAGGCAATAGATGAACCCAGAAGAACAGGAACTGTCCAGAAGCTAAAGATCCTGCTGTGTCACATACAGATCTCATTAATTCAGGGGAAAGGGGAGCTGCCTGCTTTGGCAGATTAGTGTCTCAATGAGCAGAAAAAGAAAACCACCTTTCTTGATGTACTTGAAATCTGGACTGTTATTGAAGCATCCCTGTCCTCATCTGGAAGGCCAGGCCATCTCCTCGGGTGGCTTGCTGTGAAGGAACAAACAAGCACTTATTGGCCAGTCTTCCCAAAGAATCATGCTTTGTACTTCCCTACCACTACCTACAAGAGGCTGAAAGGCCTCTACCAAAGTGAGTGATCACACCACTTCTACTCTGGCTACATAGGATTTATTATCCCAGAATTACAGATGAGAAAAACCAAGAAGCTGCAGTTTCCCAAAGGTCATGCAGCAAGGCAACAGAACTCAGCTTTTCTGCCCCCCAAGGCCTATGTTCTAGCCACAAGGCTATGCATTCTGCTTTACAGCCCCAGATGAGAGCACTGCAGGTCCCAGAATTCGTCTCCATTACAAATGCCATCTACCTTGTTAATCTCTTTGTGTCTTTCTTTGGTGACAATTTCTTCTAGTACTTCTCCATCTCCCTTAATAAGCCTGTAACAGAAGCACATCAACACAACCAGTAAAGTCTACCAGCCATACAGTTACCAGTTACAAGCAACACATTGCTTTGTTTCCCCAGCAGCAGAAGGCATCATTTAATCTGCCCCCCTCCAGGAGAAGCAACTAGATCACCTCCCTCACGCCTCCACCCAGCAACTGTTTCACGCTGAAGGAGACCGCATTTTGCATGGGAAGAAGCCCAACAAGCTGGACTTGATGGATAACAGCACCTTCTGTGAAAGCTAGAACAGAATCAAGAGTCTCTGCCAGCACAGGCTGACTGCAACATGGCATCCCACACAATCTCTGAAAGGGCGGCAGCTTTCACTGCCAAAGAGAGTGGTATGAAGGCTCATCACAGGGTGGGGCTTTGGCCACATGCTGCTGTGACCATCTGGTGTAAACCTGGAGCAACTCCATTGACTAGTGTAACTCTGTAGTCTCTGTTTTAAAGATGAGGGCACTTCCACTACAGAGCACACTGGGAGTCAGGCTTTAATCAATCCTTATTTAACTACCCTTTGCAACCTTTTCCATAAGGTCGACAAGGTCCTGTCCTATATGCTTCTTTGAAATATGCCATGTCCTGTATGTACTGGAACCAACCTTCCTCTCCCAGCATTCCCATGATGTAGGAGCTGCAGTGCCTGGGACAGGGGACTGCCTCACACCGAGCAAACCACAGCGATCAGGCATGCTGCAAATCAAGCCTCTGGGGATAGTGTGCTGCAGGGAAGACACAAGCTAAGGAAAAAGGCTCTCCCATTACCCTGCAACTCTGCCTGGGGATTTGCTTGGCAATGGGAAACAGGGTTGGTTGTTCCCAATCTCAAATGTAACACGTGCAAACAGTTTCCTGCATGACTAGAAAGGGTAGGGCGCACTGCAGAGGTTTAAGTCCAATCCTTGTCGCACTTCACAGTTGCTGGATCATCCAGTAACCAGAGATGTATTTGCCCTTTGGTACTAGAACTAAATTATAAATTAATGGAGATTGCCTATCTCCTAGAACTGGAAGGGACCTTGAAAGGTCATCGAGTCCAGTCCCCTGCCTTCACAGCAAGACCAAGTACCATCCCTGACCAATTTTTGCCCCAAATCCCTAAATGGCCTCCGCAAGGATTGAACTCACAACCCTGGGTTTAGTAGGCCAATGCTCAAACCACTGAGCTATCCCTCAGTGGACACAGTGGGGCTAGAGCAGGGGAACCATCTAATCCAGTAGCAGAATCACTGGCAGTGCCTTACGGTAACTGACATTCATGCAAACATCTTTCCTACGCCCTGCTGGCTGCCTTGCCACACAGAATGTTCTTCAGCATCTTTCCTATCACAGTAGAGATGCAGCTTTGTGAAAACAGGGTCTTTTTTACTCCAGCTTTGAACACTAATTTGGATAGAAGCCTTTGGGCCCCTAGAATAGAGGGGTAATCAACCCCAATTGTGCAAACAAACCCTCTGGCCAGAGGAACTGGCTGTAATGGGGCCTGGATGCTTCAGACTTGACAGGCAAGCATCCAAACCAGCAGCTGCCACTTAAGGAGCATTATCTAACAGGTCAGAAAACAGCAAATCTTAGAACTGTTGGCCAGATGTGCTGGTTCAGAGTTTATCCTCACACCATCGTGTAGAACTGCATTTCCTTTGGGGAAACTGATCTGCCCCTCAGTGGAAGAAGGAAAAAACCCTCGGCCCTGAATTACAAGGCTTCAGCCAGATCTTGCAATAGTTGCTGCTCTTGTCTGCATTTTACACTTCACACTGAGAGCAGGCCATCAAGGATTGAGCTCTGTAAGGCCACCCAGGCTCTCTAATCTCATTGATTTCAGTAGTAACAGAGGCTATTCAGCACTAAATAGGAGGACCTTAGCATCTGGCAGGATCAGACCCTTACTTGGCATCTTCTAACAAGAATAGCCTCAGCCTGTCTGTCTAAACACAGCAAGCCTTTTTCTCCAGCCCTCCTTCAATTCTGGCACTTTGTTCTGAGCATCTCTGCAAGTCAAGCAGAGACCAGCGGGATTTATATCTTTATTGAATGCTTTAATCTCAAGCTAGCCTGATGGGTCACAGTGTGCAGCTTTGGTGCTAAGAGCCTGGCTAGTAATGTCAAGGTAACAATGATGGCTCAAGAGCTTGCTGCTGAGAGTAGCCCCCCCTCGAGAGGAGGTAAGGAGGGATTTAGTGAGAACCCTGCTTTTACAAACAGCAAGGATCTGCTGCTAAACCTGCATATGATTCTGCCTTTCTTTGAAAAAGCCTAAATTACTACTGCTGCCCCATCTCCCTCCACCCTTCCACATACACTGCTAGGAAACCAAACTGTTTCACTGGTTTAAATATACAGTGTGCATTTATCCATTGTTTAGAGCATTGCAGCTTGTAAACTCTTTGGGACAGGTACTCTGTCTTCCAGTGTGAATGTATAACACAAGCTGATTTTGGGCACTACTGCAGTACAAGTGAGTCATCTTCAATAGACCCCTCTTAGTGTAGAGCAGGGGTCTCCAACCTTTTTAAGCACGAGATCACTGTTTGAATTTAAGTGCAATCCAGGATCCACCTGAAACCCAAACACCCTTGCCCTGCCTCCTTCCCACCCCTTCTCCAAGGCCCCCGCCCCTACTCACTCCATCCTCCTTCCCCCATCCTCACTCACTTTTATCAGGCCGGGGATAGAGGGTTTGGGGTGCAGGAGGGATTCAGGGCTGGGGTTTGGCATGTGGGCTCCAGCTGGGCACCACTTACCAGAGATGGCTTCTGGGTGGTGGTGCAGGGAGCTAAGGCAGGCTCACCCCTACTCCCAAAAGCAGCCAGCAAACTCTCTCCATCCCTGCCCCCTCTGCTCTGTGGAGATGGGGTACAGGGTAGAGGAAGGGGCATCCTGACTAGGGATGTTGAATATTGACTAATTGACTAATCAAACAGTCGATGCATTTTGCATCAACTATTCGATTAGTCCATAGGATGCCTCCGCCTTTGAAGTGTGGCAACAGCCCTAAGGCTGTTGCTACACTTCAAAGGCAAAAGCTCTGCACAGAGCCTGGTGTCAGGCTGCATGTGGCATTTCAAAGCAGCAGCGCCGCACAGAGCCCGGAGTCAGTGGGGGGGAGATCCCAGCTGGCCCCAGGCACCATGAAGCATTTCAAAGCAGCAACGTCACATGGAGCCCAGGGTCTGGCTTGAGGCTCCATGCAGTGCTGCTGCTTTGAAGTACCCCCTCTTCTCCTTCCCCCTTGCTGCCTCTTTCATATAGAGGCAGCAAGGTGGGGGAGAAGTGACTAGTCAACTTGTCATTCACATCCCTAATCCTGACATCAACCTTTTCCCCCTTCCTCTTCTTCAGGAGGCTCTCGGGGGTGAGAGGCACCTCCAAGGCAGAGGGCAGAAGCAACACAGCAGTGCTGAGAGGGGCAGTTGAAGTGCTAGCACTTGACAGCCTTCTGGACTATCTGCTTTGATACCAAACTGCTCAAGATAGTTAAGACCAAAGCAGACTGTGAAGAGCTTCAAAAAAGATCTCACCAAACTAAGTGATTGGGCAACAAAATTTAATGTTGATAAATGTAAAGTAAAGTACATTGGAAAAAATAATCCCAACTATACATACAATATGATGGGGACTAATTTGGCTACAACTACTCAAGGGAGAGATCTTGGAGTCATTATGGATAGTTCTCTGAAAACATCCACTCAGTGAAAAAAGCAAATAGAATGTTAGGAGTCATTAAAAAAGGGATAGAGAATAAGACAGAAAATATCCTATTGCTTCTGTATAAAACCATGGTACACCCCCATCTTGAATACTGCGTACAGATGTGGTCACCTCATCTCAAAAAAGATATTTTGGCATTGGAAAAGATTCAGAAAAGGCCAACAAAAATGATTAAGGGTTTGGAACGGGTCCCATATGAAGAGAGATTAAAAAGATTTGGACTTTTCAGCTTAGAAAAGAGGAGACTAAGGGGGGATATGATAGAGATCTAGAAAATCATGACTAGTGTGGAAAAAGTTAATACAGAAAAGTTATTTACTTATTCCCACAATAAAAGAACTACGGGTCACCAAATTAAATGAATACGCAGCAGGTTTAAAACAAAACAAAAGGAAGTTTTTCTTCACTCAGTGCACAATCAACCTGTGGAACTCCTTGCCAGAGGATGTGGTGAAGAGTAGGACTTTAACAGAGTTCAAAAAAGAGCTAGATAGATTCATGGAGGTTAGGTCCATCAATAGCTATTAGCCAGGATGGGTAGGAATGGTGTCCCTAGCCTCTGTTTCTAAGGAGGTGGGTGACAGGGGAGGGATCACTTGAGGGTTACCTGTTGTGATCCCTCCCTCTGGGGCATCTGGTATTGGCCACTGTCAGCAGACAGGATCCTGGGCTAGATGGACCTTTGGTCTGACCCAGTATGGCCATTCTTATGTTCTTGTGGACAAACCAGTCAGGATCACCTGTCAAAGGTTCCAAGATCTACCAGAAGATTCTGATCTACTGGTTGGTGACCACCAGTGTAAATACTCAGTTAGCTGAGCATCTAACTCAACATTATCTACAACTCTTGCACCTCAGCTGCTAAAAGTCAACAACCATGGCAGACTTTCACAGAGCCATGCTTATGTGTATCATCTGAGGATTGAGCCCTAGAATTCTTGTAATTCTGGAAAACATTCCTCTCCCAATGTTTCCAAACAGCACTGTTTCTCGGTGATTGTTTCAGGACCCTCTTTAACCCATGGGACTGTACCTTGTTCTTCCTGTTTCAGGATCCACGACTTTTCTGATGACACTTTGCCTGGCATCCCATTCTTCTTTCGTCATTGGTTTCATAGCCTGGATGCGGGACTTTTGTTCATCTGTCAAAACTAGAATGTAAACCTCAATGAGCTCATTGAATAAGAATGTACACATCCAGGTCTGTCTTCTATCCGAGGATCCTGAAGCAGAAGGTCTTACAATTACAATGGAGCACCACTCTGTGCAGTGCCCCACCAAAACCACTTGTTCCAAAGTGCCACTTACCCCAATGAGCTTGAACTCAAATGGCCTCACACTGCTCCTCTGAGGAGAGAATTGGTTGTTCTGTTTCCCAGGGATAAACTGAGGCCCAAACAACAGCTAAGTGATTTGTCCAAAACTGCACTGGGTGAGATTTTCAAAAGCACTTGGCATTAGGGATGTTTGTGTGCAGTCATTTACCTGATTAACCAATAAGCTTGGGCACGAGCTCCCACAGAGCTGCCTGCCCTCCCCTTTCCCCATGCTGAAGCCTCTACTAGTGTGGCAGTAGTGCAGGGGGCAGGCAAGAGCCAGAACATGTAGAAAGCTGGTTTTATCAGGGGCAGCAGGGAGGGAGGATGGGGGAGCAGGTGCTTGTGGGGAGGCGGCTTAAAAGCACTAGTTCCCACCATGTAAACATGTAATCGCTAAAAAATCCAGTGGTTACACATTTACACAAACACACATTAACTAACATCCCTACTAGGCATTAGTCTGACATGCATCCTACTGCAGTCAGTCAGTAATACAGTGCCATTGATTTTGAGGATGCCAAATTAGGCCACCACTGAGCACTTTTTAAAATTTCATCACTGGCCAACTGCAGAGATGGGACTAGAACCCAGGCACCCTGGCTCCTATAACTCTGCTCAGCTACCACACTATAGTCCTTTAATCCTACACAAGTCTTTGAAAGCTCTCTTACTAGAGATGTAAAAGTTTAATTGTTAGACTTACCAGAATACTTAACCGGTGACTGATTAACCAGATGTTTCCAAAAGCCCAGTGTAAAGCCAGACACACTAGGCCAGAACAGTCCCGGCTGGTGGGACCCTAGCCATGTCAGGGGGCCAGACTTGCAGGTGGGATCCTGGCCACAGCTGCCCCGGAGCAGCTCCAGCCCCATCTGCAGTGGGCAGACTGACCTGAAGCAGTCCCCACCACACCTACCCCACAAATCCCAGTCCCAGCTGTCCTGCACCCACTGGCCCACAAACAGTTAATGGGTTAAATGGTTTAATTTTAATCACTTAACCAGTTAACTGCTTTGATCAATATTTACATCCCTGCTTCTTACTAGCAATTCTGCTTGGAACATTTTCCTTTCAAATACTATTCTACCTTGTTTGTTTATCCTCAATCTCTCTCTTTCCCTTTAACAGTAAGAAGGATTTAGATACTTTAAAGACCTTTAAGACAGAAGAGGAGAAATCCCTAGGGAAGGCTGGACAAAATGCATTCATCCAAAGCAAGTGATTTTGTATTCCTCCCTTATCAGCAAACCTTCAATAAGTTAGCACCTTCCTGCACAATGGTTCCTTTACAATTCCTCTGTGTAGATCCATTTGCCACCTGACCTGCTTCGAAGACTGAGAATATCTGGCCTGCCTGCCTTATACATATATATTATATATATACATACACACACACACACACACACACATTAAAACTGAATTATTACTTTTTGTTAAAACCAATCTTCCTTCAGCACTAGCATACACCATGTGCTATAGCCCCCTGTGGTTTTAATAACAGGCTTAGGAGTGCTCCCACCAGAACTAGATAACACAAGAAGAATGGATAAATAATACTTTGACATGAGCAAGATATTTTCCAAATAAATCATAGATTCTGAGAACAATTGAAACAGGAATGTCTCCACCTGAAGGATCAAAGCCTTGTCTGCTTTTTTTACTGTCACAAACTCAAGCAGCATATAGACCAGGGGTGGGGAATAATTTTTGCCCAGGGGCCACTTCAAAAATGTTTGAAGTAGCCCCAGGACACCCCGGAAGGGGCGGGGCCTAAACAGGAAGGGGTGTGGCCTAAGTGGGAAGGAGCACTGCTACCCACCCCTATACCTCATGATTGGTCTGGGAGTGGGGGAGGCCCTGTGCCCCCCCCTTCCCACTAGGCACCCATGCCCTGAAAGAGGCTTGGCATGCTCCCCCACTCCCAGGCCAATCAGGGCCTCGGGGCAGGGGAGCGTGGGAAGCCTCCTCCCACTCTGCCAGGAGCACGCGGCACTTCAAAGTGCTGCGAGCTCCTCGCAGGGCCTGGGCAGGGTGAAGGAAGCTTCACGCAGCTCCCCCACCCCCAGACCCTGATTGGCCTGGGGGTGGAGGAGCGCGCGAAGCCTCCTCCGTTCTGCCCCCTGCCCTGCGAGCAGCACGCAGCGCTTCAAAATGCCATGTGCTCCTGAAAGGGCAGGAGGAGGCTTTGGGCACTCCTCCGCCCCCAGGCCAATTAAGGCCCGGAGGCGGGGGCAGAGCAGAGAAGATTTCGGATGCTCCCCCGCCTCCAGGCCTTAATTGGCCTGGGGGCAGGGGAGCAGCAGGGCCTCCACGGGCTGGATCCACCCACTTGGCGGACCGCATCCGGCCCGCGGAGGCCCTTTTGCCCACCCTGATATAGACCAAGGGGTAGTCAATTATTTTCTGTCATGATATTGTCAAGGTCCAGACTCTAGAGAAACATTTTTTACACCCCAATAACAACATTAAGAATAAGAAAATAAAAAGATTTTGCAATCCATTCAAAAGCATCTGACAGTCTGGATTTGGTTCACCAAATGGCCATTCCTGATGCTTAGATTTCAAATTTGAGGCACAAGGTAAAATTTTCCAGGGCACCCCAGTGACTGAGTTATCAAAGTCCCACTGAGTTTCAATGAGACTTGGGCACTTTTTGAAAATTTGGCCCTTGGTTTTGTATTTCTTGCACTTTCAGCTCACCCATGCAATGATCAGGGGGCACCTTAAATCAGTGTTGGATATTGGAGAGAGGGAGGACGAAGTCTCAACAGATAAGGAATGAACACAAATGTAGTACTATCTTCTCCATAACACTTTTGTGAGCAAGGAACATGCAGAAAACTATCAACTTCAGATCTTCAGTGTGAAGACCAAAAGCTTCACAAATTCATTGCCTGTGGGAACAGTCTTTCATTTTCATCTTTTGTTCCCAGATCACTAGCAATTTTAACAAGCTTACAAATAGACCCATCAATTTGGGTCCTCGCGTGTATTCCTGGGGAGGAGGATTGCTCAAGCAAGGTCTTTGAAATGAGGAGGGAAAAGGCATTCAAGGTTCTGCTATCAGTGTCGCTGATGGTTGACCATTTCCTTAAGGGTCTGGATCAGCCCTACCCTCAGGTGAGGCAGTCGGTGCTGCTTTGGGACTTAAATTTGGTGCTTGCCTGGCTCACGGTCACCCTGTTCTGGCAAGAAGGAAATGAGGCAGGAATCAGGTCTGCAGGGGTATATATGCAACTCCACGAGGCGTCACTTCAAGGGACTCCACAGCCAACCTGACGGGTACTACCAGGGAAATTTTTTTGACAACTGGGCACACAGCACACACATATCGGAATGGACATGAGCAACATATCTTGAGGAACAAGTTACAAAAGGTAAGCAGCTGTTCTTTTTCCCAAATGGGCCATCACTTTTCTAGTCTTTAAATGGGCAAGGGTGTTTTTTAAACCTGGTAACAAGAACATTACCTGGGCCAGGTTCCACCAAAGATTCTTTCTGCCACTGCTCCAGTGAAGGGCCTGGCATCCCTTCCACCTTGGCTCTCTCTTCTTTAGCCTGGTCCTTAGATTTCTTTTTCTGTTTCTTTTTAATTTTTTTCTTCTTCTTCTTCTTGTCTTTCTGTTTGGTTCGTTTCTTCTTGCTGTGTCTCCTCTTTTTTGGTTTGGAGCCACTGTCACTGGAATCATCTGAAGAGGAGCTAGAAGAGGAGGAGGAAGTCCCAGAAGATGAACTTGTTATATCAGAGGAGGAAGTACTTGCCTTTCTCTTTTTCTTCTCTTTGGCCTTTTTTTTCTCTGTAATACATTAAGAGGAGGGTGGTTTGGAGAGAACATTTGCTCACAACTGCCAAAGAGTCAGTCACATTCTGCATTGCAAGCAACAGCAGTCTGCTGTTATGATTTTGTTCTTTGTTAGGTTGCCCAGAAGAATGAACACATCAAAATATTAATGCCACAGCAAAATCCCTATGAGATAATGCTTCTATATTACCACAGTGGGAGGGAGCTAACTAAGCACTGTTCTGGATCCAGTCAGCACCCCTCCTGTATGCCTAGATGTACAGGAGAGGTGTTAACTGGTGCAGGATTGGGGCCGAGAGTGGACTCCATTCAGATACTAGACCAATGGTTCTCAAAGTGTGGTTGGTCGACCACTAGTGGTCTACAACTATCTTGCAGGTGGGCCACGGGCTCAGGGCTCGCTCCCCCCCCCACCCCCCACACACACAGCAGATAGCCCATGCTAGTGTTACAGACCTCCCCCCAACTCTCATGTGGTTGGAGCACCAGTGTCAGCTTACCTCAGAAGGGAAAGCCTCCTGGGCCAGATCCGCCTTGTGGGGGTGGGAAGCGGCTCTATATGCTACCACTCCCCCTCCCCTGGCTGGGGCAATAGCAGCACAAAAAACAACTCTCTTGGAGGCTTTCCCCACTGGCCAGAATCACAGCCAATGGGAGAACATAAGCAGGAGCAGTGGGGGCGGGCAGTGCCTGCTAGTGGTGGAGCCAGGTACACATCTCCCATCCCTCTCACTCCCACATCCCATCCCTCTGACACACATCCCTCCTGCATCCCCACCCCGCTCCTGCACCTTCCATGCTTTCCAGACCTTCCAAACTACTCCTGCATCCAACTTTCCACCCAGACCCCGCCCCACACCCTGAGGCCACTCCTGCACCCAACCTCCCGGCCAGGCTCCCATCCCACTCCTGCATCCAACCTCCCACCCAGATCCCTCACCCTCAGCCTACTCCTGCGCCTGACCCTCCAGCCAGACCCTTATTCCCACCCCCTCTTGCAACCATTCTGTCATCAAGGGTGATTGGCTGGTGGTCCGCAGAAAGGTCTGCATTGAGCAGGGTGGGCTGCAGGCCAAAAAGTTTGAGAATCACTGGCCTAGAGGTTCACTCCAGGCAGAGACCGAGTGACCCCAGATGGAAGGGTTTTCCCTCACAAGGATGACAGTAAGGGGTTTCTGAATAAATCTGTGACTAGCACAATGCTGAAAGATCTGCATGCTGGAGGTTTTTAAAGCTCTGGAGATGTCGGAACACAAGAGTAATTGGTGTGAAGCATGCATTGAGATGATTGTATAAAATACATTGCCACTGAGTTTGCTAAAAACAAGCTTTCTGTATTTCCACAACAGCCCTCACCATGCATATGCCCCTTGGTGGCTCCCAGAGCCACATGAGAAGCCAACCTTTGGCAGTAGTTGTCAGCCCCACCTGCCCTTACCTTCTTTAGTAGAGGCTGACCTGGCTCTGCGTCTGTGAGACCTGGATGCTGTCTTCCCTGAAGGAGACGGGCTGCACCTCTTTGAGTCCTTACTGCTTTTTCTTGTTTTCTTTTCATGCTTTTTCTCCTGCCTGCTTTGAGAATCACTTGCACTCCTGCTTCGGGAGCGTTTCCTGGACTGGCTGTGAACCATTGTGCTTTGATTCCTATTTTAAACAAGTCATTTTTCTTTTATTAGTGGTATTAATATAGGACAATGAAACTTAATTCCATCTAAATGTCCCAAAGTATCCCTACACACAGCAATTCCAATGCTGCTCCACCCACAAGTAGGAGGCCAGGCCTGCCATTTAGTAGCTGCTGAAGACAGGGTTAATGTATTACATTAGACTCAACTTAGCCCAACTTTTCTCCTGACACTGTATATTAAAATCTCAGACAATTGCACAGAGGATTACTCTGTTACATAGTAGTGGCCAGACTGGGGTTCATTGAGCCCTTCCCAGTGGTCCACAAAATAAAACACAAATGAGTGAGGGACAGTGAACTAAGAGGTAAGGGGAGGGGACTCCCTGAGAGGATCTTTCAAATGCTGTTTTTCAAAATCTTTAGGCAACTCTTCTGCACCTCCCAAAAAAACCTTCTTGATTAGATTTGGCATGAGACTTCCACCACTCTCCCCTTTCTTTTAAATATGAGCAGTAGCTACTGTGGCAGAGGGCAGGAGTTCTACACTTGTTATAGTCCAATGGAACCAGAATATTTCCACAAGTGTCTGCAGCATTAAAAATTCCATTCAGCATTGAACAAAGAAGAATCAGTTACCTGTTTATTTAAAATACTGGGAGTGCCACTAGCTTAGGGAAAATAATATTTTGTTAATATTTCAATTTACTTTTATAAAACAGATTACATGCTGAACTGGCGCCTTTTTCAATCAGTCCAACACACTGCCAGTGGAGCATAAGGGCAAAGCAATATATAATTAGATACAAGCTCATATGCATTAAAAAACACACACACACACACAAAACAAGCAAGATGGCATCATCAGTATGTCTGTAGCTGGGAAAAGCTCTAATATAATAGCCAGGAAATATCGGATATGAATCATGTCTCCACCACACAGAAGTTCAAAACAAGATATTCCAAGACACATACAAGTGAATTAGAAGTTCAAATTGATTTACAAAGGAAAGCCTCAATAAAAAGCAACAAAATATTTGTTTGAAAGACACAAAGCTGCAAAGAATTGGATCCATTAATACACACACCATACCAGTGTTCCCTCTAAGATTTTCCTGCCATGAGCAGAGTGAGTTTTGTCTTGTGCACCAATACTGAGTCCATGTGCGCTTGTTCAGATGTGTGCCACTGTGGCACCCAAGTTACAAATAAATATCTTATAAACCTCTCCCTTTTCCTTCTGCTGCCATATCTCTCATCCTCCCCTTGCCCCATCTGCTCCCCTGGTGCCTGTCCTTCCCCATTCCCTTCTCTGCTGTCCTGGCTCCTGCCCTTCTCACTCCCCTGAGCCCTCTTGGGACCTGATCCCCTCCCCATCCTCTGTGACCCCTGCACCTGCCCTTCTCCTCTGTGCCCACCCCTCCTCTAGCTCCCCTCTCCATCCCCTCTCCTAACACCTCCCTCTCCCAGCCTGCCCTGCCTCTCCCCTCCGGTGCCCATCCCTCCCCTCCACATGTCTGCCCTTCTAATTCACCCCCAGAATCCCCTGGCACCTCCCCTTCCCCTGCATCTTCCTGGTGCCTCCCCTTCCCTCACTGCCCCTGCCCTTCCAACACCTGCATCCCTTGCCCTCTTCCTCCCTGGTACCCACCCCCTCACCACCCTCTGCCCCAGTTCTCCTCACGCCCCTCTGTGCCCTCATACATGATCTGCTCCATTCCCTGCCTTCCTCCTGCCCACACCTCCTTTCAACCCCTCTTCTACCGGCACCCACTCCTCCCTCTTGCCCCCATTGTCTCTCCCTTCTCCTTTCCCAGCAACACCCTGTCCCCTCCTTTCTCCCACTCCTTCTGACACCTTCCTTCCCCTCCCCACTCCTGCCCTTTTCCTCATTGTGTCTCTGGCATTTGTTTCTTCTCCACCCTGCCCCTTGATGACTTCCCCTTTCTTCTCCTGCCCTGGCCACCTCCCTCTCCTCACCCCCACCTTCCCCTTAGTTCTACCCTTTCCCTTCCCTCACTGTCTGCATTCTTGACACCTGCACCCCCCAACCCTCTCGTGCCAGGGCAGGGCAGGATGAGCACAGGCAGCTGCCACATGGTTCTCAAAGGTGCAGGGCCTGAGGTGACTGCCCAAAACGGTCCAAAGGAAAAAACGTCTCTACTTGTGTCCTTAATATTGTCTCTGAGCAAGCTCCAGTTCTCCTGAATGCCCTTTTCCCTCCAATTTTCTTCCCTTGGGAATTTAGCTACCTGTTCTTCTGAATTTGTTAAAAGCTAGTTTTTGAAGTCCATTGTCCTTATTCTGCTGCTCTTACTACTTACCCTTAGAATCACGAAATTTATCCTTTCATGATCTTTTCTCCTAAATTACTTTCTATTTTCGTATTCACCACCAATTCCTGACTCCTTCACCTGGAACCAGAGGGCTGTGGTCACTTCAATCTGTTCAAGAGTCATACTTGGAAGTAGCATTAGTGCCCACGTGGATGAGCATCACAGAGTGCTAGTTAGTGGGATGGATGAGCTTCAAGACCCTTCCATAATGTCTCAGATGCGGGCTCTCAGCAGGCAGCAACCATCATGTCATGTTGGCATATGAATGTGTTCACCCTCCTGTAAAGAGATATTCCACCAGTCCTATCCCATGTCTCCTCTTGGATGTGATGTCCAAAGTTTCCTAATCTTAAACACAGATCGAGCCTCTTCATCAAACACAGGTGGCTTTGCTCCTCACCTCCTGTTGCGAAGCAAGAGCACAGTAGCTCTCGACCTGAATGGAAGAGGGACCTGGAAGGGGAATGAAGCAGCGTCCACTGCCTGAGGGGGCCAGGAGCCAGTCTCTTCCCTACAGAGCAGCTGTGCTCAACTGATCTGTGGTACAGTCACATCTCTTAATGCCAGCTTTATCCCACAGCAGAGATCTAAACCAAACCTCCTTTGTGATGTTTGCAAAAGAAACATTACCTCCCACCAACTGTTTCCTAAAACTGAGTGATTTGTTTTGTTTAAAGTCAGCTTTGTCTGAGGACCATGAGAGGAATAGAGGTCCCATTAAATTCTCCTTCCATGAGGAGTGGGAGGAGGCAGGTTATTATGGTAACTACAACAGGGGGCTTTAACACCCTGTCTGATGCACTCACATATTCACTTTTCTTTCTCCTCCACTAACTGAAGGCTTATTCTCACACCCTTCCACTTTCCCCTCCAATGTGTTCCACAAATACGTCTCTGCATGTTCTCTTCTGTAGCCCTGTCTCCTAACAACAGTTAATTAAACCCTTCACAAACATGGCTATTAACATAATCAACTTCTGGTCAGGGAAAGTCCATGGACAACTCAGTGAAGAGGCAAGGGCTCTTAGAACAAAGAAGGATCAATCAGGGATACAGAGAACAAATTGCTTCCTACAGACAAACGTTTATCACAACCCAGTTCTGACATTTAACAGCTGTAAATGCAACAGTCTGTGTGGTTGGCAGAGAGTGGACTGGCTGCATGTCCAACATTTCAACATTCTAGTCCTTATTTTAAAAACTCTAAGTGAGTTAGCATCAGGTTGTGTCAAAGATGGTCTCTCACTACATGCTGCACTACAACTGCAGCATTTGATTGAAACACAAAGGATACCACAGCCCTGGTTCAGATTTGCCAAGGGTGGAGGCAATGCCATTCCAGCAGAGGGCCCTGAGCTGCAAAATTAACCACTACCAGAAATCAACCTCAGTCGAGCCCTGCTACCTTTAGAACATGATGCCAGGAATCTTCTTTCATTGTTTTTACCTCGGGGACAAGGCTGCTGAACAGTGATTATCACTCACAAGAAGTGGGCTGTGCCCACAAGAGCTCATGATACCATCTACATGTTTTGTTATTCTTTAAAGTGCTACCAGACTATTTGTTGTTTTTTCAGTTTACTCAGAAATAAGTTCCTCACAAGCAAGCAACTTCAGTGAGTGAGGGGAGAGGGACGAGAGCTTGGCTTTTCTTTTTTGAAGGAACCACGAAACATGTGAAACCATACCCATATACTATAGGCATGCCCAGAGCTCGACAAATTATGGAAAACCCTACTCACCAGACAAAAAAGGGACTCGCCACCTTCCCCCCCAAAAGTTTTTTTTTTTTAATGGCATAAATTCCTAATAAGAATAAGAACAGTAATTACTAATACGTTCTTAATAAATATCACCCAAGTTATTAATAAATATCTTATAAACTACTTTTTCCCTCTGCTGCCATGTCTCCTCCCCTTGCTCCATCAGCTCCCTGGTGCCTGCTGCCCCCCAACCCCTTACCCTCCTCTGCTGTCCTGACTCCTGCCCTTCTCGCTGCCCTCAGCCTTCCTGAGACCTGTCTTCCTCCACCAGCCCTTCTCTCCCCCCTGTGCCCACTCCTCCAGTAGCCCCACTCTGATCAAGTGAGCTACCCTCCTCATCCCCTTTAACACCTCCTCTACACACCTGCCCTGCCTCTCTCCTCTGGTGCTGGTCCCTCCCCTGCAGGTGTCTGCCCTTCTGCTTCACCCCCAGAATCTCCTGGCACCTGCACCCTCCTGGTGCCTCCCCCTTCGCTCACTGCCCCTGCCCCCTTTGCCCTCTTTTTCCCTGATACCCACCCCTCACCACCCTCTGCCCCCATTCCCTCATGCCCCTGTGCCCTCACACATGCCTTGCTTCATCCCCACCTTCCTCATGCCCACCCCTTCTTTCAAGCCTTTACCCAGCACCTTCCCCTCCTCCCTCTAGCTCCCAGTGCCCTTACCCTCTCCTCTCCCAGCATCACCCTGTTCCCCCCTCCCACTGACACCTCCCCTCCTGCCCTTTTCCTCATTGTCTGCACTTGGCTCCCTGGGATTTGTCTCGCCTGCACTCCTGTCCCCTGGTGCCTTCCCTTTCTTCTTCTTCTCCTGACCTCCTCCTCCTCCTCCTCAGCACAAGCCCCTTCCCCATATTTTTCCCCTCCTCCCAGGCCAAGAAAACATTCCCCTTTTTGTTGTCTTTTACACGTTTGCATTTTGCAATGGGGGTTTTTTTGTTTGTTTTCATTTTTGTCCCAGCATTTTAGCCCTATAAATAGCAAATAGCATTTTCATAAATTTTTTTCCATAAAGGCAAAGGTGTTTCATGAACTCCCTTTCACAGCTGCTGGGTCACAGCAGCCTTTTCCTGTTCTGTCCAGCCCCTCCCTATGGGCAAGCACCCTCACTACCAACCCACAGGGGAAACAGGGTGCAGGGACAGCACAGAGCCAGAGGGGTGCAGGGAACAGTGGGGACGGGACAGGGGTGGCGCTGGGAACAGGAGGCACAGAGGCAGAGGGACGAGGGATCAGGGGAGCAGTGTGCGGGTGCAGTGGAGGCACGGGAATGGGACACGGGAACGGGAGGGGCAGAGGGATTGGGGTCTAGGGGCAGTGCAGGGAATGGGCAGCACAGAGCTGGGGGGGAGCAGGGATCGGGGGAGCAGAGTGCGGGGTGCAAGGGCAGCACAGAGCCAGAGGGAGAGCAGGGGATCCGGTGTGCAGGGGCGGCGTGGTAAATGGGCGGTGGGAGCCAGATTGGGCGCGGGGCGGGTGCAGCGAGCCAGGCGGTCGGCAGGGAGGGTCTCTCGCCGGCGAGGGGCTGGGGCCGTGGCAGGACTGGAGCCGGCGGGGCGGGCCCTGGCTCCGCCGCACGCCGCAGCCAGCTCCCAGGGACACGTGGCCAGAGCCGAGCTGCTGCGGCCCTTTACAATCGGCGAGGCCACGTCACGCCAGCATCCTGGCGTCTGCCGGCGTCCCGCCTCCTCGCACCACAGCTGCACGCGGGCAGCCCGGCGCTGAGTATTGCCGCTGTTCCCCATCCCCAGCAGCGCTCTGCTCCTCCGCCGGCTGGCAGATTGGATGGGGCTGCGCCACCCATAGTGCAGGCTTTGGCCAGTCCGTTACAACGGCCCACCGAGCCAGTCCGCCCCTGCACTCACCAGCTGGCAAAATCTACTCGCCACGGGCGAGCGGGCAAGTGCATTTGTCGAGCCCTGGGCATGCCTGCCTCAGACAGACACTAATCATTACTGAATAGTCTTGAAAGGCATCTAGACTACAGGTGCTGTTTCACTGTTGTCTCACCAGTTCTTAATCCTTATTGCAGAATATTTCACTAATCCAGTTCTGTGATCAGGTGAACATCCCTCACTAGGCTAGAATGATTTCTACTTCTATTGCTGGGGACTGATTTCAAAGCAACAGATATCAGAAACAACATATGCCGGGACACAGTGCCCTTGTCAAGTTTCTATTAGCTGTGCTCTCTGGAGGAGGCCAGAACTTCCACACCTATCTCAAGTTTTTTTTTTAAAACAACGGGAGGAAAAAAGTGGTTGGTGAAGAAGGGGAGAGAGGGGAATAAAAGGCAACATCTGTTCCCATGCACACCACAAGCCCCACGTGTCAAGACTGGAGCCAGGGCTGCGGTGCCTTTTTTAGTACTGCAGCCCAGGCTCCAGCTTCAGCAGCTGTGAGGTGGCCGCCCTAGCCACAGCTCCAGCCCTGGGGAAGAGCTGAAGCTAGGGCCAGGGATGCATGGTGGCTGCCTAGGTGCTCTTGGGGGTGGAAAGCAGGGCCTCAGTGCAGCTGAACAGCCACTGCACGCCTCTGCTGAGGAGGTAGGCGGGAAGCAAATTCTTGGTGTGCATTTGTGCAGGCGCGCACCTTAGAGGGAACTATGCACAGTATAGAATCATAGAATCCTAGGGCTGGAAGAGACCTCAGGAGGTCATTGAGTCCAGCCCCCTACCCAAAGCAGAACCAATCCTAACTAGGGCTGTAAAGGACTAGTCAACTAGTCGACTATCCGATAAGCAAATGCTTATCAGATAGTCAACAGGATAGTGGACTAGTCAAATAGAGGTAGCGAGGGAGAAGAGGGAGGTATTTAAAAGCGGCAGCACCGCATGGAGCCCTGGCTCTGTGCGGTGCTGCCACTCCGAATGCCGCAGGGAGCCCCATGTCAGGCTCCTTGCAGCATTTCAAAGTGGCAGCACCACATGGAGTCCGGGACTCCCCAGCTGACCCTGTGTTCCATGCTGCGCTGCCACTTTGAAATGCCAGGTGGAGCCTAGGATCAGCTGGGAACTGATTTCAAAGCAACAGCGGTGCAGAGCCCAGGGTCATCTGGGGAGTCCTCGGCTAATCCCAGGCTCCACCAGGCATTTCAAAGCGGCAGCGCTACATGGAGCTCAGGGTCAGCTGGGGACCCGGACTCCATGGAGCATTTCAAAGTGGCAATGCCTCTTTGGAGCCCGGGATCAGCTGTGCATTTCAAAGAGGAAGCACAGCATGGAGCCTGAGGTCAGCGGGGTACTCCGCATCCATGCAATCCTTCCACCTTTGAAATGTACAAGAGCTCCTGAAGGGGCTCTTGTGCATTTCAAAGAGAAAGTGCCCACGTGGAGCCCAGAGTCAACGGGACTTCCTGCTGGCCCTGGGCTCCATGTGGTGTTCCAACTTTAAAATGTACAAACCCCCAGCAGGGGCTCTTGTGCATTTCAAAGGCAGAATGCAGAAGTGCTTATCAACTAGTCGAGTAATCAATGGAAATTCCATCGGCTACTCGACTAGCAAATTAATCGCTACTTAACATCCCTAATCCTAACTAAATCAACCCAGCCAGAGCTTTGTCAAGCTGGGACTTCAAAACCTCTAGGGATGGAGATTCCACCACCTCCCTAGGTAACCCATTCCAGCGCTTCACCACCCTCCTAGTGAAATAGTTTTTCCTAATATCCAACCTAGACCTCCCCCACTGTAACTTGAGACCATTGCTCCTTGTTCTGCCATCCGTCACTACTGAGAACAGCCTCTCTCTATCCTCTTTAGAACCTCCCTTCAGGAAGTTGCAGGCTGCTATCAAATCCCTCCTCACTCTTCTTTTCTGCAGACTAAATATGTATATATGCATATGGATGTATACAAAAAAATACAGAAATCTATTTCACTGGTCCTCAAAGACCCAGAGAGCCCTAGAAGCATTATTCTGATCTCAGATACACAACTGCACTGACACAAGCCTATAAAATTAGCTAGTGTGGAGAAAAGTACAGTAGCTCATTCTACAAGAATTCCAGTGATAAAATCCATGAATCCATGGCTCAGCCCAGATAGTATATGATTGTTTCCCTGAACTGTATTTTTCCCTGCATTGCCTGTGTGAATGTAAATGAATGCTGACATTAAATACTGCCTTTCCTTTCTAAAAATGCCTTTAATTTTGCCCTTAGCTAAATAGAGAAAATAATGAACCAAGTTTTTCCAGGGTCTGCTAGAGAAGCTGAATGTGTTTGTTTTGGAGTCAGAATCAGGCTAATGATATTTACAAATGATAGGACTGAATGTTTTTCCAGCTGCAGAGACATCAAAAGCCAGAGTGGAATCTTTTAGACACAGCATGCTAGAAAACAAGTCACTAGACCCTAGGCCAGTGATACTCAGGACATTACCAAACAACATTACCCAAGAGCACCACAGTAATATGAATTAATTGATTCATTTACTATATAATTCTCAAAGCAAAATGACTGACCAAGTTTTATGAATCAATTGTAGCTGATAAAATAACACAGTAAAAACATTCTGCTTGGTTCATAATTAAATCACCCGATATTTTAATTAGTGCTGCAAAGGGCTGCAGAAGACCCATTAAAAAGCCACTTGCTGTTCATGAATCCGAGTATCACTGTCCTAGAAACAAGCCCAAAATAGCAAGTTGTAATGGTGCATGGGCAGACACAACTAAATGGTGAACATTCTTCCTATCCTCTTCTAGTGTTTGTTCATCAGACTTGCACCTCCACAGATCTAAGCTTAAAACAATGGAATCAGATTTATTTCAAAGTGATATAGGTTGAAGAAGTTGATTAGTTCAAACCATTCAGTATCCTAAAACAGGCTGCATTTACACATCCACTTTTTTCTTGCTCTCTTTCTGTACCTCCACCAACTCATCCACACCTCTCACATACCAGCTGAGAGCCTCTCTCTTCCCCCTTATATACATTTCCTAATTTCTCTCCCCTTCTGCTCTTTTGCTGTTAATGTGGCAAAGCTGGCAATACAGCTTGTGCACAGGCAGAGGGAAAAACAGAAGCCCAGCTCTGCAGCCTTCAGCTCAGACTAATCTTGACTCCCAGGGTAGTTCTGCTGATGGCTGCAAGATCATACAGCTCAACCATGCTACATTCAATCAGCTCCTGCGCTTTTCCTCTGTAGTCACCAGTGCTCTGCTGTGCAGAAGAAGTGCTGTTATGCCCATTTCACAGATGAGGAGCCCCAACCCTGTTCCACCCACCCAGACTGTGACAACTGGGTGCTGGCCCTTTTAAGACTCCCCCACAGAGCAGGCGGTTGGCCCTTTAAGACTTCCCCCCCTTCTCCTCCGCTCCTGCTAGATAGAGTCCATCTCCAGGCAGCAGCGCGCATGCGCACCAACAGAAAACCCCATGAAGGCTTTGCGGACCCAATCTCGCACCTCATTCCCCCAGCCAGTGCTTGTCCCCTTCCCGGCCCGGCCTCCCGCACAGACACAGGACGCCGCAGGTAAGAGACTCACCCTCGGGAGGGGGCAGGACACGCACAAGCGGCCTGCCCCGGGCGCTCGGGATCGCCGAACGACCCCTCAGGGCCACCCGGGAATGGGGCAGTTGGTTCAATTGCCTCGCCCACTTCCGGCGTGTCCTTGTGTTTTGGTTTCTGGCTCCGGCGGGGAAGCAATGACCCCGCGCACGTTGGTTCCTACCCCAGCTGAGTCTGAGCGGGGTAAAGGGGCTCAGCCCGAAGGAGGCGTGGCAGTAGCCTGGCGGTAGAGGCTGAAGGGCTGCTGTGCCCCCCTGGGGGCAGCCGATCTGCAGGGTTCTGCCAGGGCAGCGTGCAGCATCTGGCATCATGTGGGAGAAAAGTAGATTAGAAACTTAGAGTCACGAACACCTCAGGAATGTGTTCATACAACGTTAGGGTTGTTCTTCCAAACGTTTAAAACTGAACTTTGACTTAGTACATCTCTGAATCTTTACTAAGAGAAGAAATATGCTGCTTCTGCCCCCCTTTTCTGGTAGTTTACATTTAAACACTTTTTGTTTGCTTTTGTCTCTCCTGCTGCCTGCTTGTATACTTTCCATTCCAAATACAGTGTGTGTGGCTGACTGGTTAGTTCATTACTCTGGTATTGGTAACTCTGAGATTCTACTGTAGCACAACTAGCAAGTTGACTATAATCAATGGAGGCGTTGGATTTCCTGATGTGTCAGCGACATAGGAGGAACTTTGTCAGAGCAGTTAAGCACTGGAATACATTGCCTGGGGGGTCATTGGAGATCTTTAGGAGCAGGTTAGACAGATATGTCACTGATTTTCTAGATGGTGCTTGGTCCTGCCATGAGTTCAGGAAAACTGGACTTAACCTCTGATGGTCCCTTCTAGTTCTAGTATTCTATGATTTCTGCTTAACAGTTCCAGTCTCAGTCTCATGCAGCTTCTTTGGCCGTTATACCAGGGGCTTTTCTGGGTTGAGGGGGTACAAAACCCTTCTGGGCTTTTCCAGGAACTCAAAGTTACCGACTATGGATGACTGCAATTTGTTTTAGAACACTCTGCAAAAGCAGAAATTAATGGCATTGCCACTTTCCCTCCTCCACTTTCTGTAGATGAATAACAGTATACAATGCCCATTTGCTTAATTACTCTAATTTGTTAAATTTAGGATATATTTGCCATATGAGTAATGCATATATTTGTCCCATGTCTGCATTCCTTTCCTCCTTAACTTTCAGAAGCAGAGCTGAATATGCCCTGGGTTCTATCTGCTAACCAAGGCATTCCTGTCATCTCAGTTGGGCAAGTTTGCCTTGTACGCCTGTTGCAGGCAAAATTCTCACTGAAGAAGAGAGGTGGTGGAGCAAAAGACAAAGAAAATCTTCCTTGATCCTCTCTTGCTGTCTTGAAGAGGTTGGCTTTCCCTGTCCTATTCAGAATTTAAGTTAAGTTCAGGTGGGTTGTTGGTCAAGCCAGTAAAGGGAGCATCCACAGATGATGTGCAGGTAGAGATCGCTTCTTCTGTTGTTACAGCTACCCTTGAAATACAAAGCCTACTGCCTTTTCTCCTAGAGGGTCATGTACGGTGTTTTGCTTTCTGCCATTCTACCTCAAAGACATGAACAGTCCAAAGCTAAAAGCTCAGCAAATAATCTGATTTCTTTTGATTCTCCCAAGAACATTCAAATGCTTCACAAGCATTAATGAATTTAGCTGTGAATACATGTTAGATAAGAACATTATCCCAATTTTACATAAGGGGAAACAAGCTCAGAGTTGCAGTACCCATGATGACTCAATGAGTGCCTTAGACTCCCACACTCCTGCTTTAAAGACTAGACTGCAAACGGAGATTATTCTTGTATATCCCAGAGCATTTTCTTTGTAGTCACCCATTTACAATCTGAATTCACTGTGCCAGAATTCAAACAGCAGCAGCCATACTGACAGGAACATTTTTCTTTCATTAACTTAATTTTCTTAGTGTAATTTAAATGCAAATGTGGAACAAATATTTCCTACAGAAGAAATTAAGATTCTGTGATTGGTTCTGTTGTTATGGAAAACAGCAGAAGCAAAATCCTTTGGCACTGACTCCAGGGTTTTATATACAAGTATAATATAGCCATTTTAACTTTAAAAATGCAATTTGACAGAGTTTTTCAAATGCAAACTAATCAGCGCTGTACACTAATGAAATGTCAAGCCCCAAACTCTCCAGGATCTTCTGGGAATGCTTGAAATGAACACTCTTCATAAACGACAGTGGTGAGGTTCAGGTTCTGCCTTTTGACACATTGTTAATTATAAACTCTCATTTGCATACCAAGTAATTACTAGAACTAAAGTGAACAACCTAAAAAGCCTCCAGTAAAATCAGTTCTGGGCATCTAATAGGGATTTGAACAAATAGTCAACTAGTTGATTACATCTAGTTGACTACTTGCATTTCTCCCCTAACCCCCCTTGCTGCCTCTGTATCAGAGGCAGCAAGGAGGAGGGCAGAAAGCAAAAGCTGGTGCTGGGAGGAGCCAGCTTAAAGGCTGGTTCCCCCCAGCACTAGCTACACAGAGCTGCCTCCCTGCCCCATGCTGCTGCCTCTATCAGAGGCAACAGTGGAGGGGGCAAGGGAGGTTGCTGCGAAACAGCCTCTGCCGCCTTGAGCCCAGGCTTGCTGTGGGCAAAGGCTGCTTCACAGCAGGCTCCCCTCCCCACTCCGCTGTTGCGTGATAGTGCTGAGGCAGTGCAGGTGCTGACCCTGGACAGACACTGTTTTGTGGCAACAGCCCCAGTCTGCAGCCAGCCTGGGCTGCCGTAGACAGAGCCTGTTTTGGGGCAGCCTCCCCTCTCCCTCGCACCCTAGTAGCCTCTGTCCACAGGGAACTCAGACCCCCCCATGGCCAGGAACTGCTGCCACTCCACACTGTTGCCTCTGTAGCAGAGGAAGCAGCGCGAGGCAGCAGGCAGCTGGTCTGCCCTAGAGATGTTAAATATCACTTAATTAAATAGTCGATTAACCTCATTCTTATCAATTACTTGACTATTCTATAGTCTCTGGGGGTGGGGTTATAGCCAGTGCGCTCCAGCCCCACTCCCAAGGAACCCCATGCCACTCTGTGCTGCTGCCTCTGTATTGGAGGCAGCAGCATGGGGGCCAGTGTAAAAACTAGCCTCCCTCACGGACTGACTACCTGTCGCCCTGCACTGCTGCCTCTGGTACAGAGGCAGAGCACAGGGTGACAGCAGCCCCTGTCCGGGGGTTGGCTCCTAATATACTTTAAATGTAGAGCTGCAGCGAGGGTAGGTCCCGGACCTGGCAGAAGTCAGAACTGAGCTGGGTTGCTGGCCAGCCTGCTAAAACATTTACTGGCTGGGGAAGGGGGTAATGTGCATATTCTATAGCAGTGGTCTCCAACCTTTTTAAGCATGAGATCCCTTTTTGAATTTAAGTGCAATCCTGGATCTATCTCAAACACAAACGCCCTTGCCCCGCCTCCTTCCCGCCCTTTCTCCGAAGCCCTGCCCCTGCTCCATCCTCCCTCACTTTTATCAGGCTGAGGGTAGAGGGTTCGGGTGCGGGGAAGGGGAATGCGGACTCTGATCTTGGGCTAGAGGACTTGGCATGTGGGAGGGGTTCTGAGCTGAGCGTGGGGCAGGGAGTTAAGGTGCAAGAGGGGGTTTGGGTGCATGGGGACTCAGGGTTGGGCAGGGGTTTGGAGTGCAGGAGGGTTCAGATCTGGGTCCGCGTTTGGAATGCGGGCTCCAGCTGGGCACAGGTGGCTTCTGGGTAGTGGTGCAGGGGACTAAGGCACCACTACTCTGGCCCTGCACCACTCCCAAAAGCAGCCAGCAAACCTCTCTCCATCCCTCCCTCTCCCCCAGCTCTGTGAAGATGGGGGACAGGGTGGGAGGAGGGGCACCCTGACAGCAGCCCCTCCTCTTCTTCCTGTGCCTTACACAGCAAGCAGGAGGCTCCTGGGAAGGGCAGCTCCAAGGCAGAGGGCAGGAGCTGCACAGCAGTGCTCAGATGGGCAGATAAAGTGCCAGCACTTTATAGCCTCCCAGCCAAACCTGTCAGAATCACCTGTCAAAGGCTCCAAGATCTACCAGTAGATCCCGATCTACTGGTTAGTGACCACTGCTCTATAGCATTAACCAACAAGATCGGTTAATCAACTACACCAGGCATGTCAAACTGGCATTTGGAGGGTCGATGGAAATTTTTTGCGGCCTGCCAGAACATTTTTATAAAAGAATAAAATGTGGCCCGCTGGCCGCTCAGAGCAAGTGGCCGAGTGCCTGCTCACAGCTGGGCCGCTCTGCACACGCACTCACGGCCAGCTGTGCGCTCTGCGCTGGGCTCTCCAGCAGGCGCTCACAGCTGGCTGGATCACTCTGTGCACATGCTCACGGCTGGCTGGGTGCTCTGCGCTGGGTGCTTCAGCAGGCGCTCATAGCTGGCTGCTGTGCTCACGCCATCCCAGCACCTCAGGTGGCAACGTCGACTCTGGGACCCAGGTATTGGGGGAGGAGGGAGCAGGCCTGGGAGAGCCTGGCTCTGGGGGAAGGGGGAGGCATTAGGTATGGGGGGCTGGCTCTGGGGGAGGAGGGAGACATTAGGTTGGGGAGGCCTGGCTCTGGGGGAGTGAAGGGGGATTGGGTTACAGTGAGGGTATGGGAGTGCCTGGCTCTGGGGGAGAGGAAGGGGTTATTTTGTTAATATTTTGTTGTTTTTTTATTTATTCCCAAATAAAATCACAAAATGTATATTAATTTTATATCAATAAATGTCATTTTTTGCAATTGTATGAATAATATCTTTATGCAAAATCTCAAACTTACAAAGTATCTGAAATTTTCACAGAAGCCTGTTCTACTTGATTAACCATGGTCTATACTTGTTTTTATTTCAACAAAACAAGTTATGTATCCTATACAAAATTTAAAAGTACCTTACATTTATATTTAAATTAAAAAATATGTAAAATTAATTTAAAAATTATTTAATATGAGCAAATAATTTTACACATCAAATTATTGTAATATTATAAAATATACCTAAAAGCCAGGTGTCTGGTATTGGTACCTTCCGCCTGGCATCTAAAATGTGTTTTGTTTTGTTTTTTGCTCAACAAACCATCTGGGAACCCTAGGTGGCCCTGAAAGCTATCAGTTTTGTTTGTGCAGCCGTCAATAGGCTTCGAATTTGACATGCCTGAACTACACTATTACATCCCTAGTCTGCACAGGGGAGCTGGTTTTTAAACTGGCTCCCCTCACAGACAGGCTCCCACTTGGCACCCCACACTACTGCTTCTGATAGAGAGACAGCAGTGCGGTGTGGAAGGGCGCTCCTCGGGAGTGGGGTGGGGCCGGCAGCCAGTGCAATCAGACCCCATCCCCAGGGACTATAGAATGGTCAACTAACTCCTAAGAATTCATGCAGTTAGTCAGCTATTCGGTTAACCGATAGGTAAAATTCCTAATACACATCTAGTTTTTTGGGAGTCATGTGAGGCAACAAAATCAAAAGGATATTTTGGCTTCTTGAATATCAGTTTTCTAGGGTTTTTTTGGGTTTTTTTTGGTGTCTCTTGCTTGAAGCTTTGAATTAATATCATCAATTATCAGGCAATGAGCCAGACCATGCCTGTGGCTATCTAATTTTTCTCTAATATACTCATTGCAGTGGGATCTTTGTGCCAAATTAAAGAATTCAAACCCTTGCATTGGTCATATAAGGACCAGAATGTCCTTTGGAGTTATTTTAGTCTGTATGTCACCCTTACATAGATATTATTGTACAGAACAGAAGAGAATTACAAGTGTTTATTCTACTTCTGCATGCTCTCTCCTTATACCAGAGAGATCTGTTGTCATAAATTGCAAAACCTCCAAATCTTTCACTCTACAGCTGATTTCTGCTTGTTCATGTGGAATCCACAATGTCTTTAGAAATTATTTTAGTACCTTCATTCTGGGGTTATAATGTAAGGCAATAAATTAAACACTCACTTGTAGAGTAATAGGACTTATGTTTGTCCTGTAAGATGCAGCCTTTGAAAGCAGTTTGATCTCAAATACTTAATTAGGTCTAACCTTCTCTTCAGTAGATCGGATCATATATTCACCCTGACTCTTAGGGATGACAGTACTATTGCTTGTTTCCTCATGGGTAAAACAGCATTGTCACATTCTGAGCAGGTCTTGCATACCATCCACTGGGAAGCAACAGACTCTTCCCTAGTGGAGTTTGATATTCCGTCCAGTTGAGGGGCAGCGGTAATGGCGAATGGATGCTGACTGAAAAGGAAGAATTATACAATAATATACTATCTTTATACCAACAGAGCAACTGCCTTGGTAAGATCTAAGCTGTTTTTTTGGCTGTTTTCTATACTTCTGATTGTACACAGATGAACTCTGCAGTTCATGGCATAAATCAAAGCCTTCAGTCATTTTACATTTTCAAAATATGCTTATAAAAATTCCCCACCAACTCCTCTAATAGGCCCCAAACAGGGGCTGCTGCTCAAAAAACTGGTTTCCTTTCCCCAAAAAAGAGTTTTTGAGTTGCCTTCCAGGAAGCCATTCGCTGACTTGACAGGTGTTTCTGTCAAAATGATTCTGTGCTTGTTCCTGCTGTCTTGGGGCTTCAAGCTCAATTTTCCCCAGCTCACACTGGAGAGTTCTCTCCTTACCATCTATATTAAATAGCATAAATCCACAGTCTGGGGCATGTCACCTTCAGGACTTCTTGTAAACCCATCTCCATATTCCTCAGCCTCCACTAATTCAGGCTTCTTGTTGCACATAGGACAAAGCTGGTTGCGGACAGCAGATGATCTCATCCATATAATGAGGTTCCAGCGCTCCCCAGAGGTGACAGGCAGTGCCCCATGAATCTGCCCTCCTTGGTGTAGCAAGCCTTGGGATACCACATGTTCAATCTCCACGTACTTTGGCACTGGAGTTGGGGCCTTGAAGACAGATAATAAGACAGATACTACATTACATAAACTATCTCTTGTTATTGACTTTCTGAAGCAGTTGTGATAACCTGATAGTAGTGCCTCTCACCCCAAACTGTTTTACTAACAAATGATATATAGGGATTACTTCACATGCAACTGAAAGGCAGACACTTCTGTAATGAGATGTTGCAGCTGTTAAACTGTTTGGCCAGTTAAGGTCAGATAGTAAACAGTTCCCAGCTCAATCTACAGAGAGGTGGCACAGAGAAGCAGACTGTAACAATGCAAATAGCAATTTAGCCAGGACATGGGAGTTATTATCCCTCTCTTCCTAAAAGTACATTGGAAAGTCTAATAACTACAAGTGTCTGGGGCTTTAGTTCTCTCAAGTGAAAGGCTGAAACAGCTTGAGTCTTCAAAGCATTTTCACCACTCCTCCAAAATGAGCTCTTCTGATCATTATTTTAATTATGGAAGAAGGTAGAGCATTTAACTCCCTCCTTTGATATGAGTTATCTGTGTAGTCTATTTGAATATTTATGATTAATTCACTACAGTAAAGATTTCAGTACACAGAAAATTGGTGAAGATAGTCCTGACTCCATCAGAAGCAGACAATTAATTTTAGTCAATCCACCTTTTATATAATCTTTTTAAGAATACAGCTCCCTACAAGCACCATTCCCCCTACCTAGCTTATTCTAGTTTGGTTTATTTGATGTTATGAACCTATCAATGAAAATGGCCAGGTTTGATCTGTGAGAGTTAACCCTCTATTTTAAGCATAAGGCTACTTGGTGTCACATTTAACTCAGTTACTCCAAGTTCCTGAAACAAAGTTAAGGGCCTGATGCTGCACCTCTGACAGGAATTTTGTGAGGAACGGGATTCAGGGCTAAATTAGACAAATTCTCAGTACCTGCCTGAGGTCTCCAAAATACAAGTTGCCCTCAGTAAATTCTTTTCCTAGGGATACATTCAATGTGATTTCTGCATTATCATAGTGAGAGCTCAAATCCAGATCTTCATGTAGTGAGTACTTGACAACAAATGCTTTGTGGCTGTCCAAGGAACCTCCCCCACAGTCAGGGTAAAGCAGGGATGTTATGGGCTGCAGATACTTTTCACGCAGAGGTGTAATGAAAGCTTCATACAATCCAAGCTCATTTAACAGAACCTGTATCAAAGAGAATGTACAAGGAACGATCAGCAAAAAACAAGATGGTCACCTCTGCTATTTCATCACATACACTAATGAGCCTCCTGGTAGTCTTCTTCCCTTCCAGCCTTGCTGCTTAGCTGGATACAAAACTAGGGAGCAAAGACACAGACTATAATAGGGGCAATGAGTTCAGAATGAACAATGATGTCCTGCAGCGCATCAGTAGGATCAAAACCAGCAGGGTGGCACCAGATACAAAGCCAATTCTTACTGCTAAGTCATGCTATCCTTGCTGGTTATAAAGAGGAGCCCTGTCTTTTGAGGCTAAACAGAACTCCAGTTTCAGGCTATAAAACCCAACCCATTAAAAGCACTAAATTAATATATAAAATGTAGTTCTTGAAGTATCAAGTCCCAGGTGTCTGAAGTTCTTCCACAGCCACAGCAACAACTGAGGCGCCATGCTTGCAATGGGGTGGTCAGTGTACAAGCACTTTGTTTTGCGATGATGTTCTAGAGGAGGGAGTTGGATCTCAAAGCAGCAGCAACAGACTCCAGAAATTTGCTGCACCTATGCAGCAAGACAAGAGAAAGTGGGACTTGTAGTTCTTGGAGAGGAAAAGGCTAGGAACAGAAGGCCTCATGTATGGCTGAAGGAAACAAACTCCATTTTGGAGGAGCTAGAGATCAAGATTATTGAAGTTTGTGTGCAGAGCTACAAACTCTGTCTGAACTGTGGATTTCCTTATTTTCTTTTACAACCTTTCCTTGTCCATTTGGATACTGCAGTTCATAGTTTGTATTGAATAGATTTCTTCTCTTTGGAGAGAATACCATTACAATGCAGAGGAGACTACAATAAAGACACTGGCTTACGTCCTCTATAATAAAGCAGGACCTACTGTCTGAACAATAAGCCTAATAATCCACTCTTTGTATGTCCCAATGTATACAGTAGAAGTTAGGGATGTAAAAGGTTAACTGGTAAGCATCATTCTTAATGGGTGATGGGATGGAGCACTTCCCCACCCACTGTGGGCAGAGGGCTGCTCCAGCTCCCCAGGGCCCGCCACAGACAGGGGCTGCTCTGGGCATCCAGAGCTGCCCCGGGCATCCAGAGCTGCCCCGTCCACAGCAGGCCTAGGAGGAGCCACAGGCAGGGGCTGCTCTGGCTTAGCTGGAACAGCCCCTGCTTGTGGCAGGGGCGAGGTATGTGATCCAGCCCGGCCGCAGCAGGGAGGTATGTGATCCAGCCCAGCTGGGCTGTAGTGCACCTCCCCTTAATTAGCTAACCAATTAAACAGGATTTTACATCCTTAGCAGAAGTCTCTTAAGTGGGAATCTCAGATGGATAACTAACAGGGCTGGATTACCCAATAGGCAGACTAAGCACGTGCTTAGGACACCAGCAAAGCAGGGGCACCAAAAAAATGAGATTTTTTTTGTTGAAAAAATTTGATATTTCAAAAAAAGCATCAAAGTAGTCATCACGGGAAAAATCAGAACGCCTCAGAATGCTCTTTTTCTCAGCTGAACAGAATAAAAAACCCTCAGAACAACGTGTCAGGACAGACTTGATTCACTTTCTCTATTGTATATGGAAGCGGACATGCTTCGTCGAGTCAGCTTCAATGAATTTATCCAGAATTTTGCAATCAGAAAATCTAAAAGGAAGCTATTTTAATTTCAGCATGCATGTAAGTTTTGTGTCATTTCAAAAAAATAAAATTTTATTTTACGGTATAGTATTGTTTTTATTTTGAATTACATATGGGGGGCACCATAATCTTTTCAGTGCTTAGGGCCTCTAAAGGTCTTAATCCAACCCTGATAACTAATCTCCTACATCAAATGAAAACACTGTTATTAAAAATAGATTTGAACAGAATACAGTATTGCATTAAATATTATGCACAGTATTTAATTTTTTCTTTTATAAAACTTTATTTGGCAGCTTCTGTATTCAAACCAGAATTACATCTACCACACTGACACCTGGTTAAACACCAATTAACCCCTTGGCAATATCAAGTGTGTCCCCACTTATACTAATGCTGCCCCAATTAAGCAGCAGTCATTGCCATTCACTATCACTAGGATAAATAGATCCCTGGGATATGACCCAGTAAAGCAGCCATCTTAGCTAACTAGTATAGCCTGTGCTACTTTCCTGAGTGTTGTTTAAATACAGGATGCTAACATTTTACCATTGACCTTTCCAGTAATTGGTTTATTTTTATTTTATATATTAAATACAAGATTCCACTAAAGCAGATTCCACATCCTATCCCCTTCCCTGCAGCCTTCTTCCACCCACCCACCCACACATTTACTAATTAAGAAGTGTAAGTAAATTAACTCCCTCGGCCCAGTGTTCTTTTATTTATGAGTGTCTCTGCATTTGGGGTTGCACTGAGTCTGTTATGGATTCACCCAAATCTTAGAGGGGAATGGACCTTGAAGCATGCACATCTTATATGGGTCACTCACTCTAAAGGTTGTAATAGCACATACAAGGTTAACCGTACAAAGCTGAGTCCTACCCCATAGTTATTCATTGTGTTTGGCCTGCCTTTAGGCATTTCGGATTGCTCAAAGTTCTCCAGCTCTTCGATGAAGAGTCGGCAGAATTCCTTGCTGAACACTGGAAGTCGATATATCCTCTTATCTGACCAAGAAAAAGGAGGTGCCTCTTATTAAGTAACAATAGAGGCTATCCTTAACAATAACTTCATTCCCCAGCAGTACCATAAAGAACATTGCTTATATGACTAATTGCATGTTTTGGTGGTTAAATAGTTATTGCTACAGAGCAGATGGACTCTGGGGCACATTAGTTAATGGTCATGCTGGAAACTGAAAGCCTGTGTTCCCAGATTTCCCAGTCCAATAGCTAAAACTATTTGAGACACAAGGTGACCAGGGGGTATGAAGCAGAATTATTTGAGGCATGGCATTTTGTGGGAGGTGGAACATCATTCCTAAGGACTCTTGATGCCAGTCAATTAGCCCTTTTCTGTTAGGAATACAATACATCACACTTACAGCATTCTGCCTTAAAGATCTGCATAAAAAGTGGATGAGTATTAAAAATGAGGGAACTGGGACACTGACAGCTTGAAAAAGTCACTTATACTCTCGTTTCTTCTCCTGTATATTCTATCAGCTTCTCATGAACTGGAAATGCTCCACAAACATTAACAAGGAAACAGGAAAAAAAACACTGAACTTTTTAAAAAAAAATATTCAAGATGTAATTTAAAGGGGGATCTACTAAATGGTAATTTTGGGAAATAGCCCATTTAAAATAATCCAACAGTACAGTGTCCCTTGCACAGACTTGCTGAAGGTCAAATACTGAGTCAGTGGCACAACCAAAACAGATCCCAGAGGTGAATGGGAGTTGTGCCAATGGGAGTTGTGCCACTGACTTTAAAGGGCCAAGATTTTGCCTGTTTCTAACAAGTAGACTATGCTGCTTCTCTCAAGAATTTTGATCATACAGAAGAAAACTTCCTAATTGTCTTCTGACATTTTTCAAAATTACAATATTAAAGAACTGGTTTGGAAAAAATAATTCACCCCTGAAACAACTTGTGTGTATCAGAACGTGGCTCTAACTACAGTAGTGAGAGGTCCTTTCACTTTACCTGATATAGAATCAATGCATCGCAAGAGGCCTTGGAGATCAGCATCTTGTGATGTGCAGTACTTCACTGTCTCTAAAAACTCTGGTGCCAGAAACGAATCCTTGTATTAGGTGGGGAGAAACAAAGGAAAACAATAAAACTAATGCACAATGACTTCATCTCTGACCATTCGGAACAGGGATTTTCAAAGAGCTACACTGCAGGCAGCAGTAAAAATGTAAGTCGAGTCTAGGGACCACAGCTAGCTTACATATAAACATGCAAAAATATTTAAATCACAAAGAAATGCACAATCTTGTTATCTGCACTATTACAGACTCAAAGCAGCATGTACTTTACCTGTAGAACATATACTTCTGGATGCTTTGGTTTGTAACATTGTGAAATTATGGCTTTTCTTGCCATGGACTGATGAGCTAATTGTTTTCTTCTTTGCACTTCTTTCTGAATCTAGGAATAAGTGGCACAATCTTAAGAAATTAAAAGCTGGCAGTAATAATAAAAGTTTAATTCATGATTCAAAATGGTAATTTTTGCTCATATGCACCTTCTGGAGTTCTATGCCTTCAATGAGTCATTAAAAGGGCACGGGTAACGGTAGAAACGATACCTAAAGGAAGTCCACTGATGTTAACTGAGGCTGCAAACTTTCAGCACCTTGGAAAAGCAGGCTCCCTATTAGGGGCCTACATACAGTTTTAGTTCCCTATCTTTAGGCAAGCCAGAATTTTCACACTTGAGTATGTTCTGGCAAAATGAGTTTTGTCCAAAGTGAAGGACTTCAGTTGCAAAGAGATGAGGGTCATTAACAAGTGCTGTTGTAATGCACTATGCTGTCACAACAGTGGAAGCAACCATAGTAAGAGTAAATTCAGGCAGCTCTTCCAATTTAATTAACTGCCCTGGAGCCCAATTTTAAGATACCCTCATGAAAGTAGGAAGTAGAAAAATAATCTGGAAGGTGTGGACATTATGTCTGGTCTACTCCATCATCCTGGGCCTAAAAAGCCAGGCACTTACCAGAGAGAGGAGTAACTTCCTTTTAAATATCTCTTTCTTTGGGCCTATTTAGCACTTGGAATCCTCTCTTCAAAGTGCCCTGTAGAGAGCTCCTGCTTTTAACAATATCTGCTAAAGGCAGAAACTAGATATTGTAAACCCCACATATTTCAGAATAACATTGAATTAGAAATGTGAATGCATTTCTAATCCTGTTTTTTCCTTGACACTTTCTTTTCAATCTTGACCTGAAATTGATGGGCATTGATACTAAGAGATTCATGGTTTCTTTATGGCCAAACAGGTAAAATGGTGCAATAAATATTAATCTATTTTGCAGTCTTTCCCACCCTAGAAATGGCTGCATTTCAGTGGCATGTGAGTGATACCTGTGCACAGTGCTGCAGGAGCCTTTGGGGTGAAATGGTACTAACTTTTGAAACATATATTTTCCAAAAAAGAAAAATGGGGGAAAATTAGAAAAGAGAGAGAGAGTTGGGTCCCCTGTTAACTTCAGGCCTTTGTCAACAAAAGAGCTTATCAGAATATCCAACATGGTACTCAGGCATCAGTAGGGAGTTTTTAAATTTTATGTCAATTCAGCACATCATTTATGTCCAAGTGTGAGAGAGTGTTGGGGCACAGGAGAGAAACCAGAACTGAGTGTTTCAATTCTATACAAACATTGCCTTCCTCTGACTTTCAGCAAATTGTTTGACCTCTCTTCTTCACTGTTCATATAAACTATATCCCCAGTTGCTGAAGCATTGAGCATTATGAAAGTTCCTGTAAATAAAGATTGAGTTCTGAAGAACGTTTTCTGTATTAGATCTCCACTCTAACTTAATCAAGCAGACTCCACAACTTGTGTTTAGGAAATTGTAATTAATTGAGACGAGTGATATATATGAAAACAGGTAGTCTGTATGGAGCTGTCTGGACACTTATTGGTGAAATTATGTATACCTCTTTCAGAACCACTTTAAAGTCTTCATCAGTCCTGCAGCCATGGTCGCCTAACACCTGTAATTGAGAGAGATTAACTGTTGATAAGCATCATGGATTTTTATGGTGTTCATCATCCTGCCATAAGTAGTGTTGCCACCTGTCAAGGCTGTTCTCCACTCTGGCACAATGAATGCAGAAGTGGGGGCTCGCAAGAGCACTCCAAAACCCCGCCTTTATAGGCTCTTATACAAAAATTCCCCCTCCTTCCCAAAATCCTAATACCCATATTTTGGGGAATCCGCTGCCACCACCCAAGTAATTCCAAGAAAACCAGGGAAGAGATCCTCCCTGCCCCAACCTTTGTTTTGCTTGGAGTTGGGAAAAACAGAGGGGATTTGCAGACAACAATGGACTCTGCCCTTGTAACTAGGCACTCAGTCCTAAGGACACAAAAATCAACCAATCCCAGTTAATTAGAAAAGACAACAATCCTTTATTATCAAAACAAAACTACAGTTGCAAGTACAGTGAATTGGCTAGATGGAAAGAGCCACCAATTGATATAGATACTCAGGAAAAGCCCCTGGGCTAAAAGCCTTAGTTACAAAAGAAAAAAAACACACGTAACAAGCTCAGACATTATTTCCACATCCCCTAATGAGGAAAACAATAAATCCTGATGGACTAGCTAAACCTTTCCCTACTTACACATTGTAAGAAGTCTGTTCTTGGAGAGAGAAGTGTCTCCCATCTCTCCCTCTGTACTTGGAAGAAACTGCTCTGCATCTCAAACACAGAAGAGAGGGGAAAAAAACCTCTTTTCCAGTTTGAAATTCCTATCTGCATTGTTATTGGCTGACCACTGGATACCTTGCTAGGTACAGAGTTAACCCTTTAGTCACCAGGTGCTGGTCAGCACTCCTGATTATGACACCATCTCTCATAATTTTACTGAGTCTCATGATATTTGCTGTCTTTCTTCAAGTCCTAGCTCTTGGAATTGTGCGAAAATCTTAACTTTAATTAAAAAATAAGTGTCTAGCTCTAATCTAATTATGCCATGTAAATCTAGTTAGACAGAGTACCTGACTCTGCAGTCTAGCTCCTTAAGAAATGGTCTGGAGCTCTGACACTGCAAACAAGAGTTTGCTTTAGAACCAGAATTACAACATACAACAGCTTATGAGCCAGGAGTTTTTGGGTTTTCTCCCCAGATCTTTATTCTGAGATGCTTTTTCCTTGATCCCTATATCTTTACTCTACAACCAGCCCTTTGTGGTGCAGGACATAACCATGAAGTCCTTTATTCCGTTCTATTGCATGATAATACTACCTGCTGTTAGAGTACTCAAGAGGCCTCCAGGATTCTCAGGCCAGAAGATACACTAGCTCTCTACTCACCCAAGCCATGTCTTCCTATCTACATGGCTAATTTTAGCAATATAGTGTCCTGCTGCTGGAGTCTTTTCCCCCACAGCAGGGAAGCCTCCAGCATATCTTCTGCAGTGTTATCTTAGAAGGCTGTCAAATTACCTGCAAGCTTTCTGAGATCACCAGATTAACTACAGTTTGAGTCCCACCTCATCTGTGCTGAGACTTGCCAATTTGGGGTGAAATCCCAGATACTGGCAAGACTCGTCATTTAATTTGATCCTAGAAGAAAGCTCATTAAAAGACATTTTAACTATGTTTCTGTTTATAGTGTGAATTATGCATTTCTGCTTTTAATGGCAGTAGAGATAGGTACTGATGGAGGTGGAAGCCTGAAAATTAACCAAGATTGCCCTTGAGGCCAGTTTCCCAGTTGAAGGTCTTGCTTTAGAGACTCTTTGGTCATTTCTTTTTCTTCTAATATGATTCTAACTTTATAGAAAGCTTGTATACCGAATATAGAGTTCATAGATCATCTATAATATATTATGGCAATACTTTGCATAGGGCAAAAGGGATGGCTGCTTCCCTAGGGAAAAGTATAATATTTTTATAATAAAGGCCCTGAACACTACAGCTTTTTCTAGCACAGGGCTACTCAACCCATGGGCCGTGTGCAGCCCACAGCCTGTTTGTTTGCAGCCTGCGATGCAGTTTGGATTTATATGGTGCTCAACACGCAGCCCCCAGGTGGGAGCCAAAACAAAAAAGGAGTCAATATAATGATCTTCTGTTTATATGCGTTTTAGTAGTTAAATTCCTGGACTGTTGTTGCACATTAAAAGTGCTGTCATATGGGTGGAAATGGGGTACATATTGCATTTTATTAATATTTGCAGAACTGACTTAAATGGGGCCTGTGTGTTGTGTAGTCTTGCCTTAATCTTTGTATTCATGCCCATCAGTGTGAAAGAAGCTATTTGTATATATTTGCATATACAGCCTCTTCCCGATTTACAAACCGGTTACGGACCAAGCAATTGGTCGTAACTCTGTTCGTAAGTCGGACCCCATAGAGTTACATGCGACCGCACTGTTCGTAAGCGTGGATCACATTCGTAACTCAGGGTTCACCATTTACGACAGCTTTAGTCATAACTGCAAACGGTTGTAAGTCAACCGTTCGCAAACTGGGGCCGGCTGTATAACTTAAGTTGTGGCCCTCAGCATGTGCTGTGAGTATCATTATGGCCCCCGGAGTTTCCAAAGTTGAGTAGCCCTGCTCTAGCACATAATTCAAGTCCTGGTTTGTGTTTTCCAGGAACAGCATTTACAACAGACCTTTAATGGAAAGACTCCAGGAAGTGATTGGACTTGTGGGTGCCTTTTCTTTTATTGTGTATATGTTCTAAATATACATTTGAAAGAAAAGCAGTGTTGTCTACAGAACTGTAAGTTAAGAGATCAAGTTTCTACTTCCAGCTCTGTCACAAATTTGTGATATTTGTTAAACTCCATAATACGGACCTCAGTTTTTTCTATCTTTAAATTAAGGATAAAACCTTCCCAATTTTGCAGACTGTCTTGAAATCCTCTGGCAGTGCAATGTTAACGGATGTTGCTTTTCCACTTACCCACTTCTTGATGAAGAATGTTCTGTTAAATAGCTACTACCTCCTGCCCCAGAGATGGCTTACAGGTCAGTGGCAGGCAAGAGGCCAATGTACGCCTTGTGACACATTTTGGAATCCTCTGGCATGAAATGGTGCAGTAAGTGCTTATTAAAAACCTATTTTGGCTGCAGCTGTAAGGAAGATCCGGCCCGCGTGTAGCTGAATCTGGGGCAGGGGGAAGGCTGGCTACGCAGTACAGCACCTGGGATCTAACAGTGCAACGTAAACACCAGCTGTTCGTGCTTGCAGGGGTTCCCCCATCTGCTTTCCCCAGCTAGGCACCCCGTGCATCTCCCCTCTACCCCCGGGAGAGCCTGGGGGGGGAGCGAATCCTCCCTTGCCCCTGTGGGTGCCGAGGGGAGGGGGAACCCCCATCTCCTCCTTACCCCACCCCCCCCTCCCGTCCCCTGTGGGAGCCGGGGCGGTTACCAGCCCGTAGTCCCTGCGGAGTTGCGGCTCGTCCCGGTAGCTGACGTGCAGGCCGTAGCGCTGCAGGAACAGGTTGTCCGTGTGGAAGCAGGCGCAAGCCAAGAAGGCGCGGGCCGGCCTGGGGGAATCTCCTTGGGCCTGGGAGCCGGCCCCCGTAGACATGTTTCCACCCGGACTGTAAAGGGAACGGGGCGGCACCTCGGACTGAGATCAGCGCTAGGTTACGGCTGTAGGGGCATCCGGTCCTATAATCAAATGGTTCCGCCGGGAGCTACCAGGCCCTGCTTCCGGTGTACAAGGGAGCGTCAACAAATTACTCGGGGAAAGAGGAAAGAACATCGAGGGAACTTTTTTTTTGCCTGTTTCTCTTCACTCCCCCATTTACTGTCCCTTCCTTTCCTTTTCCCTCTTGTTTATTTTCTCCTCTCCTGTTTTACTTCTCTTCCTTCTCCACTTGCATTGGGCTCTCCAGAATCCGTCCCATGCTACACTGAGCCTTAGTGGCACACTGGGACGGACAGGAGCATTTTAGTTCTGGTGGGTAACCTCCATGCATGGATTATAAAGCATTTGGGATCTTTCTTTGAGGGAGGCATCACTGACATGGCTGGATCACCTGGTGCTGATGCTCTGTCATGATTGTAATGACCAATTTTTTAATTAATTTAGAAGAAACTGAATAAATGTCAATGTTTCTCCTGCTACAAGCATAGACGCACACCTTTCTTTATGTTTTTTACATATTTAAAAATGAGCCCATCCACATCACCTGTCCCAGAATAATGGGGGGAGGGTGTTCCTGTATCTCAGTTTCCCATCTATAAAAATGAGGTTAATAGTCCTGACATCCTTTGGAAAGAACTTTGCAACTTGCTGATGAAAAGCCAATTCTGTTTACATTGATCAAGTTAAATCACTTTATATGGTTGAAATTTAATGTTTCAGTATAAAATAGTGGCTATTTACCTATAATGTCTCTAATCATAACAGATATGATAGAATCAAAACTCTATTAGAAGGGGACGAGGGGAGAACTGTACACCCACAGCACATGCATAAAACAAATGGCATTAGTACTTAGAGCCAACAATGCCCTCAGTAGGTGTGGATGCTGGAAGAGCATGATCACACTTGAGTAGTGCTGATGCTCTATCCAGTAAAGGGCGATGGTGACAGATACACAGTATAGGAAGATATAAGTGTGTTTCGAACACGTCCACACTGCCATGAGCTTTTGTGCAAGAGCATCCATGGCAGTGTGGAGGCTTTCTTGCGGAAGAAAGCTCTGATGGCCATTTTAGCCATAGGGCTTTCTTCCACAAGAAACCCCTGCCGCGTCCACACTGCCCTCTTGTGCAAGAGAGCTTACACTTTTTAGAAAAGAGCGTAGCTCTTGTGCAAGAGGCCCTGTCTTCCCATGTTTTACTCTAAATCTTGTTGCGCAAGAGCGGGCGGGCCATGTGGACGCTCTGTGGGTTCTTGCGCAAGAACCCACCAGTGTAAACATAGCCCTGGAGAGCCTAGATGCTGTAATTAATCCATTTGGTGTTTTCTATAGGAATGGCAGGTCTGACTGAGGTGGAATGTGGCACCCAGACAGACATCTCAGGAGTGGAGGAGATCCAGGCTGAAACCAGGGCAGAGTCCTTAGAAAGGTACAAGCAGGTGTACAAATATCTAGCCAAAGGTAGATACCCCAGGCACCTCACCGCACTGCAGAAGAGGAGCCTTCGGAGATACGCCACTAAGTTTGAAGTGGAAGGTAAGTGTGAGGCAGTGCCCTAATTGTAGGGCCTGATCCAAAGACAATTTAAGTCAGTGGGATTCTTTCCATTGATTTAAATAGGAATTGGATCAGGCCCGTGGAGCTGAGTAATTTTTATCTCAACACCCGTTTTAATTTGGCAAGACAAAATCCCCTTTGCCCTCTTTCACTTACAGCTTGAGTTGGACTGATATAAAATCAATGGCTGTAACTGCAGGAACTGTTCCCTCTTTCGCATGGCAACCCAAACCTCGCTCCGTTCTCAGACAGACTTTCTGAAGGCCTCTGAAACAAACCACGGTCCAGGTTTCGAAGCTCCAGTGAACTCCACGGGGGCTGCAATTCTCCGAGAAGTCTCTAGGCGTCTCAGGGATTTCCCTGCGGCGCATTGTCATTCCCCAGGGCCAGGCTGTGCAGCTGGGGCCAGGCAGGGGGCTGGACCAGTCTGCTCTCCCGGTCCCCTGCAGCCTGAGGTTTCTAGGAGAACAAGCATCTGGGACCAGATGCTGGGAAACGCTTCGGCTGCGACAGCCCCGGCAGTTCCAGCCCCTTTGAGCCTCTGCGGCTGCAGGCTAGGGAGCCTCTCTGCGGCGTTCATTGCCAAGCGACACTGAGACACGGTCCCTGGGCGGGGAACATGGGGAGGGGAGCGCCGCGGGTGCCCCTGTGAAAAGAGCCCGGCGCGAGCTGCGGAAGGGGAGGCGCGCGCGCGGGGCCGCAGAGCCGCGGCCTTAGCGCAGCGTCCTGCCCGGCTCCCTCCCCCCCAATGCTGACCATGGACGCGGCCCTGCAAGTGGCCGAGGAGGAGGTGGTGGAGTCCTGCAGCCCCAGCAGCAAGTTCGAGGACATTTACCGCCTGCTGTCCGAGGGCTGCTTCCCCCCCAGCTTCTGCTCCATCAAGCGCAAAAACCTCAAGCGCTACGCTCAGAAATTCATCATCGAAGGTAAAAGCGAGGCCGGGGAGGGGGGAGAAGCCGCCAGTCTCCGCGGGGCTCCGAGGTCAGGCGCTGGGCTTTACAGCCAGGAGATGCTGCATAACAAATAGTTATTTGCCTTCTGCTTTTTGAGCCCCCTGGGTGCACTAGGGGACTTTCTGCACAGCCAGGAGGGCGAAGGAGCAATGTTCCCTGGAAGTTTTTCCATCCACATGAAGAATAATTTTTATGTGCACCGAGGCATATGCGGATGTGCACCACCAGCAGAAACACATGGTGCTGGCTGAGGGTGCTCTGCTAATCTGCTGGGCAGCATTTGAATTTCTCCTGGGTGGCCACTGAAGCACTTAGGTTACAGGGAACGCTGCTAGAAACCTACTTTTTCTTTAAGAGGGAAGGTTGGATTCATCAGATCCACCTGACTTCAGGAGCTGGGGCTTTATAATACTTATTGTGAGACTGGTAAGAAAATCATGAGAGTTGTCAAGACTGAACTGCCCTTGCAGATCAGTGCATCCCTGCCCAAAACACTCCCTGACACATGGGTGCTGTGCACCCACTTCACTATCACACCCACTGCTCTGCGCCTACACACTCCCAAGAGAAGCACAGTCCTCTTACACAGCCAGTGCGTGCTATGCTGTCTGTCAGTGGAATGGTAGAGAGGTGTACAGATCTGTTCTGGGAAGGTTCTTATACCATGTTTATCACTGTAACATCTGAGCACCTTCCTGGAGTGTTACTCCTCGCCATATCAGCAGGTATACAAACCTCTATCAAATGGAATAAAGGAGGAATTTGGCCACTTACCTTTCCCTCTGGAGGGAGGAAAGCTCTGAGAATGCAGGTAAATTAATTTTGCTGATTCCAAGGGGTAAATTATTAATTTTGTTTATAGCAAAACTCTGCTAAGAGTGAAGTTATTCTGGGACAAAATGACTTCACTATCCTGGATGGTTCTACTGTTTTCAGGGGAAAAAAGGGTTCTTGGTTTAATGTTTGTGTTGATTCTAGTTTAATTCTGTTTCTGGGCCCCTTGCACTGTCTTTTTGTTTAGGCATCCCTTGGTAAATACACTGATAGTTTCTCATCTGTTTTGGAAGAATGACCTTCCATTTGGAATCCAGTAACTGGAAGTTTCTGGACTGTGTGCTCAAAAATTAGTCTGTGAGCTAGCCTGTCTACTGTGAAGTGCTGGTTTTTAGTTGTGTGTTGCCTATCCTCTTTCTTATTTCATTGCAGGTGGCTGCCTCTATTACGTGGGACCAAAGAAGGAGGAAAAGCGTGAAGTTGTTGTAGATCCTGAAAGGAGGCGGCAGGTCTTCCTGGAAAGCCACTTCACAGAAATTGGGAACCATTTGGGACAAAAAAAGACAGTACACAGGATTCAGAGCCAGTACTACTGGCTGGGGATTGTGAAGGATGTAGTAGACTGGGTAGGTACTAGGGATGTAATAGTGTAGTCGATTGACTGATTAACCAATAAGCAAAAGCTTATAGGTTAATGCTATGGACTACATGCATTTCTCCCCCTACCCTCACCAGTAAATTTTTAGCAGGCTGGCCAGCAGCCCCGCTCAGACCTGGCTTACAATGGGTTCAGAACCTACCCCGCTGCAAGACTGCATTTAAAGTGTATTAGGAACTAGGCAGGCAGCTCAATCCCGACTCGCACCAGGTCCAGGAGCTCTGACCTCCCCTTAACAGGGGCTGCTGCCACCCCACACTGTTGCTTCTGTATCAGAGGCAGAAGGGCAAAAGGCAGCCAGTCCACAAAGGTTTTTAAACTGGCACTTCTCGTGGACCAACTCCCACCTGGCACCCCACGCTGCTGCTGCTTTGAAATGCCGGAGGCAGCCCGGCGTCAGGCTCCTCGCAGCATTTCCATTGAGCCCAGGGTCAGCGAGATAGTCCCCAGCTGACCCCAGACTTCGGAGCTTTCGCTTTTGAAGTGTAGCAACAGCCCTAATGCATTGACTATTCGATTAGTCAATTACCTGATACTTAACATCCTTAGATGTGCCTGGTCTTGACCATCCTGGTCTCCTGACAGAGCCTCCTACCTTCTTCGGGGGGACTGATACAGGGATTTTAGAGCTTCCAATCCATCCAGCTCTACATCTTGGATGACTAGTTTTCTGTGTTCACTATCTCACCATTACCCACATGCGCCTTAATCCCTGCAGTGTCACTCTGTAACAAGCCACTAGGGGGAGCATAAGTGTGATTAGAAGAAAGATTTATGTCTTCTCCCAATCCAAACAACTCCAGTTCCTCCAAAGCAGATGATTCCCAACAGAGATGGGCCCCAACTGGGACACTTGCAAACTCTGGGAAAGGTCTGATCTGGCCCAGACCTTGGACCTTCAGCATGTCCATCTACCTCTGGGATGTTCCACCTCAGCCTGGGACTCTCCCCATAGTAACTCCCAGCTAAGTCATAGGCTGTCAAACCTGTTGGCACATGAGAGGAGACTCTAGGGCCATGAACTACAGTGAACTAGCCACACTTAACTGGCCAAGTAGCCACATGTGGCTAGTGTGTTGGACACCACAGCTCTAGGGTGTGGCTGCTCCAGGGAGTCTTGGCTTCAGTTGTGGTAAGTGAACCCCCAAAAATAACCCAAGAGGCTTAGATTGAAAGATTTCCAGGACAGAAGGGAACATTGTGATTATCTAGTCTGATATCCAGTATAACAGGCCACAGAATTGCCCCACAATAACTCCTAGAGCAGACCTGTTAGTAAAACTTCCAAGCTTGATTTAAAAATTGTCAGTGATGAAGACTCTATCACAACCTTTGATAAATTTTTTCCAGTGGTTAAACACCCTGATTCTTAAAAATTGATGCCTTGTTTCCAGTCCGAATGTGTCTATATATCTTTTAACCATTGGATCATGTTAGACCTTTCTCGGTTAGGCTGAAGAGCCCAGTTTTAGATATTTGTTCCCCATGTACATACTTACACAGTGTAATCAAGTCAACTCTGAGCCTTCTCTTTGTTAAGCTAAATAGATTGAGCCCTTTGAGACTATCACTGTTTTCTTACCCTTTAATCATTCTTATGCTTCTTCTCTGAACCTCCTCTAGCTTATCAGCTTAACTTCTCAAAGCATGAGTGTAACAAGTTTCATGATTCCCTGCTGTGGCACCTCCTTCTGGCCACTTCTGGAGAATAGCTCTCAACCAGTTTGAAGCCTGCTGTTTCCCTGGGCTTCTTTCCTTACTTCCTGTCTCTGACTTCTAGCACACCCCAGGTTGCAACTGGAGCCTTCTTTGCTCCTTGTGGCTATTTCACCCTTTTTTGGATTCTGGCAAGAATCCGTATCTCCAGGCAGGGTCACGGGGTTACCCACTTTTCCATGTCTCTCCCTCCTCTCTAGGGAATGCTGCACTGTTCCTTCCTGCAACTCCTCCTCCTTCCATTTTGCAGCCTACCAGAGTCTGTGATTACTGTACACTGTACACTATATCTTTCTCAGCCTGTTCTTGCACTCCACTCCTGGTTTTATACCTGCTTAGCCTGCCCCATCTGACCTTTTCAGCCCTGAGTCTCCTCTAAGTGCAGCCCGTCACAGGGCTAATTGGCCCTTTTTACCCAGTCTGGCCTTTGTAGACACCATAGTGGACACCAGAACTGGACAGAGGATTCCAGTAGTGGTCGCACCAGTGCCAATCATAGAGGTAAAATAACCTCTCTGGTCCTACTTGAGAATTCCCTGTTTATGCATCCCAGCATCCCATTACTCTAGCCTGCACACTAAAGACAGGTGTACACTTAGGGAGAAAGTCAACTTAAGATCCACAACTCCAGCTATGAGAATAGCATAGCTGGTGTCAATGTACCTTAAGTAAATTTCCACCGCATCCCCATTGCGGGAGGTTGACAAGAGAAACTCTCCTGTCAACTTCCCTTACTCCTCGTGACCTGGTGGAGTACTGAGGTAGAGAGGGGTGTCATTCGCATTACATTTAGTGGGTCTTTACTAAACCCACTAAATAGATCCTTGGGAGATCGCTCTCTGGAGCCTCCGTTTCCAGGTAAGTATAGACAAGGCCTAAGCCATCCTGAGTCCCTGCAAAGCAGCACTTTTTGATAATCCATATGTGCTCCCTTAATCCTTGTCCCTACCGTGCAATGGAGTCCCGGTTAGTTTTGGTATTTCTCAAGCCCCTTACTGTAAAGCCAGAAGAGGGAAATAATTGAATGGGAAGGTGGTTATGTGCTACTTCCATTCAATCTGTACTTATTTATTTACCATAGTTTCTTGACTCCAGGGGCCATCTTGCATTTAGAGAGGGGCTCAGAATCCTGGGGCTGTTCCATCAATGACTAGTGGTGTCACAGTAGGTCAGGTCTGCGCCTCACAGAGTTTGACAGCCTCTTGGAAAAGTCTTTGGCTCTTTGCTTTTCAGATCAAAATGTGTGAAACCTGTCAGAGCGCAGAACACAATAAGAACATGTCACGGAAAGCGAGGCCTATCAAAGTGGAATCGCCTTGGGAAGTACTAGGATTAGAAATTCACGGTAAGTGTTTGAGATAAGCCTTCCCCTGGCTATCACAATAAACAGGCCTTTCCTCTGTTGTTTGTAGGAAACCTGTACAGACTGTCAATAGATACAGAAAACGTATCACTGTGTGGGGAGCAAAATCTACCAGATTCTGCACTGAGGGAGGATCAAGGGTGAATTTATCTGCCTGCTAAAATATAATCTGATCCAAACAGGAGCTCTGGTTGTTCATTGCCCCCCAGGATTGGGACCACACTGAAGATTTTGTGATGACAAGTGTCACTGGAATGTAACAGCTCAATGCATTTGCACTGCAGATGTAGCATTTAGCTGTGACGTTCTTTGTACTCATTTTTCTGTGTTGTTTTTTATCTTCTTTGTTTGGCTAATACTATAGCTTAGATTATCTAAATCGGTTGATTTAGATCAGTGGTGGGCAACCTGCAGCCCACAGGACACATGCAGCCATCAAGGTTCTATGTGTAGCTCGCATGGCATTTTTGTTTACTGTGATCCATATGCAGGGTTGCCAGATTCCACTGGTTTCCTTCTGTGTAGTTTTTTTTCCTACTGATATGACATTCACATAGAGCCCAGGCATGTGAAGTGAGGTGTGTGCTGATTGCACGCAACATTGTGAGAACTGTGTGCTCCCTCTGCATCCAATCAAAGCGCTGCTGTGGTTCAGTTGGAACACCCTGCAAATTCTAGATACACGAGCACAGTTAGCAAAACTGCCTTAATCCGAGAAAACTGTCTTGGTTACGACAGTCTTGCGTCCCACGGAGATGAAGGCGGGCCACTCCTGCAGCCCACTCACTAGCCTAGGTTGCCCATTGCTGATTTAGATTAATGCTTATTTTCGCAGGACCTTTTCCAGAGACAAGCCGGAACAATACACATATACTCACTGTAACAGACTATTTCACCAAATGGATCGAAGCCGTCCCTCTGCCGAAAAAAGATGCTTTATCTGTGGCAAAAGCGCTGGCTACAATTTTTTACAGGTGGACTGCTCTGGCTACTGACACTTTTTAATGTGTTTTGTGGATGCGATATATGTACACATCTCTCTGCTAGTAATATTTCCTACTCTGAAACCCTGGTATGGACGCTATTAGGGCTTTTCAGATGCTAATGAATTCCATCTCACAAGGCCTCTGGATGCACGCATTAGTAGCTTTGTTTTCCAGAAGGGGAAACTGAGGCACAGTGTCATTACTTGAATTGGCAGAAGTCTGTGATGGCTGGTATCCCCTGATTCCACAGGTATCCCAAGCCTGTGCATTAGCCACAAAACCATTCTGCCTTCTCTACAGTGGAATAGCTACAGGGCCTGATCTTGCTCCCACTGAAGTCATTTGTGGAGTGTCACCAGGAGGCTTAATGGAATATAAATTGGGCCTTAAAGAGTAGAGGAGGCCTGTGAAACTCAGAGGTTGTACTTAACCAGAAGACTAGTGTAACAAGAGAAGACAGAGAGGTTCGTTTCTCTCGTCCCAGATCTCCTCTACTCAGCCAAACCCATCTGCTTTCAGATTATTCTTTCCTTGATGAAAAGATGGACATATCAAATGTTCCTTGTCCTCAAGGGAAGGTTAATTTGTGCCTGTCCTTTTAATAATGAAAATCCCCCACCTGCTGACCTTGGCTGAGAGGCCTGTGGTGAGTGATTGCTTCAGAACTTTCCCATGTCTAAGTCAGTGCCGTGGTCTGTGTTCCTTGTCCCATAAGGCAATGCGAGAGCAGCTTGCAAGGAGCTGAAGGCTTGTGTTTAGTGACCGACGGTTGGGTTCTACAATTTTCTTTTCTCCTTTTTGTCCAGGTTTGGAGCATCCAAGAACATCTATTCTAGTCAGAACTGGGATTTCTGCGATGAGGTGGGCCAGACAGAGGGGCGAGGCGTGTAACAATGACATTGCTTCCAGCGGAGGAAGCTGCTTCCCTCTGTGCAGTGTCCTCTCCCAGAACCATGTGCAAAGTGCAGGATGTGTGTTTTTCAAGGGGACTTAAGTAGGCAACAGAATCCTCCCCCTGCTCTAACCCAGTTCCAGAATGCAGGATACCCTAGATCAGGGCTACTCAAGTTTGGAAGCCCTGGGGGCCACAATGATGCTCACAGCACATGCTGAGGGCCGCAACTTAAGCATGGTTGCATATACATGCAAATATATATACAAATAGCGTCTTTCACACAGACGGGCATGAACAAAGTTTAAGGCAAGACTACACAACACACAGGCCCCATTTAAGTCAGTTTTTTTTATATTAATAAAATGCAATATTTACCCCATTTCCACCCCATATGACAGCACTTTTAATGAGCAATCACAGTCCAGGAATTTAACTACTGTTGATAAGCACTTTAGAAGACCATTGTATTGACTCATCATTGTGGAGCGTGTTCCTAGCGGAGGCCATGTTCAAAGGATCCCACCTGCAAGCTGCATGTTGAGACCCACGTAAACCCAAACCACACCATAGGCTGCAAACAAATGGGCTGCGGGCTGCATGCAGCCCATGGGCCACGTATTGAGTAGCCCTGCCCTAGAGTAACAGCTGGTGCCCTGCACATTCCCTTATAGGAGATCTTGACCAATGATTCTACAACAAGCCTGGGCAAAATACAGCCCGTGGGCCAGATCCAGCCCACTAAGGCACCGGATCTGGCCCGCAGATGCTGCGGGGAGCCCCAGGCAGGCTCCCCATTTGCCTCACCCCACCCACATGCCACTCAGAAATGCCACTGCGGGGCGGTTTCACTTTAAAAACTGTGAGCCCAGAGGGGAGGGAGGGATAGCTTTAGGAGTTGCTCCTGCCCCCAACACAATCCCATTGGCCGACTTCTGGCCAGAAACCGGCCAGTGGGAGCTGCCTATTTCAATAACAGGCAGCCAGGAAGCACATGGGGCTCGTAATTATTCACAGAGCACATGGTTGCAGGTGGGGCAGGCAGGGAGACTGATTCAGGAACAGCTGCTGGCTGGTAAGTCTCCTGGCTGCAGCCTGCCTCTGGCACCCCAGCCCCTTCCTTCCCCAACTGACTGCCCCCCACTCCTGCCCTATACTCCATATACCTAAATCCTCTGCCCCCCCTTCTGTACCCATATCCCCTCCCAGATCTGGAACCCCAATCTCCTGTCCTAACTCACAATTCAAACCCCTGCGTTCCCTCTTGTACCCCAATTCCCTGCCCTAGGTCACAATCCAACTCCTGCACCCTAGTCCTATGTCCTAGGTCACAACTACCTTGTTCACCCAAACTCCCTCCCTTACCCCAAGCTCCCTTCTGCACCTAACCTCCATCCCAGACCCCCGCATCCATTAATATCATGTAGGAGTGCAGGTCTCAACCACTTTCCAAATCCTTGGAGTCGCCACCCAGCAAAAATTATTGCCCACCCCTGCTCTACAAAGTTGTAGATCCATTGACTGTATGCCTAGCTAGGCTTGCATGCTGTCCATCTCCTCCTCTCCACAATGTGCAGAAGGTGAGAAGTCTCAGTAGACAACCTGGCCATAAACTCTCCTATCCCACAATGGAGTCATACCCGCAATACATGGTTCTAGATGGCCCCAAACACAGTTATTGTTTGTTTATTGCAGAAGCTGTATGCAGCATCATTCATTCATGTGGTTCTGTACAGCTCCCAGTAAAGACTCCCTCCTTGCTCTCAAGTCCTTTCAGTCTACAGGGAGGATTTCTCCGTACAATGTTTTTCCTTAAAACTAATTCTGAGACACTGCCTACAACCACATTGCTTGACAACAATGGGGTTCACTCAGGTATAATCTAATGTATGGTTTTCCTGTGAAAATGTATGGTTTTCCTTCATATTCCCTAGGGATGTAAGATGTTAACTGGTTATCCACTTAGCAGTAGGCTTATCAGCTTGCTTACCCAGGAACTGGTTAACCAACCTGGCCATAGGAACCCTCCGCCTGCATCAGGCCTGACCAGCTGGGCCCCACCCACATCGCAGCAGACCGGAATAGCCCCCACAATGGTTAATCAGTTAAACAAATGACTTAACTGGTTAACTATTTTAGTGGATTTTTATATCCTTACTACTCCCTCACTTCAGTTCTTATCTGATTTTGGCAGCCACTGTCTCATAAACTGCTGGAATCCAATACCTTGAGCCTTCTGGAAGCACACATGAGATAGTGGGTGTTAAATCCGTCCCTCCAAACCACTGCCCTTTAGGGACAGCAGCACTTTTTACAGGGCTGGTTCATTGCTGAATATATTCTATCTTGGAACTCAGACCAACGTGACCTTCCACGTTCTAAGGCAGTGAGATGATTTTTGTTTGTATTAAACCATCTTGTTGTTTGACTGATGTGAGACCCTGCACTTTGCAGGTGAGCAGGCATTTAGGTGAGCGCTGGAATATCTCCCAGACACTGACTCCTGCTGACCCTGCCAATTGCCCCGGCCTGGACAACTGCACCAATGAGCTGGTCAAATCTTCCATCCAAAATGTGGTGAATGAGAAGCCAAGCGAATGGGATGACTATCTCGACCCGATTCTCTTTGACTTCCGCACGTCTGTCAGCTCCGTCACTAAATACTCCCCCTTCTTCCTGATGTTTAACAGATACGTCTGTCTTTCGTCGGAGGTAACTTTTAGGGAAAGAAAAGCCACGGCAGATGTTCTCTGTTAATGCAAATATAAACTCTTGGGTCTCGTTCGTGCCTTTCAGGTTGAGTTTGCCAAGGATTCTAAAGAGCAGAGTGCTGCTCCCAGTAAAGCGGATGGCCTCCCACCGTTCACCGTGGCTGTTCAGGAGCAGAAGAACGCAGTGAAAGAGATCGTAAGTCACTTCGTGCTTTGGAATCCTCTGAGTGGGCTGGAGCATTTGCCATGCATGCGGTGGGGCGAGGGGAAGAATGGACAGACCATCCACCAGAGGTTGCACCAATTCATACGTCTATTCATGTCCCATCATTAGCATGGTATGGATGTTGCAGCATGGCACTGAGGTAGAAGCTGAATAAGGAGATTCCTTCTGGGCCCAATCCTATGAGGTGCTGAGCATCTTCAGGCCCCACTGAAATCAGTGAGGGTTAGGGATGCTCAGGAGCTGGGTCTAGGGCTGGCTACTGCCTGTCTCAGATCTGTGATATCCAAATAATTAGTATGGCCCAGAGCAGTACAGGGAATCTTTGGGGTGGGTGGAGGGATCCCATCTGATGCTTACCATGGAACGTGTTGTGTTAAACACCCGCCTCCCCACAGTGGGGAGAGAGGGGCTCTGGAGAGCCATGGCAACAAACTGCTGTTTGTGTCTGAAATTCAGTCCCAAGGCAGCCTAATGGAACCTACTGGGATTCTCAACTGTGGCTCACGAGCCAAAATCAAGTCACCAGAATGTGTCAAAAGGTCACACAGGAAGCCAGGAGTCAGGAAGAGATTTCCGAGGGGTGCAGAATAGAGATGTTAAAATGTTAATTAACTAAATGTGCGCAACCACTGAAAATGTCAGCAGTTATACATTTACGCACAGGGGACAAGCTGCCCCTCTCCCCCATGCTGTTGCCTCAGCTCCAGTCAGGGCAACTAGGCCAAACCACAGCCATGCTGTGACCCTGGTGGCCCCACTACCTGGAGTGGGCAGCTGAGCCCAGCCAGCACCACAGGGCAGGAGTTCCAGGAGCTGCTGCTATCGTATGCATGGTGCGCTTATTTAGCATTTATTCCGTTAATGCGAACCTTATATAGTGCAGGTAAGAAGTATTTAGTAAGCCAGGTGTTTTTTGCATTGAAGCATTTTACTGGGTAGTAACAGGCCATTGAGCTTTACAGGAGGGTCCTAACACCCAAAAGGCTGAGAACCACTGGCCTGGTAGATAGAGCACTAGACTAGAACTCAGGAGAGCTAAGTTTGCTCTCCATTCTGCAACTGGCCTGCTGGGTGACATTGGTCTAGTCACTTCAACTCTCTGTGCCTCGGTTTCTTTCTAAATAAAATAGGCATAATGATTGACCTCTTCTGTAAAGTACGGTGCGATCTGTGGATGCAAACTGCAATGTAAGAGCAAGGTGGTATAATGATTTGAATTGGGCCACTTGGTAAGACTGTCTTTTCTTACTCCAATAGGATTTTGATTCTTTTTATTGTCCATTAATTGTAATAAAATCGAGTGGGGTGAAATGAGGGCTGGGAGCCTGGACTTCTGGGTTCTACACCTGACTTTGCCACATGGTGTGACCTTGGGGAAGTTACTGAACTGCTCTGTGACCCAGCTTCCCCCTCTGAAATAAGGGTAACAATGCTTATGTGCCACGGAGCAATACAGTTTCTAAGAGCTAGACTCAGGGAGTGTGTCACATTGATTTTTCATTGGTATATGTCTCCATTTGAGTTTAAACTCTCACTTTGAGGGGCTAGAAGAAAGGGGGATAGCAATGAAAGTATCTAACAAGAAAGTGAAAGGAAGAGTCACTAACTATACCCATCCTCCCCCAGCATTCAAAATCAACCAACTCAGATCCCCTTGTACCTAGTTCCAGACCTGTAACTCACACTCCCACAGCATCCCCTCTGACTGCAGCCCTGCAGCTTGCTGGCTCTTTGCTGGAATGCCTTGTTCTAGGTCAATGTAGCAGAGAGAATTGGTGTACACTGACATAAGAAATTAAAGCAAACTTAAATCAGCACCACAAAAACCATCCCACTAACTTGAGTGATCCACTTTGCAGGTGATAGCAAACATGGCTGCAGCATACAAGCGAGAACAGAAAAGCGTTAAAAGGAAAATGAGGAGCCTGCCATCCCTCGCCTTTAAAGTGGAAGATGGCGTGTTTGGCAACACCACTAACTCGTCCCTGAAGAAGTTGAAGAAGAGCCAGTTTATGGCATTTCAAATTGAGACAGTCATGTCACCTGAGCAGAATACATCTGGGATGAAGAAAACCAGCTAAATTCCAGGGTCTAACTCAGGGTCACTGGCAACTTTAGCAGGAAGTGTTCTTTTGAGATACCTGCATGGAAGGTTCATACTCAGACCTGGGTAGCTCTGTGGCATGGTGAAAGCTGAGTGAGCATCAAAATGGCCCCACTGCTATCATGCCTGAGCCCTCCTGGATTCTTCCATACAACATCCCTGAGAGGCGTTGTTTTCCCCACTTTACAGATAGGCCACAGAAGCAGAAAGCATTGAATTGATTGGCTAAAAGCCCCACAGTAAGCATGATTAGGATTGTGCGCATGTTGGTGTAAATCAGGAATAACACCGTGAAAATCAAAGTGGTGATTATGGCTGTAAATGAGAGAAGAATCTAGCACAATTGGGAATTGAACCCAGATCTGTATCCCATTGACTTAGCTTGAAATCATCCTTCCTGCCATTGATCTAGATTATTACACTAGGGCTGTGTGTGTCCTTTGGGGTGTGTAAATAGACTGAAATACGCATGTTCATCCTGGAGGAGTAAAACCCAGAAAATGAGAAGGGTTTTTTTCTGATTGCCTAGACAGAGAGATACTTGATCTTTGGCTTTTAGGTTTTACATCCTGCTCTTCACTAAAACAGAATGAATTCTGAAAGTCCCATACAGTCAGTTCTCATGTTGTCTGGGTTACACAGTGTAGCATGTACATCCAGAAAGGAATGTTGAATACTGCACTTGTGACAAATAGCCTAGGTGTTAATATTGGTTTGTATATAAAGTAACTGTGTCCTAGCTCTGTGATAAAGCATATACAGAGGAAGAGACTACAGCCATATCATAGTTCTGAGATACATGGGCTATTCCAATTTTGAAAAAAAAAAATATTTATGTCAGCCCTTGGACTTCTTGAAACTGGGTCTCTTACAGCTCCCTTAGGGCTACGGGTTTAACTAAAAAATCCTCTTGAAACAATTCCTTGTTTAAATCTAACTATTTCCACTGGATGCTAACAAAGCACTCTAAAGAATAAAGCATTTGGACTTTTTTGCAGAAAGCATTTTCTTTAAGGTGTGTAATTTTCCATCTGCCTGTATGGTGGTCTGGGGTAAGTTAGATCTGACTTTTTGTTGTTGGAGAGGAAGAAGGGCACGTGCAGCTGGCTGGTGAACTCTCTTCCCTGCCAGAAACAATTTGTAATTATCCCCATATTGCCTGGGAGAAAGAGAGATGTGCATGGGAGAAGAGGGCTCATTCCAGTCTTGTTGCCCTGACAGAGTTATACAGCACATTTATTACTCCTGTTTTCTCTCCCCTCTTAGCTTCATGCGTTTTGCTTCCTTAAAAAAGAATTATCAGGGAGAGCTGATTTATTTCACGATGAACAAAGTGAGCTGAACTTTGGGCCACCTGAAGAAACATTTTAATTCCATGAAAGGGGCATATAAAAGTGGGAGTGTAGGTTAGCTAAACACTGAGGTGAGGCCTTTTTGGCCCATGAGATGCAGGCCCCAGGCGCCTGCTGCAGGAGGAATGTGGCCAGGAGTTATTCCTTCTCACTTGCTCTCTACCAGATGGGGCTTGGTGCTGTTTCCACGCCCTCTGCCCCTGATCTTGGAGCGAAGATTGGGAAGGGCTGCGTGTTGCCAAGTCAGCACAGGGGCACAGAAGAGGGTTGAGGACAGTATTCCTTGTAAGCTGTGCACTGGGGTGGCCACCCAGGAGAGATTCAAATGCTGCCCACCTGATTAGCAGGGTGCCCACAACCAGCAGCCTGTGTTTCTATTTGGCAGTGCACATCTGCATGTGCCTTATTGCCCAGGACAAAATTTATTCTCTACACACATGAAAAAATTGAAAACCGGGGGGATTGGTACAAGGGCACTGAATGTGAAGCCATAGGTGCTTCCCTTGCGTATGGCCAAAGCTTGCTGCTGTGCTTCACTTTGCACTGTAAAACAGCATCAGCGTTTCCTCGGTTAAGCCTGAAAGGAATAGCACATAGCATAGGCCAGTGTTTCTCAACCAGTGCTACAAGTAACCTTGGGGTACTTGAGAGAAGTCTGGGGGGTACGTTAACACAACTGAAATTTGGAGAAAACTGAATTTTTGTTTTAAGTTTTACAGCACTTTATTATTTTTTTACTTTTACATCCAAAAATTTCATTGCCTGCCCTGCTACGATTAAGTTGTTTAAACAAATGTGTTGCAAGGGTAGAAAAATATGTTATGTGTCTGAAAGCTAGGTACTGGGGGGTACTTATAATTTTTTTTTTGAAAACGGGGTACTTTATAAAAAAAGGTTGAGAAACACTGGCATAGGCAACACCCACAGCAGCTGAACCTGGGCACCTCCTTCTGCAGAAAGTTGTGGGACTCTGGCTAAAGCAGGGTGAAAATGCAGGGGAAGTGGCAGGAGTGGATCACCCTGCACCGATCCCCAGGCCCACACCCCTTGTTTGCAGCTCCCTCCAGCCAAGCTTGCCCGCTGAGGATCCCCAAAGGGGGATTTCACCTTCGCCATGCCCAGCCCGAGGGAATCCTTGCACCCTGGAGCGCAGGCAGCAGCCCGGAGCTAGAACAGCCGTCCCTGGCGCACGGTTGCAACCCCGAGAGCAAAGTAGGGCTGGCAACTTTCGGGCAAAACTGGCAGCCGAAGTCCCGCACGGGGCACAGGGGCGCCCTCGAGTGGTAGAGCCAGGCGAGGCAGACGCATTTCCGCGAGCTCCAGCTTACAGCTCTGGTTCCTCCTGGGGCTCAGCAGCTGGTGCAAGGCAAGACAGGCTCTAGATACTTTCAGGTGACACCCCCTGTGCCTAGGCCAGGCACGTGGCTGCAGCCCCCCTCCCAGGCTCTACGCCGTGAATCCCCCCCCCCCCCGACACACACACACGTAACACAGGTTGCAGAGGTGGGCGTGGTTCCCTGATGATGTCAGCCGCGGAAGCTCCTCCCACTTCCGACCTTGTCCTGCAGAACAGCTAGGGCCGTGCGGCTCCGCGATGCTCCGCGCGCCCTGCAGCTGCCGCCGGCCAGGTAAGAGCTGGTCCTAGCGTGCGGGGCAGCACATGGCGCTGCACGGCCCTGCTGTGGGACTCTGCAGCGGCGGCTCCATCGCTGTCCCCAAAGGGTGGGAGCGCCGGGGGGGTATCTCTGAGTTTGGGGCTCGCCCGGGTGCAGGAGGCCCCGAGTTGAGGCAGGACCCTCAGGGTGATGTGTTCGCACGGAGCAAGCCAGGGCCGTCTGGAATTTTTTTTAAATTTCATTTAATTAATTGATCCCGGACAACAGCTGGGGACTTGATTCTGCTGCGTCTGTTGGTGCCGTTGCGTCTGATCATGCCCGTCTCGTATGTGTGTGATGCCGATCAAGTGTATCTCGGGTCAGAAGCCAGATCAGAATCCCCTTGGGTTTTCCCGTTTGCAATAAGTGCAGTGGGTGGCGTAGCTTTTGCATGGTGTTTATCTGGTCTGTCCCCCTTTCATATCCCGCCCCCCACCGTGGTAACATTGCAACAGAACAATACATGTAGACACCCCGCTCCGAGTTTGCTGCATTGTGCTAATGTCACTGGCTGCCTGCTAGAGTTATTGTGCATAGGGCAGTGTATTCAAAGGGTTATTTGTCTTCCTACAACTCTTCCAGTGAGTTTGTCATTAACATTGTGTATAAAGGGAGTAACAAAACACGACTCCCAGTACATTTAATTTCACATTTAAATAGTCATCTATAGCATTATTCACAAGCCCCAAATAACTTTATTAGTGGAACATGAACTAGAATGATGACTAAGCACCATTCTGGCTCTGGCTAAAACAAAATTCTGCAGAGGACTCGTTGTTGATCATAGAGGTATTTATAAACTTTTTTTAAACTAAAGTGTAACCCAGGTTATGTTTCTTGCATTACAGCAGCAGTTTAACAATAGAGTTAAAAAACTGAAAGCACAAGTCAAGACTGTGTTTTATTGAGACCTGTTTAATGTAGCATTATCAAGCACTTCATTTGTTATAATTATTTTAGTCTTGATTTGGCTAAGCAAGATCAAATAGACTGTAATAGTTTCTAATTTCTCTCACCTTATCCAAAAATCAGATGCCTTAATCTGCTATACATTCTCTTTTCCTTCAGTCTAACTAGGCAGGACACTTTTTAGAAATTGAATTTAAAAAACCCTGCATCGAATTGTAATATAGGGAGTCCAGATACTATTGGATGCCACAGATAACATGTCAGGCCAGTTCAGTACTCGAAGGTTATTCGGGACACAGGGGAGACTGGCTGAGTTCCTAGTTAGAAATCTTTGGTTTTGACTGAAGTTTTTACTGCCCTTTCTCCACTAGGTCCCAATCTTGTCATGAAATAGCCACACCAGCCCTGCATTCTCCTACATACCCAAGATTTTATACCTTCACCTGCTTGATTTCTTCTCCATTGCTTACCCTTGCTGATGTCTCCTGTAGAAAGCCCTGCTGCAATTTGGGGTATAATGCAGAGTTTAATGGCAGTGGAAAGACAAAAAGCATATATACTTGCTGAGAGCATAATCAGCCTTTTTGCCCAGGAAAACAGGACCATTTATAAAGGATTATTCTCCAGGGTTCACATGTGTTGCAGGGCTAGCCTTACTTCAATGTTGTCTCTATTGGGATCACTTTGAATTCCAGACCCTCCTCACTGGGGTTGAGTGGGGTGAGGTTCTGGGTGGGTCCCAGCCTGAGAGGCTGTCGATGCCAAGCTTGTGACAAAGGCTGCTGCCCTAGGAAGCTGAGTGGGGAGTTGGTCAGGATTAGACAGAGCTGTTATGGGCCCTGAGACCTGCTAGTACGAAAAAAGGGCAAACAGAGCAAGAGATTTACTCAGATGTCAATGTCTGGAGGGGTTCAAAGCCCTTCTCTGTAGACAGAGATCTGGCACCAGAATATTTGGAAGCTGTTCTGCTAGTTCCAGTTCTAGCTGGCTGGTTCATAAGTAGTTCCTATGGGAAAGGACCCAAGCAGCAGGTATGGGACCCTCGCTGCACTTGTAGTGGACAGCAACCTACAGATCAAATAAGTTAGGGGGAGACTTGAAAGGCACAAAGGGTAGTTAGGTGGCCAACTCCCACTCACTGTCCCAGGGAGCTGGTTGCTTAATTCTCTCTTGTGTCTTTGAAAAAAATGCTGCTCTGAGTCAGAGGCATAGCTACTGGTGGGCCTGAATGGGCCATGGTCCACCCATTTTACATCCAAGTCCACCCCCAGGATTTATCCCACTCCAGCCAGGGAACCCTCCTGTCACACTTTTCCTCATCCCCAATTCTTGCCACTCACCCAAAGTTGAGACCCACTCAAGTGCACCCTTCTGGCTACGCCACTGGTCTCAGGGTTTGTCTACCTAAGGAAATTGACCAATACAGCTAAAGCAGAAGAACTATTATACTCTTCATTAATAACTATTCTACTATAGCTCTGCTGGTCTACTTCCCCAGCCAGACAAGCTGTTGGAGAATTATATAATGAATAATAGATGGCTATGATAAACAATGACGTTGGCTGAGACCTCCAGTACAAAGCCGCTGTCTGTAACACATGGGCATCAAACATACAAGTCGTTCTTCAACAGATGAAAGGTTTGCCCCAGCCTCTTTGGATCCAAGAAGGGGCTGCACTGCAGTGCCCCCCTCAAGAGCTGCATAGAAGGTTCTCACACAAACAAAATGCCTTCCAGTCACTGATTACCCTAACCCAGGGCGTGGTCATGCTACCTCTTATGAGGGTCCTTGTTCTGTCCACCTGGTAAAATCATTTACTCTTCATTATTTATGTGTGTTCTAGCATCCCGAGCCCCCCATGGTGATTGGGGGCCTATTGTGCTAGGCACAATCCTTAAATCCCTCATCTGCCAGCTGTGGATTGATCATTCCTGTTCTCTCTCTGGCAGTGTTAGAACTGGGCAAAGTCTGTGCAGAGCTGCATTAGGATGTGGTAAATACAAATTGGAGCAAGTTCCATTGCGGTGGTGCTTTTCCTTTCAAGTCCAGTAGGGGGAGCCAGATGGTTTACCAGAGATGTTTAGCATGGACCAGAACTTCAAAAGAGCAACACTCTTATTTAGGCTCCTACTGAAAGTTCTCTTTGAAATTCTGGCAATGCATTAGGTGTCTACGTGGGGAGCTGTAGGATGTTGAGCTTGCTTGAAAATTGGACATTGAATGTTTATTTTTGTGTAGCAGCTTGAGACAATGCGTGTCTTTGGATCAATCTACTGCACCGGCACTAAAAGCACCCTGGGAAGGTGCAGTGATGCATATTTGTGCAGTGAGATTTTAAAAACGGATCCCAAGTTCTTAAGGGTCATATCAAATGAGTAATACCACCCTTGAAGTGCCCAGAGCTAGCCCTGTGTTATCTGTTACATGTGTTAAATTGAACATGCCACATTGTGCTTCGATAAATACATGTTTTAAGATAGAGAGTATCTTCGCAACACCCAGGGCCGGATTAAGGGGGCTAGCCGGGCAGCTGCCCAGGGTGCCAACCTATGGGGGGCGCCTGATTGCAGCTGTAAGGGGCGCCGTGCAGCCTCCGCACTCAGGTGCGCGACGCTCCTTACAGCTGCAATCAGGTGCCGTGCGCGGCGCACGGCACCCCTTACAGCCCAGGGGCGGGGGCCACGCAGCGCCTGATTACAGCTGTAAGGGGCACCGCGTGCTCAGGGGCCGGGGGCCGCGCATGCACCGTGCGCCCGCTGACCGGGGCGCAAGAATGGCTCGAGCTGGCACTGGCAATACCTACTGCATGTTCATATCATTCTGTCATGGGAGTTTGAGCTTCGGGTTTCTCATTGTCCAGTCTTGGGGGAGAAGCCTCATTCTTTTACCCTATACCCCATTTTGTACTCCACAGCATGGGAGAGTAGTTTGATCCTTCCGGTGTTTTTTAGACTGTGCAATGTGTCCTTATGGACAGGGCTGACTGAAACTCCCTGTTCTCTTGATTATTTGAAATCTAATATTTCAAGGCTCTTGGTTCCTTTGTAAAAAGGGTGAGAGGATTGGTTTGCCACTGCAGGATCAGTATTTTTAGTAGAAAAGCTCTGACAGAAACTTCGAGGGTTTTGACACTTGTTGCATAAAAACAATTTTTGTCTTAGTCTGGAAAGGATTGGGGTTTAACAACATTTGGGGCCACGTGTTAGATTTTAGACTAGAAAGTAAATAGATGGTTTATGGCTCTCTTGAGGCCTTTCGTCTTTTTGTTCTGTTGCTCCAGACACCTTTATCCTTTAGCAAAGAAGACAAAGGTGGTTGTAGCACCATCCAAATGCGGCTTTTCTTCATCATCAACAAATTAGTATCCTCCACCCTAAACTATGGCAAGGTGTTTACAAACACAGTATATAAAGTTGAGGTAACAGGGTTGATTTTACCTGCTACCTAAATGCAGCTACCTCTGGAGTGAACAGAGCAGCTGTTTAACTGCCCACCCCTTTTTTAAAGAAGATCAGACTAACAGCTGCAGTATTCTACAGGAATGGGCGAAAACACTCCAATAATGTTATGGTGTTTCAGACAGTCACTGCAGTGTTTCACTTCCTAATCTGCAAGTCTTCACAGCAATCTAGTGGTGTAGTCAGCCTGCCTAATGCAGGCCAAGATGTTGGGATGGTAGATGGCAAAGGATGTATAGGAGCTAGAAAGTTAGAGAGCCACAGTATGTGTCTGTGTCCAGGCACCACCATTAAAAAAATCTTCTATATTTATTGAAACCAAGTCCTGCTTAGCTCTGCTGAAGAGACACTGGAGTGGGCATTAAAGACGTGCTGTCTAAATATTTTTAAACATTTAAAAGGAGGTTGCTCAACCCCAGGAATTGAACATTTTGCTTCTAGCTCTCAAAAATGAGATCCTGTGCAGGAATCAAAACCCATGTCTTCTGTAGTAGCCTATCAGATGGCTACCATCAGCTCTCTTCCTTCCAGCCATCCCAGTCTTTCTACCTTTACCTAAATAATGAATGAAGGTTCCCTCAGTGTGATGTAGCCTCCTCTCTGTTTCTTTTACTAATTCATCATGCATGTTTGAGGTCTTAACATGCACGCTGGCCGCATCGAATGAACTGGCCTGGTTAGTGGGCCAACTTTGTTACTAATCAAGTGGCTTCAGGATAGCAGGGTCTGATAGGCCCATTTATCCGGGTCACTTTACCAAGATGCCTTATTTTATGGTGTCAATATGGACGGAGATACAGTTTCACTCTTATGAGTTGACGTGATGTGGAATATCTGGTGCAGATTTTATGGACGGGCAGCCTTAATGGTAGACAGTGCTGCCAACACTGCCTATAATCCTCTGCTGCTTTTTTAAAAACATTGTTAATGTAAAACACAGACCTTGTTGACTACATTTATTCCGCCTGTCTCCCTTACACTGGGTTGCATCTTTCCTGGTTGTTAGGTTTCATCCTTGTTAGTGATTGTAGGCCCTGATTTTGAAACCCAGCTTGCTTATCAGTGTGGTAAATGTTATTAGACAAAACTCCCCATGCTTTACAAGCTTTAACAGAAAGGTGCCAAGCTAAGTCATACCTAAACCAAGACTGACTCCAGTATGTCAGAACACGCTGGGGCGCTGAGAATGAAGCTGCCCTATTGGTTCATGTCTCCCAATAGCAAGGGAAGGACTGGTTCTGTATCCGTATTCCATCTCCATGGCAACAGACAGAGCGTTGAAATGAGAAGGTTTATTTACTTTATTTGTCCTTTGAATTTGGTACACTATTTGCATGGTTTACAATGAAAATAATAAGGACCTGTAGGGGGCAGGCATATAACGAGAATGAATGAGTCGAAGGGGTGAATATTTACTCAGTCACTGTTCAATATTAAATAGCCTAAAACCATGTTTGAGAACTGGTAGAGAGAGAGACAGACCTGCCAACAGTGGAGGAGGGGAGAAGGCAAAGGAGGCAGTTGCCCCAGGGCCCAGTAATTCAAAGGGGTCCATGTAGGGGCCAGACCCTGGGCCCTTTAAGTCGTTGCCAGAGCACTGTGTGGTGCAATCTGTGCAGCTGTGAGGGATTGGGAGGGAGGGTGTGCACCACCGTCCAGGGAGCACTGAGGGTTAGCTGCCCCAGCTCTGCCCCTTCCTCCTGAAGCCCCGCCCCTTCCAGGAGCATGGAGCCACTCTCCCTGACCCTCACCCCCACACACACATTGTGCCCAGGGACCCGTGGAGGATGTCTGCTCCCCTGGAGAGATCTCGGCTGCTTAGCACTATGGCAAAGATGCCATTCCACTTTTTAACCTTTTGTTAAAGGTACGGAAAAGAAGGAAAAATAGATAAAGTCTCTGAACTGTGAAGCATCCCTGAGGCTTTCATTTGAACAACATGGTTCAGTCCCTTTAGCTGGTGAGAGTTTTTAGGAGGAAAAACCCCTTGCTTGACAGTCTCCTGGGTGGTAGTAAAAGATGGTAATAACTGGCCTTCGGGGGAAGGAGAAGTGAGTTGAGATGAGCTGATGCTGTAGTTTCTGCTGCTCTTCAAGTACGATCCCATTTCATACCAAGCAGTATCTGGGATTCAGCTGGAGCAGGCAGAGAGGGAGTCTGATCTGGGCCCTTCTTCCGGGCCTTATCCAGTCAGTCTGTCTCTCAGAATCAAGATAAAGAAGGATGGGGGTGCCAGGACATGAGGTGGGAGGGGGCAGCCATGATGGTGAAGCTCACTCCAGTAGACTCTTGTCTGTTCTTCTCTCTTCCTTCCTGTCAGAGTCTCTCTCTTTAAGGACCCACAGAAGGAATGGTTGGCAGAGTAGCCAAGGTCCTCATTATTTTGTCCAGTAATTAGCCTAATATTGGATGCACCAGTCTTGGCTCATTCATTTTCAGTTCAATATCTTCTGTCTTTACCAAGCATTTCAGCAGACAGGTGACACATAGGGGGTACATTTCCCCCCAAATGCTATTGGCAGGAGGGGCAAGAAGCCAGCCAGTAGCTGGTGAGGGGACTAGCGAGGGAAGGGTCTGGTGCCTGCACTAGGGATGTTAGCAAGTAGTCAAGTAGTATAAACTTATCAGGTAGTCGAGTGAAGTATCTACTACTCGCTCCCCCTCCCTCCCCCCCGCTGCCTCTAGGGTGGGGAATTAGAGCCAGTGCTGGGGGGAGCCAACTTAAAATCCAGTTCCCCCCAACACCGTCTGCCCCTTGCCTGCCCCGCTGCCTCTATCAGGAGGGAGGCAGGCCTCTGTCAGTAGAGTTATTGGATTATATCAATGTGGTCTTTTTGTTTACACTATTTCAGTCTGTCTGTCTCCCTTTCATACCTCTTTCCATTAACACTTGTCATTATAAATTATTGTGACCTTTCACATACTTTTCATAGCTAGGGTTGCCAGATGTCCGGTATTGACCTGGACAGTCCACTATTTTCGCCTCCTGTCGGGTTAAAAAAAAATTTCAGAAAATACCGGCCACCTGAAATGTCCAGTATTTGCTGATTTTTTTTTTTTTTCCCCCCCAGCCAGGAGGTGAAAATACTGGACACCTGGCAATCCTACACACACTCAGCAACCGGGCCCAGCCCTCGGGCCTCCCTGCAGCCCCTCCCGCCGCTTACCTGGTTCTGCAGAGGAGCTGTCTTCTGACTTGGAGCAGGAAAACAAGATGGCCAGCAGCAAAAAAGCCTCAAAGGCATGTCTTAAAGGGTCCATGCTGGTTTTTTAATTGTTTAATTTTTAAATTTTTTTAACTTTTTTTTGCTTAACTCTGAGTCCTTTTTTTTTTTTTTTTTTTTATGCTCAACAACTTTCGTCTCCCCCTTTTTTCCTCAACAGAATTTTTCCCCGTTTGTTTTTTTTTTGTTTTTTTGTTTTTTTTTTGAGGGGAGGAAGGTGTTCAGTAGTTTTGGCTAAACCATCTGGCAACTCTATTCATAGCTGAGTTCACTTGTAGGGTAAATTTGCCGGCCTGATATCACAGCAGAGCAGACCCATCAACAGTGGACAAGGGGGTAATTGCTCCAGGGCTTGAGAATTGCAAGGGGCCCAAGGCTTCTGGCCGCCACTGTTGCTACCGCAAGCTTGGGTAATGCAGGACCCTCAAGGAATGAAACCAAGGACAGGAGCGAGCGGGGTCACACTGGATCTTACCCATTTATTTTCATTGAGAAGCACCAAGGATAAACAGCATCAGAATTTTTAAAAAATCTTAAAAAACTAAGAGTAGTCCTGTAGCACCTCAGAAACTAACAAAAATAGAGACAGTCTCTAAGGTGCTACAGGACCACTCGTTATTTAAGCTTCTTTTTTTTTTTTTTTTAAAGTTACAGACTAACACAGCATCAGTAATGAAAGTAGAATAGACTTTTTAGGTGCTGCCTGGTTTGAAGCTAGTGTACTATTAGTAACCAAGGGAAGGAAATATTTTTGGCCTGAGTGCCCATCTGTAAAATGGGAATAATGTTCCCTGCATTCCTTTGGAAAGCAAGAGTGAGATAAAAAGGGCCAGTTAAGTGCCCTGTCATTGCTTTCATAATCTGTGGGCTGCTGGCACCCTCAAGCAGTTTTTCTGTCTTTCCTTTTGTTTGCTCGCTACTGCATTATCATGTTGATACACCTTACACTTCCATACTGCTCTGGACAATTACCAGCCATGGGTGTTGGTAGGGTTGCCAGGTGTCCGGTTTTGAACTGGACAGTCTAGTATTTGAGCTTTCTGTTCGGGAAACAAATTGAGAAAATATAAATGAGAAAATATAAATGTCTGGTATTTTCTAAATAAGATGTAATGTAGGTTGTGATGTAATGTCAAGTCTGTCGGATATTTTTGTTGAAACCATCTGGTAACCCTCAGTGTTGGGTGGAGTGACTTTTTCAGTGTCTAGAAACTGAGATCCATCCATCTGTCTGATTCCTAATCTCCACCATCTGCTTCTGCCTCTTGCGGCAAACCCCTTCTGAATCATAGGAAAGAGATTTTTTTGTGCGTGCGCAAAGAGCTTGGACCTCTTTCTTGCTGGTTTGCAGTGGGGGCTCGTAGCAGAGGTGTGGGATAACACTCCCTCTTGCTCACCCACCTTGTGTTCAGAGAGCTGATTGTCCCCTGGATCTTAGAATGCAGCAGGTCTGGCTTCAGTGGCCTGATCTGTCCAAGAAACATGAATAAATTTAGTTTTGGGAGGGCAGGGGGATTTAGAATGGTGCATGCCAACTTGGAGCCTGCCCACCTTGATGGTTTCCCTTTACCACACAGTGCTCCTGGGGAGAAATGGAGAGGCATTGCAGAGGCATTTCAGAACAATGGGCTTGAAATCATGTTCTGGGGAATCTTCTAAAGCCTATTGTTAACTTCATGGTGTTGAGAATTGAGCTGATCTAGAACTGCAGAGAGTAGCTGAAAACATCCCAGGATGCTACCTGCAGCCTCGAAATAATTCCAGGCCCTAAAGATTGGAACCATGGGGTCAGCCTGGAAAGCAGGCTCAAACTCAGGCCCGCAAGAAGCTGTATTGTACAGCTGTGGTCACCCATGCTGCCAGTGCCCTGGGATAACCTGATTTGGGAGGGGAGGGCAGATCTGGTAGATCTCCCCAATCAGAGAGGGCCAGAGCTCACACATGAAACAAAAGCACAGTGTTCCGCTAGGGATGTAAAACCCCATTTATAATGTTTAACCCGTTAACTGGCTCACTGTGGCGCGCTCTCAGCAGGCAGCCCCTGGAGCATCCCTTTATGTGTAGGGTGGTGGTCCCGGCCAAGAGTTGCCGGTTAACCAGTTACCCTGGTAAGCATGCTGGTAAGGCAGTGCTCTCCAGGTAACCAGTTACCCTTTTACCTCCCTATGCTCCACAGGGCCCCGTTCCCCTCTATACCATTTCATAAAAGTAATTAATACTCTCATGTTGTTCCTTTTCCCCTTCCCAGGAAGAACAAACATGGAAGCTTTTACCTTGAACTAGGGGTTTCACTGCCTCAAACTGCAATCTACCTCACCCAAGAGTCAGATGAAGATGAGAGTCTGGAAGGCTGTGGCTAGCACCCTCACATTCATCGGTGTGGACATGCTTGTGACCACGCTGCTCTATGTGCACAGCCACAGCGGCCAGGACATTGTCCAGGATCTGAAGCACTTCAATGTCTTTAATTCCACGTTGGACCTCTGGGGAGCATGTTTGTATAGGAGCTGTTTGCTGCTTGGCATTGCCATTGGGGTTGCCAAGAATTCAACCTATGGCCCCAGGCGTCTGAAAGCATCTCGGACCTTCATCACCTTGGTCTGCCTGCTAGTGGGGATTTATGCTCTGGTCAAACTGCTGCTCTACTCGGAGGTAAGGAAGACCATTAAGGACCCCTGGTTTTGGAGCATGTTTGCATGGACGTATGCGTCGCTGGCTGCAACTTTCTGCCTATGGCAGCTGCTATCTTCCGTGACATCCTCCGGGGAGACCTTGGGGGTCAGTTCAGAGTCCAGGGCAGAAGCAGAGGAAATATGTGACTCCCCTGTGACTGCGCAGGAAAAGAGGGGAGAGGCGTCAAGAGCCACTATCCATAAGCTGCTGTCTTATACCAAACCAGATGCGCTCTTCCTTGGAATAGCCACCTTCTTCCTCCTGATTGCTGCTTTGGGTGAGTGAACAGCCCTTAAAGGGACAGTGCCAAGATCCAAATTCCATGTTTTCTGTTAATATCAGTTCTATAAAAACCACACCTATCCACCCTGATGAAATCCAAATATTTGATTTAAAAAACAACCTCTTAATCTTTGTCTCACACCTAGATTATCAAGGCTGGAAACACCTTCAAAAGATCTTATGGTTCCCAGAAACCAATTCAACTCCACTGCTAACATTTGCTTTACCCCATAGCTCAGTGTTTAAAACCTTGCCCCTTGTTCTACTCCCTCTTCTCTTATGCTTCTCCCATACAGGAGAAACATTCCTTCCTTATTATACTGGCCTGGCGATTGATGGAATAGTCATCCAAAAAAGCATGGATCAGTTCTCCACTGCAGTGGTGATTATGTCGCTTCTTGCTATAGGAAGGTAACTGCAAGAGATAACTGATGCAAAAATTATCAGAAGTTTATTATGTTGGGGTTTAAATTTTTCATAGTATTGTCTTGAGCAGGCTAGCAATTATGAGCCGCAGCCCCTCTGCTTGATGGATTAGGAACTTCTCAGCCATGTGTTGCATGGGCTAAGTTGCTAACCGCATTCTCCTTTGGCTCAGCTAGCAGGGGTTGTCTTTGTGGACCGAGAGGTAGAGACGATTCCTGCTCTTGTTGCACAGTTCTGAGTGCCCACGGTGTGGCAGCAGAATGACAGCTATGAAGCCTTAGATGGCTGCGACTTTGTTACAGTATTTACAGACTTAAGAGGGAGCAGGGAAAGAAACATCTTAAAAACTTGATTGTTTTATTTTTCAAACGTCCTGCTGAGGACAAGGAGATTCAGAGTTTTGGCCCATCCTTGAGTCTTCCCTGGTGACAGTTGCACAAAACTGGCAGATACAATTTGACAGCCGTAGGGCCACAAAACTGTGTTAACCAAAATGAACCTTAGTCAGGTGGAGTTCAGGGGTGAATGAGCTCTAGACTAAAATGGCCATATGCACCCTGCTTGCCAATAGAAATTACATGGAGTTTTTCATAGTTTCCATCTGAAAACTATGAAAGGGGCTAGGCCTCAACTGAAAGGGGTTTTGTTTTGTTTTTTGTTTAACATTAGTTTGTACGAGAGCTGGGTTAAATCAGCCTGATTCTGGGTTTTGTAACAGAAGTTTCTTGCTCAAGTGTCTTGTTTCTATGCCTGACAGATGGGTGTTGTCTAAAACAGGATGCTGGGTGTTAATATACAGTAGAAGTGTTGTCTAATAGCAGTAGCATATATATAAGACTGTCGCTGATGTGGCAGGCCAGTTTTGCACTTTTTCCCGATCTGTAAAGATGGGATACTGCAATTCATCTCGGGGGCGGAGGGTGTTGTCAGGCTAAATTTGTTGTCTGAGCAGCTCTTTGAGATCCTTGAATGAAAGGCCTGGTCAGTACCAACTATTATCATGGGCCCCCCTGTTTCGATATGTCTGTCTTGGATGTGCTAAGGAGTGGATGTTGTGCACAATGTTATTTAACGTCTCTTATCTGCAATTAGCTCATTTGCTGCAGGTATCCGGGGTGGCATTTTTACACTCATATTTGCCAGACTGAATATTCGACTCCGCAACTGCCTCTTCAAGTCACTGGTTGTTCAAGAGACAAGTTTCTTTGATGAGAATCGCACAGGTTGGTTTCTCTCCATTCAGGAGATAAGTCTCTCTTTCAGCATTTCAGTCTAATCCTTGTGGGATGATAATCTCTGGCAGGCAAGAGTGCTTGCGACTCCACATTCACTTTGTTTCTCAAGATATGAGGCTGTAAGTATGTTCGGTGGCAAGCAAACATCCTCCAGACATTTACAGCCAGCAAAGTGCCCAGACTTGTGGGATGTCAGAATGGTTCAGTGTCTGTGGCCCATTTCTCACTTGGGGCCTGCTAAACTTTTGTGGTGTTCTCACCTTGACTGAGACCTGCCAAACTTGTTTCATGATACCCACCAAACTGCCAGTGGATGGTAACAGCTGTCACTATTCACCTGAAGTGGATTTGAACTGGGAGCCTAGATCTGAAAGGGTCTGCGACCAATGTTCCCTCTGATCTTTTTCATGCATGTGCAGATTTTTTCCATCCCTATGTGGAATAAATTTTGTTTCGTGCACCAAGGCATGTGCAAATATGTACCACTGGCAGAAACACAAAATCTAGCTGTGGGTGCTCTGCTAATCAACTGGACGGCATTGCAATATCTCCTGAGTGGCCGCACAAGTGCACAACTTACAGGAAACACTGTCCATGACTCTTCATGAATGGCTGCATCCCCCAAGCCCTTGATCTATGCACATTTCTTTCTTGGTTCTTCTTGCTCCTCGAGTTAGACTCACAGCACATGCAGTCACTAGCTGACTGTGCAGGTATGGAGTTGTGATTCCTGAAGCACTGATGAGTTCTCTACTCTGTTCCCTTTGCCTGCCTTGCAGGGGACATCATTTCCCGGCTGACCTCGGACACAACGATAGTGAGTGACCTAGTGTCCCAGAACATTAACATCTTCCTACGCAATGGGGTCAAGGCGACGGGCGTGATTGTCTTCATGTTCAGCCTGTCGTGGCAGCTCTCTCTGGTGACCTTCATGGGCTTCCCCATCATCATGCTGGTGTCTGACCTCTATGGGAAATATTACAAGGCAAGCGTATTGCTCAGGCCTTTAATTTATGACATGTCCCTCTGCCTCCCCTACAAAGCAAGACTCTTCCATGGGCTTAGCAACCTCTAAGAGCAAGGCTGGCTTTGTGACTTGAGACTAGGCTGGGATCTAGCTGCCGGCTGCTTCTTCCTCCTTTGCCCTTGCTGTAGGGAGATATAGGGGGTGAGCAGCGAGTAAACTGCCTCCCCTCCAGTGCTGCTGCCAAGAGCAGAGATTAGGCCTGCCTGTGAGGTATGGTGGCCAGGGGAACCAATAGCCATGCCAGGCTCCTGGGTAAGGTGGGGGGGAGAGAGCTTCATGCACAGTGCCTCAGGTGGAAGGTGCGGGGCCAAGAGCAGCTGGTCCTCTGCGGTGCCCGACCCCCCAGTGCTGCCTGGAGCATGCCGTGTGGCACCCCTGCCTCACCAACCACCCCTAAGAGCCACCCAGAGTGCTGCAGTGGCGCTTCTGCAACGATTTTAAAGGACCCAGGGCTCCAGGCCCTGACACCGCTGCTATTGTGGCAGTGTCGGCCAGAGCCTCAGGACCCTTTGCTTCCCGCCGTCGGCAGGCCTGGTGGTGGTAGCCCACGACCCAAACACTCCCTTGCTTTTCAAATGCCTAAGACCAGCTTCAGCTCCAAAGGGTCAGGATGGCTGGGTGGAAGGAGACCAGGCGCATCAGGGATGCTGTAGCAGGGGAGGGTACAATTTTTTTCTACCATTGCAACACATTTGTTTAAACAACTTAATCGTAGCCGGGCGGGTGATAAAATTTTGGGGTGTAAAAAATACAAAAATAATAAAATGCTGTAAAACTTAAACCAAAAATTCAGTTTTCTCCAAATTTCAGTTGTGTTGACTACTCTTCCCCCCCCCTCCCCCCCGACTTCTCTCAAGTATCCCTAAGGGTACTCGTACCACTGGTTGAGAAACAGTGGTCTAGAACAGTGGTTCCCAACTTTTTCGAGCATATGGATCCCTTTTCAATCTATTAAAATTTTGTGGACCTCCCCCTTTTTGAGAGAGGAAAAAAAGAAAAAGAAAAGTATGGAAAGAGAAAGAAAGGAAAATAAAAGTAGGGGAAAGGGGAATTTTTTTTTTAAACTTTCCACTGACCTCCTGCAGTACTGTTGCAGACCACCAGGGGTCTGCAGACCACAGGTTGGGAACTGTTGGTCTAGAGCAGTGTTTCCCAATTGGTGCTCCTCGGAGCAAAACTAGGGGTTCCACGAGGAGCCGGCACTCCCCCGCCTCCCTCTGAAAAAGAGAGAGAGAGCCGGCTAGCCAGCAGAGGTATGGGCGGTGAGTTGTGTGGGCTCGTGGTGCCCATGCTCCAGCAATATTTGGAGCTGGAGCGGGTCCCGATCCGCCGCCGCGCGTCCTCCCACCCCGGCCCCAGAGCGTCTCTCCCCAGTCTCCATCCCGGTCCCGGTCCCGTACCTGCCGTGCGCAGCCTTCTCTGAGCTCCCCCTTGCTGGCTGCTGCTGCCCTGCGCAGCGTGCTCAAACCAGTGGGTGGGGAGACTCCCGGATGTGACGTAACGTCACAGCCCAGGATTTTAAACTTGCTGGGTGCTGTATTGCGCCGTGCAGCTGAGTTGCGGGTTCGGAGTCCGGGGACAGAGCACAGGCTCCGGCCCCGCAAAGTGGAAGGCAGAAGGTACGGGAGAGGGCGAGGGAAAGGGCTTGTGCAGAGGGAAAGGGGAAGGGCAAGGGCTGGGAGAGGAAGGTGCTTGGGCGGAGGCAGAGGGGAAGGGGAAAGCACCAAGGGACAGGGGTGGAGGAGAGACAAATGGCAGGGGGCCAAGTGCAGACAATGAGGAAAAGGCAGGAGGGGAGGTGTCAGTGGGAGGGGGACAGGGTGATGCTGGGAGGGGAGAGGGGAAGGGTATTGGGGGCTAGAGGGGTGAGGGGAAGTGCTGGGAGAAGGCTTGAAAGAAGGGGTGGGCATGAGGAAGGCCGAGATGGAGCAAGTCATGTGTGAGGGCACAGGGGCATGAGGGGAATGGGGGCAGAGGGTGGTGAGGGGGTGGGCATCAGGGAAAAAGAGGGCAAAGGGGGCAGGGGAAGTGAGGGAAGGGGGAGGCACCAGGTGGGTGCAGGGGTAAGGGAAGGTGCAGGTGCCAAGGGATTCTGGGGGGTGAAGCAGAAGGGCAGACACCTGCAAGGGAGGGACCACCATCAGAGGAGAGAGGCAGGACAGGTGTGTAGAGGGAGGTGTTAGAAGAGGGGATGAGGAGGGGTAGCTCACATGATCAGAGTGGGGCTACTGGAGGAGTGGGCGCAGGGAGGAGAGAAGGGCTGGTGGAGGGGGGCAGGTTGCAGGAGGGCTGAGGACAGTAAGAAGAGCAGGAGTCAGGACAGCAGAGGAGGGTGAAGAGTGAGGGGGCAGCAGGCACCAGGGGAGCTGATGGAGCAAGGGGAGGAGACATGGCAGCAGAGGGAAAAGGTAGAGGTTTCAAAATATTTATTAATAACTTAGGTGGCACATCGAAACAAGCCACATGAACTCAGTACTGGTGCACAACACAAAATTCATTTTGCTCATGTGAGGAAACTCTTAGGCTATGTCTACACGGTTGTTTCTTGCACAAGAACATCTTGCGCAAGAGTTCTTGTGCAAGAACACATCCACACTGCCATGTGCGAGCTGTGCTTTTGCACAAGAGCATCTATGGCAGTGTGGACGCTCTCTTGCCCAAGAAAGTGCCGATGGCCATTTTAGCCATAGGGCTTTCTTGCTCAGGGAAATTCATGTTGCCTGTCTACACTGGCCTCTTGCGCAAGAATAGTTGCGCAAAAGGACTTATTCCTGAGTGGGAGCATCGTAGTTCTTGCGCAAGAAACCCTGATTTCATACATGAGAACGTCAGCGTACTTGCGTAAGAACACACGGCCAGTGTAGACAGGCAGCAGATTTTTGCGCAAGAGCGGCCACTTTGGCACAAGATCGTGCCAGTGTAGACACAGCCAAGGGAAGGGAGGAAGGCAGGGGCAGGGAATCAGCACTGGCTCAGCATGTCTGCATGGTTTGGGGGAAGGTGCAGGGAAATTGAGCTCAGCTGGGTTGCAGAGTGGGGAGGTCCGGGGAGCTGGGCTGGGCTGGGCTGTGGTGTGTGTGTGTGTGTGTGTGAGCTCAGAGCTCAGTTTGGCTGCAGGAGGAGGGAGGTGCTGGAACCGGGCTAGACTCAAGGGGGAGGGGCAGGGAATCTGCTCTTGGCTCAGCAGTTTTGTGGGGCTTGGGGAGGTGCAGGGAAATGGGGGTCAGCTGTGCTGTGGGGGAGGCATGCAGGGATCCAGTGCAGGGCTCAGCTGGGCTGTGGTGGATGGGGGAGAGCATACAGAACAGACGGGCAGCTCAGCTGGGCTGTGAGGGGCTTCAGGGAACTGGTGCTGCACTCCCTTGGATTGTGGGGGATGGTTTTGGGGTAGGTGCAGGGAACCAGCAGGGGTGGGCAGCTCAGTTGGGTTGCAGGGGATAGAGGTGCAAAGAAGCCTAGTGGGGGAAGGGGGACCAGGAGCCCTGAAATGACCTCCTCTGGTCCAAAAATTCCTCATCTGGGACCAGTCAGGTCCAGAGGGTGCCAGATCAGGAGGTCCAACTCCTACCCAAGTCCTCCTTGCACGCTCCTCGCAGCCAGACACCCTACCCCCAATCTGCTCCTGCTCCTCCCTGGCCAGACACCCTACATCCAGCCTGCTTCTGCACCCTACCTACCGCCCAGACCTTGACCCCTTCCGCCCCACCTCCTTCCCAGATCCTGCACCCCATCCCTATCCCGCCTCCTTGGCAGCCCTGCCATCCACCCTAGCACCGCCTGGCCCCAGCACCTTGCCTCACACCCCAGGACTCAGCACCACCCTGGCCCTGGCCCCAGCACCCTGCCATCCACGCTAGCACCCAGCAGCACGCTGTTCCTTGTCCCAGCACCCTGCCAGTCACCCTAGTGCCCAGCAGGACCATGTCCCTGACCCCAGCACCCTGCCACCTGCCTGCCCCAGCACCCTGCCACCTGAGCCAGCATCCTTCCACCCAGCAGCACCCTCTCCCAGCCCCAGCAACCACTTTCACTCTGTCCCCTGCCCCACCAGCACATTTAGGACCACATTAGTGAGGCTTGGGGTTTTTAGAGGAGTTTTTTTGTTTTTTGCATCTCACTTGTGTGGCCCCAACTGACTTTTCTGTGGGCCAGTGACCTTGACTCAAAACAGGTTCCTCACCCTCTCATATATAAAGACAATGCTAAAACCTTTGAGTTTGACATAATATTTTATTTAAAAATGAAGCCTGGCCAACAAGCCCCCAATTAGGGACCAAACCCCATTTCACTGCAGCATCATAACACTCCTGCACCACCTGACCCCAAATCTGAGCCTATCATACACTGGAACCCCCTGTCCTGAGCCTCTTACATCCCCAAACTCCTGCATCCACACATCCTCAGTCTTCTTCCACAACATTCCTCCACCATCCACACATCACAAGTCTGTGTCCTGAGCCCATCATACTCGCAACATTCTTGCCCTGAGTCCCTCATGTATCCAGCCCTAACTCCTGCATCCTCACATCCACAAGCCCTGGCTTGCTCAGCACCCCGACCTTCCACCTGAGCCCAGCACTCCCCAGCCTAGAGCCCTCCCCGAGCCAACAGCCCCTTCTCCTGCATCCAAATTCCTCCCAGAGCTTGTACTTCTCACCCCTTCCCACACCCAAATCTCATTCCCACCCCACACCTCACTCTCACTAGGTTGAGACAGGTATAAGGGCTGGGGATAGCAAGTGATGGAGAGGAGGGGAACAGAGTGGATGAGGCTTCACAGAAGGGAGGTGGGGGTCTCGGGGAAGGAATGTGATTTTTGTGAATTGGTGGGTCCCTCTCTCCTCCCGCCCCCTTTTTTTTTTTTTTTTTGCTTGACAAACCTAGGGGTTCCTTGAAATTCTGAAAAGCTGAAAAGGGTTCCTCGGCCAAATAAAATTGGGAAACACTGGTCTAGAGCAGCATTTCTCAAACTTTGGGTCCCGACCCCCCGGGGGGTCGCGAGCAACTGGGGGGGGAGTCGTGGTATCACAAGTTTGAGACCCCCTGGTCTAGAGAACAGGGATCCTTAGTCCATGTCTTGCAAGCTGTGTGTGGCTCTTTGTGATGTAGCCTGCAGCTCTTTAAGGCTCCCACCCTGAGAGCTGTGAACAGCTGTTTCACAGCATTCCTGGAGAGAGCAGGGCCAGATAAATGCAGGGGCTTTAGGGGCTGCAGCCCAGGGCTGGACTACAGCTACTAAAACTCCTGCATGGTATTGTCGTTGTCCCCCCCGGCGCACGCACTGGACTGGAGCTGTGCAATGATCAGGGGAAACTGGCACTTTGTCCACATGCTGCCCTCGCCTGCAGGCACCACCCCAACTCCCACTGGCCAGGAATTGTGGCCCATGGGAGCTGCAGGGGCAGGGCCTGCAGGCAAGGGCAACATGTGGGGCCACTTGCAGTCTTCTCCCCTCCCAGTGCCTAATGCTTTCAGAAGTGGCAGGGGGCCACGCTAGACAAGGACCTTGCACACCCACACCAGCCTCCTGCCCACAGCCCCCTCTTTCTCTCCAAGTCCCATGGCTGAAACCAAGATCCCTCCTCCTCCTAACCCAGCCCAGAAGCCACATCCCCAGTCAGAGCCCTCACCCCCTCTCATACCCCAACCTTCTGCCCCGGCCTCCCACATTCTGAACCCCCCATGCAATAATTAAGTTAGCTAAACCTAGTTTTTGTTGTATTGAACATTTATTTGAAAATGTTATGAATATTTGGTTATATTTACAGTCATATATTGAATAGGGTGTGTGTGTGTGTGTGTGTGTGTGTGTGTAAGGAAGGGGCAACTGCTGATGCGGGAGGGGGATCACATATTCCCCATGTGATTCTTCCCTATGCTAGCCCTAGCCTGGGGGAGGAATGGGACAGCCCCTCTCCTGCCCTTGCTGCTTCCCATCCCTCACCTGAGTGATGTAGTTCAGAGAACTAGTGGGGCCAAGGGTCTAGTGCCAGCAGCAGGTGATGGCCCAGTTTACTCTGTAAATTGCATGCTTCTGCGGCTGCTCAGGAGTCGTTGAAATGCCACTCAACTGATTATCAGAGTGCCCACAGCTGTGTTTTGTGATTCTTTTGGTGGTGCACATTTGCACGTCTCCGTGCACAGACAAAATTATTCTGCACATAGATGGAAAAGGGGAACATTGGTTGAGCTCTCTTCTCCACCCCCACCCCCCCACTTGTCTGTGCATTCTGCTCCCCTCATTCTGAGCCACATCACTCTGCTTCCCACCAGTGAGTGCAGGAGCGATCCTGCCCCTTCCCCTGACTTGGGGTACCAGAGCAAGTCAGAGCCATGTCGCTCTACTTTCCTCCACCACTGCTGATGAGTCGGGGGCAATCCCTGGCTGCCAGTGCCAGGCCACCCACTAAAGCCTGGCCCTATGCCTCCTGCTCGTGGCCTTTGGGAGTGCATATGCCTCCCATGCATTGCCCCTATGCGAAGGGCATGCATTAGTCATGTTTCCCTTTTTGTTAATGGTGGTTACAAATGTGGCTCCCAAGCAATGTTCTATTTTTTTTCCCTCTGTGGATGGAATAAATGTTATGCACACTTCAGGCATATTTGGATGTGCATCACCATTAGAAACACAGGCTGCTGGCTGTGGGAGCTGTGGGTGCTCTGCTAATGAGCTGAGGGACATTTGAATCTCTCCTGAGTGACCCCCAAGCGCTCAGCTCACAGGAATCCTTGCCAAGCCACATCTATGTACCACTGGTCTAGAAACACATAGGTTCCAAAGTGTGTGGTGAGAACTTGTTTAGGATTCTGTTGCATTGCAAGATTTCTACAGGCCAGTTCCTGTCCTTTGTTCCCTGTTTTATCTCTCTGTCTGAAGGGGCGACTGCTAAAGAGGGACACAGGCCATGTGACCATCCTCCCACATGATTCCTTCCCGCCTCCTTCTCGCCCTACCCTTCCTGCCCCTGCCCCACTCCAGCTCTTCCTCCAAGCCCCTTCCCCTGAGTGATGCAGCCTGGAGAACTGGCATGGCCAGAGGCCTAGCACCAGCAGCAGGGGTCAGGTCTCCCCCCCACCCCCACTCACTGGCAGTGGCAGGAGGAAGCAAAGCTACATTGTCCTAACTCATTCTGCTCCTCCAGCTCCCAACTGCATTGCTCCACTTTCCACGGTGAGTTCAGTAGCTGGTCCCGCCCCTTCCCTTTGAACAACACACCAGGAACCAGAGGAGCAGAGTGAACAAGGAACACTGGTCAGTGCGGAGGGGTTCAACCCCTGCTGCAGATGCCAGGCCTGCTCCCTCCTCTCTGCCCTCCCACTAGTCCCCCAGGTCACGCAGAGGCTCTGGTCCCTTGCCCTTCCCATCTACAGTGTTTGGGGGTGCATGCCCTCTCCTCTCCCTCTCCCTGTGTGGCCCCTGGTGGCCAGTAGTCCGTGCTGGGACTCCACCAGGACAGGGACTATAACCAAGCCAGAGATGTCTCCCTGCATTTTAAAGAGTGGGTTAGAACTAGAAGTTAATACAAATCCCCACAATGCGCATTAGCTGTTTGCAGACCCCAGATCCCTCAGTCTAATTCTGGCTGGCACTCACCCACCACTTCCTGGAATGAGTCACTTCACAAAACTGGATCATGCTGCTCCTCCCAGTCACACCTGTTCTCCCCAGACTCTGAATTTGTCCTGAGGGGCTTTTCTTGTCCTACTGGAAGCACTGCCTGCATGTGCTATTGGTCTCCTTTCACAGGGATAAACAAACAGATGTTTGCTCAGCAGTCAAAAGGCCTTCTGTCTTGATGATGGATTTCTCTGTTAGCAGAGTTAATGGAATGCAGGGTTCTCTATGGCCCAAGGATCATGGGGATATAAAAGGAATATATTCTTTATAGGGAGGCGTATGTGCGTGTGTGTGTGTGTGTGTGTGTCTAATTCATTCCCCTTCCCCCCATGTGGGTGTGCAATACACAGTACTACGTGACCTTCGCTTTCTCTGTTGCTTTTTAGTCTCAATGTGAGTTCTGTTTCACAGAGTTCTGTTAGTCTGTGAAAACTTTGCTTGAGACTTTGAAAAAGACAGGACAAAACAACAGAAAATGTACTGCAAGGAGGAATCCAACCTTGGCCCCTGAGCAAGAGCTGGGGTGATCTATTAGCTCTTCTCCTCGAGTCTACAGCACTGCCAGCTCAGTTGTCGTAACCTGTAATACTGGTTGGGGTATGTGCACACCTGGCTGAGCCTCATTGTTCCTGAGCAGCCTTGTATTGCACTGCTCTCTGTGGCTCCTGGGCAAGAGTTCTCTCCAAAACAAGATGCCCGCTCCTCCGTTGGGCGGAGGACATGAATCAGAACAGCCCACAGGATGTGCGTTCTGCTCTTACAGCTTCATTGCTCTCAACGTCAATGCCATGGGGCAAATCCTGCTTGTGTGCGTAAAACCACCCATGTGGGAGGTGCATGCTGTAAAAACAGGCACCGTGCCTAGATTCTGGTCAGCTCCCCCCTCCCTCCCAATGGATTCTCTGCCCTCTCCCCAGGATTATTCTAGGAGTTTATAATTGGCAAATAGGGGAAGTTTGCACATTGCTGTTGCCTGTTCAGAGTGTGCACAGGCACAGGCACCAGATTGTGCCCTAAGTCTGAGGCTTTGACCTGGAGGGGCACCTGCTGGCTGTCCTAGTGTGCTTACAGATCCCAGCAGTACAGAGACTAGCGTTCATTTCCTGGCTTTGCCACAGGCTTCCTGTGCAACATTGGACAAGTCACTTAGTCTCTCAGTGCTTCTGTAACATGAGGATAACTTCATCTCCTGTTTCCTTTTTTTGTCTGTCTTCTCTATTTATACTGTAAACACTTTGGGTGAGGGACTGTCTTTGTATGTGTATGTACACAGTGACCAGCACAATGGTCTCGGATCTTGGCTTTAGCCTCTAAGCACTAGCACCATACACAAATAATCATCATGCTTGGCCCAGAGCCACTGAAGAAATCTGTCCAACCCAGTGTTAGGACTCTGGTTCTCAGTCCTGTCCTCACTAGGGGATGTTAAAAGTGCAATTTGCTCACTGTGTAATTGCTGAAAATTTCAGCAGTTACACAGTTAAATGCAGGGCAGCAGCCAACTCCCCAGGAGCCGGTGCACCCAGGAGCTGGCTGCCGCCCTGCACTGCTGCCTCTGATACAGAGGCATCAACATGTGGCAACAGGCAGCTCCCCAAGAGCCAGTGCATGCCAGGAGCCGGCTTTTTAGCAGGCTTTCCATGTGTAGTGGTTCCTGCCTGCTGCCCCACACTGCTGCCTCTGATACAGTATGAGATTATCGGTTCCCCATTTACATGGCTGCACTTTTACATCCCTAATCCTCTCACCACCCCTCTGCAGGATATGGGTACGGGCCTTTCGGCCACTTTACCAGTCTAGTGACTAAGGGACAGTAAAATGAGCAATGCTCTCCAAATCCCTTTCTGTCAGGTGTGTGGTGTGCCCTTTGGGTGGGGCAGAGCACAATGAAACAGAGCAATTGCACCCTCTGGTAAATAGAATCCTGCTTTCCCACCCTTCTATTTGTTCACTGCAGAAGCTCTCCAAGGAGGTTCAGAGTGCTTTGGCAAAGGCCAACAACACAGCAGAAGAAACCATTTCAGCCATGAAAACTGTGCGCAGCTTTGCAAGTGAGGATATGGAAGCAAATGTGTATTGGGAGAAGCTGCAGCAAGTGTACAAACTGAACAAAAAGGAAGCCTGGGCCTATACGTACTATGTGTGGTCCAGTGGGGTATGTGACTTGTTTCTATTAGCCACTCATTGTCACTGGGATGATATTGAGGGCTGGAAGGGGTTATATTCTGACATTGTTCATTCTCTGATATATGAACGTTGTAATATATTGTACATAAAAGGTTGGGGGTGTATCAAGCGACCAGTTTTAACAAAAGATACAGACTTTTAAAGTCTGCTAACAGTCCCTTGTGCTTTATTTTTAACTTTCTAAACAAAGATACATTTCTATTAAGGATTTTGAATAGTGTCATCCCACAGGCAATTTCCTGCAGCAAGTAGCACTATAATTAAGCTCAGTCATGGGTATTCGAAACACTGTGTGCACATGTTACCACATCACACATTTAAGCCAGCTTGTTTGTGGTATCCAAAGCTGTAAAACAAATTTTATGAGAGCTAATCTTCTGCTCAAAAACTGACAATGCCATTTTCAGCTACAGGAGAAGCTGTGTATCTGGCCCTGTACCAATGGAAAGCACTATAAATCGCCATTTCTAACCTTCATAAAAAGTCTGGTTTGTGATCTGGTTGGCATGGGGCTGGGAAGCTCCCTCTCTAGCTCCCTGTGACTCCCTGGAAGTGGCAACTTGTCCCTGCCACTCATAGGTGGAGGAATGGCCAAGAGGGGTTCAGGGAATTAGGTTAAGGTACAGCAGAGGGTGTGGGGTGCATGCTCTGGGAGGGAGTTTGTATGCAGGAGGGAGCTTGGAGCAGGTGGTTGGGGCACAGGAGGGTGTTTGGGGTGCCAAATCCAGGGGGTGCTCAGCTTGGGTGGCTCCCCACAAGTGGCATCCTGTCCCGGCTGCTCCTAGAGGAGGTGCAGCTGGGCGTCTGTCCACACTGCCCCTGGCCACAGGAACACCCCCACAACTCCCATTGACCATGGTTCTTAGCCAATGGGAGCTGCAGGACAAATGCTCAGAGCGGGGGCAGCATGCAGAACTGCCTGCCTTGCTTCCACTTAGAAGCAGCCAGGACAGGTCACCACTTGTGTGGAGCCACCTAAGGTGAATACCCTAAGTCTCTTCCCGTGCCCCAATCCTCCCCTGAAACATACATAAATTCCCTCCCTCTTGCTTCATCAGCATTTTTCATTACTGTCATCCCCTGTTCCCCCCAACATGCTGGGTAAAACAGCTTTGACTGTAATTTCTCTTTTGAAAAGCGCTTTGTTGCCAGTCAAGCCTAGATTTCTGGGGTTCTACTGCTAAACAAATTAGCGCAAAATCTTCACACAAAACTGACCTGATCTCACTAAATTCTTTTGTTGAAAGGATTGTGAACCAGGTGAGCCAGCTCTGGGGTGACTCATGGCATTCTGCCAAAGTCCTGTAAGATTTGTGGTTTCATGTGGTTGCGATGCAAAAGTAGACCATTTTGAATGGGAGTTTTTGAAGTCATCCAAAGCGAAACTCACACCATGAACCCAGCTGGATAAGACAGTCGAGAAGACCTGATCCTGTGGACCTGTCTGAAAGGAAACTGACAAATTTAGCACAGCTCTAACAACCTCTTTCTCAGGAAATGCCAACCCCTGAGCTAAAGTTTTGGCAGATGAATAAAGGAGGAATTTGTTTTCATTAGATTTGGCTTATAGAAAGGATTTATTTGTGACTTTGTAGTCAACAGTTTTCACTGGCTAACTTTTACCTCTTAGCCAGAGGAAGAGTAGGAGATAAGTCAGGATGCCTGTGTTCTATATTCAACATTACTACTGACTCTCATGACTTTAGGCAGTCACGGAAGAGCTGTGCCTTACCTACCTTCCTGAAGTGCTTTGAGAACCTTGGTTGAAGTGCATTATATAAATGCAAAGCCCTTTTATTTTTAGTGCAGTAAAACTGTCTTTGACATCAAGTAAGAGTTGGATCAGGCTTTATGTGGCAACACTTCTTTGTGCTTTGGCACTCCTTCTCTTATCCTATGTGCAACGTGCCTCAGGTGGCACATAATCAGGACTGACACAAAGTCATTCCATTATGATTTAAAACTTAGTTTAGCATATAAGGCCCCAAGGCAAAGCTCTATGCTCACTCCAGTGCCAAGGTTTGCTCTGAACTTTACCTGTACATTCTGAACTTCAGGGTTGACCTTAGGTGCCCTTGAAACAGACCGACAGCTGCTGGATGCTGCATGGTGAACCTACAAGACACATGTGGGGGTTGTCTGTTGCTGTCTTGTTAATTTCCATTTATTGCATCCTCTCATCTGTGCCATAAATGTAAACTGCTGCTGGCTGTGCCTATGCACCTAAGTGGTATTTGTTTGTTTATTTATTTATTTTTATTTAACCACATTCAGGCAGGTTTCTGGTCTTCTGGCTTCCTCTACTTGTATGCCAACAATGTTAATATCATCTTTGCCTACCATGGACACAGAGAAAATGGACTTCTCCTAGCATCTTCAGTTTGAAGTGAAAAGTTAGCATTTTTTGTCTAGGTGAAAACTCTGCTAAAATGTTCCCCTTTAAACCCAAATGGGGCATTTAATCTGGTCAGGGAAATCTGTTCTAAAATGAGTCATGTTGAGGTTAATTGTTTGTTTTAAATGTTACATTGTTCTGCCTTGCATTCAGGGGACTAGACTAGATGACCTCTCCAGGTTCCTTGCTGACCTACACTTCTATGATTTATGAGTCTCCCACATTGATTTTGGGACAGAGAGGTGCTGAACCACCACAGGTCCCAGAGAGGTTAAGGGGATATTTGCAAACTATTATTTCTTGTTGTTGAATTAGCATCACTGTGACAACTAGCTGTTCCCGCTAGGATCGAGTTTCAGTTGTAGTCACTACTGTCCACTCACACAGTGAGAGCTTGCAATCTAAATAGATCAGGCAGAGGGTGGGAGAAAGAAATACAACATCAGAGCACAAGGCAGGAGACTGTGTGTCAGGGAGATTGAAAGGATTTACCTGTAGTCACACAAGGTGTCTGTGGCAGTCAGGAACTGAACTTAAACACCCGAGTCCTAGGCTAATTCTTTCATTACAAGTTTGTTTCTTTCCATTGCTTGGGCTCTTCAGAATCAGAACTTTAAATTACACTCCCTTGCTTGAAGAAACATGCTACTAAATTAGAGTCCACATCAAAACTCCATATACAAATACCCGTGATCTTTGAGGAATTTTGGATTGGGATCTGAAAGGTATGTTGCAGGCCTATCTCTTTAGCCCACACTTTTTGTATATATTCATCCTTAAATGCAGGTCACCCCTTTTTAATTTTCCATACAAATCAACTATTTAAAAGTTACTAGATTTTTTTTCCCAACATCTTGCCCCTTCCAGTACAATTCCAATCAAATTAAACACAGCCCAGAATCCTGAATCCCAAACCCTTCACATTTCAAGAGGTGAGCAGATCGTTTGGCTTTGAATTCCCAGATTTGAATCCTGATTCCAGGTTGGATCCTAAATCAGAAAGGACCTGTTTTCTGCTTTGAAATGCCAACAGTATCTTGTGAAGATGTTTGAGAGTTGGGGACGGTCCAGTCCAGACCTCGGCACAGATTCAGCCGCCAGCCTGAACTGTAGCATAATCCAGAGACAAACTGTGTCCTCAACCCTTCTCTAGTTTTAAATGTGACTTAATTCTCACTGCTCTGACCACCTCCTGAGCATCAGATGCTTCATGGCTAAACCTTTCAGATTAACCAAAGGGGATTAGACACATCTGCCATTAATCTTAAAAAGAGATGAGTCAAAAATCCCATAGATCAGTTTATGCTTCTGAACTACAGGTTGGACCTCCCCGGTTCAGCACCCTTGGGACCTGACCAGTCCCAAACAAGGGAGTTTGCTGGACCAGGGAATGTAAGGGGGGTGGGATTCCAGCCTTTACGCTGGGCTTCTCTCCCCAGCTACTTGGCATTGCTGCCCCTGGCTCCCTTGTCTGTGGCAGGCCCGCTGGCCCCATGTGAGGCTGGACGGCCCTGCTGATGCTCGCAGCCCTAGTGGCTCCACCAGCTGGCTCTGCTCCCAGCCGCAAGTAACCTCTGTACTGGGGCTTTCTTGTCCAGCAACATCCATGGTCCAGTTGCTGAACCAGAGTCCCGGACGATGTTCAGCCTGTACTTCATTCCTCCAATATCAGTAGTGCCTGCTTTGACTTTACCATCTATTGCACAACCTCAAGTACACCTTTGGGACTATAGTAATAAAGATTATACTGGTGAGTTCTGGATAGCTGTGTGAACGAGCCAGAGAAACCACCAGCAATGTCTATTTATGTGTCTGTGCTTGATTTTTCAGCTGACTCTTCTTGTGGTACAAGTCAGTATTCTTTACTATGGTGGCCATCTGGTGATCTCCGGGCAAATGACCAGCGGAAACTTGATCTCGTTTATTATTTATGAATTTGTCTTAGGAGATTGCATGGAGGTGAGTGTGGTTTACCCCTGCATTGGATTTTTTTTCTCACCCTAGGCTTGAAATTGTAGGAGGGGGGAAGTAGAAGTATTTTATTTCTCTCTGTCACTATCATTGTCATATTTGATCACCTCCCAAAGTATTTAAAATGGAAACAATGCAACACTCTTTATTGCCCCCATTCAACCCTGCCAAAAGGAGTTATAACTGATTCAGAGTATAGATTTTTGCTGTGGGGGGTGGTGGTGGTGAAGGAAAGTGACATCAGTAGAAATTAATTTTGCATTTCATTCTGGAAGTGATTTGGTTCATGATCACTCTTGTCTCCTTAGAGAACTCTTTTGATTCAGAAGGAGTAGATTTGGGTACAGCTCACATTGAATAACATGAGAATCAGGCTCTCCATGACACAGGAAGCTGGGACTCTAGTTGGTGTGAATCTGCTCTAAAGACTCCAGTGGAGATGTGCTAATTTACACCAGCTAAGGATCTGGCTATGGGTGTTTTTGTTGTTCCTGAGAGTTTTCTGGCTCCCCTGGTATCCTAGCAGCTGGCTGTAATTTTTGTAGGACATAGTTCAAAAGGGATCTGTGACTTTGCCCACTGGTGTGTGGATAAGCTGTAAAGGCAGCAGTGCTCAACGAACAGCTCAGGGTGGGGAGAACCACCTTGTTTTTTAAAAATAATACAAGTAGCTCATTTGTTGATGAGACACCCAGCTGCAGAAAGTGGAGCAGAAAGCTGCCCATTGCTTGAAGGGCAGAATCTCGGATGTCTTCCAGGCAAGCTTTCCTATGCAAAGGATGGAAGGACTTGGAGGCCACTTGTTACATTTCAGGGTCCATTAAAAGCTTAGTTGGAGTCTTTTTTTAAAGATGGGCTATAAATTGCTAAATTGGCAGGGAATTAACGAGATGGGATTCTGCCTGGGAGGGCCCTGGGATTGCAGAGCCTGCACATGTCTGCTGTCATCTCACCTCATTAGCTCAGCTAATCTGGGCAGAAATGATCAGCTCCAAGCCGCTCGTAGCTGGGTGTGATCATCTAGGTACCACAGCCTCCCATGGAATGAAGAACAGCACACTTAGCACTTGCCATCTGTTCTCAGAACTGCAGGAACCAGCGCTGCTTCAGTCTGCTTGCCTCCTTCTGGGAGGCACGGGGAAGAGCTGCTTCTTGCACAGTCTGCTCTGAGACTGGGGGGAGCTCTGTGCTGGAGGCTGAAGAGTATCAACGCTTCGAGGGATGTTTTACTCCAGTCGACCTCACTGTCTGCTGCATAGACACCCATAGCTCACCCGGGCGCCTCACTGTCTGCCCCTCCCCACCCATAGCCGCCTCTCTTCCTTATTCCCCTCTCCTGTGGAAGTGGGCAATACGTTTCCATTGGGGCACTGATCCTGTGCATTTCAGAGGAGGGAGGGGTTGCTGTAGAATCCGTGTGTTATGGGCATGGCTTGTCTTGGTCACAGAGAAAATGACAGGAGGGTTTCAATCCATGTTTGGAGTATTTGTTTTCTGGGACACCCTTTCTTGCATTCCCTTTTCCTGTGTTAGTTGACAGGACCTATGTTTAAAATTGGCTTTAAAAATATTTCATTAGTGTCTTGCTGAAGATTATAAAATTACATCTCTACCCTGGGCTGCTGGTGGGCATAGGGGTACCTGTTTAATAGTACCCCATGGGGCCCCATAAGTCCTAAGGATGGCCCTGTTCATAACCATTACTCCACCATGACACACGTCTGCATAATGAATGTTGGAGCATATCCTGAAATGGCAGGTGTATACAGTGTATCTTAGACCAGCTGTCAGTGCTGCTGCAAGCATCAGCCATAGAGAGGTTTGTGATGGTGCATCGGGAACCCCCCGATCCTGCACCCCCGTAGCAGCATGAACAGACTCCGCCAGCTAGTAGAATAGAGAGGGTTTATTGCTTCTCCAGGTTACAGCACAGCATAGACGTGATGTGGTTACAGGAATCAGGGCCAGGCAGCCTTAGACCCCTTGGGTTAGGGGGTCCATCGCCCCCCTCAATCCTCAGCACCCAGCTTAGTCTGTTCCCTTCATGTTTCCCAGCCAGAAACTGCCTCGCTCCCAGACCCTGCCCCCCCAGCCAGGTGTTCGTCTCTGCCTCCCTTCCTTTGTCTCTCCCCCTGGGAAGAGCAGTGTTATCTGTTCGTGCTTGGCCTAGGTGTCTGGGCCAATACACATGTGGGTAAGTCAGTGGGAATCACACATCACAGCGCAGGGGAACACCAGGTTACAGAGCAGACAGCACCCCCATTTCGTCACAGAGGTCACTCAAAAGCTATATCCGGTACTGGTGGGAGGGGAGAAAGACCCTTTCACATTTGGCCCCATCCTTTTGCAGCTGAGCACACAGTACAACATTCATGGTATTCCGTGGGAACTTGGGTTTAGATGCGGACCTGTCATCTGAGAAGTCACTTTCCATTCTGTGTATCACTATGCAGTGCATGTTAATTTCATTTGCCAGAGAATTATATATTTTAATGATTGTTATTTTTCCATTTACTAATGGATCCTATCTGTACTCCTGACACATGGAGATGTGTAACCTAGGCCTGTTTTGTGTTTCTCTTTAGTCTGTCGGCTCCGTCTACAGCGGATTAATGCAGGGAGTAGGAGCTGCTGAGAAAGTGTTTGAGTTTATAGATCGCAAGCCAACAATGGTAAATGATGGAACGCTGGCCCCAGACCATGTGGAGGGTAAAGTGGAGTTCAGAAATGTTACTTTTTCCTATTCTACCAGGTCTGCAACACAGGTCCTACAGGTGAGGGTCTTGGCATGTTGTGTTCAGCGTTCTCTTCCTGAATACACAACACTGTAGGTAGTGTTGCCTCCTACAATAGATTAAGTGCCATATTTTTCTAGCAGATCAATTACTAATTAGTTGCAGACTGCAACATAATCACTCAGTTGTAGACATGGAGGATTAGAAGGGACCTCAGTGGACCATCTAGTCCAGGACCTACACCATCCCTGACTAACTCGTTTGTCTAACTCCTTAAAAACCTCCAAGGGAAATATCAGAAGCACCATCCCTGGAGACCTTTCAAACCAGACTAAACAAAACACCAGAAAATAGATTGTGGTGAGGTGGTGAAAAGAGGGCATCTAGGGCCTAACAAGGGATACTTATGTTAATAAAACCCTTGTTCACATTAAAGGGCTAAGTGTGGTCCAGGGTTTGGAGTCACATTATCACTGGCCACTCACACTGTAACTATCACTGTTAACGTTTTGTTAAGCTTTTTATTAAAGACACAGAAGAAGAAATTAAAAAAACAGTTAAGGTATTTGAAATATCAAGTATTAAATAAGGATTTTATTGTAATAATTCTCATCTCTTTTCCTTACTCTCACCATATAAAGAGTTTTGTATAGGAGAAGCCCCTGTTTGACAGCGAATATTACCACTATTATTAACTGCCATTTAGGGGGGAGAGAGAAGATTCTAGTTTTTAGGTGGCTTGAAACTCTTACTGCTGCTGTTACTGGAGTCCACTCTTGTGCCCATGAAGACTAAATGAGACACGAGCACACATGCACAAAGGGACAGAAAAGAAGAGCCAATAGAGAAAATGCAGCTCCCAAGTTGGATACTGACTTTCACAGCCTGCTGGAGGGATGCAGGCCCAGCACACCGTCTTCTCAACCACGCATGGTCTGGCAAACATTTATCAATATTGGCCTGTTGGAGGCATTGCCACTTAGCTGTCTGTCTGGTCACAGGCTCCTCATGGTGATGTAAAAGGTGGAGTTGTCTTGGCTGACTCAGCCAGACTCTGATTAGACAAAAGGCAAAGGAGAGGCTAGGCAAGAGGAAAGAATGTGGGAAGGGAGGAGGACACACAAGGAGTCGGTAAGAACAGGAACCCATGTCTCCATCCCCTCAATTGTTCATCTCCTGTCCCCAGTGCTGAGTTGATGCTCGCAGTGACTGTGTCCTGGGTTCCCTCTCTGACCTGGCTTTTGGATGAGGACAATGCAGGTCCAACAGCCGCAGGGGCCCAGGAGAGAGGTAGCAGCTAGGATGGTGAAACTCACTCCAGCCAGCCAGCAGCACAAGTGTAGCACTAGGGTACAGTGTACCATACTAGCAAGATCTGTATAGCCGGTACACCGTATCAGAAATACATAGGAGGAGCAGAAGGAACATGGGGTGGTTGTGAGCTCCTCCGTCTGTGCAGCAGCCCTGCTGGAAGACAGTACAGCCATATCGGAGGAATTGCTAACAGCCCCATGTTCTGCTCCTTTTCCTGCTGCAGTTCCCAGGAGAGCCCTGAGCTGCAGAGTTCTCCCAGGAACCACAGCAGGGACAGGAGCAGAAAGCAGCTGCTCCGCCGGCGAAGCTGTACTGCCCTCTGGCAGGGCTGCAGTACAGATGGAGGAGATGCAACTGTATGGCAGGGCTCGAGGCAGTGTTGAGAGCAGTAAAGCCATGCCTGAGGAGCTGCTGGCGGCACCACATTCTGCTCCTTTCACTGCTGCAGTTCCAAAGTCTCCAGCCCAGTATAAGGATAGCTGCGGCTGCCCAGGTAACATGGGGTGGATAATGGGAAGAGCAAGGGGGCCATGCGCTCGGGGCAGGGAGGAGTCAAGTGGAAGGTCATGTGGGGATAAGTCACATCCCTCCCTACCCCTTACATGCACTGTACCGGGGAGAAATGGATTCTGTTTCCTGCTTCCATCCCACCCAGTTTTTCCTGTCTTTCAGGCCTATGATTTTGCCTAGTTGGAAAAGTCCACTTAGGAGCTCAGTTACTCAAAACCCTTTTGTAGCTGTATAATATTGAGACAGAAGAGCTGTTTCTAGGTCATGGCTTGGCAGACCATGAACCAGGTACTGCTCTCAGATGTGTGGGACATATGGGTAATGGTTTGGTCTGGGAGAATTATCTAGATTCTAAGTGTTTATAAATGTAATACCAGAGGGAAACCAAGAGCAGGGTATGTATAGTGGCCCATTTGCCATGTGGTGTTTGTGTAGCTGCGGGCGTATTCTGTTTCATGTCAAGCTAGTGAAAGTTGTTGGCCAGTAGGTAGACGGAGGGCCCTGAAAAAGGATCCGCCTGTTAAATCAGAAAGGGCAGGGGTGAGGTCAGAGGATGAGTCTCAGGCAAGGTTCCCTCTAAGCTGTGCTGCAGTACGGTCCAGCAGCTGTTTAATGAACCCTGCCCAACCAGGGCTCCCGGCATTGCACTGCCTGGTTGGGGAAGGGGTCCTTTTCCTCAGTGACAGCAGCAGCTCCCTGCTGAGGGTAGTGCAGTGAGTCTATCCCAGCCAGTCTCCTCTCTGGGAGAGACTCACTGCTCTGCCCTCAGCAGGGAGCTGCTGCTATCACGGAGGGAGAAGTACCCTTCCCCCTGCCAGGCAGCTCCATGGGTGGAGCCCTGAATCCCTGACTGGGCAGGGCTCTAAGAGCTGCAGGGCCCTGCTGCTGTGCAGCTTAGAGGGAACCTTGGTATCAGTATTGCAGGACTGACAGCCTTGTTGGCTGATCCACAGAACAACTATAGTGCACAGGCAGCAAAGAAAGCATCCCGGATACCAGAGTGCCTCAGTGCCCCTGACCCTCTAGATCTAGTGCATTGAGCCCTCAGCTTCTCTATTGAGACTAACAACAAAGCTGCCACTAGTGGGTTGTGCTTTTTATGAGGTGGCCACCACTGGGGACTAGAGATTGGCTACTCTCCATTTCCAAGTTATGTTGGGTCAGGGTAGGAGATGGAAGGAGTGTGCTTGCAGCCTCTCTCTGGCTTTTGGACATGCCTAGGATAGGAACAGGTGGGTCTGAAGAAAAGATGTTGGGCTTGAGAGAGGCTGGGAGAAGAGGAGTGAGGAGGAAAATGATGATTGATGGAGCACTGGGAGATTATTTAGTGGGCACTCATAGTGCTCATCTTGCATTGATGCTGACGGCAGCCAATCCAGCAGTAGCAGGACTGGAGCACTAAAGAAAACCCAGATCACAGTTTTCACTTGGTTTCAGCAGCTTTTTCTAGTGTACTCTCTGCAGAGCAGATGCATGGATGCTATTAAAGGCAGGATACTCAGGTTGTCACTCCCATTTTATGTTACAGAATGTGTCCTTCACCCTCTCTCCTGGCAAAGTGACTGCACTGGTGGGTCCTTCGGGCAGTGGGAAGAGCTCCTGTGTCAATATTTTGGAGAATTTCTACCCTCTTCAAGATGGGCAAGTCCTGCTGGATGGGCAGCCTATTAACATGTATGATCACAAGTACCTGCACTCAGTGGTACGAGTTACTGATAAACATTTGATAGTTCTAATATGCCATCGACCAAAGGGCTTTAGACCATTCACAGAATACTCTCAGGTCCAATTTGGGCTCAAAATATAATTTAGGTCTTTCTAAAACGTTTCCACGGTGCCTGACACTAGAGCTGGTGGTTTTGGTTTTTTTAAATTTTGTTTTGATGGGGGAGAGAGAGGGAGGAATCCACTTTTTTTTTCCCCCCAAAAAAATTTTCACCCTAATATTGTCCTTGTTTTTTACTAGCTCTGCCTAACGCCAGTAGAACCGTGTCCATGATTGTTTGGGTGTTTTTAAATATTCCAGTATAAGACAGGGGTTTTTTACATACTTTATGTTGGGTCCTTCTATTGAAGAAGCTCCATGCACATTAGAAATATTAATTGATTAAGCCTTCCAACATCCATGTGAAGCATATGTTCCTCATCAGAGAAGCCAAGACACAAAAAGGTTAAGTGACTTGTCCAAGATGACTCTGGAAATCTGAAAATGTAATTTCTTACACAAGTAAACATTCCTCTGCAGAGTGGTTACAACCCAGAATACACAACATTAAGATTCTGCATGAGAATCTGAAAACCAGGGTTTAGAAATTGACTCTAAACCATAAGTGAAATTGACTGGTACTTTTCCATGACTAGAGATTAAAAAAAAAAAAGTGGCATAAATGGTGAAAAGGAAATTAGTAAATTTTTAAAATCCTTTCCATTTAAATCACCTGGGGTGGTGTTAGTAATACAGATAAGGTTGTTAATCTTTGTTGTATATACTTTTAATATTTGTTGTTGCTCTGCATGTTAATTTCTGAGATATTGTTTGGAAAATCTGATCTTTTAAAATGTAAGAGGGTTTACAAAAGGGGGTTTATGTTCCACAGTTTGTAGAGGTTGCTTTCAGGATGGGAAGGAAAAGGCATTGTTTAGGAAGTCAAAAATGGCAGCTCTGCAACTTTTTGATGTGGAGATTGAAAAATTACCCATCCACAATATGGCTGTGGGGCTGAGCAGGCTCCGTCTGATTTTGAGACTCCACCAGTGCACTGCACTCTTTGCATTGACTTCATGCTTCTATTGACATAAATGGTTTGGGACTTGAGTTTATTGTGTTGGTTGCTAGGCTGTTGCTGCAGCCAGCACTGATGGCAAACTCCATGCTGTGTTCATGATGCCTAACCATGGTAACCAGATAGACTGAGCTGGAGGCTTTTTCCAGTCTGATTGCTACATGTTGCTAGTGTTGGGATTGGTTTCCTGTGACTACCTGGTGGGCTATAAGAAATGGCAGCTCTGGTCCTGCATAGTTGCACCCATAATGCTGCCGTATCACTAATAGAAGTTGTAGGGGTTTGGCCCACTGCTGCAGCACTTAATAGAGTAATATGCTGAGAGAACAGTCCAGAATTACCTTTGTTCTCCACTTCCAAGCAGATGGGAAACCACAAAGCACAAGAAGGTGTTATTGCCCTTCTGTGTTGTCAGTTTCGTTTCTTGGTTCAGTTGGAAGGTGGTTTGTAATCACTTCACCACAGTCAAATACCAGGTACATATGGTACAATGGGCTTTCAGGGCTGATGAATGCCCTGCAGCTGCCATGAGTCATCTAAGAGCTCCTGAGGGCACAGCTGCAATGTTCACACAGGCAGTCTACAGTAGCGTGTAATTAGGGCTTTCACTGAAATCCTCTCTGGTTTAGGCATGTTGGGTGTAGGTGTAATGGTGGAATCTGCCATCTGCACTCACAAACCAACTGCAATCAGTTATTGTAAACCGCAACACACTCTGGTTTGGTTCTGACTGCCTCTTCCCTTCCTTTTGCAGATCTCCTTGGTGAGCCAAGAGCCAGTGTTGTTTGCTCGATCTATTGCAGAAAATATTTCGTATGGTTTAACTTCAGCCTCGTTCGAGTCAATTGTCCAAGCTGCTCAGAAGGCCAATGCACATGCATTTATCACAGAATTGCAAAATGGCTACAATACAGGTAGCAGGGACCATTTCATTTGCTCCAGTTTCAGCAGAAACATGGCCCTTAAGTATCCAAAACACTTCTTGGAGACTGGATAATGTAGGGCAGGCCTGGGCAAGAGCTTATCAGTGGGCCAGATTCGGCCTGCCCAGCTCTTTTATCCAGCCTGTGCAGCAGTTCTTGGCCCTGCCACTTAATGAGTTGCCTAGAAGCAGTTGAGAGTGCTTGCACCACCCTGGCAGCTCCCAAGCAACATGTTAAGGAGGTTGGGAGCTGCGAGCCCCAACTGCTTTTATTTAAAGGGCTTACGCCTTCCCTGCAGTTGCTAAGGCGCGAGCCCTTTAAATAGAATCAATTGAAAGGGCTTGCAGCTCCTGGCCCTGCTGCGTTTCCTGGGAGCTGCAGGGGAGGCACGAGCCCTTTCACTTGTTTCTATTTAAAGGCACCGCCCCTTCCACCCAGGGCCCCGCCCCCTCTGAGATGGCCCCTGACCACTTTGAAAATTTTTGAAGTGGCCCCCCCCCCCCCCCCCTTTCAGAAACGATTGCCCATCCCTGGTGTTGGAGATTGTTGGTAACATACTGGTGCCCTCTCAGGTTAAGAGATCAAATTCAGCCCATGTTAGCCCTGACCAAAACTCAGTGACAGTTGATGGCTGTTGGCCAAGATGGATAAGCCTCCGTCTACCAGATGTTGAGACTGGCCAACAGGGGGTGGGTTGACTCAATAATTGCCCCGTTCTGTTCATTCCCGCTGAAGTATCTGAGATTGACCACTGTTGGCAGGCTCAGGCCTGCCAACAAGGTTGGTCGAAGTTGCCTGGGAGCCCAGCAATTCAAAAGGATGTGGGGCTCCCTGGAGCTCCAAGCCCTTTAAATCCCTGCTGGAGCACTGTGCAGCATGGCATGCTATGGGCAGCTCTGACGGCTGATGGCGGGAGGAGGGATGGCAGTACATTATGGGCAGTGCTGAGGGTTGGTTGCTCCCAGCCCCATTCCTTCTGCCCAAGGCCCCACCCCTTCTGGGAGCATTGAACTGGGCCCTTCCACACCTTGCCCAGTGGCCTGGCAAGTCTTTCGGTCCTCCTGGGCAGGCTACTGGGCTAGGTAGACCATTGGTCTAGCCTAGTGTGGCCATTTTTATGTTCCATGGCTTACTGGGTGTGAACTTAATTTGGTCTCAGGCCTGGTTTCCTTTTGGGTAAGTGTCGACCTCACATAAACCTTCCTCACAATTATCACTAATTGGTACTTCTTCATTGACAGACCTCACAGAGAAGCCAAGGAATAAAAGAGTGATGGAGACTGAACTGTCTTCTTCCCACAGAAATGATCTTTTCAAGGGAGGGCTGTAGCACCTGATTTGGCTTTATGCACAGCTCTCTGCTTTTGTTGCTCCTGTATCAGCTATGTGGCTTATGGGAGGGTTTGAATCTGCTTTGTATGAGAATGGGGTTGGGCTCAGGATCTAACTCATAGTGCATTCAGCTCTTGGTCCTGGCTGGAACACCCTCTCTATGTCAATGATAGCCTCTTAGTTTTTTGGTGTGCTTAGTCTCTTAGCAACCCCATAGCAATACAACTGAGCAGTGAGGCATAAGCCAACCTGCTCCTACTTAACAATAAAATGACACTAACTCTGGAGGAACAAAAGAAGATGTGTTGGCAACAGAAGCATTTTGCATTGAGACAAATGAGGGTAATGGTTTATAAGATGCTACTGAAAAGTTTGTTTCCCCTCACTGTTCAGAATGAGTCTCCAGGGGACAGAGTGCTACTGACAGTGTATGTAAAGATGCAGAAGTAGTGCCACTTACTGCAGCACTGCCTTTTGATGCTTTGGCTTCCTTTGAAGAACTGGTCAGTGAAGACTGTGGATAATGGCTCTATCAGTCTCGGGTAGCATTTCTCAGCCTAAGAGCAAGGACTTCTGGAATCACTGTAACACATGTCAATCCCTTAAACACCATGAATGCTGTGATGATCTAGTGCTTCATAGAGAGGCCAAGCATTCCTTTAAGGGAATGACTATTGTAGGGGCACGGAGTTATTTTGGTAACTTAGGGCCTGAAAGATTCCCATTGAGTCTGTTCAGCAGGCTTTGGAACAGGTCCTTATTGAGGAGCCCAGCATTAAAAATTCCAGCCCAGCATTTCAGAGTAGGGCACAGTTAGAATAAATAGCTGCTGCCAGACTAAAACTCTCCTCTCTTCTTGTACCAAAGGTAGGGGAAATTATACAAAATATCCAACAGGGAAAGTTGATCTGTATCCAAACCATTTTAATAAATATTCTGCAAGTGAGGGGGGGAAATCAGCTAAAGAAGCCTGGACTCTTATTTCTCCATCAAGCAATTTGGTGATTTTTGTGACTGGTGGGTCGCAGTTCAGTTTCCAGGGCTATATTATCTATATGAGTCCCGTTCCCCTCCCTTCCCCCTCCTCCCCCCAGTGATTGATGTGAGGGTACTGCTACGTAGCCCCTGGCTGTGAGCCTCCATGCCAGGCTGACAGACAAGCTTGCGGGACTCATGCTACTGCACTGAAAATAGCTGTGTTATGGTTGCCCCTCAGGCTGGAACATGGGCTCTGAAGCCGAGGGAGGAGGAACAGGCTTCAGAGTATGAGCTCCAGCGCAATGTCAGCTCAGTTATTTTTAGCAGGGTAGTGCAAGTGCTGTGAGTCTGAGTCTGTCATCCTGGGCTCCAAGGACACACAGCCATTCACTGTAAATGTACCCTTATTGCCCCTGTTTGCAGTCTGGGAAGAGGAGCCAAGGACTGAACAAGGTCAGGCCTAGGTATGTAAAATCCCATTTAATTGGTTAAACAGAATGTTTAACCAGTTAACTGATTAAAGAGGAGGTGGGGAGGGGGTTGTTCCAGCCCAGCTGAGCTGGAGTGCCCTTCCCACCTGCTGCAGACAGACTTGAGCAACCCCCTCCCCCTACTGTTGACAGGGGCTACTCCAGCCCGCTGGAGCAGCCCCTTGCCTGTGTGGGTGGGGAGCTGCTCCAGATCCTACCAATTAATCGGTTAACCATTCACATTTCCAATCAGGCCAAAGAGATTGAGTGAAGTTTTTTTTTCCCCTACCATTCCATTTCAGCTTAGAGATAATGTGCATTAGGGCACTAGCCTAGGATTTGGGAGACTGTGGTTCCATTTTCTGCTCTGCCACAGGATTCCTATATCACCTTGGGCAAGGCACTTAGCCCTAGAGTAATTAACCATGGGAACAGTTTATCAAGGGCCATGATGGATTCTGCATCACTGAGGATTTTTAAGCAAGATTAGATGTTTTTACTAAAAGACCTGCTCTAGGAATTACTTTGGGAAAGTTCTCTGTCCTGTGATTGGACTAGATGACCGCAGTAGTCCTTTCTGACCTTGGAATCTATGAATCTCTCTGCTGTTTAGTCCCCATGAGGATAATTGCATTGTCTTATCTCTCAGTGGTGTTCTGAAAGAAATCTGTATCCAGTGATGCATGTTGACTCTTGTCTTATTTTCCTCCGCCTCCTTTCATCCAACAGAAGCTGGTGAAAAAGGGGCCCAGCTGTCTGGTGGCCAGAAGCAGAGAGTGGCTATTGCAAGGGCTTTGATCCGAGCTCCTCCAGTCCTAATCCTAGATGAAGCCACAAGTGCCCTGGATGCAGAGAGTGAGCATGTGGTTAGTAGGACTAATTTGGTTTATTACAGGCAAAAGAGGACTTGGAATACAGATGTGGGGAGACCTGAGTTACAATTTCTAGATGGTAGGTCTGCATAGTCTGGACATGATGTGTTGCTTTCATAACATCTGGCAGTCGGTGTATGAGCGGGTGATAATTAGGAACTAATTTCTGATTTTGTCTTCTTTCAAACATAACATGACAACCATCACAGAGGGAATGATCCAGCATCTGTAGTACACCAGATTGATGGATTTAGGTTAGATACAAATATGTTTGCCTGAAGAATTTAAACCATGCACAGCAACACTACACAGCAGCTTGGGGCAGGTTGTGGAAAAATCTGTATCTTGGTGAAACTGCAGAAAGGGGCAGAATTGCCTGAATTGGATTGTATGTAGCTGGGACACCTGAACAAGCTCCTCCACTCTTGCCAAAAATACTCAGGGAGCCTTCTGTGATAGTGAGCAGTCAGAGCCTTTGCCTAGTCTAATGTGACATTTGGCTACTGCAGTGCCCCCTAAAACCCATGCCAGAGCTTCCTCTAGGGGTCCATGGGGCCTGGAGCAACTCTTCCCGCCCCCCCAAATGCCCCAGGTGCAGAGCCAAAGGCAACCTCCTGCCTCTGCTCCACCTTGTACCACCCCTCCCATTACTATGGCCGCCTTACTATGTTAATACAAATTTCAGGTTTTTGTGATACTGCCTTTATTGATGCCCAGCCAATTAATATACCCATTTATCCAAATCACTGCATTTACTAGGTGCAAGCTTCTTTTATCCCCCTGCAACTAGAGAAGCTTCTGAATTCACTGCCCAGTCTAATGAGAGTTCACCTTGTAAGATCTGGGTTGTTATCGCTAGACCCACCAGACTGGGTAGTGGCTGCAGTAGCAGCTGCTCATTGCACAGATGGGATTTGTCAGCCACATTTTGAGTGGTTTGAGGGCGTATTTAAGGATCAGTAGTCCATCCAGGGAAGTGGCATTCATTCCTATTTCCCATTGGTACTAGTGGGACTGTTCCTAGATCCTCTGTGTATCCAAAGGAGAATAAATCTTTTATTGCAAATAACCTCCCATGGTTAACAGTGACATTTGCATGTTAATCTCTTCCCTTCCCCCACTCCCAAACAGATTCAGCAAGCAATTTATGGTGACTTGCAGAACCACACTGTGCTTGTCATAGCCCACAGGCTGAGCACTGTTGAGAAGGCACACAACATCATTGTTTTAGACAAGGGCTGTGTGGTGCAGCAGGGGATGCACAAGGAGCTCCTGGAAGAAGGAGGCCTTTATTCCAGGCTGGTGCAGAGACAGATCCTCGGGCTTAAAACTGGCACAGGGGACAGATGTCATCAGGAGACTAGCTTGGCTGCTGCCCGGGGAGATTCGATGAAGGCACCCAGAGGATTGGATGAAGAGGTCCGGTTGTGATGTGCTCTCTGGATTGAGACAGGATGGTTACAACCTTTTAGCTCACCAGTGAGAGAGCACGAAGGGTTGCCCCTGTAGGATCCTTGCCAAGATGTTGAAACAGAGGTCTGCTCTAGTGCAGATTCGCACATATTACTGTAGAACAAGGCCTGTTTGCTACCATGCACACTAAGCTTCCAGTAGGCAGACGGGTAAAATAGGGACACAATGGACTCAGTTTATTAAGGGAGGGGTTGATCTTTAGCAATTGCCCGTGTTTCTCCTGGGTTTCTTAAGTCAGCAATTCCCAAAACAGTTTACTGGGGTCTGTTTCCCCACTGATATGCCTGTTTAACTGCTGTTAATTGTAATGAGTGTTACATGCCTTCATGGAGAGAGAGAACCCTAAACCCTTAACCAACCTCAGGAGGTAGTTTTGTAAACTCACAGGAAGACATTGAATATCAAGTAAGATCTTGATCCTGTAGTCACTCTATAGTGCCAATCCCACACTCAGTGAGGTCAATGAAAAGACTCCCATTGGCCTCAATGGGAGTTGGATCAGCCCCTAAACTCAGAATTCTTATTCAAATCTATGAGAGTTCTGCACAGTGTCTGCAAGCTCAAGCTCTGGTCTAAAATATTACCATGCAGGGCTTTTGTTAGCTTCACTGCAGTAATCCAGGAGCTCACTGTCAGAGCCTCCTTCTGAATTGCTGATGGAGTTTGGTGAGGTTTTTTTCTTTTTACAGGATGTTAAGTTTTACCACAGCTTCATTAATTTTTTTAGTTGCTCTATCTTTATGGACACCAGCATGGTGTCTGTCTGGGTCCATCATCCACTGAAAGTCAGTCCGTCTTATTTCAAAATTTGTTTTTAAATTCATAATTTCAGAGTCAGGCATAGCATATAAATGATGGCACTTTATAAACCCTACCTAGGCCCCATTCAGCTGCGGGCTATACTAGCAACTTCAACCGCGGCTGCCTGAATTCCACACTTAGTTCTTTGATTTTTTTTTAATTATTTATGTTTTTAGTAGGAGGGTGGAAAGAAAGATACTATTTCTAACTCCATGCAACACTGGTGGATCTGGTCCACTCAGTATCACTCCATAAAGATTGCAGGAATGTTTATGCAGTCAGCAAAGTGCTATTTAAAAATAGCATTGTATTTTATACAGGGAAGATTGATTCAGGATAGGCAGTTAGTTAATGGCCTCAAGCACTTTAGCTCTCTTGTTAATGACTTTCTGGGGTTTAGATGCTGCTCTGTAATACTTTGTGGCAGCTTTCTTGTTTGCAATGTTGTTACTTTTTATTGTAAAGTGACATTTTACACACTATTTGGTGTCGTCAAAGGAGATACTTTAAAAATAAAATGCTACCTCTGCTGTTCAACTTCAAAACTAGTGTCTCAAGACTTGATTCATTTACAAATAAGTTTCAGGTTATTTTTAACAAGACAGCTTGTGAATGCAATCACATACCTTTCTAGCCCAGTCACTGGAAATGCGTTGCAATAACTACAAGGATCAGGTATGTTGAACATCTGCTAATTACACAGAAGCCTAACAGAAGGTGTACCCAGCTTCATGACTTGTTTTTAACTTGTCTCTCATTTGGTCTGAATAGTTGCCTTTGTGTGATGTTATAATTTCACAAAGCAATGTGTCCCATTACCTGCGCTATCTTTAGTATCTCGCCTTTGTAATGTGATAAAAGTCTGGGTCTTGGAATTCAAAGGGTGATGCCATTCCTACTACAGTCTTTTTTGTTCTCTCTTCCTGGCCTTGTGGAATTCTGCCTCATTCTAAAGCAGAGGTGGGCAAAAGGGCCTCTGGGGTTGATCTGGCCCTCAGAGGTCCTGCTGCTTCCTCCCAGGGTAGACCCTAAGCACCGCACACCAGAGGGCAGGGAGCAAGAGACTTCGTGCTCCCCCCGCCACCAGGTCAATCAGGCCTGGTCATCTGTTCAGCTGGCAGGTGACTAAGTGTGGCACTCCCTTGCAGGGCGGAGGCAGACTTTGCATGCTTCCCCCATCCCCAGGTCCTGATTGACCTGGGGGTAGGGGAGAGTGCACAAAGTCTCCTCTGACCTCCAGGGGCATAGGCACCTAGAGGGAATGGCCAGCTGTTCAGAACAACTGGTGGTTCTCTCTGGTGGGGGGAAGAGACAAAGACTTCATGTGCTCCTCCATCCTCAGACCAATCAAGGTCTGTGGGCGGGGAAGCACAGAAGTGTCCTGGGCCCTGCCCCTTCTGCCTGAGGTCCCACCCCTTCTGGAGCAGCCCGGGGCCACTGAAAAAATTCTGAAGTGGCCCCTGGTCAAAAAGTATTGCCCACCCCTGTTCTAAAAAGTCAGCTATACCATTCTATAGATCTTTCTATAGTTAAAGACACATACCTGAATGCAGAAAAACTATTCTGTAGGTGTGACACATGTATGGACCCCATGAAGCAGCTGAAAAGGAGAGGGTTAAGTCTGCATTTATATCAGTGTAACTAGAAACAAAATTTGACCAATTGTTCTTTAAAGTGGAGTAAACTTCTTCTCCTTCACAAAGTCTGAGAAAAATATTGAAAGGGCCTAGAGAACACTGACTTTGCCTCTGAAGTACTATTTAGATAGAACAAGCCTAGGTAAATACATTAAAGTGCAAGCTAACAAATGGTATGCTGCAAAACAGGCTAGATGTGCAAGGGTGAGCTGGAGAGTCCTACAAAAATATAAATAGGGTATGCAAACTGTAATACATCTCATTGGAATGCCAGCATATAAACCTGAGCCTGCATAGTGATATGTTAAAATGTACTCAGACAGGGATCTTTGTTCCCAGGCTTATTGTAATAATCTCATTTTTATTAATAGGGTACTCCAGGTATTTCCATCCTAAGAACACAGTGACAACTGTAAATTGGTCATATAAGTGGCAACAGTCTGACTTGACATCAGATTCTGACCTTTTTAGATAGTCCTTTGCCACATATGCTGAATTTCCTGCTATACAAATAACTATTTTCTGGAGAGCATTGAACGTTAGGGTTTGTATGTTATTCTATCTGACCATAAGTAGGGCTGGACTTTTTTTATGATATGATCCCTATTATTTCTGTATAGCTTTGGTACTTTGGTGTGAGCCCATATCTGAGACTGACTGGTGTTTTTTGTTTTAGGAAAGTACTTAATATATAATATATTTAGGGAAGACAGAATGTATGAATTTATGGCACCAGTGTTTCTCCGTCTGCAAAATAAGACTATTACTGCCTCACTGCGATGTTTGTATTAGTTTATACTGCAAAGCACTTTGAAGATGTCTGCAAAGTATTTAATCTTATTGTGCCTGTGCTTTTGTTATAGTGAGGTTTGAAATGGATGTTCTATTCTGAACCCCCTCCTTTTAGACATTCATAACTCTCTCACTTTCAGTTCAGAGGCAGTTGAACTATACAACCCTGGGGGAAAAGTTTTATCCTTTTTAAAATAAAGGAGTTGTGCACACACAACTCAACTGGCTTTATTTTCAAGCTTACTCTCTTGACCTTGATACTGCAGGCACATGCTTCAGACTGGAAGAAATTAGGTTTGGAAAGAAGCTCAGAGTGATTGCAATTGCTGTACTGAGCACGTGCATAGCACTTTCCTTCCTACAGCTACTTCATGTCATTCCAAGAAACGTGCATACTGGCTCAAACACAGCTGTGTTTCGTGTAAATGGTGAAGAACCCCACCAGAAATCTATTGAAGGTGAGAGATAATGTGGTCATGCATCAGTGACACATGCTTACATATGTACCTTCACACTGACAATGAAAGCAGCTGTCCTGTTGACATCATAATGGAAACTGGTGAATAAACCCAGATGTGTTTATTGCACTATGGGTATATTCCAATACGACTGACCAGTGTTCCCTCTAAGATTTCCCATCCATGAGAGAAGTGAGTTTTGTCTTGTGCACCAGTATTAAGTTCATATACGCTTGTTCAGATGTGTGCCACTGTGACACCCAAGTTATAAACCTCTCCCTTTTCACCTCTGCTGCCAAGTCTCCCACCCTCCATTCACTCCATCGCTTTCCCAGTGCCTGCTGCCCCCACCCTTCACCCTCCGCTGTACTGGCTTCTGCCCTTCTCACTCCCCTCAGGCCCCCTGGGACTTGCTACCCTCCCCCTCCTCTCTGACCCCTCCCCCCTCTGCCTACCCCTTCTCTAGCTCCCGTCCCCATCCTCTTTCCTAACACCTTTCTCTACCCACCTGCCTTGCCTCCCTCCTCTGCCCTCTGGTGTCTGTCCCTCCTCTCCCCTCCCCATGTCTGCCCTTCTGCTTCACCCCCACAATCCCCGACACCTGCTCCTTCCCTTACCCCTGTATATTCCTCATGCCTTCCCTGCTCTCCCAACACCTGCCCTCCTTGCCCTCTTCCTCCGTAGTGCCCACCCCCTCACCACCCTCTGCCCAGTTCTCCTCACGCCCCTCTGTGCCCTCACACATGACTTGCTCCAACCCCACCTTCCTCATGCCCACCCCTCCTTTCAATAACTCTTCCTGACACCCACAATTTCCCCACTCCTCTTCTTTCCTCTTGCCCCCATTACCCCTCCCCTCTCCCAGCATCAACCCGTCCCTCCCCACTCCCACCCCCTTTGACACCTTCCCATTCACCCCCACCCTCCTTCCTCCTGCCCTTTCCCCTCATTGTCTCCTCTTGGCCCCCTGGCATTTGTCTCTCCTCCACCCTGCCCCTTGGTATCTTCCCCTTTCTCCTTGTGCCCAGGCCCTTCCCCTCCCTTCAGCACAAGTCTCTTCCTCTCCTCACCCACCTTCCCCTTAGTTATTCTGACACCTGCACCTGCCAGGCGGGGCAGCATGGCGGGACGCTGCTCTGTGTACTGGGGCTGGAGCCAGGCCCACGGTGCTCTTTTTAGTACTGCAGCCCTGGCCGCAGCAGTCGCCATGCAGCTGTGGCCCCAGCTGCTCCCATGGGCTGGACTATGCAGTGGGTGGCTGCCCCTGTGTGCCAGGCCTGGAGCCAGGACACAGTGCTATTTTTGGTATCGTGGCCCAAGCTCCAGCTCTGGGAGCCACCACACAGCCCACGTGGTGGCTGCCCAGCTGCTCTTGGGGTGAGTAGTCACTAGCTACACATCCCCGCCCATGGAAGCAGTTGGGGCCGCAGCTGCATGGCTCTGCTGAGGGGATGGGTGGGAATTAAATTCTTGGTGCGTGCCTGTGCAGGTGTGCATCTTACAGGGAATCCTGCATCTGACTATGCCAAACTAAGAACGTATTTATTTCAATGGCTAGGCATTGGAGTGTTTGGTTACAAAGGTATGGAAGCATGTTACAGATCCACCAACCACCTTTATTTCCATATGTAGGATGCTAGGTCTCAGACCTTACCTGAGCTTCTAAATCTTGTGCACTGACTTCATTGGGAATTCATGGTTACCAAAATGTCCAGGATTAGGCCTCCCCTGCCCTTTCTAGCATGAAAAGCAACGTACTGATGATCAGTTGTTACTCTCTCAACTAGCATTGGGACCACTAGCCTTGTTCCAACATGCTGGATGGTCACATCATTTTGGTTTATGAGAGAATTAGCATTTGACTAGAAGAGAAGCTCGTGGTGTGGCTCTTCTTCCTGAATATACTAAAAGAAATTAAGTCACTGAACAGTGTACATGGTGTGACAGGTTAGAGCACAGAGATGCCCTTGAGACTGTCAGCCAGCGTGCTCATCATACCACTGAGCCTATTTATGTGCCCTCTGGCATGCCCCTCCACCCTGTCCCACTGGGCCTGAAGTTCTGGTCTCCTCCAGCAAAGACACAGAGTTTGGGGATAACAACCCCCCAGCAGAGTCACAGAGATGCTGCCAATAGCTCAGCTCTGGGATGGCTCAGCAACGGACTAGTCAGCACCCAGGAACAAAGCCCCAGATAGGACCAACCCCCCCGCCCAAATCTGTCTTGTCTTTGTATAAAAGTTTTACACAGAGAAAGCTCAAACATGTTCACCTCCTTTATCAGTGAGAAATATGCTCAGCAGTTGTTCCTCCCACAGGTAACAATAATTTACACTGTGTTTAGTAATAAACAAAAGTGTTTCTGTTAAGTATAAAAAAGTAGGATTTAAGCAATTGCAAATGAAAACAGACAGATCAAAGTAAGTTACTAAACAAAAATAAAACACACTAGTTAAGCCTAACACACTAAGGGTGTGTCTACACAGCACCCTTAGCCCGAAATAATCTATGTAATTTGTACTATGCAAACTGTATAGCTTATTTCAATGCTATTTTGAAATAGCTTATTTTGTAACTTCAGAATAATTTGCTATTCCAGAATTCCCCTTAATCCTCATGGAACGAGGGTTATCGCAATGTCGGAATAAGCTACCTGTTATTTCAAAAACTATTTTGTAATAATGGGCTGCTTCAATAGACACGGAATAGCTATTTTGGGATACTTCCGGCACCCCAAAATAGCTCCACAGTGTAGATGTACCCTAATAGAAGTTGTTACAAATCATATTCCCCACCCTAGTTCTTATCTCAGATCCAATTCTTCACAAGCCAGAGCTGATCTTTTTCTCTGACCTGGGTCCAGCCATGCTCCTCCACTCCTCTTGTTACAGGTCTTTCTTTTCCAGGTGTTCTTATGTATCCTCTTAAGGTGGGGAGGCAGTTTCAAAAGCCAGATGAAGACCAATCATTCTTTGCTTCCCATCTCTTTGATAGGATTCTCGCCCTGGGAAAATTCTTAAGTTCTCCCCTCCTCCCTCTGGAAAAATACCAAATTCATGATGGATTCCAGCACCAGGTGGCATTGTCACATGTCTTTGTAAGACCAACCTCCCTTTGACTTACAGGAAAAACAAAACCATGTACAGGTCATTATCTTGTGCACTGGGCCATTAAGTTCCTTGAGTACCACTAATGGCTTTCATTAGAAGACCTAGAATTAATAAAACAGGTTTCCACTTAATATTTCTAACTTCACATACAAGAATGATAGTCATATAAATATAATGTACATCTTCAGGGGACTACAGAGTCTTGAATGATAGCTTACTTGCCCTATTTTGGGTAAAGTATATTTGAGTTATGCATATTCATATTCAAAACCATATTTTTGTAAAAATATGGGGCATAGCATCATACATGGTGTTTACCAGCCAGACTTACAAGGGTTAGTAGGCTCCAAAGATTAGATTTGCAAATTCAATTTCTATACTAACCAGTTTTTCTAGGCAAAACAACCTGTCAAGAAGGTGACTTGCAAAACATAGATACAGCCAATAAATATGTACTGATCCCGGAAGTAACCTTGAAAGGATACAGGGTGAGAAAAGGGAGATCCAGGATCATGTTTAAAAATAAATCAATATAAATATTCATAAAATAGGCTGGATGTTGATTCTAATACTAAGAATCTTTGGATTCTTTATCAAAGGTTACATGATTTTTATCCTGAGCCTTTTCATTTATTTCTACTGAAACAAAACTCTTGTTGACAAAAGAAAGCACTTTGATGTATATCCAGCCCATTTTTTTTTTAATAGCTTTGAGATAAGTCCATTTCACTATGCCTGTGGGTTTTAAGTGCTATAAGGAAAGGAGCCAGTGTTCCAAAATTTGCATGCCTACAAATTTAAATTTAGATTTATACAATTCATAAAGGCTACGTCTACACTGGCAGCTTGTTGCGCAAGAACTCTTTTGTGGAAGAGTTCTTGTGCAAAAACTCTTCCACAAGAGAGTGTCTCCAGTGGCATGTGCTTTTGCGCAAGAGCATCCTTGCCAGTGTAGACGCTCTCTTGCGCAAGAAAGCTCTGATGGCCATTTTAACCATAGGGCTTTCTTGCGCAAGAAATTCATGTTGCCTGTCTACACTGGCCTCTTCTGGAAGAGCATTTGCGCAAGAGGGCTTATTCCTGAGCAGGAGCATCATAGTTCTTGCGCAAGAAGCCCTGATTTTATACAGTAGAACATCAGTTTACTTGTGCAAGAACACATGGCCAGTGTAGACAGGCAGCAAGTTTTTGCGCAAGAGCAGCCGCTTTGGCGCAAGATTGCGCCAGTGTAGACACAGCCAAAGTGTAAAAATGATGCTAGTAAAGGTAAAAAGACACCACTCTTTCGTGCCTGATGTCATGTCATGCTGTATTTCAGCCTGACGAATTGGGGTGGTTGGTGATAAGTGACCTACCTCCCAGTGTCCCAACAGAGAGAAAATTCCTGAGTTCCTGACACCACTGTGCTCAGTCCAAAAGACCATTCTGCCTCAATACTTTTCTGTTTCATTAATGGGATTGAATTGACTTGCACATAACTGTCAATATTGTAATATACGTTTATACAAATATATATATGTTTATACATGCAGCTGAATTCTGCTGTCTCATTTCACCTCTCTCAACCTCAGGTGCCTCTCCCAGTTGGTTAGGAAGCTAAATTACAAACGAACTGTGTCCAAGAAAGGGCAGGGCTACAGGTGACTAAAATGCCACCTATTTGGCTGCAATAAACAGAAACTCCACCCTAAGAGCAATAGATCTTAAACAAGTCTGACTAAGAAGACAGAAAGGTTATTGGAAATGTGTTGAACTTAAGCACTAATGAGTTCATTCAGGTCCCTCTGTAAATTTTGCCATGACGTCACTATTATGTATTAGGTGGTTTTTAACCATGTATATGCCACTAGTGAAAAGTGTGACTAGTTAGATCTGGTTTACCGATGTCTAGATTACTCATAGGCTACCTCCATTTTCACATAGCTCCCACTTAGTACAGCAGTCTGGGAGAGAGGAAGTGGACTGATCCTGAGTGGTTCCTCTCTGTGTCACTGTAAGCTGAATAACTAGTGCCCTAATACTTTCTAAACAAGTAGTTTGTAAACAAGTAGTTTGTAATCTATCAATATGTTTTGGAAATATCTGTCTGTTTGTCCAGTTGTGAGTCTGTTTGCTCAAGCACTCCTCCTAAAGAGTGAGAGCTAGAACCACCAAATTTGGTATGCAGCTTCCTCTTATCATAACTTAAAGCAAGGTCAGGATTTGGTTGTGCCAAGGAAATGGGAAGAGCTGGGAATGGGACTGTTTTCCATAACATGGAAAGGGGGCCACTCTGCATATAGCTGGAGGCAGGAGAGAGCTATATGCAGAGTGGCAACTGGGGGCAGTCACACCATCAAGAGAGAGGCCAGCAGGGTTGGGGCTCCGCCATCTTGCCTGTCACCAGACCATGTAAGTAGCTCCTCTGCCTCTGACTGCTCCCGGGCCCTTGGCCACAGCACCGGAAGAGGGTAAGACAGAAGGCCCTTGGTGGCTGGGGAGGGGAGAGAAGGCCCCTGGTGGCTTGGGGTGCTGAGGCAGAGAAAAGACCTTGCTGGATGAAACCCCCTGCCCTGAGTCCCTCCTCACCCCCCAACTCCCTTAGCCTCCTGCCCTGTCTCCTTCCCTTCAAACCCCAAGACCCTAACCTGACTCCCTCCCCCCACCAACCCCTTGCTCTGAAAGAGCTGGGCAACAGGTTAATCTTCTAGTATTCATGATAAATGGTTGATAGGGCTTCACACAATGAACTCAAAGCATTTTACAAGTATTTGTTATTCCAAATAATCCCCCTGGGAGGTAGGGCAAAATTCCCAATTTTATAAATGAGGAAACAGGCAAAGACTGAGAAACTTCCCCAAGATAATACGAGTCAGTGGCAAAACTAGGTTTATATCTCAAAGTTCCAAATCCTTAAACTGCACCATTGCCCCATACTGTTTATAAAGTGACCCTGATAAAATTATAACCACTTTATAAAGGAGGGACATTATTTATTTTCAAATCTCTTGAAAAATGAGGTTTTCCCCCTATGAGGGTATGCTAATGAATGTTATGTGATATTGTGTTGTCAGAGCAACTGTCTGCTGGTTTTGAATACCAAGGTCATACTGCAGCAGCTTGTGTCAGTCAGCTGTAAACACAGGTGAAAATTGCTCATGAGTAGTATTTATTTACCCATTAGGTAGCATTCCCCACAGATGAGGATATACACACAACAGTGATATTCTTCAAAAAAACAACAACAACATACATGTTGTACTGCTTGCCTATAAATAATCACAATTATAGGTATATTTGAGCCTGGGATCTTAAATTCATAACTTTGCTCAATACTAAAAATCATGGACTGACTTGAGATACTAGATTTATAGCTTATTACAACAATCTATACTCTGCTAACAACTTTGCCCAACTACTTCTGCTCCCTCCCTTCTTTTTCCTGTGACTCCAGGGAAGTTAATGGGCAACTTCACCTTTAATGGTACCTTGTGTTAACTACTTATGCCAAACAATTTGTTCCACCCTTGTATTTAACTGACATGATGAGTACATTTCTCAGATCTGTGTAAGCTTGTCTCTCTCACCAACAGAAGTTGGTCCAATAAAAGATATTACCTCACCCATCTTGTCTTTCTAATGATTGTTCATGTCAAAGAGGTGAGTATGTAGTATTAGACAAATGATAGATAATTTTTGTATCTATACATTAAAGCTGTTTGCTAAGATATCTTGGGCCATTTTCATCCTTGGTATCACTCCAGTGAATTCAAATGTAACTTCCTTACACTTCAATGAAGTTGCACCAGAGATAAGATTACCTACTATGGTAACTGTATTTCTTCATCACATCAAAGGTGATAAAAACTAGGATGACGACCTTATGACCACTACTCGTCCCCTCCTATTGGCATTGGCTGCTAATATGCTAAGTAATTATTCCAAGAAGGCAGTACATACATAACATGCAGACCGGAAAACATATTGATCCAGTAAATTATTTTTAGTCAATTTTATTTATCAACTAGAGATTTCCAGAGTCGAACTATTAATAGACTAAATTAATTCCTAGTGTAACTCCATTGCTGTTAAAGGAGCTACACCAGGAATATTTTCCTATAGTTTATAAAACATTTCAAAATGTTGCTGCTGTGCAAATATTTAACATGTGTACTTAAACATATGTTAATCTGATGAAACCAGCACATTTTAAAATCAAAGCAGACACTCCAATATGAGCCACAACTTTCTGGTGTGGTGGTCCTGAATCTTTAAATATCTAGGCTTTTACAGTCTTAATAGTGTCTAAACAATGTTATGATTTAATATGAAATGCAGGCTTGATTGAAAGAGCTTTACATATGTTCTGTGATTTCACCCTTAAATAGGAAGATGCTTAACACTGACAAGAGTTTGGCAAGATATTATATTAGCTATTTTTATGTGAGCGAGTATTAAATCTGGATCTGAGAACAATAATGTGGTCATTCTTCTGAGACTTTATGCAGCCAAGAACTAAATTAGTAAGGAAATGTGGCTAAAGTTTTCCTTCCTAATTTACAGCTGTACAGTCATAAACAAAAGAGGGGAACAAAATGCATGTAATTACGTTACTCTGGATTATTGTAACTCTGTGGCTTTCATCCTTTTTTCATTTATAGCCCTGAAATTTCACATGGAGGTGCAGACCCCCTTGGAAATTTTAGAGGTCTGCATACCACAGATTGAAAATGACTGATGTACTCACTGTGTCTGAAAGTGTCCACCTTCCCCCAAGGCTGGTGCCATGAACTGTGAGTTTCTGATGCCAGTTTTGGTAATTTTCAAAGCAATAAATCAAGAACCCATTACATAAAAGACTGAATTCAGTCTCATCATGACAGCTCCCGGACAATGCAGATTGCAAAGCTCAGGACAAAGTCTGTGAGAACTGGAGACAAAATGTTCTCTGTTGAAAAGATCTGACTAAGGAGCAATCCTCCAGTAAAGAGCAAATGAATTCAGAGTCTGATCATCTTTAGGAAGAGTGGCAAGGACTTTCTCAATGAAAAGTCTTTCTACTTTATATGATGGTCACAATTCCCTTTTATTCCCATCTCTCTCTCCCCTGGAAAAAAACCCTACTCTATGCAGACTTATGACCCCTAAAATGGAGAAATACAGGAAACAGATGGAAGTCCAAGGAATTAATTATTGGTATTGATTTGGCTCAGCTGCTATTGTGATAAGTGGCAGTATATTCCATAGATAGATTTCACTTTTACTCTCTAATTTTGTACTAAATAGAAATGTTAAAGCAGAAGTTGATTCTGTCCCTGTATTGTTATTTACCAAATCTAAACCACCAAGGGTCACATTGTCATTTAGTGTTACCCTTAGAATTTATGTTTCAGTACCAATGCTCTAATTGTTTACACACATGTTTAGCTTTGAACATATGCTTAAGTCTTTGCAGGACCTGGTCTTAAACGTTTGTAGCCAGAAGTTCTGCTTTAAAATACACTTTACAATATGGACCTAAATGGTTAGTAATGTTCAAAATACCAAAAGCTTGCTAACTTTTATTTGCGCAGAGGAATGAAGGGGCTGGTTTAGTGCTTTGAAAAGTGCCAAATTGTTACCCATGGAACAGGTATTGCTTGGGGAAGAGTAATACACATTTTTTCATTCCTGATCTATCAACATACCTCAACCCTGACCTGAAGGGGCCACATGTAGCGAAAAGAGGGAGGTTCAGTCTCCATTGCCTAGTCCTTGCCCTAGAGTATCCCAAAGCTGGTGTCCCAGTCTATCCAACCCCATTGCTCCCCACTTACCCTCCTTGTCCTCAATACTCCAGTCACTTTGCTTTCCCCAGACTGCATGCTCCCCAAAAGCCTTCACTGCTGCCCTGACTCCACCCCTCATTAACCCTCTCCTTTCCTCTCTTCACCCTCCTCCCAGTTCCCATCAGTGCTGACACAATGTCACTTAGGGTTGCCAGATGGTTTCAACAAAAATACTGGACACACTTGACATTACATCACAATCGACATTACATCTTATTTAGAAGATACCGGACATTTCTATTTTCTCATTTATATTTTCTCAATTTGTTTCCCAAACAGAAAGCTCAAATACTGGACTGTTGGGTTCAAAACCGGACACCTGGCACCCCAGTGTCACTCAGTGACCCCAGCATCCTGTTGTCTTCCCTCCGTGACCCCTGCTCCTCTTCACTGACCCCAGCTCCTGTCTCCCCTCCGTGACCCCTGTTCCCCTTCACTGGCCCCCATATCCCTTCCTAGTGTCTCCCTCAGTGATCTCCAGATTCCCTTCTAGTGTCTCCCCTCCATGACCCCTGCTCTCCTGCTGGTGTCTCCCCTCAGTGAGCTCCAGCTTTCCTCCTAGTGTCTCCCCTGTGTGACCCCCAGCTCCCCTGCTGACCTCCCCTCAGTGAGCTCCAGCTTCCCTCCTAGTGTCTGCCCTCTGTGACCCCCAGCTCCCCTGCTGACCTCGCCTCAGTGAGCTCCAGCTTCCCTCCTAGTGTGTCTCCCCTCAGTGACCCCTGCTCCCCTTCACTGACTAGTGTCTCCCTCAATGACCTCCAGAATCCCTGCTAGTGTCTCCCCTCCATGACCCCTGCTTCCTGCTAGTGACCCCCTGCTGGTGCCTCCCCTCCGTGAGCCCCGGATTCTCCCCGCACCCCAACTGTCCCTCTCCGGCAGGGGGCGCTGCGGGCCGCGGGGCGTCACCCTCAGCCCACCCGCACCGGGAGCAGCCGCAGCGGCACTTCCGGTTTGGGGCGGGCGGCGGCGGCGGCGGCAGGCGCAGGGCCCGGGCGGAGCGGGCGGCGGCGCGGGGAGCGGAGCGGAGCGGAGCGGCCGGGATGGCGGTGGACGCGCGGCGCCTGGAGGGTCTGACCCTGCACCAGCTCAACGAGCTGCTGGAGGACGAGGAGCAGCTGCAGGGCATGGCCCGGGAGATGGAGGAGGTGAGCGGGGCGGGCGAGGGGGTCGCGGCAGCGAGCCGGGCTGGGAGTGGGGGAGGGGGCAGCGTTGCGAGGGGGCTGACACCGGCGGTGGGGCGGGCGGGCTGGGGGAGCCCCTGACCGAGCCCCTCGTCGAGCTGCTGCTGCTCGTCCTGCACCAGGAAAGCTCGCTCGTTGGGGGGCGTCTCCCCGCAGCCGAGGGGAGACAGCGACACCCCTTCTCCGGCCGTGTGCCGGGCTCGGGCTGCCTGCGCTCGCTCTGGCTCCTGGTAGATTTGACGGGTGTGTGTGTGTGGGGGGGGGCTGTGCCCCCTCCATCAAGGAGAAGGACTGATGAGGCAGGTTAAGGAAACACGCTGCCCCTCTGCTCTGCCCGGGGATTGTGGGGTTCCACCTTCCATTTGCGCTTGCTGCTCTCCATTGTAACTTGCTAAAAGTGAGGCGCTCTTGGGGTCACAGCTTCCAGTCTTGGGTGTAATTCTCCCTCCCCACCCTCATTCTGGCTTAGAAGCGAGTGATCTGTTGCCTCTTCATGTGAGTTGCTTTGCTGCTGCAGGTTTGGTAATAAAAAAAACCCGATCAAATAAGGAACCTCTGGGAGTTGACTGTTTTCTATCCTCTTTTGTTGGTAGTCTATCAGGGAACATTTCTGCTCTGTGCGGTAGCTGGATAGTACAAAAGCAGAAAGCCAGCCCAGGCTACAGGTTTGAAATGCTGGAAGTACTCAACAGATCATTGTACTCAACTGTAGACAACCCACTATAGCTGAGATTGAATCAGTCTTTCCATTAATACACCTCTTGTTTCCATGGTTTTTCTTACTTGAGGGGGAAAAAAAGTGCTCCAGAATAAAACATGTTTATGGTCTCAGGCTAAAACCAACTGTTTTTTCAAGCTAACATGAAAGAGAATTCCATTTGGCACGGTGTGTATCTTGAATAAAGAAGAGAAAATTAGTTGAGTTTTGGTCCTGCTTTTTAGATATTTGTTTTGTTAGTGTATTAGAGCCTCAGGAAATTTGGACTAGATGCATTTTTAGAACTAGTGTCTTATTGTTGTAGCAATATCTGTATGAATGCTGTATGTTGTAGTCTGATATAAGGCTAATTCAGTTATACTAGAAACTAGATCATAGGTCTTCCTACAAAAATTCCACAGATGTTTGTTATGTGCATAACATGACATGAAATCTCTTCATGTTTAAAATTATTGAAGAAACATGTATATACCAGAGCTAAAGTATGTGCTATTGTGTTCCTCACTAGGCATAGGATAACTTCTGATTTGAATGATCCCAGAAATACAGTGTAAAGGAAAGCTGGTGGCTGGCAATTGGGAGTTCTGCTTTAAAGAAAGCAATTAAAAAGTTTATCTGCATGTATATTCTTGTGTACTTACCCTTATGCAGTCATAAGGGGCTGACACTGGGTCTTGTTAAATCATTACATTAAGGAAATAACACAAATTTAAACTTGTTCAGAGATCAGTCTGAAATAACTATTGTAGTGCACCCTGTTGTGGTTACCTGTTGCATCACGTCACAAAATGTGAAATATGGAAATAAGTAGGTGATTTTTGGCATACCAGATATAAGTGAAATTCCTTTCTCCTGTGGATTTGCCACTCAGTATGTTTTTTTAGCTTTATTGCTGTCATAACTAGGGTGTGCAGAGGTGACTTTGTCAGTGTTCTCATATGATGTTAAATTGTAATGAAATCTTGTTACAGGCTAAATGTAAAGTGAATTCAACAGGTCTAGCAGTGTGGGTGACAGGGGAGGGATCACGTGAGGTCCAGCAGTGTGGGTGACAGGGGAGGGATCATGTGAGGATTACCTATTGTGTTCCCTCCCTCTGGGGCATCTGGTATTGGCCACTGGTGGTAAGACAGGATACTGGGTTAGAAGGACCGTTGGTCTGACTCATTATGGCTGTTCTTATGTTATTTTTCAGTGTAAGATAGTGGGCCAGATTCTCAAACAGTGTAAATTGGAGTTGCACCTTACAATGGAATCTGACAGTTTATTCCAGTTGAGGATCTGGTCCATAGGGCATATGATTTTTTTTTTCAGGATGTACAGGTCAAAACTGGATGTACTTTGTGGGAGACTAGCATGATTAAAAATGGTATCAACTTTTTTCAGTCTTTAGAATTAGCTTGTTTTCTCGAATTGATCAATTTGGCAAGAGAAACATTTTAAATTGTCAAATTCCTCAGGCCTGAGGGAATATTTTCTGGTATATGGTCTATGTGGCTAAGTTTGAAGCTATTCAGTGTTGGGCCAAAATACAGCTATGTTACTGTCTACTATAATATAGTCATTTTCATTGTGTACAGAGACTTTAACATAGTCTATTCAATTAAAAATATATTTGCCCAATTCTGGAGTGGTTCACTCTTCCTAATGAGTGCTGCCAAATGTCCTAAAATGGTGAAATCACAAAATTTAATAACTCCGATTTGACTGGGTGCCAGCTATCACATTGTTTTGCTTAGTTTTCTAAAATTCTGGTGAAATTTGTCTTCCTCCTCTTATTTATTTTAACTTTTTTGAGTGTCATTGGGTTTGTACTACAAAGGTCTGATCCAGCAGTGTTGTGTTCGTGGGCAGACCCCTGTACCCATGAGGACACCATGGGTATGTCTAAACTACATCCCTCTTTCGAAAGAGGGATATAAATTAGACATATCAAAATTGCAAATGAAGCCAGAATTTGAATTTTCCATTCTTCATTTGCATAATCACGTCTCGGCGTTCTTTCAAAAAACACTATTTTGAAAGTGAAACCGCGGTCTAGACGTGATTCTTTTGAAAATAAAAGCCTTTTTCAAAAGATCCTGTATTCCTCAAAAAATGAATTTTACAGGATCTTCCGAAAAAGGCTTTTCCTTTTGAAAGAACCACGTATAGACTGCAGTTTCACTTTAGAAATAGCGTTTTTCGAAAGAACGTCGAGACGCGATTAGGCAAATGAAGCACAGGAAATTAAAATTCCGGCTTCATTTGCAATTTCAGTCTGTCTAATTTACATCTCTCTTTAGAAAGAGGGATGTAGTCTAGACATAGCCCAGGTGTCTTTAGTAGGAGTCCACACAGGCTTGGGGATCCATTCAAATGCATCATGCTCCTGGTTTAGGTCCCATGTCCCTAAAAGGAATAATTTAATTGAGCATGTTTTTAAGTCATGCTTCTTGGTTTGTTTGGTTGTTTGGTTGTTTTTGTTTTTTGGTTTTTTTTAAGATCACTTAAATTTTTTCCTGTCAAAGTTGATTGAAGTTTTCTCAAATTGATCAATTGTGAAATACTTCACAATCGACAAATCCTGTGTTTTTATTGTTTAGTAACCACCCAACTCATAGAACAATATTCTGCTCGCAAGAAGGAATAGCAGTGCTATTTTTACATTAATCAGAGAATCTCAATGATGGATTCAAAACTGAGTTTAGAAGCTAATGACTATATATGTGTGATCTCAGTGATAGAAGATCCAGTAGCCTTTTCAGGTTCTTTGCTGATATGGATTTTTCCCTTGGTACGTGTTTTGGAAGTGTAAATTGGTAACCATGAACCATCATGATATTGAACTCTGTGGTTCTTTAAAATGTTACAAAGTACAACAGGCAAAAGCATACTTTGTCTATGAATTTCAATATGTAAAATCAAGAAGCCAAAAATATAATTTCTCCATCATTCCTATGATTTCAAAGTACAGCAGTAACCACAAGAAAGTTTTCAAGTCCAGTCTGTTTCTCAAAAGCTGCTTGAAAAGAACTGGTGATAAAGAAAACTTAAGCTTAAGCCAAGCAAATAGATGCCCAGATTTCTTGGATCGTTAATCCTCCTTTAAAACCATGTTGTGTATGTGGTGAGGTACTGTTTGGCTAATATGAAACAAAGTTAGCAATTAAATATGCCTGTAAGTACAGTTTTTTTCGTAAGTATCAAGTTAACAAATAGCCTACATCTACCGAGTTCAAATTATTATTGTTTGTGCTTTCTCCCTGATGTATAAACAGATGAGCCTTTTTACTAGGGATGTTAAAATGTGTTTATTTAGGTAAACGTGTAATTACGGAAAAAATACAGCAGTTACACATTTACTGGCTGGGGGGGCTCCCACTTGCCACCCTCAACACTGCTGCCTCTGATACAGCAGTGTGTGGGAGGGGAAGGGGGGAATCAAAGCTCTATGGGATCTGGTATGAGTAGGGAGCTCCTACTTTCCCCTCTCCCCTCGCATTTGCTGCCTGGTACAGAGACAGCAACAAAGGGTAAGAGAGGGCAAAAAGCCTGCTCCCAGTGCACCCCAAACCCTACCTGCCTGCCCCCCATGATGCTGTCTAAATGTAACCAGTGAAAATTAACTGATGAGCCTGAAAACATGCTGGATGTATCACAGATAAATAGTATAGTGTACTTGCCCCAAAGACTTTGTACTGCTCTTCGTTGTACTTTTGTTAGTGCAGTTGTGTCAGGGGGACCACTAGTGAAGACTGGCAACATATATTTTTCTCTCTGTCATCTAGATCACTGAAACACTGCCAGGAGGGAAGACTGGCATGCCTTTGCACTTTTTTATAGTTTGCTTTATGGTGCTAATCTTCTCTAATATTTTCTTGAATGTGCTAATATTTTTACTCCAGTGAAGTAGTTATCCCCATTCTATACATAAGGAATGATGGGTTTACATAATTTGTCGTTGGTGATCCATGTCCAGTGACAGAGCCCAAGAACTGAGTCTGGCTCTCTTGGGTTGTAGTCTAGTCTATTGCCTTCACCAGAAATATCCTTTCTGTCCATATTTTCAGGCTGCTCTTTCAGGAGAACTTGGGCATTAATATACCACTCTGAAAAACAGGATGCAGAAGATCATATGATCCCACTGTTTCTTTAACAACTAATCTGTACAAGTTTGGAGAGAGATCTATTAACATTTAAATTCAAATTGGTGTATTTTTGGGATAGTTCCATATAATATAAATAGATCAATAATAAGTCTAAAAAAGATGTAAAAAACCCCCAGAGAAAATGTATGCCAAATATCCATAATAACCTAATTATTTAGTTCTATGAATCAGGTACTTTCTTGTCCTGATTGGCCCCTTGGTACAACTGCATTGTAAATGTTAAATATTAAGAATTTGGATTGAATTAGCCAGACTCAACTGTTGTAGGTTTTTTATCCATGCATCTCATTCCATCTCACATATTTGGATGAAAGCTTGGATTCTGGTCTATATGATAGAATTAATATCCTAGCACTGAAACAAGTGAATAATTTTTGTAATGAATAGAAGCTGAGGGAAAGAGCATTAGTCTGCCTTTCTCTTAAGGCCCTAAAATCTAATATATTTAATCTTTGAGTGCCCAAGAAAGGGGTTGTAGCTTTAAATACAGTGTGTACAGAGTATAATATCTGAGTGTGATGTTAGTATGTCTGAAAATGTGCCACTTTCTACTAACTTAATCAAATTGAATAAAAACAAATCAGTGATGTAAATTTAAGTTAACATTTTTCTTCCACCTGATAATGAATATATGATTAGTGGTCTTTTTTTATAATATAAAATCAGAGGAACATTAAGTTGTTGCTTTCAGTATGTTAGACTCTTAGAACTCTACTTAGTGGGAGATATAAAACAATGAGGAAAAATGATGGTTAATCCCTCCCCAAACCTTAAAATTGAGAAAGGGAGGAAATTCTCATCTTTTAGGTTTAAATTTGAAAATTGAGGGTAATAGTAGCTAGTCTTGCTCTAAAATTCTTTACCTACAGGGACTGCAAGTAAAATTTTGATCATAGCAGTTTCATTTTATGCCACAAGTCCTGTATCTACTCATGCACTGAAATACTAGTACAGTATTATGAAAAGACAGAGGATGCAGAACTGGTATTCAGTGCTGGTTCAGTGGACTTCAGGTGGTAAAAATAAAGGAAACTTGCCAGAATGCCAACATGTATTTTAGAAATGTGGATTTCCAATTTGTTCATAAGTATGAACTATTCTTGCTTTTCTGATGACTCTTTGGCAGTATTTATTTACAAGAAGGAATTTTAGCAAACATTTCCCACTGGTAATAAAATGCTAGCAGCAGCTAAAGCTTTGTTTACACTAGAGTTCCTACCAGTGATACCACAAAGTCTGATGGTGGCAGAATGGGAATTACTTTGCTAAAATCTCCAGTATAGACAAAACCTTAGCTGCAAGGAGGTTGTTTGTTGCAATGAAAATAATTTTCAAATGAGAACTTGTCACATTTGGGCAATTTTCTTTCACATAGTTTAATCTACATATCTATTTGATAAGTGTCTCTTATTTTCTAACATACTTACACAAGAAAATTCCTTGTGTTTTTATATATAAGCATTGATCTTTAAACCAAGTTTTAACCGAATTTTCAGATACTAAAATTCTTGACCAATTAAACAGTTACTGAAATAATATTTGGCTAATCTAATATTCATAAAGTTCTGTTCTGCTTGAAGGAAGATCATAGCACTGTCTTAATATAGCTTCTTATTATGACTTTTCTTTTGCTTTTGTACAATAGTGTCAAAAGAATAGAGAGGGCAGAAGGGGGGGAGTATTGTGGGATTGGGAAGGGAAACCTGAAACTAATGTGGGTGAGAGTTAAATTTAAAGCAGGTTAATGATTGCAGCTAGAACATTTTTATGTGAATTTATTAATTCACAAAAAAGAAGGATTTTTAGTGGAAATCCTGACAGACTATTTACTGTATTGTCTGCCAATGCAAGATTATAATTATGGTAGGATTTGCCAGACTTTGTGGCTAGTTGGGGTTAGTCTCATTCAGACTTGGCATTAAAGTAAGTATCTGGTTTGGAATTGTTCCCTTAGGGACACACATTCTAAAACTAAACTATAGAGTAACTGACCATGATTGCTCCACACAAATGAGTCTTGGAGCATCTCTTATGTAAACCAATGTTTTTAAGTGTTGAACAAGCTTCTTTGGCATGGCAGGAAAATAAGGGTTTTAAAAAAATATGCCTAGGTATGTGTGACTCTGGTTTCAGTTTTCCCCCTGCATAGTTTTGTGCCTTTATAATTATATATATTTAATTTCAAATGACCCAGTCAGCATTAAGCAATCCCCTATCATTAGGTTCCTCTTCTAGTCAGCTCTGTATTGTTACATTAAATGTTCAGGGGATGCAGTGAAAGCTCAAGTAGTGAAATTAGAAAGTCACTATCTAAGGTGGCAGGTACTGTCTTGTTGCCAGTTCTGACCAGTGCTTTGCATCAGTGTTTCACAATTAAAGCTTCATGCACGATGACATTTTTATCTAACTTTCAGAAAGGTTTGTTTCATTTAGATTTAACTATATTTTTGTGGGCTTGGATTATGTACTTGAAAATGTAATGCTTGTGGTTTGTGTCTTAATTACCAGATTTGATTTCTTCTGAGAGAGTTCCAGAGGGAAGGCTCACGTACAGTTAGCTGAAAGAAGCGTTCTCCCTGCTGGCTGGAAATGGATCTGAGAGAGATTGCTTGAGACAGTTTTTGGTTTAGGTTTCACATTCTTTTGTACAGCATATTTAAAAGTCTAATGCTATAAGTCCAGCATATGTAAAAGTCCTTGCTATAAGTCCAAGATACGTTCAAAAAAACTTGGACTTATAGCAAAACAACTTAAAGCAGGGAATTTTTTTCCCACGACTGACTTCCATTTGCTCCTTTTTTTTTTCCATGACTTAAAAGCAGGGAATGGGAGGACTTACAATGCATCAGTTCATATAAGTGTCAACAACTTTAGCATGGAATGGATGTATACCGTGGCGACTTTACACTGGGATGCCCTGTACTTCAGTTTGCACTCAGTTGTCATAATGGGAAGGATTCCCCTAAATGCCTCATTTCTGTCAGCTGAAGGTCTTCAGTTTGTCTTTGGTCTTTGTGTTCAGTTTGTCAGGATCTACCAGTAGATCTTGGAGCCTCTGACAGATGATCCTTACTGGTTTGGCCAGAAAGCTATCAAGCGCTGGCACTACAGTTGCCCTTCCACCCACTGTCCTGCTGTTCCTGCCCTTTGCCTTGGAGCTGCCCCCTGGGAGCCTCCTGCTTGCTGTGGAGGATATGGGAGGGAGAAGAGGGGGGCACTGATGTCAGGGTGTCTCTCCTCCCCCCACTCCTGTACCCTATCCCCACCCAGAGAGAAGGGGATGGAGGAAGCTTAGCAATGCAAATCTCTGTCACTCTCACACACTGTGTGTGTCTCAGTCTCACAAACACACACTGTTCTTCCCTCTCATCTCCCGACCCAACACATACGTGGGTTGTTGTTACTCCTTTTACTGCTTGCAAAGTGTGTTATTTTGGGTTTGTGACTGGTCTCTGCATTTTATAATTTTAATTTCTCTCTTACGCTTAAATGTAATTCTTTGATTAGTGAGTTTTTAAAATGCCTAACCTGGTGTGGCTGGAGTCATTATCCCTGTGATAATTGCTACTCCTGAAAGGGGCTGGCATGTCCCTGCATCCCCTGTGAGAGGCAGAGCAGGGGCTCTCCACATGCTGTCCTTGCCTGCAGACACCACTCCTGCAGCTCCCATTGATCAGTAACAGGGAACCATGGGCAGAAGCTATGGACTCAGTGCCTCTAGATGAGGGGCAGTACATGGTGCCATGGAGCTATTGCTGTACATGCCAGCTGCTTTCAGGAGTGGGACAGGGCCAGGGCAGAGCTAAGACTGCTGTAACCCCACTGCTCCACCATGCGGAAGCCGTCTCAGTTAAATGGTGCCCAGCCAGAGCCTGCTTCCTGAACCCCTGTCTCAGCCCTGAACCTCCTCCTGCCCCCAGCCTCCTGCTTCAAACGTGAGACCTCCAACACCCAAACTTCTTCCCAGAACTTGCACCCTGAAACACTTCCTGGATCCCAATCCCCCACTCTGGGATAAGCCCAGAGCCCCTCCCTCATTCCAAACTCCTTGGCCCAAGATCAGAGCCTGCATTCCAACTCCCTACCTCAGCCTGTTGAAAGTGAGTGAGGATGGGGGACGAAGGGGGATGGAGTGAGCAGAGTGAGGCCTCAGAGAAGGGGTGGAGCAGGGGCAGGGCCTCAAAGAAGGTGTGGGAATAAAGTAGATCAGGGTATTTAGTTTGAGAGAGATCTTACATTGCACTTAAATAAAAAAAGTGATCTTGTGGTTAAAAAGGTTGAAGACCACTGAGCTAGCCTATCTTGGCTGTACCATCCTTAAGTGTAATACAGTAAAATGCAGCCCCACAGTTGACAGAGGCAATGTATTTGGGATTGCTATTCACTTAAAAATAATGGAATCACTTAATTTATTGGTGTACTAATATAAAAAAACAACCCTAAACAAGTCACAAGTTTTTAATGAGATGGTGAGTTTGCTTCCATTAGACTTGTATATAAACTGTTTTGTATGTCATGTCTCTTTTTTTTGTGATAACTACAGAAATTGGATTTGAAATTAGTTTTTAAATAGATACAAACATTTTGGTAACATGAAACAATATAGATAGTCATGTTTAGCATAGTATACCATGAGAGGACTTATTCAAACTGCATTAAAAATGAAGGTTGGTAATTTGCATCTTGACTGGTCAAAGATGATTATTTGACTGAGGAATGTCAGCTGAGCTGCTCTATTATCTGGAAGTTCTATGTTACCACATGCTCAGTTCTATGTTACCACATACCAACAGCCAGGCAGGAAAATACTCCAGTGTTCTAATTCATAGCATTTGTACTTCCATTTTTGGCACACCTGTAATGCATTCTGGTTCAAGATGAGATTTCTTAGGATGATACTTCCATCTGAAAAACCAGGTGGAAGATACTTAGGTGATCTTTTTCATATATTATTGAAAGTAAATCTTTGAAATACCCAAAGGTTTCAATTACTTTCTCTTCACTGCAGAAACTTGTAGGACTTACTAAGGCTTGGTCTACACTTAAGTTTTGCTAGCTTATCTATGTCAGTTACGGGAATGAAAAGAATCACACTGCTTACCTACTTAGATATGCCAGCAAAAGCTTTAGCCATGGGCATGATATAGTTTTTTTTTTTGAGGAACTGAAATAAGATATAGCAGCAATAGTTGTCTCTGCATATAGTGAACTTTTCTAGTTTAGCTACATTGGCAAACCCTTTATAGTGTAGACAAAACTTGATTGTGGAGAAGAATTGGAAGAAGAATAGTGTTCTGTTGTTACTTTAGAAGAATATTCACGATTTATTGTGATATTGCCAACTTGTTTTTATATGACGCTTAATAATACAGTTCTTGAAGCCATTTCTTCTGAATTAAATAATCTTAAATAGGAAATTTCAATATGTTGACCAAAACTAGGGATGTTAAATCGAGAGTAATTCGCATTTTGCATCGACTATTCAATTAGTCGATAGGGCGCCTCCATCTTTGAAGTGTAGCAACAGCCTTAGGGCTGTTGCTACACTTCAAAGAAGAAAGCGCTGCATGGAGCCTGGGGTCAGCTGGGGACTCCTCTGCTGACCCTGGGCTCCCATGCGGCACTGCTGCTTTGAAGCTCAGCGTCAAGCTCCTCACAGCATTTCAAAGCAGCAGCGCCACATGGAGTCTGGGGTCAGATGGGGAGTCCCCAGCTGATCCTGTGCTCTGTGACGCTGCTGCTTTGAAATACCGCGTGCAGCCTGGGGACACCCCAGCTGGCCCTGGACTGCACGTGGCGTTTCAAAGCAGCAACAACGCATGGAGCCTGGAGTCCAGCCCCAGGCTCCATGTGGTGCTGCCCCTTTGAAGTATCCCCTCTACTTCCTCTCTGGCTGCCTCTTTCTGATAGAGGCAGCAAGGAGGAGGGGGTGGGAAGCAACTAGTTGACAGGCTATCCAATAAGTATTTGCTTATTGAATAGTCAACTAGTCCTTCACATCCCTAACCAAAACAGTGTTTTTAATCTTAATTGTAAAATTGTTTAGCTTGCTTTACATTCTGTGGAGGTGGACAGAGTTGATGTTGCACTTCATTCAACTTGCCACTTCCAAGAAAACCGAGACATAATCAAATGTTAGGAAACATTAAAGAAAGTAAAATCATGTAAGCAGTTGTGTTTGATATGATGGTAAACACTGATAATGTTCACCTTCTGTAGGAAAATGTGGCCTTGTTAGAGATGCAGAGTCATTGAGACTGACTCACTGAGTTCATCATGTTTTATTTTCAGTGCATCTTAAACAGTGATACACTTGAAAAAGTGTGTTTAACAGATTGTTCTTAGAACTTCTCTCTCTTTATATTTAAAAATTTTCTTGTGGGACAGCAAAGTGACGTCACAGCATCCAGAGGCGGAGGAATAGGCACAGTGGGTAAAGGTGTTCCCGCCCCCGCTCCTTCCACTCTAGACCCTGCTCCAGCCTGGGCCCTTTCTCTCTCTCCACCCCCACCCACTACCAGCCCATTCCTCTCCATCGGCCACATGGAGAACCAGGCTGGGGCGCTATGACTTGGCCTTCCCTGGCCTCTGGGGGTAGGGCCTGGCCTGGCCTGGCCTGATGCTGCTTCACCCAGGAGAAGGGGGTTAGGGTTAGGCTGTGGCTGGGAGGGTGTGTGTGGGAGGGGGAGAGGGCCCGGTCTGGTGTGGCTGGGGGTGGGAAAAGAGAAGGGGCCCAGGCTGGTGCATCTTGGGAATTGGGGATGAGGAGAAGGGGTCTGGGTTGGCATGGCAAGGGATAGGAGGGTAGGGAGGGAGAAGGGGTCCACGCTGGTGCGGGGCAGGGTGTGGGAGAAAAGGCCTGGGTTAGCATGGTTGGGGACGAGGGCGGTGAAGCCCAGGCTGGGGTGAAGTGGGGTGGGTGAAGGGACCTGGGCTGGTGCAGCCAGGGGCAGGGCGGCGTGGGGAGGGAGAAGGGTCCCAGGCTGGGGCAGGGTGGGGATGGGGAGGAAGAAGGGGCCCAGACTGGTGCAGCAGCAGCCTGGCTCTCCCCAATGACCAGGTTGCTTTCCCCCCCGCCGTGGGAGGGGGATTGGCGAGTGTAGTGAGCAGGGGGCACAGCCCCCTCTTAAGCTACAAAGATAAAGTTTAGTTTTTCATCTATTAAAAGTATCTTTTGCTGGTAAGATACTGAAATAAATAAGATTGACAACTTTTTAAAGAAAACTCTTCAAAGCATTATAGACAAAGCCTACTTTTATGACACAACATCATGACTTAGCTTTTTTGAAGATGGTATAATTTGAGTCTGATTCTTGCTAATACATTTCCTTGATTTTTATCTTTCTCTTCACACCATATTTGTGAGATAGCTGGGTATAATCCATGATCTGCAGAGGGAGAAAGATTAACAGTTTGCGATATGGGAGTTAGGTATTTTGCCCAAGGTCACTTAGTAAATCTACATAGCCAGTGGCAGCAAGCCTCCAAGCCCAGGTCAACCAACTCGAGTTCTTGGGGCTCACACAGTGGCTCTAAAGCGGCACTTAACTTTTAGCTCAGGCTCTGAAGCCTAGTCCTCTCCCAGACTTCAGAACTTGAGGCCAAACGGTCTATACTGCTAATTTTAGCACCATAATGTGAGCCCTGAAAGCCTGAGTCTGTCAACCTGGGTTTGGGGACTTTTTGCTGTTGGCTGTGTAGACATATCCTAAATGAATCAGTGCCAGAGCTATGATTAGAATTTGGGACCCCTTTGGCTCTGAGTCACTCGGCTTCTTCCTTCAGACCATGCTTCCTCACAACAATTATTATTTAAATATGTTCTCCAAGGTCACTTAAAGCCTGTTGCAGGGTTGGGCATTTGACCTGTCCAAAAATTATTGGTCAAATATTTTAAAGCACTGATTTATTATTAAAATATTTTTAAGCACAGGAAGGAGTAAGGCTTGGTTCCCCAGTAGGCTTAGCTTTAGATATTTATGCTTAATTGCAAAAACCAAGTTACTTACAATATTATTTTAAATCAGAAAAATAGGAAGTACAATGAAAAAAATTTCTAAAAATAAAAGAATGATACCATGATGCAATCAGAAATGGAGTCCGACTCCTATATCAGAGTGCTGTTGGAATATTTGACCAGTCAGTTGATGGAATTGCCAAACCTATTGTTACTTAAATTGGCTTGTGTGTAAAAGAGCAGGTTTTGAAATTCGGAATGTTCCTTCATTACATAACAGTGGTAGGGCAGCCTGTGAGGCCTACTTAATGAAATCTTAGAATCTAGAACTAGAAAAAAAGCCTGTTAGGTTATCTAATCCATCATCTGCATGCCAAAAACTAGTTTGTTTCCTGTTGTACGTTTACTGTATTTTTATCTAGTGTCTCAAATGCCAAAGAAGGCACCTCCCCTTCTTGAGAAACTATTTCACAGCCAACACTCACTAAGATTTTCTTCCTGTTCTGTCTAAATATTCCCTTCTTTACTTTCTTCCTTTTTTTCCTAATTTTACACACTTTATTGCACTGATTTCTTTACCTCCTGTTTACACTTTCAGATATAGGTTGAAACTCTCTGATCCAGCAGCATCCATGGTCTGGCATGATTTTAGCTGGATGATGACTTTTCATGGGTGAAACCAATTTTCCTACAGTCCCATAAAGTTTGTTTGCATCCAACAGTCCTGGCTCTCGGTGTTCTGTGCTGTTATTTAACTTTAATTCACCCTGAAATGTCTTCTAAGAGCCCAGTAAGCAGTGGAAATGTTGTAATGCTCTCTACGGAGAAAGGCTGTTCTCAGATAGCAGAACAAGGAGCAATGGTCTCAAGTTGGTCTCAAGTTGTGGTGGGAGAGGTCCAGGTTGGATATTAGGAAAAACTATTTCACTAGGAGAGTGGTGAAGCATTGGAATGGGTTACCTAGGGAAGTAGTGGAGTCTCCATCCCTAGCGGTGTTTAAGTCTCGGCTTGACAAAGCCCTGGCTGGGTTGATTTAGTTGGGATTGGTCCTGCCTAGAGCAGGGGGCTGGACTTGATTACCTTCTGAGGTCTTTTCCAGCTCTATGGTTCGATGATTCTATGACAATATTGACCTCCCAAGGTTCAGCAAATTCTCTGGTTCGAGGTCCCGAGGATGCTGGACTAGAGTAGTTCAACCTATATTAGTGGACTTCTGTCCCCTTTATCCCACTGGTTGTTGCTTAGCTATGTTATATGTATTTAACAGTTTGACCAACTTGAGAATGATCAGACACCACCAGTTGCAACTGGTCTTGCAGGTAACTGGGACAACTTAAAATTGAGAATTATAATAACCACCCTTATAAGTAATAAAGACACACAATCCCTAGAGGTGATTTAGAGATGTTAAATATTGACTAATTGAATAGTTTTTTGCACCAACTGTTTGATTAGTTGATAGGGTGCCTCTGCCTTTAAAGTGTAGCAACAGCCTTAAGGCTGTTGCTGCACTTCAGAGGCGAAAGCGCTGCGTGGAGCCTGGGGTCAGCACTGCTATAAGTAATTCATATTGGTACAATCTGGGTTTTTTAATGATAAAACATAGTTTTGGTTTTGGTGCTGGCCATCGCATATTCTTAGTAGCTATTGGCATTCTATACTGGAAGGATTCCTTTGACCTATTAAAAGTATCTGTCTATCTTAGTATAATAGGGGTGGGGAACCATTTTTGGGTCGGGGGCTGCTAACCCACAGAAAAATCAGAGACCGCATACAGGTGAGAAGCAAAAAACCAAACCAAACCAAAAAACAAACCTTCACTGACATGGCCTCCAACTGAGAATCAGAAAGACACTTCCCATATTAGGCTTGCACATCAGAGCCTAGTGGGGCCCAGGCTATTAAATTTTGTGTGCTCCAGCCCCATGAGGGGATAGCGGGAGGCTGAAGTGCCAGCGCAGGTTCCCCAGTGGTGAGGAGGAGTCTCAAGCTTTGGGGGCCGGATCTAGCCAAGTCAAGGGCTGCACCTAGGCCCCCAGGCTGTAGGCTCCCCACCCCGGCTGTATAACATGACTGCACAAAATACTACATGTATGTGTAGTTACAGCACTTTATGAAATACACATTGTGTATGTTGGTCTTGAAGGATTTAATCCCTCTACCAGCACAATTTAATCAATAATAAGAAGTTTCGGCCTGCATGTTCACTGGCGTATTTGAGAACTAAATGTTAAACTAGGAAATGGATGGACATATAGAGGCTATACAAAAGGCAGATGAGAGGAAGGAAGCAGCAGCTAAATAAACAGATGGGTGGACACTGGAAATATTAGCATAAAATAGATAACATTTTATGCTATTTATGTTTAGAGGATTAGGGAGAAAACAATGAACAAAGTTAACTGAAAAACTTGCATAATTTAAGAAAAAACCTAAACAAACCAATAGTAAGGTCACTCTGGGGACACTCACTTTACAATTGAGTTTAATTAAGGAAAAGGAGAAGGGAAACCAGAAGTCATATGTGCAGAGAGATTTTTTTACTTAACCAAACATTTTAGGAATGCAGATGCTAATGGGAACTAATATATTTAGACCATTAGGTAACAGAAGTAGAAGTTGTATTTTATTATTAAATCTATTTCTTATTGACTAAGCAAGGCAATGTTTAATGCTCAGTTTGATGCTCTCTGTGTGTTGCAGCTGACCAATTCCAAAATTTCAGGGAGTGTCCCAGGTATCAGTGACCCTTTTGATTTTGGTGAAAGGAGGAAAGGGAAGGATACTTGTAGCTTCTGGGATCTGGTTAGCAGAACCCGCCACTTCTGCTGCTTCTGTAGTTGTCAATGGATCAATGAACGATTTAATGGCAGCCATTAACATGTTCCAGCATAGTACTACCGCCATCTCAGCTCTGCCCGTTTTCCCAATGCAGTTTTTAAATGTTGACACCCTGAAAGAAAGGAGAAATATGGGGGGATAGGATGCACAGAGAGCTCCTAAGATAGAGGAGAGTGAGGCCTGGCATAGGAAAGAATGGGAACACTTGGGGTCCTTGGAATGGATGAAAGAACACCTGGTCGGAGGAGATGAGACACTAGTTTGGGAGAACATAAACATGGGGAACATAAAGCCCCTCACATGTGGCAGAAGAATGAATGTGAGCCAAATGGTTGAGGGAATGAGCTCCTGGCATGGTGAGGGAATGGAGAATAGGGAGAGAGAGCGCCCCTGTGATGTGATGGAGTGAATGAGAGGAGACAGAGCCCCTGACACGGGGAGGGGACAACTGGAGCGCACAGATCCCTTGGTAGGAGGGAGGGAGGGAGAGTGAAGGCTGCAGGGAGTCCGAAACAGAAGGGACAGGAGAGTGACACACAGGTCAGTTGTCTATGGGGAGAATGGAGAGATGCGATGAGTTCCTGGTGTTTGCAATGGGCTTCACCTATAGAATCAACAAGAGATGCAACTCACTAGCATGAAACTGCTTTGGAGATTTTGGAGGGAGGAATTAGTCATTGTTGGTTGAATTTAAACAGAGAACACATGGATAGTGTAGAGAATGAGTTTGAACATTAATTAGCTGGTCTGTTGCTGCTGTGCTGATGAAGGGCTAGGTCACCAACAGAGAACAGTTCTTTGGCAGTTCGAGGGGTAGGTCACAAAGACAGGCCCTGGGAGGAGCTTAATACTAAAAGTTTTGGGGGAGCAGATGTAAGGATCCACCAAATAGATAGAGCCTTAGTCATAATTGCCTACAGTGTTTGTGTGAGGTATAATACATCTTGTGGCATGCTACGAGGGATTATTTCACAAGGGACACAATGGTGTACCACTGTGCATCCAAGTTTACCATGGAAGCAAAATGTTCTTATTAAAAGGTACAAGGGGATGAAGAAACAAATACAATTTCTTGTGAGAATAAAAGTGCAGGATGATAGACACTATGTTAGTCCAGCAGACAAAAAACACAAACTTCTGAATCAGCCCCCCTGGAAGGCCATGGGAAAGTAGTACCATGGCATCAATTCATACTGAACAACTGAAATAAAATCTCTTACATTTTTTTCCCTTTGATGTTTAAATCTTGTTTTGAAGTCTGAATTGAAATCCTGCCAAGGCAGCCTTTCCCACAATGCTCCGTTTTCTCAGTCTCATAAAGACTTTCTCGAAAAATTACTCATTTTGGACAAACTCTGAATTTCTCTTACAGTGGTCTTTGTTTCTTGTTTTTTGAGAACTGGCCATTCATTCATTGTGAACATCGTCATTCAAACTAGGATGTATCAACTGGAAGGATTAAACTGAAAATAGACTTTTCCCCATAACCCAGGATTGCTTCATTGTTCCCAAATTATGTTACTGTGTGGGCAAGGGAACCATAAAGGTTCTTGATTTTTGCTTTTCATTACTTGAGGAAGGATGATATATTTTGCACTCAGTTTACATCTTTTATTCTAGGACTTCAGTGCATTTTACAAAATGCCTGGCCTTTCCCTTCAGTGATCACCTTTTTAAAGAGGGAGAAATTTAGTCACGTTGATTAAATTATTTGTAAGAAACACACTGTGAGGAATTGTAGCATGTAATCCACTATGTATTTGAGAGAGTTTGTCTTCCTGCCTACCTGTTCAAGAACTCCTCCTAAATGGTAAGAGCTAGGACATTCGGTATACAGCTTTCTCTTACCATAATTTAAAGGAAGGTAAAGGTTTGGTTGTGCCAGGAAAATGGGATTGCTTCTCATAAAATCATACAGAAAAGAGAATCACCAGGTAGGTTAAAGGGACTGGCGAGGGGTGTGCCCCGCTATCCTTATCCTGCACTGCCCCAGCTGCAAGACTCTCACGCTCCAGGCACCCTTTAGGGAGGGCAGGGAAGGGGGGATTGATGTTCGCTATGCATTGTTCAAAAATATCAGCATCTGTTTTAGGATCTGATTCAGTGGTGATAAGGGTACCTCAAGACAACTTGTATTTTGCTGCTCAATGGAATTTTTAAAAGACTTGTGTTGTCTGTATAGTATCATTATCAATAATATATCATTGTCCTATTATACCTTACCTTTCTTTTGCAGTCCCAAAATATTCAGCTTAACAAGGAAATGACTCTTGCCAGCAACCGAAGTTTGGCTGAAAGTAATCTTTTATACCAACCAAAATTGGACTCTCTGAAAGCAAGTTTGACCCAAAAATATCAGGAGCTGCAGGTTCTTTTTGAAGCATATCAGATCAAGAAAACAAAACTAGGTAACATGTTTTTGTGGTTAAATATCTTGTGAAAAAATATATCCTATTTTCCTATTTTTCTCTATTAATCTAAAATATGGATAAATATACCCTCCTTTCTGATGCATGTCCCTGATTCTTAGCTGTGTGCATACGGATACTGAGTAAAAGAACAGAAGTGTCAAAACAGTAATGTATGGATTATAGATCATTCTATAGTAGTATTTATTATTTGTATTACCATAGCACGGAGGAGCCCTAGTCATAGACGAAGACTTCATTGTGTTAAATGCCGTATGAGCACAGAACAAACACACCATCTTTGCCCCGACAAGCTCATCGTCTGTAATAGATCTGGAAAATATCACTGTTCTCATAGACTATGACACTGTTCCACCTAGTAGAAAGAACTAAGTAGACAAGCATGTGTTATTGGAATACACATTCCTTTCTATGCTTGAAAGAACATACATACCTAATTACTATTGATCTTTTGTCTGAATATGATCAAATTTCAGTTGATGTTAAAAAACATTTTCTGAGACTCTCCAAACAATGAAAATTGAGAGTGACTGAATATAATCTTGTATTTAATATATTCTTGTTTTATACTTCAAGTTATTAAACATTTTATTTCAATTACACATTTACCAACTTCAGTTAATTTGATTTTTTCATTTATAAGTTTACTGTAGTAATTTTCAAATTAAATTATCAGAAAACACATTTTTATAAAGAACTTAAGAATGGCCATACTGGATCAGACCAGAGGTCCATCTAGTCTTCTGATAGTGACCAATGCCAGGTGCCCCAGGAGAATTATCAAAACAGGAAATCATCAAGTGATCCATCCCCTGTTGCCCATTCCCATTCTCTGACAAACAGAGTCTAAGGTCGTGGTCACTAACCGGTCGATCGCGATCAACTGGTCGATCGCGAGGCCTCGACCAGTTGATCACGAGGCGTTTGGGCCCCCCACCCCCGAGAAGCCCCACTACCTACCTCCAGCGTAGTGCCAGCTTTCCCGCAGGGTGGACGGAAGTCCTGCCTGCAACTTCGCGCCATTTCCGGGGGTTCCAGAAGTGCGGTGGCTGCTCCCCTCCCACAGCTCTGTGGCGTGCTGGGTGCGCTGCGGGAGGGGGCGTCAGCCCCGGAGGAGGAGTGCGGCCGCTTCCCTGCACTGCAGGAAGGGTGAGTTTAGCGCAGGGGTCGGCCCCGGGGAAGGCGCGTGTGAGAGTTTGGCTGCGCTGCGGGAGGGGAGTTTGGCCCTGGGTCAGGCGCGCGGGGGTTTGACCCCGGGGCAGGCGCCTGCAGGGGTTTGGCTGCGCCGCGGGAGGCACGCGCCGACTTCCCTGCGGGGGGAGGGGAGGAGAATCCTGGGAGGAGGCGGGTGCAGGGGACTCTCTGCCCCCCTGTTCCCTCTCCCCAGCCCCCACTCCCCAGTTCCCTCTCCCCAGCCTCAGAAACCTATCCCCATTGGCACCCTGTCCCCTCTCCCCTCCCGGCACCTGTCCCCTCTCCCCTGTCCCCAGCTGCAGAAACCTGTCCTCACTGGCACCCTGTCCCCTGCCCTCCCAGCACCCTGTTCCCTCTCCCTACTCCCCAGCCTCAGAAACCTGTCCCCACTGGCACCCTGTCCCCAACCACAGAAATCTGACCTCACTGGCACCCTGACCCCTGCCATCCCGGCACCCTCTCGCCACTCCCCAGCTCCCTCTCCCCACTCCCCAACCTCAGAAACCTGTCCCCACTGGCACCCTGTCCCTTCTCCCGTCCCCAGCCGCAGAACTCTGTCCCCACTGGCACCCTGTCCCCTGCTGAAGCACCCACTAGCACCCTTCTCCAGTACTATGTCCCCTGCTCCCACCAACACAGTTGGGGCCACATTAGTGGAGCTTGTGGGGGTTGGAGGAGGGTTGGGTTTTTTTGCATCTCACTTGTGTGGCCCCAACTGACTTTTCTGTGGGTCAGTGACCCCTGACTCAAAACCGGTTCCCTGCCCTTCTCAGAAATAAAGACAATGCAGAAACTTTTTGTGTTTGACATAGTATTTTATTTGAAAATGAAGCCTGTCCACAATTGGGGCCAAGCCCCCATCTGGCCACAGCATCATAACACTCCTGCACTCTCCTTTCCCCTAGACCCTACATCTGAGCCTATCATACACTGGGACCCCCTGCCCTGAGCCCCTCACATACCCCAACCCAAATTCCTGAACCCTTACATCCAGAAGTCTGTGGCTTGCTTAGTACCTTACCCTACATCTGACTCCAACACTGCCCGGCCTGGAGCCCCCTTCCCGAGCCAGCGTTCCCATATCCACTTCCTCCTGCATCCAGATTTCCTCCCAGAGCTTGCACCTCTCACCCCTTCCCACACCCAAATCTCTCATTCCCACCCAGGAGCCTACACATCCTGTCTCAACCCAGCGAGGGTATGGCTAGACTGCAGGAGTTTTTCAGGATTCCGGAGATATCCCAGAAAAACTCTTCTGCATCCAGGGATGCGTTTGTTCTTCCACTTCTTTTAGTGGAAGAGCAAACATGATCTTCGGTCACCCCTATATTCCTCTTTCCACAAGGAATAAGGGGGCTTCCAAAAGAAGGGGTTTTTCTGACATTTGGTCCAGTCTAGACAGGCCAAATGTTGGGAAAACTTCTTCCTACAGAAGAATTGGGAAAAAAGCAGCAGTATAAGGGTTGGGGATAGCAAGTGATGGAGAGGAGGAGAATAGAGAGGGTGGGGCTTCAAGGAAGGGGTGGGGCGGTAGATCTTGGCTTGTTCTGTCATTTAAAAAGTGATCTTGGGTGTAAAAAGGTTGGACACCACTGGTCTAAGGACACCATCCCTGCCCGTCCTGGCTAATAGTCATTGATGGACCTATCCTCCATGAATTTATCTAGCTCTCCTTAGAACCATTTCTCTAACCCCATCATGATCTTATAGACCTCAGTCATATCCCACTGTTAGTTGCCTCTTCCAAGCTGAAAAGTTCCCATTTTACTAATCTCTCCTTCCATGCTCCTAATAATTTTTGTTGTGCTTTTCTGAACTTTCCTCAGTGCCAAGATATCTTTTTTATGATGAAGGGACCACATCTACATGCAGTATCCAAGATATGGGCATACCATGGATTTATATAGAGGCAATAAGATATTTTCTGCCTTATTCTCTATCCCTTTTTTAACGATTCCTAACATTCTGTTTTCTTTTTTGATTGCTACTGCAATCAGAGAACTATCCACCATGACTCCAAGGTCTCACTTGAGTAGTAATAACTGATTTAGTTCCCATCCTTTTATACGTCTAGTTGGGATTATGTTTTCCAATATGCATTACTTTGCATTTATCAGTATTGAATTTTATCTGCCATTTTGTTGCCCAGCCACCTAGTTTTGTTAGATCCTTTTGAAGTGTTTCGCATTCTGCTGTGGACCTAACTATCTTGAGCAGTTTTGTATTATCTGCAGAATTTGCCAACTCACTGTTTACCCCCTTCATATCATTTCTGAACAGGGCTCGACAGTTATGGCAATCTACTTGCCTGTGGCGAGTAGATTTTAGCCTGGCACGGCGCCGCAGCACAATCAGTGCATGTGCAGCATGGTCTGCGCAAGTGCAGCATGCCAAACCGTGCAGCTGGTGAGCGGGGCTCGCCGCCGCTTGTCAAGCCCTGTTTATGAATATGTTTAATAGGATTGGTTCCAGTACAAACCCCTTGGGGACATCACTAGCTACCTCTCTCCATTCTGAAAAGTGACCATTTATTTCTACCCATTGTTTCCTATCATTTAATGAGTTATCAATCCATAGACCTTTTATCTATGACAGCTTACTTTGCTCTAGAGCCTTTAGTGAGAGACCATGTCAAAGGCTTTCTGGAAATCTAAGTACACTATATCCACTGGATCCCCCTTGTCCACGAGCTTGTTGACTGCCTCAAAGAATTTTAGTAGTTTGGAGCATGATTTCCCTTTACAAAAGCCATGTTGACTCTTCCCCAATAATTTACGTTCATCTACGTGTCTGACAATTTTGTTTTTTACTATAGTTCCAGCCAATTTTCCTGACACTGAAGTTAGATTTACTGGCCTGTAATTACCAGGATCCTCTCTAGAGCCTTTTTAAAAAACTGTTCTACAATTTCACATTAGAGTTCTTTCAGAACTTGGGTGAATGTCATCTAGTCCTGGTGACTTATTACTGTTAAATTTATCAATTTGTTCTAAACGTCCCTTAATAACACCTCAATCTGGGACAAGTCCTCAGATTTGTCACCTAAAGAGAATGGCTTCAGCCGTTTCTCTGTCCAATCACATGCTCCTCCACACCTGTCACCTTACACCTAACCCTTAGTTTAAAAACTGCTCTAAGACCTTTTTAATTTTAAGTGCCAGCAATCTGTTTCCATTTTGTATAGGCTCCCTTTTTCCCAAAAGTTTTCCCAGTCCTTAATAAATCTAAACTCTTCCTCCATACATTATCATCTTATCCATGCATTGAGAGACCCTGCAGTTCTGCTTATCTACCTGCATGTGGAACTGGAAGCATTTCAGAGAATGCTACCATGGAGGTCCTGGATTACCTAGCAATCTAAATTGGGCTCTGGGATGTCTCATCTATCCATCCCTATGTCATTAGTACCTACATGTACCATATCCACTGGTTCCTGCCTAGCACTACACACACACATCTATCTAGATGTTTCAAGAGAGTCACAACTTTTGAACCAGGCAGACAAGTCACCATGTGGTTCTCCCAGTCATCACAAACCAAGCTGTTTCTTATGATTTAATCCTTCATTGCTAATATCTGTCTTTTCCTAATGACTGGAGTTCCCTCCTCTGGAGAGGTATCCTCAGGGTAAGATGATACCACAGCATCATCAGGAAGGAGGATCCCAACTATTGGTTCATTTCCCTCTGTTCCAGTTGAATGTTCTCCTTCCCTGTGACTTTCATCCTCCTCAACAGCACAGAGGCTGTTTGATCAGAGGTGGGACTGTTCTACTATGTCCCAGAAAGTCTCATCTGTGTGCCTCTCTCTCTTCCTTAGCTTCTCCAGTATAGCCATTCTGGTCTCCAAAGCCTGTACACAGTCTTTGAGGGCCTCGAGCTCCTTGCACCTAATGCACACATACGCCACCTGTCCATAGAGCGGGTAATCATACATGCTTACTGGGTGCAATAAACTGGATGGCCTCCATTCTGGTTCTTGGTTTCTGTCTGCATTCTCTTTTTACTCCTAGATCTAATTTCTTTCTTGATGGTTTTCTTTTTATGTCAGGTGGCTTTGGTTTTTATTTTAAAAGATGTTAAGTATCTCTAGCCCCAATCAAACTCTCCCCTCTAAAAGCCCTTGAAAACTCCGAAGTTAGCTGCTCTTGTTTGCTAGCTTCTCTGTCTGGAGCAGCACAAAGAATGAATAAATCAAACAGTATGTTTGGCCTTTAAAGAAAGCCTTATGTTCACTGGAGCTATACAGTTTCATACAGAAATTGTTTGTAGTAGCTGTTCCATTCACTGTTCTTTTCATATTATTACAGATAAACAATCCAGCAGTGCTTCTCTGGAGACACTATTAGCGCTTCTTCAAACTGAGGGGGCTAAGATTGAAGAGGACACTGAGGTAACAGCAGTACATATATAATGCAAATAAGAGATTCTCCTACTCGTCTGTAATAAGAGATTACAACTACTCATTTAGTTGTAACATGCTATTAAATAAAGATATTATAGATCTGAGGGTTTTTCAAAGAATAGGGTCCAAACTATCACATTAGACTTTGGTAAACAGATAGTTTAGTTCAGTAGGAATTATTTTGTCTGAGTAAGGATTCCAAGCTTACATTACAGATTTTTAATACAAATATTATAATTCTTTTAGGCTCTCTGTGGAAAGCATGGCCAGGCCTAATCAACATAGACACATAGCTATGGGGCTCAGGCAGTGAAAAATTCATGCCCTTGAGAGCCGTAGCTATCTCAACCTAATCCCCCGTGTGGATGCAGGTAGATGAACAGAAGAATACTTGTTGATCTGGCTACCATTCTCAGTGAGATGAAATCCCTACAATGATGAGAAAAACTACTTCAGTCTCTGTTGACTGTGTCTGTGCTATGGAGTTATGCTGGCATAGGTATGGGACATTAGCTGTGTTGCTGTAGTCCCCATAGTGTATATGTGGCTTCAGGTTGTTTACAGACTGAACACATATGTGTAGAATTTTTTAAATATCCAGATGTAATATTGCTTGCCAGGTGCATGTGTTAATCTAACAGAAAGTGTCAGTCACTCTTGGAATATGGGTGAGATGAGAAACCAAGGTGATGAGCCATTTTGTCTTACACAGACTGAAAATATAGTATCAGTAATGAAGATAGTGTTGCATTATTCTAGGGAAAGAGGAGAGCCTCCACAACAGCAGCAATAGAACATTCCATTATGATTCTTTCATATCTGTCTAATCTCTGGTCACTCCTCACTGTGCTCAAGTTTTTACCAGCGTGGACATGGTTGGCTCTATTTGTGAATAGCCCATGGGATACTGGCTTCTTTTCACTGCACTGCTTGTTAAGAGTAATAACCAAACCTATTAAAGATGATTTGTTATCCCAAAAAGTCATTTTCAGGGCAAATTATAATTTGTTATATTAAAATGTATGGTTACCTATTTTGTACAAAGTAGCATTTATCAAAGCCTCGCTTTGTCCAAGTACTGAGAATGAGTAGACTAAAAATATGACATAATATTGATCTCTGACTCTTACTTTAGTGGTGCTGACACCAGTTCTTGTGTGGAGGGTTCTAAGTAAGGATGTAAAATACCATTTTGGTGATTAACCAAATCAGGGGGCCACTCTGGCGGGGCTGGAAAAGCCGCCACCCCATGATGCGGTGCAGTGGGCCCGCCTGGGTTGGAGTAACCTCCTGCCTGTAATGGGAACATGGATGGGGAACTGCTGTAGCCAGTTCTGGCAGGGCCTGGCACAGTTCGCTGCTTTAGCCCAGCCATGCTCGAGGACTCCCCCATTTGCAGCACAGTTGGCCCTGCTGGGATGGAGTGTTGTGCAGTTGGCCCAACTGGAGTAGCTCCCCACTAGGGTTGCAAAATCCCATTTAATTTAACCACTTAAAACATGATGTTTAATCAATTAACTGATTAAAGAGAGGTGGGTTGGAGGGCTGGGCTGGGCCATCATGGGCAGGGGCAACTCCAGCCAGGCTAGAGCAGCCCTCTGCCTGCAGCAGGCGGGGAGCTGCTCTAGCCCCCACCTGTTAGCTGGAACTGGTAGGCATCACTCATTAAGGATGATGTTAACTGGTTTACCATTCACATCCTTGCTCTCCACCAGTTAACCGGTTACCCAGGTAAGCATGCCGGTAAGGGACATGCTTACTGGTTAACCAGTTAACCCTTTACGTCCCTAATTCTAAGAGGCAAGCTGGTCCATGTAGATCATGTTAATTCATTGAAAATTTAGTGGTTTGGCAAGCCACCTGGATAGCTCTTGAATATGATTCATTCCTGCTTCCAGAGTTCAGGGAAACATGAGAGCCCTGCTAAGCAAAAGCCAAATTTAAATGTTCTTGTTACCATGGTATGGGCACAAAATGAGAGATGAAAAGAGATGAACTCAAAAATTACTGAGAAAAACATTGCTTGGAATTGTATGCCCTCTTCTGTTTTCCTCATGCAAGCTGGAACACATGACAGGAAAGAAGAGACCATGCCGTTATAAGCTATTTCTGTTTCCTTCAAAACATATTACTTTTCTAACAGAGTTATTCAATGTTTGACAGAATATGGCCGAAAAGTTTCTTGATGGTGACGCATCATTGGATTCATTCATTGATGAATACCAGAGCAAACGTAAACTGGCTCACTTGCGACGTGTAAAAATCGAGAAACTCCAAGAGATGGTGCTGAAGGGACAGAGACTTCAGCAGCAGCCTCAGCCAAGAGCACCTGAGACAACACCAGCACCTCAAACTTCCTACTCTTCAGATGCAAACACTCCTCCCTCAGTTATGCCCCGGCGAATACCACCCCCACCTCCTCCATCAGTCCCAGCAGGATGCCTCCCCACTCCATTTACTGCAGCAATGGGTTCAGGACCACCTCTTCCTTATCCAGGAGTTCCATACCCTCCCCTTCCTCCACGAGTGGGAGTTCAGTCTCCAGGTCAAATGCCACAGCCAGGATACCCAACTCAGTTTGTATCACAGTTCCCTCCAGCACTGCCCCAAAGACCACCGCCTCGTCTTCCACCACATCCTGGATTTATCCTACAGTGAATATATTGGTGCGCCTGTCTCATGTATTGGTGCTTAAATTTGAATCCTTTATCTCCCCCTTCCAGACACTAAATATAGGCAGTGGAAAACCTCTGTGTTTTGTACAATGGAACACAAAGTTTGGGCTGCAACATGGAGTTGTGAAATTGCATTCAGTAAATGTAATCATATTGTTTTCTGTTTTTGAAAAATCAGTGACTGTGTAAACTATTTTTGTAGGAAGGCAACAGGACCGAATGTTGTAAATCTGGCAAGTTGTGAAACAATTCAGTGGATTTGTTTGCGTTATAAGTATTGTCCTAATACTTCAGTGATGGTAAATGATTAAGGAAAATAGTATACTTGTCTGACTTGATATTGTGTTCTCATTGCAGCTGGATTTTAAGCATGGTTAATTGTGAGCTATAAAGAATATTCTGTGCTGTAAGTGCTAGTATTTGGATGGTAACCATTGTATCTAAATGCTAAGCATAAAGCTGCAGGGAAATCACCTTCAGTCTTTGAAATAAGCCCATGGCTTCACATTGGTGGCCAGGTAGACTAACTTTGTTCTCGGAGCCTGTGATACAGACACTCAGTTCAATCAGAAAATGTTTGGCAGCTTATTTTGAAAAGCATAAATTCTTAAACTATTTTAACTCCTAAATTCATTGTTTCTTTGGGATTTTCGTAATAAAAATGTGAACTCATCACTTCTGTACATTTATTTCCTGAAAGACCAAGTTTTTTGAAATAAAACTGGTGATTAATCCTGGAAGTGGCGTAAAGAAAACTATTTGTAGTGCCAGTTCAAATTTTTGTAGAAAGGTCATTGTCCATACTTTCTTGAATCTAATCTCACTAGCCTTCTTCTATTTTTTCCCACTTTCCTGCCTTACTTGTGAGGGTAGCTGCTTTTACTTTGTGCTTAAATTATCCTTCTCATGCTATGTGATTGAGAAGCTTTTTTTTTTTTAACTCAGGTGTAGCTTTTGATGTTTTGTGATTTCAGGAGCTGAAGTGCTAGACTCAAGTTTGTCTTAATCCAGCACTGGGCAGTTTCAAAGCGCCATACATTCATATTTTCACTCTTTCTGCTTTGTCTCATATTTAGAGGCACTTCTTGTTCCTAAACACCATCACCTTCTTTCCTGTAGTGTTTGAAATTCTTTTTCATCTGAAATGTACAGATAACACTCCCTCCGGTAGTCAGAACACTCTAGGGTGACTCTCTGCATCTTACTTAATTAGTCTCCTCCCATTCTCAAGCCATTTGAGAGCAGAAGAAGGATCTCTACAACAGTTTAACTTTCAGTGTCATTGCGTGACTCCTGGAGCCTGGGCCCTAGGCACAAGACCAAGCCTTAATCCAAACTGGGGCAACCATATTCTTTGGTGTCTAATCAAAATTCCATAAACGCTTATTCTCAGCCCTCTCCCATCCTCAGTCAACCCTTGCCTTGCTACTAATTAGAATAATAACTTAAGAAACGTAATTCAGAATCTGTTGCATCTTGTATGTGGAGGTAGACTTTTTCAGATCACCATCTGCCACTGTCCGGGACAGTGGTAGATTGCTTGGAAGGCTCCAGTACCTTTTTTCTGATAAGGATCAAAACAGAGTATTAAATGTCCCACCACCCTCCTGGGTCTGTGTAAAGCCTCTGTCTACCAATTAGCTATTTCCCCCTAGAGTTTGGTAATTGTTGATAATAAATTAATAATCTCGTAACAGGAAACCCTCTGGTTTGAACACTCCCATTTGAAGATCAGAGACTGCAGACTGGGACTTGAATAGCTTCCCCTATGTAAATCTGGAAAGAGGGGAAATTTTGTAAACCTAGCAAGTTGTGAAACAATGTGCAGTGGGTTTGCATAAGTATGGTTCCTCTGTAATCTAGTGATGGTACATGAGTTTATAAAGTGTCTTTTCTTGGTAATATGTTCCCATGGAGGCTTCATAGATGCATGATTAATTGTGAACTGTTCTGTGATCCCAGTGCTAGTATAGTTACCCTTGTATCTATATGCTGACTGTAAAGCTGCTGTAGAAATAATAAATACAGGTGTAGAGCTGCAAGGTTAATAGAGGCGTACAAAAACTCTTGACACACACAGATTAGATTTGCTAAAATTTTATAAAAACAGGTAGATCTTATGCTTATCAATTGCCAATTTATTTTCTGAGTTAAAAAATTCCTCAGAAACCATGGCGGGGATGAGATAAGTGTATTTTGAACTTTGCACTGCATTTTAGGCACCTAACTCTTTTTCAAATGGTATTGCCCCATTATTGGTATTACTGAGAAATAGTCCAAAACTATTTTTTATTACTTGTTAAATTGTCTGTTTTTAGTATCTTTATTGATAACAAGACCATTCAGGGATGCGTTGTTTAAAAAAATACTGTATTGTGAAAACTAAATGCAGATTAATTTGATGCAATTTACCGTGTGAAAACAATGCATTATCACATATGCATGTGTCTGATGTGCCTTAGAATCACTACATGTGATAGGCAAATATTCTGGTAAGAATATTAGCCTATATTTCAGATCAATGGCCATTGCTTAAGCTTTTTGATATAGGTTTAATATAGGATTAACACTTTCTTTTATGAAAGATTTTTCACCAAATACTTTAGAATAAGGCAGTATCTGCTATTTGTATGCTTAATTGCTCTCAGTGGATGATTAGTTTGATTGTTAGAAAGATAAACTGTCACAATGTCTTTCAGCGGATATAACAGTCTCAAAATTGAATTCTTAAGTGTTCTTGGAAAATGTTTGGCCATTAATGAGTATTGGTGTATGTGCAAACTGGTTTGTAGTTATTTATTTGCATATTCAAAGCAATGTTTGGAGGTGAAGGAAAAAGTATTTTGAAACCTTTTTGAATTTTATTTTCAGAAACATAAATTATATCACAATAATCTGTCTGGGTAGGGTGAGAGATGCAGGGGCTATTTCATGCCTATTGCAGTCTGACACTGTTTCCAATTACATCTATTATAGGTAAAGAGTAAATTGTGCTATAGATAGGAGGTTAAGATCCATACAGATTGGTACTATAGATCGTTAAAATGCTGTTGAAAAGTTGGATCCCATATGAGGGGATAGTTCCATTCTCATTCACAAATGTTCTTTAATATACAGTGTGGTATGATTTGAAATATTTCCTAATAAGAATCAGTGTTAAGGAAACATTTTTTTATAACATAAAAGTGGACACTGAGCTCAAATGGAATGGTGTAACATGGTTTTAGAATGTAGGTAGCATTTTAAATGCCTGTTTTGGATGGTTTTCTCTTCTGATAACCTTTTGTATGCAACTTTGTAAATGACGAGTGTATTCACTTTACCTCTTCTGGGTAACTCGTGTTGAATAGTAATCATTAAAGACCTACTGCACTGCATTGGAAAGCTTTCTCTGAGGGGACCAATCAAATAGTTGTTTAGAAAAGTTGTACTGGGAACTCCAGTGATACAATAGAATAACTGTTCTTTGTGTAACTCCAGGAGGCAGGGTACTGAGCACAAGCCTATGTCTTAATCTAGTCCTGAGAGATCATTTGATGCCAATTAAACCACCACAGCCTCATATTTCCAATCCCTTCTGAACCTTCCTTTTCACACTGGATCAGTTATGTGTATAGAGGGCCCAACATGTGTTTCTGTCTCTTTTCTGGGGGCTTCTCTGTTCAGTTGTTTGTCTCCCAATGTCCTGAAGCTCCTGAAATTTTTTTTTGGCTGGAATGATTCGTGGTCTGTCTTCCTTTAAAGGTGATGATAGAACTTTTTAGAATTGTAGAATACAGAACATTAAGGATTTTTTTTCTCCATCCTAACCAGGATTTTACAATAGGCTGTTTTCCTCTTAACAGTTGGTAGTTGTTAGCAGTTACTGGGAAATCTTATCAGGAAATCCTTTAGTCTAAAAATAGGACTTTTGACTAGCCCTCCCCTTAGGAGTTGAGGCAGCAGATTGGTTAAAGTTCTTGGCCTCTGAACAGCTCCCTAGATAAGCTCAGAAAGTGCTAATAGAAGGGTAATTTTATAAGCCTAACAGGTCACAAGACCATGTGCAGTAGTTTCATTTGTGCATTAAGTGTTGTCTCAATGTAATCTGGTGATAGTACATGGTTTTAATAAATGAGCATATTTGTTTGTTTTAATATGGCGAGCCCATTGCAGCCTGATTTAAGCATTTATAATTGCAAACTGTCTCTAAATAATGTTCTTTACCACCTGTGCTATTTGATGTGTGGTAATTGTATTTGAATGGTGAGCATAAATCTGCAATAGGAAGTTTGCGTAGCTTGAAAATTTAACCTAAAGTGTAAGCCACAGTGTTGATGAGTGTGTACAGTAAATTTATTCTGAGAATCAGAAGTGCACAAATTCTAAATAGCCAGTCTTGCGTTAGGTTTTGTAAAGTTTTGGAAAAAGCAACCAGGTAGATTTTACCAAGTTCCAAGTCCCAGCTTACAGATGGACTCTTAACTCTCAATTTCCTCTGGTTTCAGTTTCCTGATCTTAACCTGTCTAGGAAGATAGATCTTGAAGCTTTCTTAGTGTACCTTTAAATGATGTTGCCTGTGAGGAAGACAGAATCAAGAAGATGAAATTCTTAAGCACTGATTTCCTAGAAATGTGTAACAATGGCTGCATTTTGTAGTTTGAAGACTGTTTAATACTTGACTTAGAAGTCTGTTAAAAGTATTTACCTTGATATCCAAATTAGTCATCCAGGACACTGTTAAGTGTTTGTTAAGCTGAAAGTGACATTTATTCTGCATGGGCAAATGTTTCTTATGTGGATTATTGTCCTTATGGTGGTAACCTTAGTCTTTCAATATGGTGAAAAATGCTTGATGTTTAACTCCTGGAGGTGGGGAAGAGAAAACAAAATGGTTGCCTAACTGACCATAACACCAAAGGTGTATTGGCATTAAAACTGAAGTCAGTATGTCATTGGCATACTGGCAACCATTTTATTCAGCATCTGTTTCCAGCTAGGAGTTGTGATCTACCATGAATGTTCATGGTGGTGAGAAGTTTGCTTTGTGTGCGCACACTTATATTAAATGCTCCATATCTTTTGTCACTAGAAAATATTATAGATTCACCACTTTTTTTGGTATTAGACGAATTCTTTTGTCCTTTTGTGAAGAAAATTCATGGTGTCAACTTCAAATTCCAAACCCACGCCCATCTTCTCACTCTCTAGTTTCTCCTACCCCAATCTCAGTTTTCTCCCATGCCTGCTGTGCAGGGGCTGATGGTGTGTGCTTACTTTGTCTTCCCCTCTCCCATCTTTTTTCTAAGTATGTAAGCTAGAATGTATTTTAACATGGCTTTCGAAGCTCATATTTTATTGTGGTGTTCAAGGAACTGAAGCCAGACTCACACATCTACATTTTCAGTCTGATGCTGAGCAGCCTCATTCATAGTCTAAACTCCATTTGACCCCAGAGTTCTTGGCACTGCAACCTAAACCAATGACACCTGTGAAAAAGCCAGACCCAAAATCTTTTCTGTCTTTCATTCAAAGGCACCTGTCTTTATCATCTCTCATGTTTCAGAAATGGTTGAAATAATTTTCTATCAGGAATGGTCCAGGGATTTCTTTCCCTTGAAGGTTATAATAGAATATTTTCTCTCTTGGTATTGTGTTCCCATTATGGCTCAATTTAAGCATGGTTAATTGTGAATTACTAATGTTTCAAAAGAATGTTTTTGGTGATGCTATTTGGATGTTAACTTTAGTATCTGTGTGCAAAGCATAAGGCTGGCATGAAAATAACCTAGGCCACAAGAGGTGATGGTTGTCTACAGGGAGTTTTGTTTTAGTGTTTAGGGGGCTTATGTGTTAAATGGGTCCCTAAATCAGATTCTGAAAAACATAGTAATATAAATCAGGTAGATTGCACACTTAGTAAGTGCCAATTTATTTTGAGTTAAGAAAAAATTTAAAAGTGATGGAGGGGATGAGCAGCATGGTGTGAATTTTGTACTGAATATGATCTTCCTACCTTTGTCAGGGAGGAGTGGTATTGATCCAACTATTTCTACTAAGAAATGGTCCCAGTAAAATTATATTAAGAAATAATCCAAATTATTTTTACTTATCTCTTTTTAAAGTAATTTGTATGATGATGGCGGCAGGACCATTCAGGAATTTTTTTGTCTAAAAAACAAACAAACCTCTGCAAATTAAATACAAATGAAGCTGATGCAATTTGCTGTCTGAAAACAATGCATTATCACATGTGTGTGGCTGATGTGCCTTAAAATCCGTATTTACAATTGGGCTAGTAAAACTGTTTAACATATCTTTCAAATTAATGGCCATTGCTTAACATTCCTTTTATTAAGGGCTCTAAAAGTCATCTTTTTTTATATAGTTCTGTAAAAGGGTAATATCTGCTATTTGTATGCGTGATGGCCCTCAATTGATTATTGGATTTAAAAATATATATATATACTATCCATCTTTTATTAAGTCAGTTGTAATTATCTTGTAACTGAACTCTAGCTGCTTACGGAAAATGTTCTTTTGTGAAATGTGTGCCCTAGGGATGTAAAATTGTGGGTAAACAGTTAACTGGTTAATCAAAATGTTTAACTGGTTTACTGTGACACAGTGCCACAGGTGGGAGCTGCTGTGGGTGGGGAGCTGCTCGGGTCGGGCCAGGACCACCACATTGTGCCACAGGTGGGGGGCTGCTCGGGCCGGTTGGAGTGACCCCACCCGCAGTGTGGATGGCCCAGCCAAGCTAGAGAACCCCCAACCTAGGGTGTGGCAGGGCAGGGGCAGCCACTACAATGCAGCCAGCTGGGTTCCCACCTACTTCTCCCAGGGGTATGGCACAGCCAGGACTGACGGAGCTGCCAATACCAGCGCTGAGACTGCTTCAATGTGGCAAGGGGTGGTGTTGCTAGGACTGCCCTGTTTTCACCACCCAGCCCAGTTAACCTGTTACCTATCCGATAAGCCTAATGCATGCTGGGTAACCGGGTAACTGCTTACATCCTGTGTGTACATGCTTGGCTGCTGGCAGTGTTTTGATGTTGAAGGAGGAAGAGAGCTTTAGGAGGCTGACTCCTGCTTTCAGAAATGCAGTTGACACTACTAATCTGGCAGGGTGGGACAAGAGATGGAGGTGTTATTTTAGGCCTTTCCCCATGTGACAGTATCTCCAACTATTTTTTTAAGAGTAGTTTCTTTTGTAGGTATGCTGTTTATAAGCAGTACAGATTAGTATAGTGCTAATGAGAGATGACGACAACATTGGCTCAATTCTCTTGCCAAAATATTTTTTAATATACAGTGTGATGTGATTTTTACTACAATGGCAAATATTTTCTAAAAATAATTTAAGTTAAGGAAATGTCTTTATAACATAAAGTGGGCACTGAGCTTAAATTGAGAGGCATAACTTGATTTTAGAATGTAGGTAGCACTTAAAATGCCTGTTTTGGATAGTTTTTATTTCTGCTGACATTTGTATGAAACTTTGTAAATAGTGACCTTATTCACTTTACCTGTACTGTGTAGTGGGTTTTTTTAAAGGATAAATGTACTGCAGCAATGAAGAAGGATTTGCCATGTTTATCCATAAGGTTGTTCAAAAAAAACCTCATTTTTATACACCATAGTAATTTACATATCCAGCAAAATGATCTGTAGATAGACAAATGGTGATAAGTTGCTAGTGGTTATAGTTCTGCATTAGCCAAAGTGTTTATTCCTTGGAGGTACTTCCATCATGGAACTCGCTGCGTTTATTGGCTGGTTTAGCTTTGCTTTTCCTGTGCATGAATCATTAGCACTGTTTGTATGTATGTTGAAAGCTACTATGAAACTAAAGAACCTTTCCCTTTTTGTGCATAGTGCGACATTATGTATTATTTCTCAGATATTAAAGGATGAAGTTCAGGAGGGAGTGAAACTGAAGAAAGCTAAGAATTATCAGACTTAGCTGATATAGTGCTGAGAACCCAAAAGTATAGTTATGACTAATCTGACAATACTATTTAGCATATAAAAATAATAAACTGGTATGTAAATATCCTCCCCTCCACGCGCACTTTACCATAGAGGTAAGGAAGAATGTAAATCTTCTAGGCGGGATGGACGGTATTGAATATAGCTTGATGCATTAGATATGTTACTTGTTTTGTCAAATGACGCACAAGATTAACCCCCAAACCCCAATTTCAAAATCTGTATACATTTCATACAGGGAAATCAGAGAGGGGAAGCCTGAAATTGGATGAATCTTTATGTAATTTAAGCTCAAACTACACTTTCAGTACTATTTGTTTCTAATGTAACATAACACTATAAAAGTTTTATTTGTGCTGTATAAGAATGGAATTGTTAGTGGTTAAGAGACCACTAGTTCATTTCAATAAATGATAAACCAAATTTCTTTGATGTTTACTTTTTCTTTGCGGTTGGTTTCAAGATTATATTCAGTAAATGAATAGCATAGGTCTGCTTTGTGCAAATTTCTCCTTTAATGACTTAGGTATTTGTTGGGTGATTATTTTTTCCTGAAAAATGTAGGATTACAGTTTAATCAGGGGGAACATAATTAATGGATTATTAGAGAACGGTGCAATATCCTCTTACGCATGTAGCAAAGTCATTTCTATTGTATCCATCTAATTTTGCGATAATTCTGCAGGATCTAAAAGCTGTTCTAAATGTGTTCAGCCTTTTATTGGCTTACTTTCCTCCCTGATGTGTGGTTTCAGGATACATCTGAGTCTTGCAGAAGGGTTCTGTGAATGATTTGAATAAACCAAACCAGGGGCAGTAGCACTCTGGCTGCCTTCCAGTGCTGAATTTTGCAGAGACAGGCAAGGAAAGGAAGCTATAACCATTCCTGTTTGACATATTGTCTACTTACTACTTGCAGGGTTATTGTAGCTGTGTTGGTCTCATGTAACTTGTAATTTATACAATCCAATGTGAAGAATGGATCCTTACATTACAGATTTTGATAGGATCTTAATTCCAGAAGATTTAATTGCTTTTCCTTAGGTCCTTCCATAGTGCAGGCTACAAATGTGGATTTCCATGTGTAGAAGGAATTGCCAGTGTTGGGAACTGAAGCCCTGAGTGCTAATCCTGGCCCCCGCTAGTAATTTGCCAAGATGGGTGAGGTAATATCTTTTTGGGGCCAACATAGGTGGGTGAGAGAGAAGCTTTTCAACTTACACAGACCGGGGTGACAAAATTGTCAGGCCCCTGGGCAAGATGGAGGGAGGTGTGCCACTGCACTCCTGAAATGGGTGGAGCCTCAGGTAGAAGGGACAGGGCTGAGAACTACCCTCCCTTCAACATGCTGCTTGGGACTCAGTAATTTAAAGGGCCTAGAGCTCTGGTGATGGCTGGGCTCCTGGGCAGTTGCCCCTGTTAGTGGGCCAGTACGCAGAACTGATATTTTGGGATCAACATGGCCACAACAGCACTACCTACAAAGGATCTGTTTTTGTATTAGTTTCCCATTGGCCACTGTTTTCCTTGCAAATGAAGCAACACTTGAGGATTTTATTGTGCTGCATTTTGACTCTGTAATGACCTAGGTACATTAGTAGTATTAGCTATAGCATGAACCTAACTCTGAATAAGCCAAACTGTTTGAGGAGGAAGAATAAGAGGAGATGAAATAAGGGTGTGGTGTATGCTTTGAGGTTAATAGAATGTGACATACCCTGCTATTTGTATTTATTTAAAGTTTTGGCCAAGCACCCATACATAACTGTTACCAAGCCCAAACTTGAATAGTTGACTAGTCCTTAACATCCCTAATTTCTGCAACTATCTGATAAGCATTTGCTTATTGGATAGTCGACTAGTTGCTTCTCTTCTCTCCCCCTTGCTGCCACTATTAGATGGAGGGGGAAAGAGGGTACTTCAAAGTGGTAGTGCTGCAGGGAGCCTGGGGTCAGCTGTGTGGTACTGCCCCTTTGGAAAGCCACTGCAGCATTTCAAAGCCGCCCTATAGACTAATTGAATAGTCGATGCAAAAATACATCCACTATTCGATTAATGAAATACACACTGCCTAACATCCTTAGCAGAAATGAAGTGCTATTCTCCCCCCCAGAACATGGCTGCTGCACTGCCAGCCTGTGTAAATAGTGTGTTCTAGCTGTATGTTGTAAGGTGCATTAGGAACCCCCTTGCATAGTTTGCTCAGACATGTTGGCAAATGACAATAACTTGGTCTAAAACTAAAGATAGTAATTCAGTGTTGCTAAGTTTCTTATGATCTGTTTTTCCTAAGATTGTCATTAATTGCTGGCTTTAGCAGCAATGAGGTAAAAGGATATTTTCCATCGCTGCCAGCTGAACTAAAGCCAGAGGCTGTATCTCCCTTTGACCAGAATCAATGGGGATGTTGGGAAACAGGCCAAGAGAGGCCCTCCATGTGAAATTGGCAGCAATAACTCTTCTCCCCTACAATCATCCTTCCCTTTTGTTTCCCTAAATATTTTCCCTTCAAAGATGCTCCTATATTCTCAGACCTTGAGCCACAAGCATTAGAGAAGATGTGGCCAGAGAAGAAAGGCAAGACACATTTATCTAAGGGGTGAGATATGCTAACCTATTTTGAGAGATATGAACATGTACTAAACATTAGTGGTTAGGTGAATGTGATCAGGAGTAGTTGCTCTGTGCAAATAAATGATCTGTAGTGTTTTTAAAACTTTTTGCAGAACTAAAAGTAATTTAAGTAGGAAAGAGTGTGAACAAAAACTTAGCATTTGTGATTGATGGGAGGGGTACTACCCATCCCAGCTATTCAGTTAACCAAATTGCCTATAAACCATTAAACCCAGAGGGCTGTGGGTATCCAGGAAATTAGATTTGAATTGAAAAACAGGTTGTTCCTTCTTCAGTCTTATGTAAGTTCAGAGCAGGAAGAGATGGACTGAGCCAGGAATGAGGCATAGATTTTTCAGTTAAATCTATGCCTAAGGAAAGACTAAACCTTGGGACAACAGATGTGGTCAGGTAATTTTTTTTAACTAAACATTCCCTGTTCTACTCACATCAATTTTGATCTCCTCTGTGCTGAGGCCCATGTCCCATCCATTGTAACTTTTATACTGAATCCCAGGGAAGCAATTCTCTGTGCTTTAATCTGTTTTTTTCAGTTGCTCTAACAAACAACCTAGCATTCACTAGCAGAATCTGTCCCTTTATTATTTGCCACAGTTTATAATAAAGATACTAGAACCATGAACACATTTTATTGCTTGTTTGAGATTTACAAAAGATACAAAACCAAGAAACTTTCCTCCTAAAAACAGATTTTGGTATAAAAACAGTTACAGCTCTTCAGTTATCCTTTTGCTATGAGAGTTCCATCATGTTGTCTTATCTTTGCACTTAAAAGTTAATATCAAGCAACCACTGTTGACTACAGGGCAGAGCCACCTTTTAGAAATAATTTGTGGTGTGGTTGCCTGCATGGAAATAATGTAAATTAACTGGAGAATAGTGCAGCTAGAGGCTAACTTTTCACCTGGATTCACTTGAGTTATCAGAAATGTTGGGTCTGAATAGTCAGAAAAAGTAAAGGTACCATATTCCTTCACTGAAATCCTGAAGTGAAAATACCCCAAAAGCAAAATGTGTCTCTTCTGAAACCCACAGACCAGGGGTTCCCAACCTTTTTCGATCCCTGTACCCCCTATTCAATATGAAAGGAAAAAAATTCTAGACTCTACAATCCACAGATTTTTTTCTAACACACTACTTTTGGAATATTTCAATTAGGATAATCTAGTTATTTACCAAATATTCCCTGTACCCCCTTGACAAGCTTCTCGTACCTCCTGGAGAATACGCATACCCCAGGTTGGGAACCCCTGCCATAGACCAACATATTCAATCTTGGTTGTGGGTGGTGCTACATACATTAATGCCTTCTGCATCCACATTTGAAATGCTAGGTATAGGGCTCTTTGTATACTAAAGCGGCTTACATTCTCAGAGTATTTCCCAGAGCCTGGTTATGGGGGTTCTGCCCTGTGGGTCTGAAAATATTTACCAGAGCTCCACTCCAGCTGAATTTAAGCCCTGAGAATGACAATTCTGTTTAACATACAGCAGGGGAGTCAATTATTTTTTGTCAAAGTCCAGACCAGAGAAATGTTTTTCACACTGCATAAATAAAAGATTTCAGAGTCTTTTCAAAAGTGTTCAACTGTCCAGATCTGGCCTGTAGTTTGACTGCTGACTACTCCTGCCCTGTACCATCAGGTGTGTAAAACACATAGGCCATCCTCTTAGCAGTGGGTGTAGAGGTTAAGTACCAAATCAGTGGAATGGGAAAAAGCAGATCGAATAATGAAGAAAACTACACTTCCATTTTAGAAGTCTGATACAGCACTATGCCCAATGACATCTGACCTCTTTCCCCCACCATAGGGAATAAGAATAAACAGGATGGGATGTGGGAGTTGGAGCCAGTTCCATGCTCTCCTTAATCATACCTTACTGAAGAGCAGTCACGTTCTTCTACACTACACTTCCTAGTGATTTAGAAAGAGGTGGTTTAGTTAACATTTCTAAAACATTTACATCTACTGCTTGCCTAGCCCAATACTGGGATTGCATAAGACCCCAGGATCTGAAACTGACTTAACAAGAGCGCTCTATAAAGAGCTATGTGAAAGTCATTGTCTATTATCCAAGAAAAGAAAAATAGTAATATTTAATTTGAGAACACTTTAAAAATTATAACTCAAGGGAAGAAATTGTATAGTATTTAAACCAACAGTTTCCTTTTCAATTAACGCCCAGACCTCTTAGCAATAATTATTACATAGTTAGTGTCTATCAAAATTGTTTAATTCTGATAACTTTAAACACAGTGAAACTATTCCCCTGACCCATTAATAAGAAAAAAAAGTTTGCACCCTTATTGCTATCATATATTATCTATTCTTCCCCATGTGTAAGCCCTATTCCTTTAAGACATTTAAATTATGCCTCTTCCTTTAAGTAGCTACCCATGAAGAAACATCATGGGTAAACACCCTTTTTCAAGCTGCCACGTTGTATACCATGAATGGCTGCAGGAAAAGATAAACTTCCTACATTTAAAAATGTTTCACGTTTCTTTAAAAAAAAATTGTGCACTACAGTAGTGAGGTACACTTACATTTACTTAAGATTCCTATTGTTGATAAACAAAAAGTGACCTAGAAGAGCTGCTCCATTCTCTTTCTGTTGAACTGATGTGCCATGGTTTAAGTAGCTTTGCTTTAGTAACCCAATTTTCTTGTGCTAGAAAGGAAGTGTCACGTCACGTTGTTCTTCACATGTGGCAGTCAGGAAAACCAGCTGAACAATAAAGGCAGACCAGCTTGAAGGCAATTTGTGGGTTAATCCAGTCAGCCTCTGCTTAAAACACAGAGCTAACAGCTGTGGAATGCCTACATCATAGTATGTGGAGCACTTGCTAGTCAGCCTGTGAGGGGTAAACTGGTGCCAGCACAGTCTGAGCCCAGCAGGAATAAGATGGGCAGTTAATCCTGGCCCCTGGCCCCCTCAACCAAGCTGAAGTGTACTGGGCTGGAAGGCAAATGCAGTAGCCCATGCCGCTGCCTCCTCTTTTTGTGCTGAAACAACTTCTGTAGCCTCCTAGAAATTTATGATGTGGGCCTGAAAAATGCCATCATGCTGCTCCAGCTAAAAAGGCAATGTAGAAAAAACAACAACAGTTAATTCCATTAGTAAAAAGCATCATCTGTGCAAATGACCATCACCACAGCTGGGTCCTTTAGCCAAAGCAGCTGTCAAAGTTCTCAAAGTATGCTCCTGCCCCATTCTCTGAAGCGTAATTAGCATGATCACAAAGTTAACTCCCCACCCTTTGCCTGGAACTTGACTGTAAGGTATTTGGGGCTGGGACCTACCTAATTCCATGTCTAGAACCTCATCTCTGGGCACTAGGTATAAATAATAATCTTCACTGGTCACCCACTTCCAAGAGGGTAGGTGCACTGCTGCTCCATCCTCCCGTGCCCCCTGCCACCTTTGCCCTGTAAGAATTCCTGGTTGGAATGGCAGGGCTGTGACGAGAGCAAACCGAGAACCTCCCCGCTTACACCTTCATTTGTATGAAGCCCACCCGTTTTATTGATTGATGTGTACTGGGGATTATTCGTGCTGAAAACACTGAGTGTGTGTAGCAGCCATAATGGCCGACTGAGCTCTTTCCCACATTCTAATTTCTGCCTCTGGCAGTGGCTCACTGTGTAGCCCCACAAGCCAGTTACTTCACTTGGATGTGCCTCAGTTTCTCCTTATGTAAATAAGACACAGCACCCACCCAAATGCTCGTGGCTTAATTAACACTTCGGACAGGGAATGGCTCAGATGGAATACTGTACCTCACAGTCCTGTTTTAGCGGGAAGGCAGGTTTCTGAGCCAGTGGTGGCTTCTTTAAGACGCCCCGCTTTGGTGTCACCGCTGGTTTCCCCTCCGCCTCATCTGGGTCTTCACACACACCAGCCAAAGCATAATGCTTCTTCCTCAGCTCGCCGAGACGAATTCGCTCATTCTCCAGCTTCTTCTCTAGCTCCAGCACCTTCACCTGCGTAACAAAAGGGCCTGTAATCCCCAGTTGCTGGGTGCACTCCACTATGTTCCCTCTAGCTGTAGGCAACAGCAATCAGAGGAAGTGACAAATCTGCCATCACAGCATGGTTTCCAAAGCTCTCTAGCATGGCTATACTGGTTTCTAGGTCTGTAATAGGACCTAAAAGCTCTTAACTATCTGATAGGGATCTCCCACTCAAGAAATTTCATCACGTCTGGGGCAGAACATAGCAGCCATTCTTCACCAGGATCACCACACAACAAACTGTTAACTTTAGAGCGGGCTTTAGGAAGGGATTTCTGCTGTTTCACCACAAGAAGAATTCTAGGGAGCTTGAGTGTCCCATCCAGATTCAGTCTTGGCTAATACATTCTGCCATATGCTCCTATTCTACAAGACTGAACTCTCTGGCAACAATCAGACAAAGTTACTTATGTCTCATCTTAAAGTCTTATTGCTGAAGACTGGATACATTATAGTGTTTGCTTAAATCCTTACTAGAGATCAGGCCCACAGATGGGGGAGCAAAGGGCCCAGCTACCCTGCGGCCTCGTGAAACAAAAGGGCCCAGAACTCCGCAGCTGCCCTACTGCTACTGCAGCAGCCAGAGCTCCAAGCCCTTTAAATCAAAGCTGGAGCCCCAGCCTGTGCTGAAGGGCTGGCAGTGGAAGGCTAGCCCGGACCTCACCCCTTCCACTCTAGGCCCCACGCCTGCCAGAAGCACAAAGCTGGCTCCCCTTGTCCAGAGACCCAGCAATTCTGTCGCCTGCCTCCCCCCCAGCAAGAGATTCTCAGAGACTAGTTCTGAGAAGATGTCCAGGAGTTCTGTGTTTGGGATAATTTTACTGATCTGGCAACCTTGTTTGCCTGTTCTCAGCACGGGATGCCATACCTGTGTCTCCATTTCTTCCTTCTTCAGTTTGATTAGCGACATGCCAGAGAAGTCCATAGTGTCTGGAGGTGGTGAAGGAGAGGGAGAGAGTGTGGGGGTTTATCCCGTAGCAGCTTATAAGGATCATTTTCCAACACTGATACAGAACGGAGCTAGCTGGATACATACCCTTACTCACTTCAAATATGTGTGGAACATGCTAGTTTAAGCCACTGGTGAGTGTGTTACTGACACTCTCTCTGCCCAGTAAGTCTCTCTCAACTGTAGGTGCAGAGCTATGACTATCAATCTGTAGCACCTCATGCTCTTAGTTTTGGAGTTCCCTTGTTCGAGCTCCAGTGTGCCAGCCAGTTGGCCATTGTTACACTTACTCCCTGGAAACTTTATAAACAGGAACCTGAATATTTATGGGAAGAGACTGAAAAGTTTGATCCTGTAACAGCCATTTTTCTCTTAGTCCCTATAGAAGGTATTAAATGTCTGTTCCAATGTTGTGTCTTTGTTATGGAAGATTTCACATTCAATGAACACCAACCTATTACAAAAACGTAAAAGTTCACACCCTGAAAAGTTTTAAGGCATAATTGCAGTTGGTAGTTGAAGGGAGACTGAGGATAGCAACAACAATCTCCTTCTGGCTGCAATTTGGGTCTGTAATTCAGAGTCAGTAGTTCAAGCCTGCCTGAATTTTTGGTGCAGAGACATAGCCCCTAAGATTGCCCTGTAGAAGCAGCAGTAAGAGCAGTGGTGTAGCTAGGGTTGCCAGACGGTTTCAACAAAAATACCAGACACACTTGACATGACATCACAATTTACATTATTTAGAAGATACTGGACATTTATATTTTCTCATTTATATTTTCTCAATTTGTTTCCCGGACAGAAAGCTCAAATACTGGACTGTCCGGTTCAAAACCGGACACCTGGCAACCCTATAGATGGTTGTGAAAATGACTAAACCCTAGCGGGTGCTGCCAAAAACCCAAACAGAGGCATAGGTCTCTCCAGGCCAGAGGTGGGGAACCTAAGTGGCGAGTAGGCCGCATCTGGCCCGCAGGCTGCCTTGATCCCCTAAGAGGCTCAGGGCTCACCCCCCTCACCTCACAGGAGCAGTGCTGGTGTTCCAGTAATGTGTGAGGAAAATGAACGCCCTGAGCATCACAGGCCAGATCCAGGCAAGCCGGGGCTGGATCTGCCTGCCAGGGGGAAGAAGTTTCTCCTGCATGCTTCATGGGGAGTGCTCTATGCAGGTTGAATTGCAGTCAATGGGAGTGGTGGGGGCATTGCTGGTGAGGGGCGCTTCTCTGCAGTGCACAGAGCCGCATGGAGCCATATGCACCCCCCACTTCCTTCCCCGAGCTGTGCAAGTTAAGTGCCTGTGCCCCTATCTGCTGCCCCTCAGGCCCTCAGCGTGCTCTCACACCCTCTCTTTCTTCCAGACTGTACACTCTCACCCTGTACCTGCATCCCCTCCCTTCCTGACCCCCGCCCACTCCTGCACCCCCCCAGATGCCCATTCCTGTGCCCTATCATCCAGACTCCAAACCTCTAAAATTTACTAGTTCTGGTCCCCTCAGTTTCTAGGGTCAAGCTTAAGTGTTAGTAAAGTGAACTTCTTTTTTTTTCTGCTTATCAGTTGGGGGCCATTTCTGTGAGGGGTATTTTTTCTCCTTACTTTTTGGGGCCCAGGTCACTGAGTTTTGGCTTTGGGGTTTTGTTTTGTTTTTTGCACTTCTCACTTGTATGGACACTGACTGATGTTTCTGTGGGTCAGGGCCCTCCCCCACCAAAAAAAAAAAAAGAGTTCCCCAACTCTGCTCCAGGCTAAGAGCCCCAATCCCCAGAATGTCAGAATGTGGGAATCCTCTAGCACTTAACACTAATCCATCACCATAGTCTCCTCTCACCCACTCTGTGCATGTGTTTACCATATAAATTATCTCCTCGTTTGCAATGCACATGAATTGATAGTGGAGAGCTCAAAGCTCAGGGTGAGAGAGTCACGTTGATTTCTGAACTGACACCCTCCCTTCCTCTCTTCCCTTCCCCCCCCCCCCCCCGCTCTGTTCACACCTCACCTTTGTCTTCAATCTGCTCTTGTCCAGACTTAGTGGATGCCACAACATTGGCAGCCATTTCATTTACATTACGTGAGCACTCCTGGAGCTTGCCCAGGTTCCTGCTGTTCTTGTCGGCTTTTACCTGCAAAGATCAACCAGGTGCTTTCAGAATTACTTAGCTGCAATGGAAATGCAAATAGAGGCCCGTCTTTTATATGTATGCAAACATGTAAGCCTTTAGAGGCTAATCAGAGACACAGCTGTGGAAATGGAAAAGGGCAGAAGGATCCTGCTTTTGTTTGAAAGAATCTGGTTGTTTTTAAGCAACATTGCATCAAGCAGGTTAGGCCCAATTGCTAGGTTTTGTTTTAAAAAGTTTGAGAGATTACTGCAGCAGCATGCTCCTTAGTCCATACAAACTTGGAGATGAAATGGACTAGCAGCAAATCTGAAACCAACTAATTTATTGTCCTGTGTGACCAAAAATAAGTGACCTAACAAAGAATCAGTGGTGAAAAATAAAATGAGCTTTTTACATACATTGATAGACGATAAAAACTAAAAGTAACACAGATAAAAGAACCCCTTATCAATCTGAGAGAGAGAGAGAGAGAGAGAGAGAATCTCCAACACAGATGTCTACAGTTTTTTATTTTTATTCTGGGGTTTTGTGTTATTGTCAGAACACTTGCTACAGAGTCAGCTCAAAAGGAGAAGCAAGGTTTTGTATTCTCTTTTCAGACACCAGCCCTTCTGGAGATGAAGAATTCACCCACTGGATTCTTACACACATCTCAGTTAAAACAAATTAAATAGAAAAGTAACAATTCATCTTAAAGAGAGAATTTTGCTTGCCTGATTCTCATCGTGACCATATTTTCTGAACCAAAATTAGGTACACAGTAGCCGCGTCCACAACCCCTATTAGCCATGCCTCTTAACCTACATTAGCCACGCCCCCTGCAACAAGAAAGCCCACCTCTGGAGGTAGTACCCCTATACGTTCCTAGTGCCTGCCCCTGCCCTCCTTGCTCTTTTTCTCCCTGGTTCCCACCTCATCACCACCCTCTGCCCCAGTTCTCACACCCCTCTGTGCCCTCTCACATGACTTGCTCCATCCCCTGCCTTCCTCATTCCCACCCCTCCTTTCAACCCCTCTTTTCCCAGCACCCCCAACTTCCTCACTCCTCTTCCTTCCTCTTGCCCCCACTGCCACTCCACCTGCCTGCATCACCATGTCCCCTCCCCTCACCCATCCCCACTGACACCTTCCCTCCCATCCCCCCTCATGCCCTTTTCTTCATTGTCTCCTCTTGGCCCTGGCATTTGTCTCTCCTGCACCTTTCTTCTCCTGCCCTGTTCCCCCTCCCTTTCAGCACAAGCCCCTTTCTCTCCTCATCCACCTCCCTCTTAATTCTCCCCCTGCCCTCCATGTGGGAAGCAGATTGCGGGGGCTGGACCCAGGGGCCCTGCAGACCCAGCTGCTCCTGAGGTGGGACCGTGTGCTTGGACTGGAGCTAGGGCTGCCTTCAGGGACCAGGACTGCAATATTTAAAATATTACCACAGGCAGCCCCGACTCCAGCTGGAGTCAAGTGGCAGCTGCTTGAGACCTGTTGCGGTGAGGCTACCCCGCACGGAACATGTCTCATGCGGCTGCCGCTTGACTCCAACTGGAGCCGGGGCCACCCACGGGGACTGGGACCGTGGTATTAAAAACAGTACCATGGATGGCCCCAGCTTCAGCTGGAGTTAAGCGACAGCTGCACAAGGTGCACTCTTGGAACCACCTGGCACCCCCTCACAGCGGCCGCTGTACAAAGAGCAAGTGGCTGCCTGGAGATGGAGAAGACGACGGCATGGCAGGATCAGGCTGCAGGCAGCAGAGGTGTCCCACGGGGGGAAGAATGGGGGGAGGGAGCCACATGGTGGTGGGATGGGGGCTGACAGGAGTTGCCGGGTGGCAGCACACACCGCACTGGAGCTTGGAGAATGCTCCAGGCTCCAGCTTCCAACTCAACCTGGAAACGGCGCACCACTAGAAGCAATCTTGGCTACCACTGACAAAGCATCCAGGGAGCTGCCTATGTGCTGGAGGACAGGGGGGGCATTGCTCTAGCATCTGCGAGGCTGTCCCGGCGGGGAGGGAAATGGTGAAGCCATTTCTAGCTGAATCCAGCCGGGCTTTCCGGGACATTTCCTTACTGGATGGGCACCGGGACAGAGCATTTAAATTTGGACTGTTCTGGAAAAACCAGGACATGTGGTCAGCGTACTGTTTCTGAAGAGGAGGCAGAACCCCACAGGTTGACACCCATCTGTCCCCACCAGAACAACAGAGGAGAGATCATCACAGATTTACACTTCTTACTTAGGCATTTCTGTTCAAAAGCTTACTTTGGATGCAGCCACCAACTGAGCTGTGCTGGCTGCAATCTCATGGGAGCAGACAATCAGTTCTTCATATTTGCCTGTATGCAGGACCACTCTGTCTGCAGATTCTCTAGAATATAGATCAATGGTGAAGTCCGATTAGCGAAGCCTCGCATAAATTTAAAGCGGGGGAAGTACGAAGCTATATATCCTTAGAAACTCTCATGTGGACTTAAATAATTGTCTGCAAAGCTTTTCTTTGAAAGGGTTCATGCAAAGAAGAATCATGTTAAAACCCCAGAATCTAAAGGTTCTAGAAGGGTGTAAAATGAACAAAGAGGATGACTAGGGGTGGTCCCATGAGGACCTGGATTCAGGCTATCAGAAAACAAAACTTTCTTGCTGTGAAATGCATTAGGTTGTGGAATATTTTCCTATGGACCGAATCCTACCATTCATGCCAATTGGAACAGAGTCCCACTCCTGGCAGGACTGCATCCTATGCTGTTACCATTGTTTCCATTGTGATAACACCCAAAATGTACTCAATATTTTGCTAACAAGAGGAAACAAAAATGCTTCCCCTGGGACAAAGCTTACAACCAACATCTGTATTATCAGGAGTTGATGACCAAGTAGAACAGGAGACAGGAAGACACTAGATATTCAGTTGACTAAGAAGTGTGGATACAGAGAATTGAGATACAACAGTCTATTTGGTCAGCTCTAAATTCAGTTGTGAAGAAACTGGAGCTCACATTGGTTACAGGTTTGGGCGTACAGAAACTCTGTATCTGCTTAGTGCAGTATACTGTGAGAGTCACCTCCCATGCAGTGCATGAGAACCATTTCCAGTCTCAGATGACTTAAAACCTACAGGCATTGCAGATACCTACACAAGCTGTGTGGCTCCCCATCCGACAGCTTTGGAAGCAGAGATCAAGCCTTCTGTCCAACGGGAGTTCTTAGCATAAAATTCTTGTGTTGTTGCTGCCCCCTATTGTCACAAAAATGTTAGGTTGCATTTAATAGGACACACTGTGCATCAGTTTTTAAATAAACAATGAACATATCAAAATAGATGTCACATTTTACAATTGTTCTTAAACATGTCAGCTCTCTTGAGAACACCGTAAACAGCATGTCCCAGGGCACCCTGGTCCACCTTATTCAATCAAAAACATGGAACATGCAGGCTAAATTTTCCCAAAATCGGGAGGCTCTTAAATCCATATTTGGATGCTTACTGCAGAGTGGCCCAATTTGCAGTAATGCTGTGCCCAAAGTCAACGGGAGCTGCAGGCATTCCACTTTTCTGACAAATCAGGCCACATTTACTTAAATACCTAAATCTAGAATTCTAGGCCTCCAGGACTGAAAATTTTGGCTTCTGTTTAAAATAGGCTGGATTGAGTTGTTGCCATCACCTGTACACTGACCAGGCTTGTTAAGAGGAGAGCAAACATCTCCTAAAAGCACAAGGCATGGATGCCTTTTTCAATAAACATCCCACACTTCATACCATACAGGCTGCTTCAGAAACTGTGACATTAGGTTAACAATTGAGCAAGTCAAGCTGTTTGTGAACTGAAATCCTTCAGTATTTCATGTCAGCCGGCAAAGAGGAGTGGTCCCAAAGTGAGCCTTACCCTTCCACTTTCAACAATCTCCTTTTGTAAATGGGTAGATGTCATTACGAGAAGCCTAATTGCCTGAAACAAATCAAAGCAGACTCCATTGTTTTACAAGGATTTTATAAAGAGCAATTGCTCAGCCAACACCTGATATTTTCAGGAATTTTAACATAGGTTTAATACCACACTTACTAACCTTCATCAGATCAGTGCAGGAGTTCAAAATTCTGTTGGAAACAAGAGAAAATATTTTGCAAGTTTGAATCATGGAGCATCTTGTGTGTGATTCAAATGAAATGAAAATGACACCAAATCAAGCAGAACCTGTTCTGAGGGATCAGAAAAACTTCAAAACAGAAAACTTCTTCAAAACAGATGCAGCAATGCAGTTTTGCAGTACAATACATACATGTTAGCCCAGCATGTTATATTGAGGACATGCTCTCCCCCCCACTCTGCGTAAGACTATTTTGCTTAAAATAAGAACTCTCACGGTGCTGTTGTTCAGTAAGTGGTGACGGCACAAGGCACAGGAAAGGCAGGCTTGTCAACAGACACACCATTTCACAGATGGCTTCATTTAAAGATAGCTATGTCCTCATTAATAGCTCTTCCCCTCAAAAACAGAAGATCCAGATTCCACATGTGCTAACTCTCCCTTAGTTGATGCTTTTTACTCACCTCTCGTTCACTTCCAGTTTAACACCAGAGCTTTTATTTCTGGCCTGATTCATCATCTCCTGTTGAGAATGAGGAGAGGTGGTTAAAAAAAAACTGCCACCTGATTGGCTGTCAGGAAAAATAAAGGTAGAAAGTTTCCCTCATGAGATTCTGTCAAATGAACTGATGTTGTCAAGTCTGAGAATTCTGGACAACCATGCCATTCTAATGGGACTAAGGCCAGAAGTCACTCACATTTCTGACTTGTCTCTGCTAGACACAAAGAGCCCACAAGCTTCATCTCACCTCTATCCTTCTGACAGCATCTTCAATAGCTGCGGAGGTGGAGGCCATTTCTTTATCAACCATATCACCCAGCTCTTCCTGCTTGATGTCTAAGCTTTTGGGTCTCAGCTCCTGGGAAAGGGAAGAAAGTGATGAGCCAACATGAAATCAGACACCAGGATAAAAACTTTCCTAAAGATTTCAAACAAACAACTAGCAAAAAATCTCTCTTTGGCCTGGAAACAGACTCCACAAATATAAATAGCTGAGAAAGACCCAGGTGAACCAGAGTCTTTCAATAATTACATTAGAGGAATCTCAGAGAGATTCAAAGGGTCACCAAGGATGTTTGGTTTCTATTTAAAGAAAACACTCCAAAAACAGGGACAGAACTACATTTCACCATGGTGCCATTCTCAGCCAGCTGGAGTACTCAGAAGGTAGAAGAGCTCATTGTTCTATAAGCTAGGAGCACAGTAATGTATAACACTAGTGGGGATTTTGGGACAGGAGGGTGTATGTGGGTTCACAAGTTTTTCATGGCTTTAGGAAGCCTCTTACTGAACTGAAATACAATGACACCAACTCAAGTTATTTCCACTGAAATGCTACCCAATATCTTGTTACTTCAACCCCTAGACTTGGCTCCTGGAATTAAAGCACACAGGGTATTTAAAAAAAAAAAAAAAAAAAAGAAGCATCTAAATATGACATTTGAAAGATTGGGCTTTGACTGGGTCCTTGCAGAACCAAATGTGCAGCCCCAGGAGACAGAGTGATTCAAATTCAATCTTAGGTCAGGGCTGTATCCCAATCTGTGCTTGTACAGCACTCAGCACAACAAACCCTGCTCCTACATAGGAAGGGGAGAGGGGTTGCTATACAATACAAAAAGAAGTAACATATCGAGGCTCCAGGCTCTCAGTGATGCCTTCACCAACATGTTCATTTGGGATTTTATTTTTTTTAATCTAAAAAGGAAAAAATAGTTGTTTGCTCTACATTCAGATCTGGACAAGTTGATAAAGAATAAGCCATGTAACCAAATACAAGATAAAGTTTCCTTTTTCCATCTGGGACTTGGCATGCTGGACAAGAATTCAATACACATTTAGATTTCAAACTGTTACCAAATACAAACCAGAACTACTGCCTTTTGATTGGCCCAAATAAGACATTAGAGGGGATTTACACAGAGCAAGAGGAAAGAGGTAGCAGACTAAGGGATGCTGGAATAAATCACAGCTTTGACGTAAAAGGTTATGGTGTAGAATTAGTGAGGAGGGAGGGGCAGTGATGGATGGAAGAGAAGCAAGTCCTTCATCTAATGCTCACCGCAGTCAATGCATAACTGCCAGCCTGTCTAAGACACAAGGATCGCACTATTGGAGGACTGGCTGGTGGTACCAACAGCAAACACACATAAGAGAGAGATTTAAGAAGGGAGATGTCCTGGAACCATCATTTCTGAAGGTGGTAAAAGTGCCCTGTATAAAAACCAAGCCAGTCCCCAGCGTCAGGTATAACAAGCTGCAAGGATCCAACAGGCTTTCCAGCAAGAGAGAAAGTGAAAGGTGTTAAGCTCCTTGCTGCTAAGCACTGATCTGCACTCATAACTAGCCAGCAGAAGCCACACTCGGGCAGTGCAAAGGCTTAAATTTGCTGCTGTAAGTAGAAACCAGGAAACCTCTGGCTCCGCAGCGCACATCACAGATGACGGAGGAAGCTGGTGGGGTGGGGGGCAATTTGCAGACACTGTATTTTGTTTCCATCTGAATCATCTGAGCATCCTTCTACTTGTATGTCTCAGACCCAGTAGGTCTAATTCATTCCTAGTATAGCTCCTCTGGATTGGCTGGAGTCACACCAATGGTGGATTTGTCCCACGGCAATGACGTGTGTCTGAGACGAAAGTGTTGCCACGAGTGAGGCCCCACTTCTGAGGCTTGCCCCTACCTGGCCCAGTTGAAGGATGCCCTGCAGCGCTCTCCTCATGTCCTCCGGGTTTGCCTGTTGCAGCAGCTGCTTATCCTTCAGCTCATTCAGGTACTCCAGACTCCGCTGCCCACAGTCCCTGCAGGTGTCAGTTAATTCTGAAAGGGGAAAGCATTGTTATGGGGAAGGGTTACAAGAATGCAGGCAGTTTCTTTCCCCCGTGTGAGGGGATGTGGCCTAATGGGTCAAGACCAGGACCAGGAGCCCCCGAGTTCTAATCCTGACCAAACACTGACTCCTCTGGAGGCTTCCTCTGAGATGCTGGGTGGGTTAAACTAACAGTTCTCAGACTGTGGGCTGGGACACCAAAGAGGGTCAGAACCCTATTTTAATGGGGTCTCAGGGCTGGCTTAGAGTCACTGGGGCCCAGGCATGAGCCCTACCACCTGGGACCAAAGCCAATGCCTGAGGGCTCGGCCCTAGGGGTTCAGGCCCCCTACCTGGGGCTACTTTGCCCCCTCTCCCCACTCTCCCTGGATGGTCAGCTCAGGCTTTGGCCCCCACAACCTGGGGCAGCAGAGCTCAGGTTGACTCAGCTTTGGTCCCTCCTCCTGGGGCTGCGTAGTGACTTTTGTTGTCAGAAGGGGGTCTCCATGTAATGAAGTCTGAGAACCCCTGGCTTCAGCAATGCTTTGACGACTGCAATCTCATCACCACGTATTCCCATCCAGAAGTGAAATTGCACAACAGGAAAGACCAGCAGCCATAGGAGAGAGTCAGGTGAACAGACAGGAAACTGGGAAGCAGCCTGGCATAGCGGCCAGTGTGCTGGACTGGAGCTTGGGAAATATGGCTGGCTCTGCCACTAACTTCCTGTGCACCCTTGGGCAAGTCATATTGTCTCTCCGGGTCTGTTTCCCTGCTAGGGAGGGTAACTGATTAAACTGTTACCTGATAAACATCACCCTAAAAGGGTGATGCTTACAGGGTAATGGTTAAATGGTATCTGGGTACCCCCAGCAGGAGGGGGCCAGGAGCTATGGCAGCAACTTCTGTGGAAAGGGGAGAAACCAGGAGCAGCTGAGTTAGAACATCCCCACCCCATCCCCTTTAATCAGTTAATGTAGTGTTAGCGCCATGTTTAACTGTTTAACCAATTAAATGGGATTTTACATCCCTGTTCCCTGCCCAATCTTTGTAGGACCATCTCCTTTAGTTCAAATGGAAGCTCTCTGGGGAAGGGACTCCCTCTCTGTGTGTCTGCACAGTGCAGCCCTAATCTTAGCTGATACAATAGGAGCTAGGGTCATAAAAACTAAGGGGCAGCCTGCTTCAGGGAAGGCTTTGCATTCTTTCTTGGCAAAGCAGGGAGAGAGCCCGTCACATTTAATTAGTGCCTGTCTGATTATTGCCAACAGAAAGGAAGCTCTGCTGAAGCCTGCACCACATTTAGTAACCAGAGAAAGATACTTCGTTAGCTCTGCCCTCCCACATCCTAACCACCATGTAATGAGTCATTCAAATCCCTCCATAGCAGACATGAGCCTTCCTGCTTGTAATCAGATGTGCCCCTCACATGGCTACGGCTGCAGGGGCACAAGACAGTACCCAGCCTCATGTGTACCTCCTCTCTCCATCAGCCAGGCGCCGACAGCAACAGTGAGTCCTGCCACACTCCATGTGGGTTGAGGTGGCACTGAGAGGCCCAATGCACTAGGCAAATGGCACCAACCTCTGGCATTGGTTCATTCAGTGGGGCTGGACATATGGGCAGGCGTTGAGAGCAGGGGAGAGTCCATGCACTTGCATTAGAGGTGCTAGTTGGTTGGGTCTCAATCCAGTGTCTGCATCACACAAGCTACCAGCATCTTTGGCACTAAAGGGCGCCATCCTGGCAGAGACACCCAGGTGTGATTGGGCCATTGAGACCGAAGGCCCCTGTCCCCACTAGGACACTGTCTCACATCAGGCTGAAGGCTCCTCAGCAGGAAAGTTGGGGGGAGGAGAGGAAACTGCACTGGTGGGCTATATTGTGGCCCGGGGCGTGGATGCAGGGCTACCCGGCAGGTGCCCATCCTAACTGCACCAGGATTTTTGAAAGCAAGTCAAGCAGGCTTTGGGTTAGTTACTCACTGTCAGCATGGTCAGTGGGCGCCATGTGGGATGTGGCACTGCCATTCACAATGGTGTCAGCAGTCAAGTGAGCAAACTGGGCCAGGGCTGCCACCAACCCTGTAGCATCTATCCAGAGAGAGAGAGAGAGAGAGAGAGAGAGAGAGAGAGAGAGAGAGAGAGAGAACAGGGTGAGCACTGGATACTGATGCTCTCATGCGACAGTCCCTATGCTGTGTTGGGCACCCGACTAGGCAGGAAGTTGCCTGCTTTGTGGCCATCAGCTCGCCCCCTCCTCTCCTTACACCAAGCGTTTGCCAGCTACCCCCAGAGCAGAGCGCACAGGCTAGTGTCTGAAGCATCAAAGCACAGACCAGGTGAATTGGTCACTGCCCCCTGGTCCGAGCTCCAGCACCAACTCCCTGGTGACCCTGAGTAAATCACCATGGCCAACCTATTCACAAGCAGGAACTCGACGTCTGCTCTTAAGGCATTTGGCTCCCTTTGAAAATCCCACCCATGTGAGCCTAAATATGGATTTAGGAGGCTGAACAATCTTGGCCTTAATCCCTCCAAGTTTCAGCACCCCCCCCACATCTGGGAACAATAATCCTTCACTCCCAGACAGACAAGCTGGTACTTGAATATCCTGAACACAGGAAGAGCCTCATTAATTAACTAATGTGCATGTATTAAAATGTACCCATCAGAGCACTGGGCTCACATGCACTCTCCATAGAAACGACCGCCTAGGGCCAGCACACCCTACACTCCCCAACTCACCCATAACCAGAAAGCTTCCTGCACTTTCATAGCCCAGCTCCCTATTGCTGCTGGAGTGTGCCTGCTGCCTCCAGACAGGAAGCCCAGCCTCTCAGCCCTGGGCAATGTCACAGGGTATTTGACTGAAGGTGGACCATTGCCATGAGAATTATGCATTTGTTTACACCACGCAGATTTTGCAGACAAGCTAAGCACATGGAACTCTTCCCATCTGGCACAAATCACAGCAACTGCACCAAACAACCACCTCAGCCCATTTCAGACAAGTGGCCTCTGTGCCAGCTTCCAGTCCAGACAACCAGCAGAAGGGGCCTTTACCTGTCATGTTGGTCACATACTGTGCGTGGCCATTCTCCAAGGAGTTCACAGACTCCAGGGCTGCCTGTGCCCGGCTGATGAGGTAATCTGCAAAGACACCAAGGTTTGAGTGAAGGCAAGGAAAGGATAAGGGAGCCATCAGTTTGTCTGAACACCCCAAAGCTTTGGAGGGCCTGGATGTTGCAGCTAGATTCCCATTAGCCGAATTAACCTGTTCCCAGCTTTGCAGGCCACACTGTTGACTGCCTTAGCATACCTTTGAGTACTGGGCAAGTGGTCGTGATATGGGATGGAGTCTTTATTTTTCCTATAGACGAATCGGGTGCTATAATTATTTTGAGAAGCTTCAAGCCTTATGCTCATTCAGCTGTGACCAAGCTGCTTCAGATCCGAGGGGCGCAAGGCAGACAGCCAGTTTGGAAGGCCCTGCAGCTATTCAGCGTGAAGAGCCATTTCCCAACTGGCCTCGCAGCCAAGAGCACAAGCCTGAGCACCCAGAAGGGCACAGGCGTCAGCACAGAGTGTAAGTCTAGACTACATGGCTCCGTTAACGGAGCCATGTAAAGAAGTTTACTCGGCATAGTCAAAGAAGCAGGGATTTAAATAATCCCCGCTTCACTAAAATAAAAATGGCCACCGCAGCTGTGCTGGACGATCATCAGCTGATCCGCACAGCGCAATCTAGACACAGCGCGGTTGACAAGGGAAGCCTTGCATGCATGTCTCGTGCATACCGGAGCGGTCGACAAAGGCTTCCCTTGTCGACCGCGCCGCGTCTAGACTGCCGCGCTGTGCCGGATCAGCTGATCGCCGGCACAGCGTGGCCATTTTTATTTTAATGAAGCGGGATTATTTAAATCCCCGCTTCTTTGACTATGCCGAGTAAACTACTTTACATGGCTCTGTCGACGGAGCCATGTAGTCTAGACGTACCCAGAGAGCAGAGCTAACAAACCGTTTTGTCGAGGTTTGGCCGGTGAGGGTGGGATCAATGTTAACCGTCTGTCCTAGGAGGGCTCTTCTCCCACCTCTCATTCCAACCACTGATGCCCAGTCAACCAGGCCAAAGAGTGCGTTCAAGCAGCATCAGGCTGCCATTCACCAAAGGAGAAGAATTCTAGGTCGCAGATAATTCACCCCAGGGAAAGCCAAGGAGCCCAGGACCCCTCCGGCTCAATATTTAGCCAACAAGACAGTGTTATGGGGACAGCGATGAGGCAGCATCACCCAGCTTTATGGGGGAAAGCACAGAGCCACCAGCTCCTGCCAAACGCTTGCCCCTCTCCCTTCCAATGGCTGCCGACAGCCATCAGCTGAAAGGCTCCCTACCTGGTGAGCTGGTGCATCGGATGTGCAAGGGGTCGTCCAACTTGGCAACGGCATCTTGGATGATGTACTCTGCCTCCTTCACTGTGCCCTGAAGCATACCGAACTGGTCATCCAGGAGCTTCTGCTGGAGGCTCTGCTCCTGGTTTTTCTGTGGGTTATAAACAAGAGACATTACAGCTCAGAGTCCTTCCCAGCCTGTGGCTGCTGGAACCGCTTTGTCCATCTCTGCAATAATCATTTGCCCTCCACAGTGCCCTCAGCGGGCTTTGCAGACAGTGCTCCAGAGTTTGGTGGGGAGTATTACCCCCATTTCACACTGAGGAGCAGAGGAAAAGTGACTTGCCCAAAGCCATGCCAGGAGTCTGTCGCAGAGCCCAAAAAGGGAATGTCCCTATTGCAATTAAAACCCCTGGCTGGCCCATGCCAGCTGATGTGGGCTTGTAGGCAAAGGGGGTGTTTAATTGCAATGCAGAAGTTCAGGTTTAGACTGGAGCCCCTCCCCACTCCTGCTCCTGCGCCTCACCCACAAGGCCAGGCTTCCCCGTGCAGCCGCACCCCACTACAGGCCACTATAGAGAGAATGAGAAACAGCTTCAGCAACCCATGGCTTTATCCGGCACGAGGCTGGAGTGAATCTAGGGGACAGTCAGGAGGCAAAGATGGGTCATCCAAAGCCTGAATGAATGGCCAAGTCAGGAACAGAACCCAGGAGTCCGAACCCCTACTTCCCTACTCTGACCACTGGGCAACACTCTCTCCCCCCCATGAAGGACAGAGATATAGAGGGGGCTCTGTTTATTGCTGACAGCAGCTTGTCACCCCCAGCTGCATGGCATTCACAGACTGACCACAAAGACAATTTCTTTGGCATTGGGCAGATTTGTTCCACATTGGCTGAGCCGCCTGCATGGCTCTTCTCTCTGCGTATGCATCACTCAAGGCCCCAGCAGGTCTGCTCAGGAAAGGGGCTTCTGTCCCGAGACCCTAAATGCTTCTCTCCAGTACCTTTTCCATGAGTTTCCCCTGCAGCTCCCGGATTTCCTTAGCATTCTTCTCCGCCTCCTGGTTCAACAGCAGCTCCTTCTCCTGAATCAGGCCCTTAATGGACAGCAGCTCACACTCCTTCTCGCTCACTGACTTCCTCAGCGAGTCCTTCTCAGCATGCAGGGCTTCCACTTGGGAATGGAGCTCGGGAGCCAGCCTGAAAACAAAGCAGGATGAGCCAGGGTCTCAAAACTGCTCACGTACAATCCAAGCTGTCAGCATGCATGCGCCCCTTTCCCTCCTCCACTGTGCATTAACTAACCCCCCTGAGAACTGACACCACCCTGGGCTGGCCAGCAATGGGGGATTCCGGGGTGTTGAAAGCGCTGGGTAGGAATTTAGTGCTTAGATAACGAAGAGGGGGCAAGTCCCAGGCACAGAGACCTCTCCTGTTATCCAGCAGCGGTGCAAGTTTCCCTCAGACTGTTCTTCAGGAGAGACCAGCATAGGCAGCGGTGTAAGATCACCATGGCCTTGGCCTGTCAAATCATTTACACCAAATCCAGTGGTGGCTTCTGTGAAGAGGATACTCTCCAAATGGGAATGGGCCTGGGAGCCACCAAATTCTTTACACACAGGCCACTGGACCGCCAGCCACAGCTACTGGAGTCAGTGGCCTAGACCTGAATGATTTATAGCACGAATCCTCTGAGGCAGCCTATCCCCACATAGCATCTGGGGTGAGATTTAGTGCTGCTTACCTCAGAGGTACAGCACAGAACTCCCAGCACAGGTCGAGTGGGCCTATGTGAACTTTAAGCTACTTTTGGGAATCCTGGACGAATCTCCAGAAGTGCTGAGCAGCCCTGGCCCTCTGCCCGGCACTGGGAAAAAACAGTATGTTCCTACCAGCTGGGGCACATACCTGCTTGGAATGGCTGAGAGAGCTTTGAATCTGGGTCAGCTCGTCCTTCTTGGCTTCCAGTTCTCTTTTCAGCTGCTCCATCTGCAAGGTCTGGTCTTCAAGCTATATGTGCAGACAGACGCAACAGGAGATTCAGAGAAGGCATCAGGATATCCCTCCAATTTGTGTACTTCTGTGCCCATTTGTACAATGGCTTTCTAAGGCCCTGCCAGTCAGGGGGCCACGGGCAGGGCAGGATGGGGAAGCCCAACTTCTTAACAAAACAAGAGCTTACGTTTTCCAGAAGTGACTCGGGATTTCCAGCACCCCATTTAAGACACTTTAAAGGGCCCAATTTGCAGAGGGTAGGTGCTCGATACATTTGGAATACAAGGCCCCTTGGTGGTGCCAGAATCATTAGTCACTCCTGAAAATTTAGACCCCTCTGGAAATTTCAAGGCAGATGCACAGTGAATCTGGAGGAGATCTAGATGAAATGCGTGGGTAAACCACCTAGCTGTTGAGGAATCTGGGCAGTGACCGCCACCTGAGGTGACACAAACACAGGCCCTTAGGAAGGGTTTAAATCCTTCATTGCCCTCAAAGGTAGAGAACAGGCTGTGTACTGGGCACAAGAAAGAGTACTGTAGTAGAATACATATTGATCACACGTGCAATAAGCCAGTCGGGGGACTGCTCTCTGCTTGGAGAATTTCAGGCCCATTCGCTCAGCCAGCTGTGCTGGAAAATGCAAATGCCAGGGGCTGATTTTTCCAGACATGCTAAGTGCTCCCTGTTCCTGCTGACCTCTATGTTGAGGGCAGGCTATCTAGGTGTTGCAAGTGCTCAGCACTTCAGAATAATCAGGCCTGAGATGATCACCTGATTTCAGAGCAGCCTATTATTTTGCAGCTGCCACACCAGCAAAGACACCTGCGTGTGCATGAGCAATACAGCTCTACACCCAATCCATCTAGGTACACACACGTGCATGTTCATTCTTGCAGGAACGCCATCAGACCTCTAAGCTATTTTGGTCCAAAACAGGGCAGAGCTTTGGGCAGCAGTAGACATACCTTCATCTCCGACTCCCGCTTCACCTGCTCCATCTGAAACGCCAGCTGCTCTTTGACACGAGCCACTTCCTCCTGGCTCTGCTGGGTGACTGTTAGCTGCTTGGCAGTATCTGCATTCTGCGCACAAGAGAGGAGGGTTGGAGAGGTCTTTTGGTATATCCAAGGGGGCATGTGTGTGTGAAGGGTGGGGACAGGGAACATCCCAGGATTACTGCTGGGGCTGAAAGTGTATCACGGCTCATTCAATTAAGTTGATTCAAATTCCAATTTTAGAATTCCTCATTCGATCCTTCGCCTTTTTACTGAGGCCCGGCAGGAGCTGTATTTTGGACAGCACCTTTCCTACACAGGGCCTATCCCAAAATGCTGCAGGTAACAGAAAAAAAGAAATTGACAGGCCTCAGCAAAGAGAAAGGGATTATTTCCAGCAACGGAGAGACATAGAAAGGCTGCAGATGGCAGAAGTAGGCCCTTGAATTAACAGTGCCGAGACTACAGGAATGGAGAGAAAAGAGGTAGCAAGGCAGTGGAACAGGGAGAGAAAAATATAGAAGCTACTTTCCATGATGCCCTCTGGCTCTGCTAAAGCCCCAGCCATTCTATGGCCACACTAGCCAGCCCTCACCTTCCGCAGCAGCTCTGCATGCGTGTTGATGAGCTCGCTGTGTTTCTCTTTCAGCTTGGCATAGCGTAGTTCCGTGGCGCTGGCTTTCTCTGGCAGAGGCAAGAACATTCCCAGTGTCAGTAACACGCCAAAACTCCATGCTCTGTGCCGTAGCAACTCAGTACGAACCATCCTTCTCTAACCCATCGCAACTCTCACGCACAGGGAAATCACAGGAGAGAAGAGCTGAGACAAGTTGCTAAACTCAGGGGCATCTTTTTCAGCTGTTTGAGCCAGTTCATTCTCTTCACTTTGAGGTAAGTAGCTACCTGCATTTCCCTTAAAAACGCCTGCTCAGACACATTAGCTCCCAATAGCAACATGGGAGGGTTTGGAGCTGTACCTGACTAAACAACAAATGGCTACAGGGAACTTCCCCTCCACAAGGGACAGACCCAACCTCGCAGCCCTGGATTCAGCCATCCAGGGGTATCAAAGGTTTATTTTAGTTCTAGGCCCCTCGGCTCACACACTCCTTCTCTCTCTGGAGTCTCTGAAGATGCCACTTACTTTCAGCTTCAACGTAAAGCCCCTGTGTTCGGCCGTTTTCCAGTTGAGCTCTCTGCAGTCTCTCCACCTCATCCCGGAGTTGTTCGTTATCCACCAGCGCTTTCTGTTTTTGTTTCCGTTGCTCTTCCAGCTCTGCCTCCAGACTATTGATCTGGGCCTTGAGCTGCGTGATGTACCGCTGAGCCTATGGACACAGCCGGTTACCCGGGTGATTCAGCGAACCTGGCACAGACTGAGCACAGGGCTGAGGGCCAGGCACGCCTGAGTGTGAGGGGTGACTTTGACAACTGTGACAATGGCCTGCCCTGGATTTTCCAGAGTCTACACTGTCCTGTGAAGGCCTCAACAAACATGCGCGTGCGCACACACACACATATACAATCTGATCTGCAACTGGCCTCTGGTGCCAACCGGAGAGGAATATAACAGCAAAATTAGTCTTCTCCCCCAAGCACCCAACTGACAACATTCAGCGACTGGATTTCAGGCCTGTCATCCAGCTGTGGTAATCGAGAGGACTCAGCTCAGTGGCAGGGGGAAGGAACTAGGTTCTGTTCCAATCTCTGAGGGACTTTGGGCAAATCAGGCTCTGAGCTATACAAGCCACATCATCCTCTTCCTCCTCAGCTCAACACAGCACCAGACTTTACCTCCAGTTTCATTTTCTCTAGCTCAGCCCGAAGCATGTCCACCTCTTTCTTTAAGTTTTCAATTTGCAGATCCCTGGGAATAAAAAAAAAAAAAAAAAAAAATGAGCCTCATTATGAGCCTGGAAAACGGCAGCTCCCTCTTCACATCAACTCACTGCCGTCCCCCTCACCTGTCATCCCGAACTCCGTTGGAGGGGCCAAAGGTCTGTTCAAATACATCCGACACATTCTGAAAAAAAAAAAGATGGCACCCAAGTTAGGGTCAGCCCCTTCAAAGTGCCAGACTGAGTCGGATTAGGCCTCGACAGCCTGGAAACCAGTGAAAGTCTGAGAAGGCAGCTGGGTTAATATGTTCTGCACACAAGTCATCAGTAAAGCCAGAGACAATAACTGCAACAAGTCCAATAAGCTGTCTGGGTGAAGGGAGCATAATTCATGCCACATTACTTCCCTGCCCTTCCCAAATCCCCACAGCCAACCCAGCCACATTACACAGAATGACGCCTGGCCTCAGCTGAAACCAGCCGTTCAAAACAAGGAAGAGGCAACCATGTGGCAGGAGGAGAGGAAGTGCCCCGACCCCGGTGGGTGTCCAGGGAGACTAACTATGCCAAGACAAACGTCTTGTCCTTCAGCACAGCTGCACAGATTTCCTGAAATGCTGCAGAAGTTACTCTATGTAGTGCAAAGAGTGAGTGACTCGCTCCAATTCCATGCTTAAGCAACACTTCTAGTTTTAGTGCCTTGGATAGGAGGCTAACACAGACCTTTAGCAGCCTAGACAGACTTTGTTTTTCTTGCCTTTCCAACACACCCCTGGGATGTCTCTCTGGGCTCCCACCTGCTGTTCCACTGGAGGAGCCGTACTGATCTCGATTAAGTTTTCTGGTTCTTCATCTTCCGGGGCCTCCTCAGGGATGACAACCACTGGCTTCACATGCTCTGCCAGGGCAGATGCCCGCAAGAAGTTAGGGGGGCTCTGTCAAGGCAACAGAAAACCAAACGTATTTCACCTGGCTGTGGTTAAATGAACTGCATGGTGCACCCAGAGTACAGCCCCAGCTGGAGTGCTAATTCAGGAGGGTACTGGGTGTTAGTGGATTAATAAGCCATCGTGGCTATGTTCTGTTAGTGCTTTTGTACCTCTGGGAATGGGAGAGAACCTGGTAGAACTCCAGTGGTTCTCACACGATGGCCTGTGGGCTACTGGCATCTGCAGAGCCTTTCCTGGGGCTCTCTGGAATTGAACACTTTGAGAAGCAGGCAGCAGGAGCAGACCCAATGAGAATTTCGCTCTCTCCTACAGAGTGGCCACAGAGTGAAAGAAGTGGGGAACCCCTGAAATAGGCAGCTCCCTTCCTGCTTCCCTCCCTGCCGATTCGCCAGTGTCTGATGCACTCACTGCTGCCTTCCTCTGAAAATCAATGGGAACATCAAGACACACTTCCAGTGTCTGGCATCCATCCTGCCATCAGACCAGCCAAAACGCCTTCTCTTGGGACGTGGGGCCAACTGGACACCACCACAATCACGGAAATTCACTGCTGAAGCTGAAGACTTCAGACCATTGAAATAGAGAGACTGGGCAGAGCTGTCCCATCCATAGGTCAGTCAGGGGCAGCCATCCCAGGCCCTGCACTTTGGGGGAAGGGGACACGGTGGCCTCCACAACTGCCCTATGGACTGGATAGTTTTGAGGGTAGCCCATGAGAACAAGGGATTACTTGAGAGGGGGCCTGTGGCCTGCAGCTCAGGTCAAGCCCTCCCACACTCATTGTGGCCATGGGAGCCACAGGAAGTGGAGCGACCTGGCTGGGAGATGGCAGTGGAATGGAACAGGCTGCTGTGTCGTTCCACTTCTCCTAGCTCCTGCCACAGCAGCAAGTGCAGGGGGGGCCCCAACCCCCCAGTAATTCCTGGGTCACGCCACTTGGGGGAAGGGTTACAATGGGGGCAAGAGAGGCCAGATCAGGATCAGGAAGAGGCTGGGTGGGGCAGAGCAGGGTGGGAAGAGGTAGGGTTGCCCCAGACTCCTCTTCACCCAGGCCCTTCTTCTCCTTAGGGACGGCCCTGAATGCAAGACACAGAATGAACTCCCGGAATTGCTGAGAGCAGCCTGTGATAGGCCGTCATTGCAGGAAGAAGTAAAGCTCAAGAGAAGCACCATTAGGTTTGAACTCCCTTGCTCTTGGGCTTTCAGGTGCATTTGGACACTGAAGAGCCCCGAGTTGCCTCTAATCAACTGAAAACAATGGGGTTTTCTACCCTGAAGTGCCTGGCGTGGGCTGCTGGCCTGAGCTGCTGGCCCACCTTGGTTCAGAGACCTCATTACAGCTCTAAGCATCCCCTGCAGTGCAGGCACATAACAGACGACTAGGCCTTAGGGGCAGGAGCTCTTGTGTTTTCATGTCTTCTATAAAGTGTCATGTTTGTTTCTGGTTCCTTGTCAAAAAGTGACTGTGCATGGTATAGGGAAGCAGATGATACCTCTGGTAGCCTGGGGATCTGGATGAGCCGCTTGAAGTACAGCATGTCCGAAGCCCTTTTAAAGAAGTTTTTGAGGCTACAGAGAAGAAAACAGAAGTCATCACACTGCGAGTGGTGGGCGTCTTGGAGAACGGAGCACTCAGAACAGCTGTAAGTCACTGCCCTGCGCTAGAGCTTCCTTTGTTACCTGCGGAACTGCTCATGGAATCGGTCTCGGTGACCTTGCAGCGTATCAGGCGGCAGACCTAGAGTAGTCAAGGAGATAAAGGAATTACCAACCCAGCAAGTGCTAAGTCAGCACACAGAGCATGCCACCACTCACTGCTTCAGCTAGGAAAGGAACTTTCCTTATACCTGATCCAACTAACCAGAAGAAAGTGCCCATGAAATGCTGGGTGATGGACATCTGAACACTCCAGAGAAACTGTACTAAAATGGGATCTAACCACAAGCTGCTCTTAACAAAATCCAGCCAGTCCCAGCAGTTTGCACATTTGGAGGTACAGTTCCAATGTTCCCTCTAATCTCTTCCATCCATGTGTGGATTTTTTCCATCCATGAGCAGAATACATTTTTTATGTGCAGCAAGACATGTGAATGTGCATCACCAGTGGAAACACAAACTTAGTGGTGGGTGCTCTACTAATCAGCTGGGCAGCATTTGACTCTCTCTCCTGAGCGGCCAGCAAGTGCTCAGCTTACAGGGAACACTTGCACAGTTTAGTTACTGATTCTTCAGTAGGAATCCAACTTGTTGCCTGTCAGATTAAAGTGACACTGGAATTCTGCTGCATACTACCCGAGTAATGGCTGCAGTTGTTGATAGCAATCATGATGATAGAATATGTTGCACTATTCAGGGGGATGCTATTTCTATTAATCAAGAAAGGTACATTTAATTAGGTTTGTCCATAAAAGCTTGGCTTGGAGATGTCCATTTGAGCCAAGCCTCGTTTGATCTCTTAATCCAAGGAGGAACATGATGCTGAAAGGAAACTGGGCTCTGTTTCTCTCACATTTCCTGGGAATGTTGAATACTCAGGTTCCCGAACTCCAGGTGAAATCAAACCCTTCCTCACTGCTCTCTGGGGAGCCAGTAACAAAGCATGCATGGCAAACAAGGACACTAGTCAAAAAGTCAGCAGTGGAAACAAGCGGACTATAGTTCACAATCAGAGCACATACTTTATAACCCTTCCATACACACAGCCAAGCCTGATAGTGTTACAGAGCTGTGGGGAAATGCAAACTGAAAGCTGATTGCTGAGACAGGTGCTCTGGGATTCAAGTGTGTCTTTACAGGTGGGGAGGGCTTTTAAGAGGGATCACAAACCAGGCATAGAAATGACTTGCTTAGCTCAGAACCACTACAGGCAGATCACTGCTTTAACTCAGTGCTGTAGGTGGTCAAGAATAGGGGATGGGAGGAGAGAGACAGGAGGGTTGGGGAGGTAAGTCCCAATACCACTCCCCAGCCCTTTTCTCCCAGCCCTTTTCACCCCTTTTCCAGGCAAGCTGGAAGGGGTGGAGAAAGTGGGTGGGCCACAGCCCTCTCAGGCCTACTCCTGCCTACGCATCTGCCTTAACTCTTCCAGCAAGAGGAACCTGAAGCTTCTCCCATGAAATCAAGCAAAATGGGCTCAGCGAGAGACCGTCGTTAAAGGAGGCATTTGCAAAATGCATCAAGGACGTGGCTCGCATTAATTACCTTAAGCCACTAGTTGGGGTTCAACAGTGTAGATGGGACCCACAGACCAGAGAACAAGGATCAATTAAAAGTTCATGTACAGAACTGGAGATGATCAATCACCTCCCAACACTCCCTACTGGGCAGCTGCATGTACAGGCTGGAGTCTGCTCCAGCCTAGAAACAGCTTTAAAATGCAGCCATTGCTAGTAAAATTCCAGCTGGTTCCTGACTAGTGTGCACCAGAATTTTTACTTTCAGAACCCTATTCTAACACTAGGCCACAGACACTCTACAGGGTTAAGTCAACAGCACAGAAAAGAGAGAGTACAGCCTGGACACTCATGCGAGAATCCACCTAACGCCTTGGCTGTAAACTAGCATGGTTCTGGTCTCAGAATGGACAGGGCCTGAAACAATGGGATATGGAAAACAACAGAGTCATAAGAGTCCAGGGTCAGAAGAGACCATTACCCCACCCTAGTCTGACCATCACAGAATTACACCCAGGTACTCATGTCCCTTGCTTCCATGGCCATATGGCTCCCCTGTCCTGGGGGTGCACTGACTTTAGCTATTAAGCACTGCCAGAAATGCTGGGGTGGAGAGGTGGCAGGGGCCTACGGGTGCCAACAGTACTGAAGACATTTTCATGCTGCACATACAAAGCCAGCTCAGTGTTATTAACACGAAGCCGTTGTGTGCTGGCATCTGCTAATGGTTTGAACCCAGCACTAGGGGAAGATGAGCCACAGCCACATGAGCTGCTGCAGGTGCAGCCTGCAAGTTGCAGAGGTGAGAGCGAGTTCAGAGGGTGCAGGGGCTGAGCGTCAGGAAATCATGTGCAGGGGGTGACTTACAGGAGTGGAGCTTGAACATTAACTTGACAGTGTAGTGATAGAGGTGGCTGCAGTCCTGGATCACCTGGATGAGAGGAGCCAGCCGGCACTGCACAGAGGACATCTGAGACACAGCCATGGCGGTGTTGAGCTGTCTGAGAACTGCAGGAGGAAGTGGGGTTAGCAATGGCTTCAGCTAGCAAGAGGTAAAGTTAAAACCAAGCTGCCCAGGGGGGTGTTCAGGCAGGAGGAAGGGCCTCACTGAGAGGCTGCTCTCAAACGAGGAAGGATGGCTGCTTGGTTAAGATACTGCGCTGGGACACAGGAGATCTGGGGTCTAATACCAGGGTGATCACAGACACCTACTGCTACCAGGAAGAATTGGGACCACAGGGCGAGATCTGCACAAGGAAGTTTCTACCCAGTGTCTGGTTACAGTGAGAAACCAGGGCAGCGTAGCTGGGATTGCCAGAGAGATCTTGGCTAGGGATGTAATAGAAGAACTGTTTAAACAGTTAATCAATAAGCCTGAGCTTATCAGTTACCATTAATGGTTACACACAGCTTCTGGGGAGCTGGCTGCTGCCCTGCGCTCAACATGGGTCGGATATGCAGGAGGTGGTGTGCACCGGAAGCTGGCTTAAAAGCTGGATCCTGGCACATACCAGCTCCTGGGGAGCTGAGTGCAGGCTCTGCAGTATAAAATTTATACTGCAGAGCCCGAAGCACGTAACTGTGTAGCTGCTGAGATTTTCAGTTGGTTACACAGTAACCTAAATAACTGCTTTTTAACAGCCCTAATCCAGGCTTGGTTTCATTCTAGCGAACTGGCATACGGGTAATCCTGACTGCACCTGGAGCTGGAGAGCAGTTTTGTGCTTCTCTCTTTGTTTACTCAACTTGTCCATGGGCGGAGTAGAGCGTGCTACCTGGATTACAAAACTTTATAATTAACTACAAAGTCCGCGTCTCTACCTATCACACGTGACCTGAATCCTCGGTTCCCATGCAAGGCCAGTACAGCTGAACTAGATCAGTGGGAGCAAAGCAGCTGCCCTCCTTGTGATGAGAACTTTCAGAGTTCTTCCTGCTAGTAGTGTGAATCACTTAGGAACTAGGCAGATTGGCACACATATTGAGACTGAGAGAAGGGAAACTCCACAGCATTATTCCCAATGCAAGACACCAGTTCTTTCACACACGGATCCATTTGCTCAGGTATTTCACCTCAAGCAGCAGCCAATATTTGATGCTACAAAAGGAAGAGGGGGCCAGTAACTAATTATGGGGGGCGATCATGAGGAAGGGGGTATAAGACACTCTCCTGCTCCATGCTGGAGTTGTCTCATGACCTGACCATGAGAGTAGATGGCTATTATTGTAGATTGTGTAACCACAAGTTGTCAATGGTCAGAAAACTGTTAATTTCTTTCCCAGAAATCCAGCCAGAATATTTAAATCCAACTTCCTCTGTGTTCTGATTCAACTATTTGTGAATATAAAATGGTGGCTTTAATTTCCTCTCAGCATAATTGATTCATTTATAACCAACTTGGAGGAGACAGTAAGAGAATCAAGTGTTTCAGTCACTTGGGAAGTTAACACTATTAGACTATATTAAGTTTCCAGTCCCCTCTCCAGCTGCACGTTTCTGGCTGGTAAAAAAAAAAAAAAAAAAAAAAACACAAACAATCATCAAAAATTCTTTCAGAATGAGACGAGGCAAGTAGGCCTTGCTGTTCCCTCTTGCCGAGTCCTTCAGCTCTCAAAGAGGAGATCTCAGAAAGGAAAATGAATATTTATAAAGAATACATTACTGACTGAAGTCTCCGGTTTATGGCAATAGCAGCTTTGTGTAATGCATGTAATTAATGTCTTCTTATCAATGAGCAATAAAAATACATCCTTTCTGAGCAGCACCACACATGGTTTGTCCTCCCTCAGAACTAATATAGGGTTGCTACAAGCAGTCAGATATCTTCCCCAAATTGGCCTGTTTGAACGGTTGGAGTTATAAAAGAACGAAACTGAGATACAGATATAAAAGGTTAACCAGTTACCTGGTAAGCATTAGCCTTACTGGCATGCTTACCAGGGTAACTAGTTAACCAGAGGGCCAGGCCAACTGGAGCAGCTCCCCCTGCACTTGCAGCAGGCCCAGCCAGCAGGACCCTGGCCATGGGGGCTCCTCCCTGGAGCAATCCTACTGTTGGACTCCAGTTGCTCTGCACCAGCCTTCGGTTAACTGGTTACATGATTAAAATTACATCGTTTAACCTGTTCACATTTTGAATGGGTATTTATATCCCTACACTGAGAGACTACTTTAAAAACCAATGCCTCTCATCATTACCTGAGGAGAGACTAGATCTTATCTTGATGTCTTACTGAGATGGGAAACGAACACCCATCAGCCTGGGGCACGGAGAAAATACCCAACACAGTAGGGGACAGCTGAGCACATTGCTTACCTGACTCTGTGAGTCTGAGTTCACAGTCCATGTAATCAAACATCTCCACTGTGAGCTGAAAGCTGAAAAAAAACAAAAACAAACAAATGAAAATCAACACCCCAACATGTTACATGAAGCACTAGCCCTGGATCAGCATAGAAACCCTTATTTTAAAAGATGCTGAAGTATTGTGCAGCACGGTGTTGTGAGACATCTTCACAACACTGTCAGCTGTGCTATTCAGACTAAGGGTGTGAATGGTTAAACAGTTACCCAGGAGCAGCCTGCCACAAGCAGAGGGGCTGCTCTAGCCCTGCCAGCTCCCAGCCCTGCATGGGGCTGGCAGAGCTCCAACCCCGCACCTGCCTGTGGGCTGACATGGCCCCTTCCCGCTGCCAGCAGGGTTGTTCTGGCCGAACTGGAGCGATCCCCCTGCCCGCCCCTTCTTTAATCAATGAACTGGTTAAACGCTACTTTTAACCAGTTAACCAATTAAATGGGATTTTACATCCTGAGAGAGGATTACTACAGAACTAGATATACCCCTTATTGCAGTGTTGTCTTTGGGATGGAAAGCATTCCTGCAATGCTAACACACATTTCTCCTCTACCCCTGGAGAAGCAGTTACAGTATTACTACAGCACTGTCTGCCCTTTCGTCAAAAAATACTAAAGCCTCCTACAGTCAAGGCACGGTGGCAACACAGAGTAAGGCGCAACATGTGGGGCCATGACACAGCAGGTTGTCGTCTCTTTCCCCCAGCCCCGGTGCACAGTATGTTCTATGGTCACCCACTAGACACGCTCACTAGGACCCAAGATGCTGCAGAGGGTCAATGCTTCCATGGAGAGATCAGATTCTCCCTCTGACCTGAGCTTGCATCTGGACTGGTCTATCAACTGGCTCCCTCGCTACAATAAGCAAGTCACCTTCTGAGAGTTCCACAACAGAATAAGATAAGGTTGGGAGCAACGATCTCCTGAATTCTTTTCCATTAATATGTGCATTAAATTTTGTTCTGTACACTGAGGCATGTGCAGATGTGCACCACCCATAGAAACACATGCTGTTAGCTGCTGCCCTGCCAGCTGTGGGTGCTCTGCTAATCCACTGGGGAGCATGTGAATCTCTCCTGAGTGACTGCCCAAGCACTCAGCTTGCAGGAAATAGTGGTTGAAGTGAAGCCACTGGGCTTTTTTTCATTGCACACAGAATAAGAGAAAGTCAGCCACTGGCCCCCTGGGGACTTCTAGCAAGCAGTTATCTGGGCATTCTTATCATGGGATCATGGCTGCTATCTGCCTAACAGTTGGGCTTTGGTACTGGGATCACAGAAGTCAGAGGTAGATAAATGGAATGTATCTATTGGGCCATCAAAACAAAACCTCCCATCCCAGCTTGTTCCTGACAGTGTCTCCTCCAAAGCTGCATGCACTCTTTTTGCCTCACTCCCATTTATGAACCCTTGTATTGCTATATTAATCTATCTGGCATTTGACTCCAACACAGAGCAATCTGAACTGCAATGAGTGTTTTATGGGGTATTTCATTAGCAGGGTGCACCATTTATTAATAGTGCTCAGGACAAAGAGTCATTATGCTTGACAGAACATTTTAAATACCTAAAAGGAAAACTTACATGTTATTCACATCTGTCCCGGCAGCCTTTTCTAGCACCTCATCCGTCACTTCTAGGCCTGGGGGAAACTCAGGATGCTTCAAAAAGAAAACCCTTCATAAATTCAGTAGCATTTTTTATGGCTGGTCCCATACCTCCAGGGGCAGACACATAAGTACATTTCAAGCTAAGATCCCAGTGGAATCATGACATCTAGTATTCACCCAGGCCTCAGAACAGTGTCAATTCAACAAATAAGAGAAACAGAACAGCAGCTTTACAGCAAAGATTGGTAAAACGTTGGGGGGTGGGTGCGTGGGAGGAATTACCTTTAGGTGAAAGGATATCTTGGTGAGTAGAAGTTTGGTATAAATATTCACAAGCTGCCCATATCTGTCGTGCAAGTGCCCCTGCCAAGGAATATCGGGAAAACATTACAAAACTCGTGGGCGACACTACATGTTCCTCTTCCCACCAAACTGGACAGGATTCAGTGGACAAAGAGGAGTGACTCCAAACTTTGGCCCAGATCTTTTATTGGTGTATATAGGTGTAGCTCGGCTCAAAGGAGCCCTACTGAGGCTATGTCTACACTAGGGGGCTTTATCGGAAAAAGGTATGCAAATTGCACTCCGCAGTTTGTGTGTCTTTTTCTGATAGTTTTTTTGGAAGAGGCTTTTCCGAAATTTGGCCCATTTACACTAGGCCAAATTTTGGGAAAAAAAACCCTCTTTTGGAAGAGCTCTTCTTCCTCATGGGAGGAGGAAGACAGGGCTTCCAAAAGAGCGTGTCTGCTCTTCCGCAAAAAAAAGTGGAAGAGCAGACACGTTCCCTGGATGTGGCAGAGTTTTTCCGGGATACCTCTGGTATCCCAGAAAAACACTGTAGTCTAGACATAGCCTGAGTTATACCACCTGAAGATCTGGCCTTTAAAGGATCAGGAAGAAAAATGTAATTGCAAGCAGAGCAGGGTGGGACGTCACATGCTTTTAAATATAGCTCATTAACAAACACAAAACCACATTTCTAGTCCAATCAGGAAGAGAACTTGTTGGCTTAGTTCCAAAAGGTAAATCACTTCCAATCCCCTGTTGAAAGTGGAAAAGACTTCCATTGTATTCATGAATCATGATTCAAACATGAGAGTAGTATGGACAAATTTCAGTTTAGGCAACCATATTTATAGCTTACCTACCCTCCCCTGACACTGCCTTCCCTAATTCTCTCCTACCATCTTTTGCAGTGTCAGGTAGATGCAATAGTCTCTCCCACCTCCTGTCCTGAACTCCCAGAAAGCTCCTGTGTAACAGAAACACCACCACCATCCCACCCTGCATGGCATTCACTCCTCAAGACAGCCACATTTCATCTGCAGGCGAAGCAATCCACGCTACTTCAGAATTACAGCTGGGCAGTAAGGTGGGGGTTAAATATTTCTGTGGGACCCAACTACCCCCCCAACCCTTTGTTCAGAAATAAAACACAGAAGCTCAGAAATAAAACATTTATGGTCAGACCTGACCAGTCCTCCCCCCTATATACTTCCCCAGATACCTGGAGAGAAAGAGAGCTCTACCCCCTTTTTAATGGGAGGCTTTCAGTGGCCAACGTGGTTGTGTTGCAACTCACCCACAGGTCTCCTGTCTCACGGATATTACTCCGATATCTTTGACAGTCTTGAAGAACCTGGGGGGAAAGTCAGAGAAGTCAGACATGCAGCTGTGGTGCTCAAGAGTATAGGGGTGGGGAGGAGGGCAAGAAGAGGATCAAGACAAGTTTGACCTGAGCTGCTGCACCCAAGCTTAAGTCTACAACCCCCTCCCATCTCCAGTTGCTGTACTGTACACATCTGGATTTGTTATTGACTCTTGTGCTGGCCTATTGCGAGAAACCAACCCGGATGGAAATTCCAGGGGAAATTTTTAACTTGTTTCAAGTGGCAAAAGAGTTTTTAAAAGGAGGAATGGCTCTAATGGCTTCCAGTCCTCTAGCAGAAACCAGGAACGGATCCCAGGTGCCCACAGAAAGTGGAGACCAAGCTGACTGTTGGTTCTAAAAACAATGGAATTGTTCAAGAAAGAGCTGTGTACATTCCCAAAGGATCTGTTACAACAGAGCACTTTAAACACAATGGCACATTTTTGGAAGCAGGTCTAGTGGTTAGAGTAGGGATCTAGTAAGGAAACCCAAGTGCCAGTCCCTCTTCCTTGGGCCAGTAACAGACTTGCTGTGACTTGGTTTCCCCAACTATGAGACAGGAATAATGACACCCACTTTCATCAAGTGCTTTAAGACCCACTAGTTAAAAGCCCTGCAAATGCCTATGTGGAATTATCATGGGTGGTTGCTTTGCTCAGTATGTATTAAATAGAATATAGTGAAGATTAACAATGTTTTTGGAAGATTGATTGAATCAATATCTAGCTAAGGCTTTTCCTAGGTGCCTTTCACCTTGGTATCCAACTACTAAGCTAGTGATCTATGTATTTAAAACCCAAAGCGGTATTATCTCTCAGCACATTCAGCCTAACAATATCCCCTGTATCAGCCTGCAATCTGTAGGAAGAGGCCACCTGAGCTCACTGCTGCATTCCAAACCCTGTTAAAACCAGCAAAGGGGAGGGGGTGTTACTGGAACAGGAGACCCTTTGGCATTCACGGACAACACAGCTGATCACAACTAGGCCTCACCAGTGAATTGTGGCCTTGTATTCGCTGGAGGGCCTGGCACCACTCTCCAGGAAGCGGTGCATGGAGCAACGAGGGAGGAGAGCTCTGGAATCTATGTGACGTGAACATTAATGATCCTCACTGGAGGAGTGTGTCAAACACACAGCAGAGGGAATTCTGCAGCTGAAACACATCGGTAAAGGCTGCAGCCCACGAAGGCTTCCTCAGTCACAGAAAAGCTTACCTCAGCTGCCCAGACTGTAAAATGTTGCTGGGCCAGCCAAATATGCTTACTCTTATTTCTGACACCTCTCGTCCCTCTGCCTCTCCAAAATGTTTCTGCCAGTTGGGTGCATGATCAGCTATGATAGCAGAAAGTACCGCCTTTCCATCAGCCAGCTAGAGGCATCAGATTGCAGCCTGTCTCTCTCATCTGCCAGCCTCTTCTTTGCACTCAGAGTGTGGCCTGTTCAGCCTCAATATTTATTTCACTCAAAATATTAATGGGAGGAGGTGTAAAAATACCTAGTATACTTTCCTAGCTTGGCTCCCAACATATTATAGCTGTTACTTACACAGATAACATGCTGAGCTAGATTTTTCCCATGCGCAATTACTTAGTGGAGAGTGTACAGGACTGGGAGCCAAAAGCCCTACGTTCTACTATTGGGTCTGCCATTGACTTGCCACGTGCCCTCGAGCAAGTCACTTTACCTTTCAGTGGCTCAGTTTCCCTCTCTGTGAAATAGGGAGTAAGAAAGGGCTCCTCCTGTGTGACAGACTTTGAAAGACATGCTCTCGCTGTGAACGCAGAGCATGTGATTAGTAAGTGGAAGGAAAGGAGACACTTACATTGCGGTGGCCATCTCTTAGGACTTTGTGCAGAACATGGCAGAACTTCCAGCTGAGGATGGAGCTGCTGGGCAGGGGGAGGCCGATAGCGTAGGACCAGAAAGTAAATGCTCCTTTCTCATGATGAGTTCCTAGGATAATTCCTTTGCAAATGTCAAGGCTAATCAAGCAGGTACAAACTCAGGCCAGCCATTCCAATCAAAGTACTCATTATCTATGTTTCCTTTGTCTCAATCAGCTTCTCATTACAACACTCATCAGAAGAGCCAGGGTTCGGATGACTAATCACCAATTTATGTTAGATTTTCTTTTTACAAAGGGGTTCCAGCCGACAGCACACCCAAATGCCAAGTTACAAGTAGTGGGACATCCAATCACAGCCCCGTGTCCTTGCAAGCAGCCGAAAGAGCAGAACTGGTCTTGCCATTTTATTTTCCCTTTGCCTCACCCCTCTTTTTGCTTTGACATACCCAGCTCTGATGTTCCCTCTAATTTTTTTCATCCACTTGTGGAATAAGTTTGTTCTGAGCACCAAGGCGTGTGCAGGAGTGCACTTCTAATAGAAACATAGGCCGCCAGCTGTGGGTGCTTGGCTAATCAGCAGGGCAGCATTTGACTCCTGCATGGCCTCCAAACCACTCAGCTTACAGAGAACACTGTGGCAGCTCCTTCTCTGTCAGAGAATGTTTGAAAATTATTTTTTGTTCTCTCGCTTCTAAAAGTGCTGCACTTTAACAGACTGCAGCAGAGACTGAACATGCAGCGTGCCAGCCCACATCAAACCAATGGTCTGTCAAGGCCAGTCCTATTCCCAGCTGCAGCCGATACCTCAAAGGAAGACATACCTCCACTCCATCTGTCCCACTCCCCGAAAACACCCTCATCTATTGGCAAATTCCTTTCTGATCCCTAGGATAATTAAAAGACACCCCAAAATTGGGAATCGTGTGCTGATGTGCAGGACAATCTGGCCACGAGATTTCAAAGCTCCAAATCTGGTCACTGTGCTGGGCTCTGAGAAGCATGGGCCACCAGGATGGCTGAGGAAAAGGATACTGCGGGCGTGTTTCTCTTTCACTGGCGCTTCTTGTGTATTGATGGCTTTGCTGATGCTAATAGCCTGTGCAGGGAGAAGAGAGGAGATAGAGGCAGAATCAGCAAAATCCTTCACTGCTTAAAGCATTACAAAGGCAATTTCCCCTCTGGATATTCACATCTCCACTCAAATGCTATGACAAGCAATTTATTCTTTTTATATACCCCTGCTTCTGTAATTTCCACTCCAGTTTCTCTGATGAAGCAGATTTTACCCACAACAGCATACGCCCAAATAAAGCTGTTAGTCTAAGGCTGAATGGTTGTAATGAATGTTGCAAACAAAAGATGCTGTATACACTGGGAGCATTATCAAATGCTCCGTACGGCCAGGTAATGCTCAGTGAATGGCAAGAAGGATCCAGAAATAGACCAGATGCCTGAGAATTTTTTTTTCTGGACTAGCAATGTTGACAGAAACATCAAGAGTCTCTACAGTGTTGCAGGACTCATCTCCTCATCCCCACTGTACAGACAGGGGAGGGAGGGCACAGATCAGTTTTGGTCTCACATTTAACGAGTTCTGTGGTTATAGTGTGAAAATCCAGTCTCTCTAACCTAGTGGTCACCAACCAGTAGATCAGGATCTAGTGGTAGATCTTGGAGCCTTTGACAGACGATCCTGACTGGTTTAGCCGGGAGGCTGTCAAGGGCTGGTACTTCATCTGTCCCACTCAGCACTGTCGTGCTGCTCCTGCCCTCTGCCTTGGAGCTGTCCCCTCCACCCCCAGGAGCCTCTTGCTTGCTGTGCAAAGCTCAGGAAGAAGAGGAAGGGGGTGCTGATATCAGGGTGCCCCTCCCTCCACCCTGTATCCCATCTCCACAGAGCAGAGTGGGGGACAGGGATGGAAAGAGTTTGCTGGCTGCTTTTGGGAGTGGTGCAGGGCCAGGGGAGGGGTGAGCCTGCCTTAGCCCCCAGCACCATCACCCGGAAGCCACCTGTGGTAAACGGTGCCCAGCTGGAGCCCGCATTCCAAACCCAGCCCCAGTCCTGAACCCTTCCTGTACCCCAAACCCTTGCCCTAGCCCTGAGTCCCCCTGCACCCAAACTCCCTCCCAGAGCCTGCACCCTGCACCACTCCTGCACCTCCTAACCCTAACCCTGCCCCAGGCTCAGCTCAGAACCCCTCCCACACTCCAAATCCTTAGCCCAAGACCAGAGTCCGCAGCCCCCTTCCCCGCATCATAACCCTCTGCCTCCAGCCTGATAAAAGTGAGTGAGGGTGCGGGAGGGAGAAAGGATGGAGTGACCATGGGTGGGGCCTTGGAGAGGGGGCAGGAAGGAGGCAGGGCAGGAGTGTTTGGGTTTGTGGTGGATCCTGGATTGCACTTAAATTCAAAAAGTGATCTTATGCTTATAAAGGTTGGAGACTACTGCTCTAACCTGAGACCCAAGATGCCTCATGCCTTGATATCCAAGCATTAAATTCTCAGTGTTTCCTTTATCACTTATTGACGTGTTGCTCAGGACATCTCAAACGATTTATTTTCTACCTGCAGTCTCATCTTTGCAGCTGAAAACCATCTGTAATCCTGCCTTGTACATCACTCACCCAAGGGATTCTAGCATCTGAATTTGGGTGGCAAGTTGATGAGAGCAACAGACATTCACCATGGCTGCTATGAGCCTTGTAAATATACCAGACTGCATTTTCTCAGCAATAACTGAGAGAGGTGTCTACAGAACAAACACGCTTACGCAGCAAGATGCCAATTTCAGAGTTGTTTGTCTAACCATAACAAGCCTTTGAATGTTTATTTCTTTTCACATGGGAGGTGAGGTAATATCTTGCATTGGACCAACTTCTGTTGGTGAAAGAAACAAGCTTTGGAGCTACACAAAGCTTTTCTTTTCACAGATTTGATGTCATTTACCATATTTACATCAATCTCTTTTGTAGTTTGCACTCCTCTAACATTTGGAAAACAGGCCACAAATAAGTATGGGAGTAGCCTCTGCCACACCCATTCCAAAGAACACAATGTGTGTAGAACAATGTGATTGAAGTAGCAGCAGAAGTAATGAAAGTAATGCTGATTGCAATCTTTATTAGGTGGATGAACTATGCCTTAAAGAATCTAAACACTTTCAACATGCCCCCATCTAAATCTCACAGTTCTGCTCTGAAGACTGACCCTATAAATAATGCCATCCATTTATATTGGCTCTCAGTGATTCCAAATCAAGATATACTCCACCTACAAGTAAATAATTTTGTTTTTGTTTTTAATTTTTCCTAATTCCCTATCCTGCAAACTCATCCAGGGCTTTCTTCCTTTTGGCATGACCAATAGAAATCAGACTCAATTCTAGCCTCAGCCACTTCTATGCACCCTCATTGTCTTCGGTGAATTTCCATAGGTGTAAGGGCTCAACCCTGTAATTAGATCTTGGTGAATAATCCTCCCAATGGTGCCAGAACAGACTCTTGCTCTCTCTCAATGCTACATTGACTTCACAGGGCTAACAGAGGGTAAACCAGCCACAGCCCACAGATGGGATACCCACCTGGTGATATATTAAGGTGCCACTTTTACATTGTCACTTTTCAGGGGAGAGTTGCACTTTAAATGAATTATGACCCTAAGAGGATGCTGATCATATAAAGAGCAAGCTTTCTAATCATGGTAGAGCAGCCATAAACCAAATGGCCAGATTGAAAACATTCCTGTAAATTTCAATCCTTATCAGTGTTTCCTCTGGCTTCCTCTTGGAGTTTCCGCTTGTTGTCTCAGAGATTCAACGCTGCTGCAAAGGCAAGGCTGTGGTTTTACAGTGTGGATGGATTTTCAGGAATGGAGGTGCATTGATTTAGCATAAAGGCACCCAGGACTTGAGCTGAGATCCCAAAATGAGAGAGAAGCATCTCAATAGGCACCATTCCCCACCTCCCACAAAGACAAAAGGTTATTTTGTATCTGGGGTACAAGGAATGGGAATGGGGAATCTGGCTAACAAGATGAAGAGGTGAAACACTTGTCATGAGAAGCATTGGATGCACCATTCATTGCAAAGGTTGGCACTCTCAGCATAGCTTTGAGATCTCATCATAGTCGAGGCTCAGTCCAGTGTACCACTCCTCTTGTGGGCCCACTCTAGGTTCTGCTGAAATTGTCAACAAGAACCTGTTTGTGTGACTTCTAGCACGTGGCGAGACCTGTCCTCATTTTACTGGCTTCAGCTTTAGGCAAGATCTTCATTCAGAGTTAATTCAGGTGATCAGCACCCAAGTCTAGCCTGGATGTAAGTGAACATACTGCCAATCAGACTCAGATTACTGGATCTATGCTGGCGCTGCCTTCACTGTGAAAATGTAACCCACACACCTACTGGGTGTGATGCACTGTCCCAGGGAGTTGCACTTAGTTATAGACTAACCCGGCTATGCCTCTGAGATACTTAGAGAAAGAATGAATGTGCTCTACAGCTTTAATTGAGAGCTAGCTAGTTTTTAAGCATTAGAGGCTCATGTACTAAGCTCCAGAGGACACAGGTTTGCATGGTCCTTAGCACTGCAGTAAGCCAAGTTCTTTTCCAGTGACTTGTGAGAGAATGTGAATCTTTCTGGGCACATGGGATGGAGAGGTGAACAGCAGAAAGGCACTGGAGAACTATCAGCTGATTTAGCCTGTGTCCTCATCCAGCCAGTGCCAGATGTATGCACAAGCTAAGTCAGCTACAGTTTGGGGCCTCTAAATAAAAAAATATTACTAGTTTTTAGTTGCAGCCTCACCTATGTGCTGTTATATATGCAAATATAAAACTTTAGTATTTCTATTTTCATTGACCTTTCTGTTAATAGAACACACTTTTTTTTGGTAATGCTATAGGCCTCTGAAATTTGACACAGCTTAAGGGCCTCAGCATGTCTTAATCTGGCCCTGGTGCTCACCACAAAGTAGTCAGGTTACCAGCCCAAGTGTAAACAGCATCAGAAATTTAGCCTATGAGCCTGGGCAGGCCAGCTAGCATGTCTGAAAGCACCCCCACACTCAGGAAAGCATGAGATTATGTGAATGGGTGACAGATCTGGGGGTAATGCCCAAGGAAGAGGCCACATTAACTCTGCAGTGAAGACCAGCCCTTAGTTTCTCACACTGCTGTTAAAAGAGAAAGGCTGCTCCAGGAGTCCTAAAATGACCACGAGTTAACAGAGTCCGGGAGCATGGCAGAATTACATTCTCTCCAGCAGCACTACAAACCTTAACAACCACACTCCAAGCCTCCTTCCAAAGCTAAGGCAGGAACATCCCCTCCCTCCTACTCCCATTTCCCTAAACCTCTGACTGACACATACACCTCTTCCTACTTGTAATGAGAGCTGGGAGAACGCACTGCGAGGGGAGTAGCCACGCTACACCATTCAGAAACAGCCTGATCCCTAATGCGGCTATTACTTGCTGCAGAGAGAAAAAACAATGAGCCACAGGGCAAAAGTGATCCATGGAGAGGCAGCACATGTGACACCCCTGCTCAGCTGGGAAGATGAGACCCTTTGCTTCTCTACAGAAGAAGGAAGCTCACCACAGGCAGCCTCATAGCAGTTCAAATCCCAGAAGAGGCCCAGTCCTGTCATGGGTGCCTTTTTGGCCAATGATGGGAACTGAAGCAGGGAACATCTGGGCTAAAAGCACGAGTCTAAGCAGGGATGGGCAAAGGGCCCTCTGCAGGCTGGATCTGGCCCACCAAGCTGGTGGATCTGGCCCGTGGCCGCCCCGCCACTCCCCCACCCTCAGGCCAATCAGGGCCTGGGAGCACACAAAGTCTCTGCGTGCTGGAGGTGCGCAGTGGCTAGAGAGTTTTAAGATTGCCAATGTGTCTCTCTAGCTGGCGCAAAGGCGAGGAGACTTCGCATGCTCCCCCGCCTCAAACCCTGATTGGCCTGGGGGTAGGGGGAGTGCACAAGGTCTCCTCCCAGTAGGCGCCTAGAGGGAACCGCCAGCTGTTTCAAAACAGCTGGCATTTCTTTCAAGGGGGTGGGGCGGGGAGGAAGACTTCCCCAGGCCAATTGGGGGCCGAGCACAAGAAGTCTCCTAGCCCTGCACCATCCTTCCGAAGCCCCACCCCTTCCGGGGTGGCCCAGGTCCACTTCAGAAATTTCTGAAGTGGCCCCTTTTAATAATTATTGCCCACCCCGGTCTACAGCTTACAAACCTGCAGGCAGAGTGCTGTAACAGACTTACACCCCCTGTGGCTCAGGGCCAGAAGGCAGACAGTCTCACACACACAAAGCCCCTTCATTCAAAACCCCAAATATGGGCCAGCTTCCCCAAAAGGCTGTAGAATCCAAGACAAGATTCAAGCTGATTGGATGCATTTACAGACTGGCAAATACTGATTTCTGTATATTCCTCAGAGGCACACAATTTCCTCCCAGTGGGAACAGAGAATTCATCTCCAAAGCTTGCACTGCCTTTTAAGTCTATGATGTTATACTGCACACCCCCTAAGGCTGGGTCTGCATGTTTGAGGGTCTCTAGGAAACATACAGAGTCTGAAGTTATGACTGTCCATAGCCCCCTCCATGTAGAGGCCTCTTTCAATTTCTACAAGCCTGACCTCATTTCATACAGACATCTAATGTGCCATTTAGATTCTAGGAACCAATGCTGCAGCCGAACTGTATAAATTAATGAAGCTATATCTACTTGGAATGATGTACCATTAAACGTGAGGAACAATTAACCAAAAGTACAACCACCTGTAAGGCTTCCAAGCACAATCTTTAAAAAGTCCGTGGATTTTATGGTCCTCCTCAACCTCTTCTTTTTACAGATCCCAGTTAGTGAAAACAGTTGTGCTTTCCTTTGTTTGGACTCAGGAGCAGCACAGCTCAACCTGAAGTTCTTGGTTAACTCTGACTGACAGGCCCGAGTGGAGTGAAGTACGACTGGTGTGTCCTGAGGCAGAGAAGGAATGGCTACTAGCCTATGAGGAGTGGCTGTATCTTCTGGCCGTCTGAAGGTGGTAAAAACCATTTGTTATTACATGAGGGGGCTACACAGCTATTACTCTCTGGTTATTGAGGGGCCAAGAGGCATTCTCCGCTGCCTCAAGGCAGCAAATGCTATTTCAACAAGACGGCAGAAGAAGCCTTAGCCAGCTCCCTGGCAGTTTCCATCTTCCTACCAGCATCGCCTTCTGCACGCCCTGGGTTACATGCCAGCCAGCCACTTGTTTCACCCTTCCTCTCTCTTGCAGACATCGTGTGGTGGGTATACCACACACTGGAGCAGGCAGTCAATTTCTAGGAGGCAAGGCCAGGCTCCAGAGCCTGCTCACCCTGCAGAACCAAATGGCAGGGACGGAGCCCAGAAGACCCTTTCCCCCACTACTCCCAGCCCTAGCTGAGCAGTCTAAGGACAGGACTGTCTGCCTGAGGACACCTGACAGGTATCCCTCAGCGTTCTGGTGATAGTGGACCCTGCAGTGTTGTCCGGCTACTCTCAGGTGGGCAGTGGGCCCTGCAAGACCCCAGAAGCGAAAGCAATGAACAGAGGGAACCCAGAGAGCAGTCAAGAGGCACCTATGAGCCTAATGCCCCAGGCAAACATGCTGGGAAGTTTGACGTGGAAGGAAATATGGGTTGTATAACCCAGTCCTTCCATCACATTGGCCAGAGTAATGGAGCAGCCAACTGCCATGGAAAGCAGCCTGCTCAGCAGACAGGCCTGAGCTTCAGTGTTTGGACCCAGATCAGAACTTCCCCAATGTTTGGGGGTTTCTGGATCTGAGGTTTTAGTTCATCCCCTTAGAGAAAGGGGGGAGACAACCACATAGATCTGAATTTTACGGGTCAGTGAAGTGGCCTGATTGTCACAGGATTGGTGCGTCTCCTCAGCCCCTACAATTGACATAAGAGATGTTTGAGGTAGGGTTGCCAGATGGTTGAAACAAAAATACCGAACACCCCCCCGCCCAAAAAAAAAACCACACTGGGAAAAAATTCTGTTGAAGGGGAAAAAAATAAAATTAAATTAAAATAAAACAGCATTAAAACAGCATGTCCCCTTTAAGAATGAGTGCAGGGATAGGAACAGGAGAGCAGTTGAGCACTGAAACCCAGGGGGAAGGCTTCCCCTTGGTCAGCAGCCATTTTGTGCCTGCAGCCTTGCAGAACCAGGTAAGCATGGGGGCTGGGGCTGAGGGTGTTGGGAGCTGGGGGAGGGCCGGGCACTGAGTGTTTGTAGGGTTGCCAGGTGCTCAGCATTTTCGCTTCCTGGCCAGGGAAAAATTCAGAAAATACTGGACATTTTAGGTGTCTGGTATTCTCTGATTTTTTTTTACTGGACAGGAGGCAAAAATACCGGACTAGTTTGAGGTAAAAAAGCTCCTTTGACCACTGACTCCCTCCTTCTCTCCGATGTTCTCCTTGAGAAGAGGAACATTAAAAGGGTAGAAGCTGCTGCCAGCTCCTTCTTTGACAGGCACAGCCAGGACATTCATTAACTGATTTAGAAACAGAGAGTTTAGCAATGGGGCACTTAAAACCCAGTAGTCCAGGGCTCCTAAGGATGCGCTTGAGCTGAGGAATTAACTTGGCTTGTTCAATCCACCATGGACATTTAATTTAATAGCATACCCTCCCCCTCAGCTCTAGGAAAGCATAGAGAAGATGGCCCTCTGTTTACCTCAACTGCAAAGTGAAGAACCTCAAGGCCTCACATGCAGAGTCGCAAACTCACCCAAAATGTGGCAGTGCCTAGCTAGGAAGGAGGGCAGGGAATGGGACTGGCTCAGACCCAGCTGCAGAAGCCACAGCCATGCTGGAGCTGAATCACTGCCCCTTCTAAACAGGATTCTTTAGCAAACTGACAGGCTGAGGAGGAGACTTCACTGAAGCATGACATACCCTGCCGAGGCAGTCACCCATCTCCAGACTGCAAACACCACAGCTGTATGTTTAATGGGCAGATGCCAGAGCAAATACAACAGAGCCAATCAGCAAGGGAATTTAACTGGGCAAGGTCAGACTACGCACAGAACAAACCTCAGCTTCAGCATACATTACGCCTAGGTCACGCTCCCAGAGCGCCTGTACACAACACAGCCCAGTCCTGAGCACAGTGAGACTCTGTTACATTTCACAGGACGCTGGTGTTTCCATGCAGCAAGAGCCAGAGGCATTTTCATACCATGTGAGCGTAGGATAATGGGTGTGGGGACTTGGGAATAATTCAGCTTGCTATTAAAGGAACTGCTCGGGGGAAAGAAAAAAAAAAATCATGACTTCATGATTAGGTTACTTGCTATTTATAATTGTTTCCAAGGTCATTGGCCCTTAAATATCAGGCACACCTGGGGAGATGAACGCCTTGCTTCATTCAATTACTGCTGTTTCAGCATGCCATGAGGCTGCATCACATTCTCCCCGCTTGTAACTCTCATGTCTGCAGTGACAAACCAAGCTAGAATCCCAACCAGAGAGACAGAGGCCTAGAAAAGAACAGGCCTTGATTGCAAGCACAGGAACTCAGTACTGAAACAGGAAGGCTTATAGGACGAGTGGGGAAGCTTTTTGGGGTCTGGGGCAGCTGACCCACAGAAAAATTAGTGAGGGCCCCACATAAGTGAGAAGCAAAACAAACAAACAAACAAACCCTCATTGACATGGCCCCTGACTGAGAAGCAGAAAGACACTCCCCATATTCCCCTCACACACCAGAGTCTAAGGGGGTCCCAGCTTACCAGATTTTGTCTGCTCCAGTCCTGTGGTGGGGGGCAGCAGAGAGCTGGAGTCCCAGTGCGAGGGAGGGAAGCCTTGAGCCTCAGGGGCCAGATCCAGGCAAGCCATGGGCTGCATCTGGCTCTTGGACCTTTAAGTTCCCCACCACTGCTTTATAGAAACACTAGTAGCACTCTGCCACCCATCAGTAGCACACTAGTCCAGAGTGGGTTCATCATAGTAACATAGGTCTGGGGCCAGAAGCTCCTTCTTTGAAGCAGGGACCATTTTGTACAGTGCCTCACACAGTGGGCCCTAATCCTTACTAGGGATGTGAAAGGTTAATCGGCAAGCACCACCCTAAATAGGTAAGGCTTACCAGTTCCAGTCAACCCTAGGAGCTGGAATAGCTCCCTCAGCCTGGGGGCTGCTCCAGCCCTGCAAGGCCCACCAGAGACAGGGGCTGCTACAGGCAGCCGGAGCAACCCTTGTTCATAGCGGGCCCAGGGTTACATGCTGGCTTCCCGGGAGTGGGACCGATGGGAGCGGGCATCCCTGCTCCTGGGGAGGCTTCACCGTGGGCTCTGCAGGATGAAGTTGATTTAAGCTTCATACTGCAGTGCATGTAACTACTGAGATTTTTTCGGCAGTTACACAGTTACCTATTTAACCGACTTTTTGCATCCCTAATCCTTACTGGTGCCGCTGGGTGCTATTGCAGTAAAAGGACTGCTGCTTTACAAAATATAGCCACCTGGGGTTATTATAATACTGTGGAGCCACAACTGTATTATACCATGGTCCCGTCCACACAGAGGCAAAACTGTGTTCTCATTGCAATGCTGGTATGAAGTATTTGTAGCGCACCATAAAGACACCTGCCATTCTGCAAAGTTAGCGAAGGCGGAGTTCCCACCTTGAATAGCCTACAAGGACAGGGCCAGGAGAGAGGGAGAAATAAGGAAAGGACATTTTCAGTCTCTCATAATTCCTAATGTTAGTTATAATACCCAGCGATGGTGCTGGTGAAGAAAAGGATAGATACATTTCAACTTGGATTTAAAGTGCTCTCTCTCCTACAACAATAGGATCATCATTGATGGGGCTGGAAAAGTCCCTTGAACCAACCTGTCCCATCCCAACCATCCCTCTGCTGGATTGTAGCTCAGAGAAAAAATGTGCAGCATGGCAGGAGCTGAACAGAGCTCACTCAAGCTAACTACCTTACTTCCCTCCTCACCGGCCCCACCAAGCCATGCCATCAAATTAATCTCACTCCCTCCACAGCGACCCTGGTTCCCAGCACACAATAAATGGACAGCAAAATTAACAAGAGCTTGTTTTGGAAGGGAAGAGCTGAGAGTAATGGGAGGGTCTATGTAGGAGAGGGCAGGCACGTGCCAGGTTATCATGGCTGTTGTGTGCTGTGAGGAGATTCTGGAAGGATCAGAACCACCAGGAAAGCGTCAGCCTGGAGATCCGAGCAGGAATTCCATCCTCAGAATGACGATAATTTTCTGGTGGCTTTTTCTCAAACACCCTTTCTCTGACAGGGACATACAAGTCAGACTTTCACTCTCCTTCTACAAAACTCTTTGGAAGCTTCAGGCCAAAATATAATTCTCTGCCCAGACATCTGAAAAGAGAGATAGCTAAGGAAATGCCATCTTTGCCCCATCATGGAAATGGCCCTTCTTTTAATTCATACCCTGCTTCTCCCACGGAGCCAGCACTCTGCCACCCATCGTGCAGCTGCACATCTTAGACAACAGGCATTTGAAAGAAAAAATAAGATTTGCTTCCCATCAATCAGCATCTATATAATGCAGCTGCTTCATACAAGTCTACTTGTTCTCTGGATCTGGTGCTTACTGGATTCTAGAGCAGAAACTCCAGTATCAGGCAAAGGCTGGAATAAAGATTTCCTCAGTGATGGAGGGGAGCTGAGTTTGCTTTCTTTGGCCAGGGAAAAAGCATCTTTCTTCAGCAGAACAGGGCTGCTTTGAAGGGCTTAAAAGTGTTAGTTCCTGAGCTATTGAAAGGCCTTTCTGAGTCATTTGGAGCCCAGTAAAAACCCATTAAAGCTTCACATCTAGGGGGGGAAATGATGATAAGCAGCTTCTGTTTCAGATACATGAATGGGGAGATCCACACAGACCTGGCTAAAAGCCCAAAGCCAATTAGTGTTGCATCTGTAGGCACTAATGGCCACACACTTTAACTTAGATTACTGCTGACTTTGATTTGTCAGCACTAGGGTTGAGAAACTGTACTTCGTCATCCATGCTTGCACTTAAAAGTGGAACTGAGCACAGTCAGGAGGTGCTGGCTTCAGCGGGCAGTAAAGGGCACTCAGCACTCTTCAGGTTTGGGTCTTCAGCCAGAGTGTAGCTGAGCGTGACTAAGAGCCAGCTACTGGTATTAACTGGCTAACACTTGGAAGCAATTTGAAAATCATTTGATTAGCCACTGCCCCTTCCTTTTACAATTTAAATGTGTGTACACACATGCACACCTGTCTGATGCTAACAATACCGGCCCTCCTAGCAAGATTTTTCACACTATTCTACTTGCCTTAAGGCCCCTTCAGTGAGTTGTCTCATGGAGACACTGTACAGGCATCTGCCAGTTGCTTTGCTTTTCATAGCATCAAAGAGCGTGCAGGCTTCAGGAGTAACATCCCGGGTGGGGCTGTTGTATCGGTTACCAAGCAACCTAATAGCTTCTCTTCCTAACCAGTGCCACTAAAGCAGCATGGTGAATTACCTCGTCTTATTAATTCAGCTGTAAAAAACCCACTGAAGATGACCCATTTTAGAAGGTCATGTCAATTGTTTGGATTCACCGCCTCTGTGTCTGCCAAGCTGATGAGTCCATAACTGAATTTATTTTGGGCTTGTTTAGCAGAGCAGTCCACAGCCAGGGCCTTCCCAAGGGGGCACAGATTGTCTAGTTTGTTTCTCCTGTTTCAACAGCCCTGGAGATGGACATTCCCCGGCACAGCAAAGAGCAGAGTAATACGGGCATCTGTCTGCCTGATGGGCTTCTCCCAGGCACCGAAGACACAAGTCGTGGGAGTTGCTTGTTGGCATAGATTTGAGGCAAGACCTGCAGTGTTTGTAGCACTGGGACTCTGGCATGCTCCAGATCCTGGAGGGGACATGGGTGGAAAGGGGAAACCCCTTTACTCCTCCCCATTCACAACAGTAACAGCTAACTACATCTATTCACAAACCAAGTAACTATAAACAGTAGGGACACCTGACTCTTGAAATACAAGAGCACCACAGTGTCAACAGCTGTCACTGAGGGATGGATCAGGTCGGCGAGGCCATATATAGTGGTGCGCCACACCAGTGACACTTCAGGGGGCTCTGCAGCTGACCCGATGGGTAGCAGCTAGGGAAAAACTTTCTGGCAGCTGTGCACGCAGCATGTGCACAGCTGATTGGAATAGATACGAGCAAGCACTGGAAGAAGAATGTGTAAATTGTTTAGATTCACTGCCTCTGTGTCTGCCAAGCTGATGACTCCATAACTGCCTTTCTTTGTTTATTTTGGGCTTCTTTAGTAGAGCACTCTGCAGCCAGGGTCTTCCCCAGGGGACAGAGATAGCCTAGTTTATTTCTCCTGTTTCAAAGAGTACCTCCTGTTTCAATTCCCAGGTACAGCAAGAAGCAGAGTGAGACAAGTTCCGCTAATATGCACTCAGTCCCCATGACCCATTTACAGCGTGGCCCCTCTGAGAAGACTACTGGCGTCGCCTCCAGTGAGTGCCAGTCCTGGTGGTGAGGATGCCTGTTACTTATCACTCATCAGGCTCATGCTGCCAACTAGCAAAGGCCCTGTCCAGTGATTAGTTGCTTGGACATTAGATGTTTGGGGCAGTGCCAGTGGCCATGTGGCAGAGACAGATGGGCGCAGCTATTTCTAAGGAGCAGGTTAGGAGGACAGTGGTTCCAGTAGACCACTGAACTAGTGGGTGCTGGGTCTGGCTGAGGAGGACAGCACAGTCACCGAACATTGACAAATCAGGAGGAGGTGGAAAGTTATCAAAGTGAAGCAACTGGAGAAGTTAGAGCTGAAGAATTATTAGCTAAGAGAGCTCCCTCCCTGCCTAAGATCCAGACCCCTCTACAGACTGTAGCACAGGATTGAAACAGATTGTACCTGAACAGTCTGCATGTGCATCTGCATGGGAGGGGGTGTGATATTTGGGATTGGTCTGGCTTCAGGAATCAGGGAATCCCCAAGTGACATTAGGTTTAGGGAGGCCCTATGCTCAATCTGCTCAGAGCATTTTTTCTTCATATAATGCAAAGCTGGGACACAGAATAGGTCAGGTAGCCTGACTGTCCCTCTAGAACAGCGGCGGGCAACCTGTGGGCTGCATGCGGCCCATTGGGGCACAATATCCCACGAGACATTTTGTTTACCGTTACCCATGCATAGGGTTGCCAGATTCCGCTCGTTTCCATCTGCATAGGTTTTTTCCTACCAGTGTTACTGAAGTGACATGCATCTAAAGAAGGGCCTGTGAAGTGAGGCGCATGCTGACTGCAAAAAACATGGACTGTCAGAGCCATGTGCTCCCTCTGCAGCCAATCAAAGTGCTGCTACCGTTCAATTGGTGCATCCTGCAAATTCTAGGTATGAATTAGCGCAGTTGGTAAAACTACCCTATCCCGGGAGACTGTCTTGGTTACAACAATCTTGCGGCCCCCTCACTAGCCTAGGTTGCCCACTGCTGCTCTAGAATGTAGGATAGAAGCACGAACATTGACTTCCACACTAATGGCAGCCACCCTCCTTCTTGGAGGCCACTTGACTTAATCCCCCTTCCCCTGAAGACAGGGTGAATGGAGCATCTGTTGCCATGATCACGTAAGTTACAGAAAGGTCTGCTGGGTTATTTCTCCAGCATGGAACTTAATTGTGCAGGTGAGCTTGATTATTTGAGGCTCAGCAATGCAGGACATACGTACACTCAGCCGGCATGGCTACAAGGATTTGATGTAGGGACAGGTTATGGGTTTGGAGAGAAGAGATGCGGGATTTGTTTTCAGTGTATTTCATCAAGCTGGTGGGTTTAGACTGGCATTTGGGCTGTAACTGTAATAAAGAAGCTAAGCCAATAATTTGATCAAATCCTCTTATCCCCCTAAAGTTGATCAGTCTGAAATGTATGGCAAAATGTCCTTATGGGTCGCTCTCAGAGCTGCTAACACAGGGCCTAGACTTTCAAAGGACTGAGCATGCTCAACTCCATTTCAATCCTATTGGAACCAATGGTGCTGAGCACCCTGCAGTGCATTGCAGGCTCAGGCTCCCTTAAAGTCTAGTTCTTAGGATGAGGGTTTGCAAGTGACAAAATGTCAGCTATGTCACGGGGAAAGAATTTGAGAGACACAGAGTGGCGTGATCTGAGTGAGAATGGCTTATTAATAAAAACAAGACAAACAATGCAGGAGACAGACTCACGCAAGGAATCCACAAGTTCTATGCCAAGTAGCAAGATATGTTTCTGTGCTGATCAAACACTTTTTATTCTTACCAGGTTTATTCAGTCAGTAAAGTCTCCTAACCACACAGGAGGCTTACAGTACGCACTGAGGAAGTGTGTTCAGAACCCTTCCTGATACAGGAAGATAGAGTGGCCTAGTGGATAGAGCACAGGCCTGGGGTCCATGATATCAATTTCCAGCTTGGCCACTGGCCTTCTGGGTGACCTCAGGCAAGTTGCTTCACCTCCATTTGCTCATCTGTAAAAATGGGGATAATAACCCTGAGAACCTTTGAGATGTGTTTAAGATGCAAGATCTAATTATCATTATTACAGCCTGCTGCAGTGTTCCCATGAGCACATGTCTGTCCTTTGGAACCAGGACTCAATTTCCATCTGTTTTTCAGCTCCATGAAACTCTCTCTGCAACAAGCTGCTGTCACCTGTTCCTGTAAGCTAGCAAGTTAATTCCAACAGAGACGGTCTGCCAAATTGACATCAGGGACAGCATAAAACCCCATCTACCAGAGAGTTCCATATAGGTTTGTCCTCAGGCTTCATACCCGTCACTTACAAAGCACGCACAATCTGTGCAAACTTTCAGTTTACCTCCACCCTGCAATACCTAAGAGAGGATGATATCAGTTCTGCGTCTCATTGCACAATCGTGTGACTCATCTCTCACAAGTAACCTCTGTTGAGTGGCCAAACATCAGGAGAAAGTCAGTGGGCATGTGCACATATGGAGAGCAGGATTTGAGCCCATTATGATCCTGTGGGCGGAGGAGTTGTGTTTTCATTTCTCTGGGGGACAGGAGGTTGCCTTCCAGTTCTCTTCCACTGAGAGCTGGCTCTGTGTCCCAGTCAGTCTTTCATAAGAGCAGAGAATGATTATGATTTTTCTTGCTATTTTACTCAGAAAATTAAGCTCATTTCTAGATCTGTAAGCAAGCCTCAAAGTATTAGCACTGACAAAATAGAGAACCCTGATTTAAACAACAAGTGATTCTTAATAGAAGTTGGATCTCTTTGGTTCTTAGTAGTTCTGAGCAGAGGAAAGGTGATGGGAAAATATTCTAGCCGGAAACTCCATTTCTTCTGAACTGATCGATGGAATCCATCCACTGACTTTTTAAAGAGACAGTTCTTTTACACATAAAGAATTCACATAATTAAAGAAATCAGGAACACTTGGAAACACCTGGAACACTCTCACCACACACCTAGGCTATGTCTACACTACAGGGTTTTTGCGCAAAAACCCGCAGAGTGTCCACACCTCAAGTGCATTTTTCCACAAGAAAATCTACAGTCAGTCAAGAGAACAGAGGGCTTTTTGTGGCTTTTTGTCAGAAAAAGCACAGGTGCTCTGATGGCCATTCTATGAATAGCAATCAGAACTTTCTTGCGCAAGAGTGTCCATGCAGCGTGGACGCTCTCTTGCTCAAAAGCACATCGCTTTTGTGGATGCGCTTTTGTTCAAGAAGTTTTTGCTGAAGATCTCTTCCTCGAAAAGCTTCTTGTGCAAAAACCCTGCAGTGTAGACAAAGCCCCAGGGTTTTTCCAGTGTAAGCCAAGAGTTAAAGGGGGAAAAAATTCATTTATTTAGCTATTGCTAAAATTAAGTCTCTCCCCCACCACTCAGCAAGCGAAAGAAGGAAGCGCTTCCGTAGTTGGCGTATGGTCCCAAATAAATAGTCTCTGGTGATGAAGGTAAGCCTCGGCCAGCACTGACCTATAATCAGGGCTCGACAAATAATGCAATCTACTCGCCCGTGGCGAGTAGATTACAACCCGGAAGAGCCGGGTTCGGGCGATCTGCACATACGCAGATTGATGGACAGCAAGGCTGGCGAGTGGGGCTCGCCACAGTTTGGCGAGCCCTGCCTATAGTGCTTGCTGATGGATCGCTATTCAGTGCCAATGTGGTATTAATGTGGCGGGTCTGAGTAATGTTTCCATTGAGCAGGTATCCTGGTCATATATCACTGACCATTAACTGGCATATTTGCTGGCATGTGTTGAGAGGGTAAGGATTAAACAGGCATGGAGATAGAGACTTAGGCTATGCCTACACTGGGAAAATTTGGCATCAAATGTGCTGTTGATATGCAAAAGTCACCAAAAGTGAAAACCGGTCAAACTGGTTTTTCTGACTCCCAGTGTCGAGGTTTCATGGCCACATTGCTAGCTTTCCTGTTGACAGATAGAGCAAAGCAAAGTGGGTAAGCATCCCACAATGCAATGTTGTGGGAAGGCTGAGCTGATCCCTGCACTTCTTGGGATTCTCTCTGAGTTTTCCCACAGCCTCCTCAGCTGCTGGAAACACCATCATAAATAGCTCTGTAAGCTCTCCATGCTGAGGAATGTCAAAGCAGCACAGCAATCTTTCCAGCCCATCTCCTGTAGCAGTTGTCTGCCTGCTGCTGTGTTCCTAACAAGGCAGAACAGGAGCATTCCAATAATTTGCTCTTTGTTTGCTCCCCAAATGGAGCAGCTCACTCACTTGAGTCCTCCCCCTCCCTCCCCGGCCCTGTGCTCTCCACAGTGCTTTTGCCTTTGAAGTGTAGCAATAGCCCTGGGGCCATTTCTGAAATGGTGTGTCAAGATTTAACCCTCCTTCCCTGGGCTGTACCATTCTCCCAGGAGAAAGGGAGGGGCTCTCTCCACCACATGCCCCCGTGGACCATCTTGGTCAATGCAAACCTTTCTACTTGCCAAAGGAAACTCACTGTTAATTACATAATTATACCTGAGCCATTTTGCTAGTGCTGCAGCTGGCAAGAATGGTTTAATTTAAATTATTAAACAGACTAAGCATTTTAACTTTCTCATGTTAGTTTATCAAACTTTATTTTAAATAAAGTAAAAGGTTTCAATTTTTTTCTTTATTTATGGCAGGGGGGTCAGAAAAATCAGTTGGGGACCACGTAAGTGAGAAGCAAAAAAACGCCTTCAAAAGTCCCAAACCCTCACTGATGTGGCCCCCCAACTGACACACCTCACTCTTCTGGCGCTCCAGCCCCATGGGGCAAAGGGAAGGGACAGGGAGGACTGAGGTTCAGGGCTTCCCATAGGCCAGATTTACTTTTCTGGGGTTCCAGAGTTAGTGGATTTTGTGGACCCCCTTAGGCTTTGAGGTGGGAAAAATGAGGGATTCAAAGTGCGGGGCAGGGCTGCCAGCAAGTGGGATAGGAATACAAGAATATTACCATTCCTGATACAAAAACCTGTAGGAGAACACTTCAATCTCCCTGGACACACAGTAGCAGATTTAAAAGTAGCCATCCTGCAACAACAAAAAACTTTAAAAACAGACTGAATGGCTAGCCAACTACAAAAGCAGTTTCTCCTCTCTTGGTGTTCACACCTCCACATCAGCTGCTAGAAGTGGGCCTCATCCTCCCTGACTGAATTTACCTCGTTATCTCTAACCTTACTCTTGATTGGAACTCTTTTCTTATGCCTGCATATTTATACCTGCCTCTGGAATTTCCACTACATGCATCTGACGAAGTGGGTCTTTGCCCACAAAATATTAAGCTCCTGTATCTCTGTTGGTCTATAAGGTGCTGCTTGTGGCATGCATGCTGGGGATTGCCAACCCCTGTGTTATTAATACCAGTTGGGGGGAGGGGGCGGACCAATGCAGACAGAAACCAGAGGAATCTGGCAACCCTGTGTGGCCAACGGTAAACAAGGTGTCTCGCAGGCCATGTGCAGAACCTTGATGGGCCACAGGTATAGTTCAAAATGAGGGTAAATGTAAGAGTGCATACAGGTATGTAAACTCATGAGAACTAGTGGAGTGTTACTTGTGTTGTTTTCATTTATCTGTTGCTGTTATAATGCAATAGCTCCATTTACATTGTAAATACCCCTGTAACTAAACCAGGCATCAAAGCAGCTTTGGGGGAAGCTAATGAAGCACTTTATCAGAAAAGGTGCTAACTCCAAATGGCCACTGCTTGTGGTGACGCAAGGTCAGAGACTCAAAGTGCATTCATCACCCCTCATCATCAAAGGACAATTCCAAGTAAGTAGAGAGACTGTCAGCTTGTCTTCTGTGAGAAGAAGATATAATAAGGATCCCAGGAAAGATCCTTTATGTCTTCCTATTTGGACTGTTAGGGTGTGTCTACACAACAGGGCTGAAGTCGAATTAAGCTACGCAACTTCAGCTATGTCAATTGTGTAGCTTACATTGAAATAGCACCAAAAGTCGAATTCCTGCTGTGTAAACAGCAGGAAGTCAATGGAAGAACACTCTTCCTCTGACTTCCCTTACTCCTTGTGAAAGGAGGGTTACAGGAGTTGGAGTAAGAAGTCCTTCAGCTTGACATTATTTCAAAATAAAGGCTTGTAGTGTAGATGCATATTTTGTTATTTTGGAATAACATTCGTTATTCCAAAATAACACTGCTGTGTAGACATACCCTTATAGAGAACTGTGCCAAATGCAAAGCAGAGATCCCCAGAAACACTGCAGGTATCTTGAAAGACTTTTGGGAGACTGGCAATGCCACCATTTGGCCTTACAAACGGTAACTCATCTGTTAATATATTTTTTACTGCTTTAATTTTTCAGTAACGCATTTCCTTTTCTTAGCTGGCAAAGCTAGAGTTAAGTCTTCTATAGAATTGCATGCCCATATTGTCTTTGGTGTAAGAGCTGGAGTACCAATTGATTTGGGGCAAGTGACTAATCTCTTGGGACTGGGAGAAACCTGATATGATTTTTGGTTTACATGACCATTATCACAAAATCCAGTTTGTCTGGATGGCAAGACAGGCTGAGAATCTAAGGGGCTTTTCTGACTTGTGATAGGACCGAAATAGTGATGCAGTTTGTTACTAGCTTGGTGAAATGCAGACATAGAACATATCACCTGTTTGGGGTGTTTGCCCTTGTTTTCTGACAGTCTGCCCTGAGGTAGGCTCTCATAGTTCTGAGTTACTCATGACAGTGTGACAGGCAGGACATTGGTCACAAGGGCTAACAATTTCACAAGTTTTAAATTCACACTTTTTTTTTTTTAAGAAACTAAATTGTGGGGTTTAAATGCTACTTTACAAGTCACGAGGACGAGAAGGATGCAATGCAGCAGTCTCTAGCTAGTATAGGCGAGGGGCATTGAACACACACTTTGCATGTTCTGGGGATGACCCCTCTTGTGCTGACCAGCAGGGATTTGAGGAAGTGAGCAAAGGGATTGGCTCTTATCTTTTTACTAACCGGTTACTAAATCTCTGTCTAGGGATCCCCTTGTGTGTAATGGCAGCACTACCCTGGCATATCAAGGGCCACTTTTGGCCCTGCTGTAACTGGATGCAAAGGCTCTGTGAAGTGACGGTATTTCTGCTCACACTAGAGGTGCCTTTGGCCCTGGCAGTAGGGATGTTAAATATCGGTTAACTGAATACTCGAATAACCTCATGAATTCTTAGCGGTTAGTCGACTAGTTTCTCAACTGTATCAGAGGCAGCAGCGCAGAGTACCAGCCAGGAGCTGGTCTGCAAGAGGAGCCAGTTTAAAAACCAGCTCCCCTCACAGACTGGCTACCTGTAGCCCTGTGCTGCTGCCTCTGAGAAAGAGTCAGTAGGGCGGGGTAGCCGCAGCCCCTGTCTGGCAGGGGCTGAGTTCCCAGACCCTGTGAGCCAGGACAGAGCCAGGCTGCCTGCCTCCCAATACACTTTACATGCAGAGCCATAGGGGGGTAGGTCCCGGTCCAGGCATGAGCCAGGACTGAGCTGGGCTGCTGGCCAGTCCACTAAAAAATTTACTGGCAGGGGGAGAAGGGAATGGGTGTAGTCTATACCATTAGCCTATAACCTTTTGCTACTCAGTTAATCGGTTAATTGGCTACACTGTTACATTCCTATCTGGGAGTACATGGTGACCAGGGCAATTAGCAAGGACATGGATACTTTTTTTTTTTTTTAAAAGGAGCTTACTGCATTCTGCTAGCTACTCCCTAGCAAGAACGAGACTGCCATGCCACAAGGAGCTGTCACTGATGACACCACATTCTTCTGGGCTTGCAACTCCATGACTAATGGACCATGGAGCTGCTGTGTTTACACTAAGGGTGGCAGGCATCATCAACCTGAGGGCTAAATGGGCAAATGCTGAACAAAGAGGAACTTCCTTTTTCCCCCATTCAGTGAACTCATTCCTTTATTTATAGGCTCCAGCCAGGAAAGCTGTGTTCTCTGCTTTGATGCAAGACCTCAGCAACCACTCTTCTGCCTATCCAGGAAGTCGCGGAGGCCTGACAAACATGTGAGGTATTGGCTCTGACCACGAGGCAGTGAGACAGAGGCTCATTTCATGCACTATTGATAAAGAGTCACCTTGCCTCCAATCACTAAGTCAGAGAGACATGTGAGATGGCCCCAGAGCCAAGGGCTGTTCTAGTATGATTCCTGGTCTTCTAGCTTCCTGCTTCCACTCTATGCTGCAGCAGGGACTGAAGATTGGTATTTAGGGCAATTCAGCAGCCAGTCTGGGAAAAGCATCACAAAGGGCAGTGAGAGACCTCCAGGCCTGGGCACGAAGGAACTTTCTATACTTGAAAGTTTACTGAAATAGTTTTTCTGGAGTAATTAGCTCCATAGGAGGTGCTGAATGCCTGTGACTCTTATTTCAGAGTTAGCAGAACCCAGGAGTCATTTCAGAATAGCTAGTTATCTTGGTCATTAGCGGTTGTAGACAAGCTCTGAGGAAAGCTGGCTGGAGAATCCTCCTTGAGCTAGGACACAGGAATAGCTGTAGCAACACTAGCAGCTTGTACTTGCAGATACATGGGCTCAGTCTTAGCCAGACTGTAATGGAAAGAGATATTTGCCAAGCTGGGTACTAATTGAAGTTAATTCAGGCATTTATCCCGGGTTCATCAGGTTCCTTAGTCCAGAGATATGGGTGGAAGAGGATCAAATCTGGCATTTTGATGAGTCAATCCATACTCTCCTTTTGACATGATGTTACTAGAGACCTCACATTTACGAAGGCATCAGTTCCCTGCTTATAAGTGCTATGTAGATTTTGATTTAAAAGTTGAAGATAACTGAATTGCTTGTGATAAGAACATAACAGCCATACTGAATCAGACCAAAAGTCCATCTAGTCCAGTATCCTGTCTTCCAACAGTGGCCAGTGCCAGGTGGCCCAGAGGGAGTGAAGAAAAAAACAACAAACAAACAAACAGGTGATCATCACGTGATCCCTCTCCTGTCACCCATTTCCAGCCCCTGACAAACAAAGGCTAGGGACACCATTCCTACACATTCTAGCTAATAATTGATGGGCCTATCGTCCATGAATGTATCTAGTTTTTTTTTGAACTCTGTTAAAGTCCTGGTCTTCACAACATCCTCTGGCAAGGAGTTCCGCAGGTTGACTGTGCGCTGTGTGAAGAAAAATGTCCTTTTGTTTGTTTTAAACCTGCTACCTATTAATTTCATTTGGTGACCCCTAGTTCTTATGTTATGATGCCACACTGACAACAGAACAGTGGTAGCAGCATGCCACTGTCACCATGCACCATTTAGGCTGGGGAGATACCACAGTAGGAAGAAGTGGAGTTCAGCTTCCAAAAATCCATTCTGCCTTTGATCTCTGTGACTGCATGTGAACACCTGACTCTGAGGAACATAAACATGCAAATCTTCTTGAGGCAACTCCCTAAAAAGGTGTCAGACTAGAGAGAGCTTCAGACAGTACTAAACTGATTTGGGCTTCAGCCCAGTGACCTGAGATGAGAGACTGTATCTTATTACTAATTCCCTGAGCTTTTCCACTAACCTATGGAGTGGTAGGATGGGAGGGTTTTTTGTTTTGTTTTTATTTTGCACATAAGATTCACAAAAACTGAAGCAGAGGGAGAACTTGAAGTTATGTATAGATGCATAATGTCAGTATTAATCTGATGTCCATTGGGGATGTAAAGGGTTAACCAGTTAACGGCTTACTTAGTAAGCATCACTCTTACCAGGTAAGCAATTAACTGTAGCCCAGCTGGGCTGGAGCAGCTCCCAGCCTGCAACACAATGGGCTTGTCCTAGCTTGGCCAGATCGGCCCATGGTGCACCCCCCTGCACTGCAAGCGGGGAGCTGCTCCAACCCAGCCAGGCCCATTGTGGGTCCCAGTTAACTTAATGTTTAACCAGCTATCTTTTAAAATAGGATTCGATATCCCTAATGTCCATGTGTTACATTTAATTTCCACTCACCCATATTACAAAGCCCTGAATCAATTATTAAGGTGCATTGGAGCAAGAGAAGAAATATTTTTAATTATTCAAATGGGCTGGAGACAAAAGCATTAAAAATGAAGGACCCAATCCTCTGCTGGTAGAAAGAGGCAATATTGCCTAGTGGACAAAGTATTGCACTAGGACTCAAGAGTTGGATTCTCCTCCCAGCTCTGCTGTTGGCCTTCTAAGGACCTTGGACAAGACACTTCATCTTGGTGCCTCAATTTCCCTATTTGTAAAACGGATTATTTGACCCCCTTTGTGAAGTGCTTTGAGACCTATGGCAGAAGCCTGTTATATAAATCTAGGAATTAGTATTATTAAATTTAAATGTCACTCATTGTCTGACTTATCCTTGCTGTGGATCTGCCCCTCCAAATTCACCTGCCTGTCTATGTAGAGCTCAGATTCTGCATTTAGTTGTTGCTCATGCTCAGCCAAGAAGCATCCTTTTGTCCCTTCAGTCCCAGTCCTCCACTGGCCAGTAAATCATTAACTCCGGATGTCCTGCCAATCCCTTTGTCAATGTCTAATTTCCATTTCATTGAGCTGCCTTGGGAAAGTTAGACATCGCAGGGATTGGAGGATATCTTTGAAATAGGTCAGTTTGAAAGCTTCATGCTAACTATTCCACCACATAATCATCCCGTCCAAGACTCACCCTTCACTTTTCCTGAGAACTGTGATAAGGGCTGGCAATTCCAAGACTGATCTTCCTACTAAACGAACGTCATGGGGAAACTAAGTGTTCCGATTCTGATTGCTCAACCCTTTATGGGATCTCTTGATGCAATTTTTAAAAAATGCTGAAGTGACTATACAAGAGAGCTGACAGTAGGTATCCATTCTGGCATTTCTCTGACTGAGCCTATACCAGGAGACAAGCATAGTGACCCCATTTGTTTCCTCTGAATTTAGACTTTTAACCTCCCAATAGCTCTGAACGTAATGAACTGCCTCCCATTCACCTGTGTGGGTTGTTAGCACCATAGCTCAGTGGACAGAATTTAAATGTGAATACAATTAACTATTTCACTGTTGCTCATTTAACAGAAACATCCTCCTACTCGGAACTGGTGGGAATGGTGCTTGGATAGAATGGCCCAAAGAGAAGCCACTAAGTCCGACAGAATAAGATGTTCAGCGAGTAAAGTGGGATTTGTTTGTAGCTCAAGCAGGAAATGATATTTGACAGAATTCAGAGTATTGGGGGTTATTTCATCTCACCCACCTACTCTAATTCCATACCTTCTCCTTTCAGTAACTCTAGCCATATGGAACAGAAGGTAGGAAAATTGGCTCATCTATTCCAGACATATCTAAGATGCAACAGAGGCAGCAATGGCCCTCACATTCTCTTGGTACCTGGTGTACTCACAGTACAGTGAGCAACAAAATAACAATCCTCCAGAGAAGATGGGGAAGGGGAGGAGTCTCTAGTGACTTTGGACACAACTATGTATCAAGTAATGTTGGAAAGAAGGTTCTTAGTGAAGGCACAACACTGGGAATCAAAATCCCAGGTTCTATTGCCAACTTACCACAAATTTTCTGTGCGCCACTGGGCAAGAGATCACCTCAGTACCTCCAGCTGAGAAATGGGGAGAATAAGACTGGCTTCAGACATGTTTCATTCTTTAGTCTTTATAAAGCACTTCGAGAGATACCTAGACGGCAGATTTTCTAGCAGGGCTAAGAGGGTTTAAATGGTGTTGGGGAGAAAGAGTAGCCAAGACCATTTCAGTGTCTTTCTTGAGCTTTAACCTGCACTTCAGTTTGCTGAAGCCAGACCTACCTACATTTAGTTCCTGGATCAGGACTTTTGGTGCGTTATGAATGGACTATGAGGTCAGATTCTCTCCCCATCAAGCTGGACTAGTCTCTTACTCAAAACCCTTATGTACCCAATACAGTGACTAAATCTCCAATTGATGGAGACGGGTATTTCAGTCACCCTTTCTTTTCAGGCCACATTAATTACTACCCGATGTTCCACCCTCTGTTCTTTCCACTGTTTTACAAGAGGCAATGATGCTAAAGTACCACCACCTTCCCCATCATGCAGATGGAATCTAGTTTACTGCATGATACTGCTTAATGCTCTCCGAAAGGCCACCCTTGTCATCTATTTTTGGTAGCAGAACAGTACACTGTAAGGCTTTTACAGTAATTGGCCCACATCTTGTCAAATTGGCCTAATCCCCAGCAGCTGTTAGAAACGATAAGTAGCCTATTAAGATCCCCCCCTTTTAAACAAACCAAAGGCAATATGAAAGTGATACCCAGAGGAAATGCACATTGTGTTCTGGGCATCTGCCTAGTTCATTTGATCTTTGAATCTTCTGGCAGAGATGTTTATTTCTGAATGCTTAAGGAGAGCAAAAGCCACCAGCATTTCATTCCCTACTACACTTTACAATGTTCCCTCTAATTTTTTTTCCCATCATGTGCTGAATAAGTTGTGTTATGTGCACCAAGGGGTGTGCAGATGTGTACCACCAGTAGAAACACAGGCTGCTAATCAGGTGGGTGGCATCTGAATCTCCTGTGGGTGGCCACCAAAGCATTAAGCTTACAGGGAACACAGTTCCTGGGTTCTATGCCCATCTCGCTCTCATTGACTCATTAACACCTCTAGGCCAGACAGTATTTTACAGGGATGCTCTCTGGGTAAATTCATCCCCAAAATGTAGAGTTGAGAGACAGCAGGGGGAAATGAAATTTAAGACCAGTGTTCCTATTAAATCATGCTTAAATCATTTAAATGCAAATGTTATATACACACACTCACCAAATAAGTAGCACGAAAATTAGGAGTCACACCAGGGATGTGAATGGGTAACCCATGCAGGGGGGTTGGCGGCAGCAGCAGCCCCAAGCACAGGAGGGGCCAGAAGGAGAAGCCAAACCATTGCTAGCGCCCCCACGTCTGCTTAATTAACCAGTGAAACCTAAGGTTTAATTGGTTAACTGATTAACTGGGATTTTACATCCCTAATTCACCTTCTATAAATGATCAACGTGGGAAAAGATAAGCTGGAATTGAATATGTGTGTGTGTGTGTGTGTGTGCGTGTGTGGCGCGGGGAAGAGAATGGGAAACTAGTACTGGTGATCAGAAACTCTACTGCAGTAACACTCAAACAATTTTCAAGTTGGGCCACAATTTGGCTCTAAGTTTCAAAGAGTGCTCCAGCGTTGGATGTGTGCACGTCTCTCAATCTACCTTCAACGCCCACTGACTTTGAGAACAGGAGTTAAGAGTTCCCAGCACCTCATGATCAGGCTGAAATACCCAAATGGAAGCACGAACACACAGTAAGAATTTTAAAAGCTCTCCGATCCTGTATTCCAACAGTAGTCCTAGACAGTTAGATGGGGGTTATTGCCAAGAAAAGGTACTGGCCAGCAATCATTTCTTGAATACCACTGTACTCTAGGGATGTTAAATATCAGTTAATTGAATAGTCGATTAACTTCATGAATTCTTATCAGTTAGTCGACTATTCTATAGTTCTGGGGGTGGGGCTGGCCGCCAGTGCAGTCTGGCTCCACTCCCAAGGAGCCCCCGGACACTCTGCACTGTTGCCTCTGTATTAGAGGCAGCAGCACAGTGTGCCAGGCGGGAGCTGGTCTGTAGGGGGAGCCAGTTTAAAAACCAGCTCCCCTCATGGCTGCTTGTTGCTCTGCACTGCTGCTTCTGGAAAGGGGGAGAGGGAAATGCATGTAGTCTATAGCATTAATCGATAAGCTTTTGCTTATTAGTTAATCGACTACACTATTACATCCCTACTGTACTCCTGGCTCCAAAGGACAACTGACATATGTTCCTCAATTGGTATGGTGCACCATACTCTCAGGAGAAGACTTCCTGCTTCTGAGCAGGCTTCCTCTTTCACTCAGCGCACTGACACTATCCTAAAGGAAGTGGCTCAGGAAAAGGTCAAGCTTATTCAGAGGCAGTCACAAGGCAAGCATTGCCCGGCTTTGCTCAACAGCAATTTTTGGTTGGGAATGGAATGTACAGTCAGGCCTCCTTGTGACTTCTTGTCAACAAGCATCACTTCCTCTGAGGAGGTGTCATCTCCCTCTAGGCATCTGCCTCCCACTGGGCTGAGTGGATGAGGAAGTCTGTTTGATGCATAAAGGTGGCTGTAGGAAGGGAAATATTCCAAGTGAGGGATGCTTTATTTGGAAATGGAAACTACTTGTAAAGCCACAGAGCGGGAAATCCTACTATGAATTCTTTGATAGGACAGTTTTAGTTTCAGTCTCTCAGCTGAAGTGTCAACTCTTAAAACAATATTCTTCAGTGAAGTACAACAGATCACCCTAAGCAACCATTCAGCAAAGAGACCACCATACACAAAGATGGGATACATCAGAGAATAGGACTTATTCTGCAGTGGTATCCTTTGGACCTCAATGTTGATACTTAGGCCTGGTGTACACTGCACTGGAAGGTTGAAGTAAGATACACAACTCCAGCTACGTAAATTATATAGCTGGAGTCAACATATCTTGCATCCTGTTTCTGCACCGTCTACACATCAGGAGGCTGACAGGAGCAAACGCTCCCATTGACTTCTTGTGCTCCTCATGAGGAACAGGAGTACTGGTGCTTACAGGGGCACCCTCTGAGTTCAATTTAGCGGGTCTATACTAGACCCGCTAAATTGTGTTCAGAGGGGACCCCTCTCAATGCCAATACTCCTGCTCCTTGAAAGATCAACTGCAGCAGCGTCGATCTTCCACCTAGTGTAGACATGTCCTGAGTGTGTTTGCATTGACCAAAGGGCTGCTCTAATTAAATTAAAAATGCCCATCACTAATTTATGACTACTCTGAAGGGTTTTTTTAAGTTGATGTGTGTGTGTATATATTTAAACGTACAACAACTAGGTCATTAGAATCAGTGTTACATAAAAGGTGGCTAGATGTTATAATGAAGAGAGATCTGTTTCATACCATTATTAGTCGGTCCAAAATGTATTTAACTGATTCAATCACTCATTCCAGCTACATACCCACAGTAATTTGTAGGACAGAAACATTTAAAGGTGCACCTGCAACTTTAGTATTACCTCTCACTTCTATCTGTAGCGTTTGCAGCAATAATGATGAGAGCTGGATGAAAATTTTCACCTAAAACTTTTTTCAGATGATAAATGCAGAGTTTGGTTGATATTCTGCGAATTCAAGTAAATTTAATTAAAAATAAAAAAAGCCCTATTTTTTCTCATTAAAAATGACTTATTTCAAGTTTATTTCCATTTTATTTAAAAACAATTTTTAAAAGCTCAGCAAAACACTTAGTTTCAAGTGGAACACACGAAACAAAAATTGTTTCTTTTCTTTTCAATTTACCTTAAAAATGTTTTTTGGTTGAGCTAAAAAGTTTAAATTTTTTTTTTCCAGAACACCCTCTCTCACCAAACCCTAGTTATTTGCACAGCTCTACTAATGACACGTTGCACTCGCATGAGGCTTGTAAAAGTGAAAGTTCTTGAGATATAGTTTTATTTAATTTAAACAAAACGATCTGATTTGCTGAGACATTATGTAATTTGGCCCTGGACAAATAAATGAGTGCACGATCAAGACGTAACTTAAAAAAAATATCAATATAAAATTCCCAATATAAAACAAATGAGTTAAACTAGTTTTGGACATTAACCTCTTGCCAATGATGGATCTGCAATTATATTTTGCAATTAAAAAAAAAAATCTCTCCTTCCTGTGGCTGTGTGAAAGAACCACATAAAGGCTATGCCAAATCTGTGATTGGAATTCCACCCAACACGGATATCAAATACACAAAGCAAAGTAAAGAAGTAGAGAGAGGAAATATTTCTCTAGTCTCCTTTCAGAGAGGTATAAAAATATAACTTATTATAACAATAGCAGGTAGCACAGGAAGAACTTTGCTTGCAGCGCTATCGTAGCTGTGTTGGTCCCAGGATGGAGACAAGCTTGTGCCCCCTCGCAAACAGAAGTGAGTCCAATAAATGATATCATAGGCCCATACACAGGAATTTCTGTGGGGAGGGTGATTTTTTTTGTTAATGTGGACTGCAATTTTTTTAAACATATTTCCTGCTGCTCTTATCTCCCCATAGCAATATTTAAATCTGTTTTGAATAAAAACTGGCACAACTGGAATATAAAGGGACCATTTTTTTATAAAGGGATTTATTTTTCAATAATTTTCATTTAAATTTAAAATGGTCCCTTATTTTCCAGTTATAGTCCAGCTGTGCCTAAAAACTGTTTAAAAAATAAATGATAATTTAAATTAGAATAATATTAATACAAAGAATCAGCCCAGCTGCAATGAAATTGCCTATATACAGCTATTTCAAAACTAAACTGCCAGCGATGGAAAGCTAACGTATACGTTTCATCCGTTAGGGTGCGCCTACACAGCACCCTAAAGTCGAAATAAGATACACAATAAGATAACGCCCTATTTCAAGACATCCCTTAATCCTTGTGGAAAAAGGATTACAGGGATGTCAAAATAGCGCACCCATTATTTCAAAAAATATTTTGAAATAATGGGTGCCTTGTTAAGATGCAGGATAGCTTTTTCAGCATACTTCCAGGATCCCAAAATAGCCCAATTATATCCTGTATCTGGGGTGACCAAGACCTCAAGCTCAAGCATTCAACTAGTGGATCACAAAGCATACCATCAGCCTCCTTCCCTGGCTGCCCAGGAGGGCTGGGACGGAATTAGCTCCTGTCTGGCCAGGCCACAGCTGCAGCAGCCTGGCCTAAGCTGTGAGAGGGGCTGGCGGCAGCCCAACCCTGCCCCTGGCCTTGTTCCTGTGGGAGGGCAGGGAAATCAACCCCAGCCTTCCCCCAGCCAGCCAGAGGATAGGGAAGGGAGGCTCGGGCAACTTGGGGATGTGTGCATTTGCATCCTTTGCCCACACACACACACCCTGTGTACGGGCCTGTATTAGCTAACCCAAATTGCCTCTCTAAAGAGCCTGCCAGATTTCTATACTGACTTGTCCAAAGGGGACCCTGAACTGTAAGTTTAGTTGTCCCAAAGAGACAGCCTCAGTTTCCTCAGTAAATGCCAGTTATGTTACAGAATGCACATCAGGAAAGCATTAATCAGCTACTGCCTTTCCTAGTCCAGCCTGGGGCACAGCTGGACAAACTGAAAAGTAGAACATAACAAAGAAGCAGTAAAGTCAGCAAATTTTCCTATTGTTTGCTGGTGTTTACAAGAAAATATGCTAGGTTTGATTTCATTCAGTCTTTGTTCTAGCTAACCTGGGTACTTATGCATGGCTCTTATTACTGTAATGTGAGCATATTAGTTAGCCAGCGGGGCTAGGCAACATGCAGTGAGATTCCTTTACTTTGCAGAGAGAAAATATACCCGGGGCCACAGCTATGCAACAGGTGAAGTGATTGCATGTTTAAATTAGCAGGTTGAGTTAAAGACTTAGTCCCCCACAGCCTTTTGACAGTAGACCGTAGAGATGCCCCTTATATTATTCTAAGAAGAAACTGATCAGTTGCTTTTGTCATGAGAAGATGAGATATTCTTATAGCAGGTGAACAAGCAGCAGAAAGGAAAATGTTCATGCACTAAAAACATTAGAATTGTCACAAGATATAAATCTGTATGCAGTATGGGATAGCAGTAGCAATTAGAGATGAAGAACTTGTTCAGTGCTATCCATTCCAGAAGATCTCACTTTTGCCTCATAGAGTGACCCATATTATTATAGAATATTTTTTCACGAGCAACCATACCTTTCATTCACAATGCTGCAGGTCAATGCCTTGTCTTTTTAAAAGACAGTCAAACATGTCTATTTCTATTCTTCTCTTTCTCTTCCCTGAATTTGTTCTGGCACGTGGAGTGAATCGCGTTTATTGCACTTTGATCCATTTGGCTATTGGCAACTTTATGTACTTCACTTTTCAGTGCCAAAGTCCATCTTATACGAGGGTTATAAGTGAAACAGGCCTGCGTTTTTGTAGTCTAAGCACAAGAATAGCCCATGATCTACAGCAGATAATGTGAAACCAGAACACAAAGATTTTACTACCTCTGTTTTAAATAAGGTTATCATTGCAAGACTTAAGTCATTTGAAGGACAGCAAGAAACAGCTTGGAGCATGTTTATCTGACCCGCACTCCTTGTTGGTAGAGTACTTATTCAGCATTCTTTGTTGCTGCTGTTTCTTTAACCTTCAGCAGCACCACTGTATTCCACTGTATCCCTCACACCCATCAGTCTGGAGTTATAAAACTTTCTATTCAGTAATTTGCCAATATTTATGGCATTTACACAGAAGATAACACTGTGGAAAAAAATCTTTTCCTAAGGGCTTATTATTTTAAAAAGGCATAGGTAGCATCAGTCTCTGGCAACTAAAGAAGTAGGGGCCTGATGTTCCAGAAGTGGGGTGCACCCATTTGAAACCAGTGAGATCTACAGGGGCTTTGAAAAAAAAAATCAAACCCTGTGGGCATATTTTACTCATGGGTACAAAAAGTGAAGACAAATTATAAAATCAGTTACTTTAGCAATTGTGCATCTGCTATATCAATGAACTGACAATGTACAACATGTGGCTAAACTGCCTAGGACTTATTTTTACCATGCTGTAGGCACACTATGTAATTTATTCATTGCCCCTCCTCCCACGCTAAGAACAACCAAATACACAGACATTGGACCTGCATGACTAGGTAGACAAGACTTGACAATCCTGTGGGTCAAATTAGAAGTGATGATTCAAATTTTGCTGCAGGAGAGGCGAGGATAGAAAAACTATATGATGTCAATTAATGCTGGTATTTTACATGACTATTGCTTGAACTTAAGTTCACTTGATATTTGAGGAAGTGATCTAATGCATACATACAATAGCCATGGAAATATGGCTGCCTCATCATCAATGTGCCCTACACAGTAACTGAAATCAGACTTCATTAATAAAGCTATAAGCAGGTGCAGTATCCTCTCTAGTCAGCTTTTCAAAATACACACAGTGAAGTCTACTTATTACAACATGAACAGAAAGGAGATATCAACATGAACAGAAAGGAGATTCTTTGTTGCAGTACCCTGAGTCTGTACAGTATTTATAAGCAAAGACATATTTTGCTTTTATAGGAGATACATAAACATACCTAAAAGGAGAACATTATCTTTATGCGTAAATGTTTGCAGAATCATAAACACTTCTATACACACCTCAAAATTTTCTAAAAATTAGAATTGTTAAAATATATCCTGAAAAGTTTTATTCTACAATACCTGTTCCAAATGTTTCTGTTTCAGTTTAACAGAGAATCTATTCTATCTTTGCTTATAATTTTATATTTGTGATTTGGCCAAGATACTGAATTTTGATTAGTAGATAACCTATTTATTCTATTATATTAGCAAATGCCTGAATTAGACATTACAGCTATATAAGCAGAAAAAAAATCTCTTTAAAATTATTAAATTACAGAAAACTCACATTATATTATTCTTCTTTTGAGCTTCACACCAATTGACAATTTGTTATTTTCACATGGAATATATAGATAGTTAAGTGCATATGCATCCTAAAATATTTAACATACTTTCAGCTAAGAAAGGGATTAAACTCCAATTATATTATTATTATTGTTAATAAATAATAATAATAACCAGCCCACAAATCTTGTATTCTTAGGTCTCTTGAAATAGCTGTATTTTAGGTTATTTCAAAGATTATTTATATCATATGTTAATGCACAACTAAAACTCAAGACCTGAAGACATTTCTATACCTAATTAAAATGATATATACAGCACATGGAAAAGCCAATTTTTGCATTTGATAAAAAAAAGGTAAAGTTTGTTTTCAGAAAAACCCATATACTAAAGAATGTTAAAAATAATCCCTATCACAGATATCTAAGCAAGGGTGTGTGTGTGTGTATATTTTAATGTACACACTTAACATTATCAAACAGTCAATTACATATGAAACTTTTCACCTCACAGATTCCTAGATAATACTGGACCTGTTTTGCTAATGGAAAGAAAAACAGGTTTGCTCCTGTATCAGGCATCCATCACTATGTCAAACTGGATATACTAGGACAACTAGAAAGATTACAGTCATTGCAACAAAGTATCTAAAAAAAAAAAAAAACGTATAGAAAGAGGAAACGAGGGAAATGTAGCAAAACTGATTAACTTTTATCTGTACAAAGCCAGTCTGGTCTGATCTTTCGCAAACCTGCTTCCGGACACCCACCCAAACACGTACTACACCATTTAATCCCTAAAAGGAAAGAGCTGAGATGGCAGCTGGCAGGGCCACTGGATGACCTGTTTAAGGTGTTCTGTGGTTTAGCCAGGCCACACTTTCAGCAGCGTTTCCTTATTTATTACAGGTAGCAGCACTACAGGAAGTATCAACCGTATCGATGTAGTCAACAGGGGACATTTCACACCCTCATGAGTTTACTTATTTTTCCCCTTGATCCTACTGACTTGTAGGCACGACAATTCAAGATCAAAGATAACCAAGCCAGAGAGAAAATGCGTGAGCCAGGGACCGCAAGTCCCTCGAGCTTTGAAGAGCCCATGCCTGGCCTGGCAAGCAGCGGAGACCTCACAAACACCCCTTTTCTCTGACAGAGCCAAGCACCAGCCAGGAGATACAAGCCCTCTATGTATTTACTTCCTGTAACAAAATACACCCCTCGCTGCCGTGTTCCTTGACGTGACCGAGCTCTAGCCCCTCGCTCTACAGCACAGACCCATCTCCACCTTCAGTGCTCCAGTATGTTTGCTAGTCGCTGCTGCCTGGTTACCTACCCAGCGGCTTCCCCAAGCTGGAAACGAATTAGCGCGGGGAAACCAGATCAGAGAACAGCGCCCACCCAGCCCCCTGCTCGCCGATCTACAGATTCTGCTCTAAAATCGTATCCCTCACCGGCCAGCTGCGTGCTCCGCCCTATCCCCGCGGCTCCCCCGCTAGGCTAGCATCACGCTGACCACCCACTGCCCCCCGCACCCATGCCCCCAGCTGGGCAAGGTGGATGCGCTTGTCTCGACGTCGCCGCTGCAGCCGCTGCCGCACACCTACCCCCTCCCCAGGTGCCCTTGCCGCGATCCCCTCCTTGCCTGAGTCTTGTCAAATTGCTCCCGCTCCGCCTCCAGGCTGTGCCCAGTCCGGCGGCTCAGCACCCGGGCCGGCACGTTCTTGATGGTGTTCATGCTGCCGCTTGGGAGGTAGCCCGCTGGGCGGCCGGGAGAAGCAGCGCTCGCTCCGGGGAACGTTCGGCTCCCGCAGCCTGACGTTCTGGGGAGAGCCCCGGCAGGGTGCACAAGAGCGCCCCTAGTGGACGGGCTGGGCTACTTCTGTGGCTAGCTGCATCCACTCACAGGCGAGAGGTTCTTCCCCTCCCAGCTCCCAGGCAGCCACTCACAGCCAGCGGCTGCTGCCATACCCTCTCGCTCCGCCCAGGCAGCATCCTTTCCTTTGCCCAAACAGCGGCAGCTCCCAAGCATATTACTATCTCCTTCTCCGTTCTCCCCTTCCCCCCCAGACACAGCGTCAGTCTAGGATTGCAGTCGGGGTATGAAAGAAAGCACCTATCTGTGCCCAAGAGCCTGAAATGACACCAACAGAAAAAGGCTGAGGGGGAGCATTGCCTGCTCACAAGCTAGGATTGTTCTTATTTAATTACTCTTCTTCCCAAGTAGGATAGTAGAGTTCATAGCAAGAGGCTGCAATCAATTACTCCCTTGGAATGAATTATGCAACCAGGCACAAATCTTGATCTAATTTAAATCAATCCACTCCTCCTTGACTTCAGATTTGGGTCAGGAAGCAGGTTTCTAAAAATTAAGCACTCCACCTTCAGTTGCATTCACATCAAGTTGTTATGAAAACACAAGTTTAGTACTCCCACCCTTCCTTAGTCCATTTAGCCTGCTTATAGTAAAGCCAGTTTTGTCTCTATTTGTGTAACTCAAAAATAGCCAAAGTGATTTTATAAATACAATAGAATCCTCTTCCTTCCAGCATACTGAAGGACAGCTTACTACACAGATTACATTAAGAGATCATTTGCAGTCTGACGACTTTGACAAAAAGCTGAAATGAATGAAAGTGTACATAGTTGAACTATTAATACTTGCACACAGAAACCTGTCTACAAATAAGCAGTACCTGAATCAATCCTTAACAGTTAATTGCAAATGCAGACAAGGCAAACAATAGTCAGATGCAGATGTAGGCCACACTGAAGAAAGCTTAAGACAACATTGCTGTGTAATTTCAAACTTACCAAATTTTGCTACTTTTGTGCTTGGCCCGTTTCTATACAAATTTATTAGCTCACTTTAGAGAGCATAGTAATTTATTATAGAACCTATGCTTTGGTAAGAGCCAAAACATGTTTGCAGGCATACCTATATAGATGTCATACTTTAGCAGAAAGTATGAAAGGACTCAGTTAAACATAAATACTGCTGCACTATGCCTGGGGATGTCATTTAAGATTTGTGTGTATATGGACCTATATACACAGTATATATACTATTGTAGCATGTAGAGCATACAATCAGTGATAAAAGTCCCATTGTGATAGGCACTGTACAAACATGTCATAAAAGAAAGTTTCTGCGCTAAAGAGTTTCGTTAAAATAAAGATTTAACAGGTATGAGAGGCAAACAAAAGGGTAATAGTAGGGGATTGGGAGAATGAGGTAGCAATAATACAAACACATTTTCATGTGGACTAGATGTGCCTGAATATAGTTTACCATTTGTCTTACTAACTACTAGCATTTCATAGGCAGTGCAAGTGATGTTAAATAGAGATTTTTCTTCTCATTCTTTTGTTTCAATAAAAGTTCTTCATTATCTCTATGAGACATTGTCCCCCCCAACAGACTAGTTAATTTAAGCTCTAAGTGAGCTATAATTAAAAAAAAGCTGAATAAATTAATTATGCCATTATAATAGACTTTATAAAACATAAAAAATGATACTTTACATGCTCTCATAAAAGAAGTCACCAAAACTGTATTAATACAGAAAAAAATATTTGAAATCATGAGCTATTATGTTTAGTTTAAGAGCAGTTATATGTCATAAGACACTTGAATATAGAATACATTTAAATATCAGTGTTCTTTAGGAGTTGAGATACCTTATCTTTAGGCATTTGCCCTAATTAGCAAGGGTTTTGGTTTATCAGTTAAAGGAAAGGAAAATATTTGAGACAGTTAATTTTGTCTCTCTCTACTGTGTAATTAATTTTTCTCTAGTTTTTTTTTTTTATATGATGAAGCTTTCTTGAATCAAGGAGTATTTTGTTTTGTTTTATATTAAGCTTGTTTGTCTATACAAGCTACATTTTTGATTAATGTACAAATTAATTTTAAAAGCTACAAACTCATTGCTATTTTCTGTTTGTCAGACTTCTAATTAGAAAGACCAAATGGTTTGTTACACCATAGATGAAAGCAGTTAAAGTTTAATTTCTGTTAATAGTATAAAATACATTAATCAAATAGAAAATGACTATTTGTAATGTTTTCAAAAATAAGTCTCCATTTTTAGGAAGCTGATTTAGTTTGAGACCCCATGTAAAGCCTCAGATTGCAGTCTGTTTTGCAGGTGTGTTAATATATGAATAAATTCACCTTAGTATTCCACCTGTCTTCCAGTTTGAGAGTGGCAAACTTCCATCTCATGCCTAGAATAAACTACATACTCAGAGTAAGATTTAGTGGTGTGTGAGTGCTCCAGAGTAGGGATGTTAAATATCGGTTAACTGAATAGTCAAGTAACTTCATTAATTCTTATTGGTTAGTCGGCTAGTCTATAGCCCCCATGGGTGGAGCCGGCAGCAGCACAGGGTGCAAGGTGGAAGCTAGTCTGCGAGGGGAGCCAGTTTAAAAAACAGATCCTGCGGACTGGCTGCTTGTCACCCTGTGCTGCTGCCTCCAATAAAGAGACAACATCGCGAGGTGGCAGCAACCCCTGTCAGAGGCGGGGGTCTGAGCTCCCGGACCCAGCAGGAACCAAAACTGAGTCAGGCTGCCTGCCTGCTGTCTCCTAATATACTTTAAATGCAGAGCCAAAGCAGGGGTAGGTCCCGGAGCCAGTGTGAGCCAGGCTGCTGGCCAGCCTGCTAAAAACGTTTACTGGTGGAGTGGGGAGGGGGGGAGAGGAATGGTGTAGTCTATAGAATTAACCTATAAGCTTTTGCTAATTGGTTAATTGACTGCACTGTTACATCCCTACTCCACACATGAATTCAAACAAATGCAGCAACACTATTAAAGCATCCATACTATTACCATGATACTAACTCTTAGCGCCTGCCTACACAACATTTTTGCATCACTTTAACTAATCAGTTTTATGATTTATTGCTTCACGGTCATGCTGGAAGGGCATAACCAGTGGGGTCCCGCAGAGGGCTGTTTTGGGACCAGTTCTGTTCAATATCTTCATCAATGATTTAGACGATGGCATACAGAGTACACTTACTATGTTTGCAAATACCACCAACCTGGGAGGGGTTGCAAGTGCTTTGGAGGATAGTGTCAAAATTCAAAATGATCTAGACAAATTAGAGAAATGCTTTGAAGTAAACAGGATGAAGTTTAGCAAGGACAAATGAAAAGTACTCCACTTAAGACGGAACAATCAGTTTCACACATACAAACGGGAAATGACTGTCTAAGAAGGAGTACTGCAGAAAGGTATCTAGGGATCATAGTTAAACACCAGTCAACAGTATGACACTGTTGAAAAAAAAAAAAAAGAAGCAAACATGATTCTGGGATGAATTAACAGGAGTGTTGCGAGCAAGACACGAAAAGTCATTCTTCCGCTCTACTCTGCACCGAATAGGCCTCAACTTAAGTACTGTGTCCAGTTCTGGGCACCACATTTCAAGAAAGATGTGGAGAAATTGGAGAAGATCCAGAGAAGAGCAACAAGAATGATTAAAGGTCTAAAAAACATAACCTATGAGGGAAGACTGAAAGAATTGGGCTTGTTTAGTTTAGAAAAGAGAAGACTGAGAGGAGATATGATAGCGGTTTTCAAATATCTAAAAGGGTGTTACAAGGAGAAGGGAGAAAAATTGTTCTCCTTGGCCTCTGATGATGGGACAAGAAGCAATGGACTTAAACCGCAGCAAGGAAAGTTTAGGTTGGAGATTAGGAAAAACTTCCTGTCAGGGTGGTTAAACACTGGAATAAATTAAGAGTAGGTTGGACAGACATCTATCAGGAATGATCTAGACAGTGCTTGGTCCTGCCATGAGGCAGGGGACTGGACTCGATGACGTCTTGAGGTCCCTTCCAGTTCTAGGATTCTATGATTCTATGTACTGATTTAATTAAAAAAAAAAATAGTAGAACTCTTCTTGTATGAACACATATATATGCATCCACAATGGGTGGTTGCATTGATTTGATTTAAATAGTTTTTTTTAAATGTACCAATTTAGTTAAATAGCTGCAAAGATTTAGGATAGACCAGACTACAGTGCTAACATCATGATCTTATCACGTATGCTTTTTGTTCTGATGATGGGACAAGAAGCAATAGACTTAAATGGAGGAAAGGAGGTTAGGTTGGACCTTAGGAAAAATTTCCTGTCAGAATAATCCTTGAGAATATTAACTGCAGTACTCATTAGCAGGTAGAGAGTTTGGAATGTTAGCAGTTTTTAAAATTATTGTGAAAGTCTGTTTTGAACCAGTCCTTGTCATGAAAGCAGGGATCCCCCCCTCTCACCAGTACCACAAAGTAAAATGGTAAGGATATAAGGAAGAGATTAAGAAGTGAAAGCATGGTATTTATTAGGTTGTATGGCCTTTTTCATTAAAAGCATTTTCAAATGCAATAATGGATCCTTTCTACCTTTTCAGAGATCACAGACACACAAACCATAGTTAAAATATTTTAAAAAGACTGTACACATTAAATTAATTGCTATTATCATATACTGCTAAATTGTCCATATCAACTTGTGATCTTGAGAGAAGCTTTTGTTAGAATAAATAGACCATAAACCATTATTTTGCCCATCTTTGTGGGTGAAGGATATTGTAAATTTCAGCCAGGTAGGCAGTATATCTTAGTTACTGCACTAATTAGCAAGTTCCTATAAACATTATTCATATCTATTTACATGGCAAAATGTTCAGAATTAAAACAATCGACTAATAGGAATAAATACTTGACTGTTATACATTTATGCACAACTATGGAAGTAGTAAGAAAAATAATTCTATATTTTAGAAAGTAACCTTTATGGAGTAAACAATTACACATTTAATATTTCTTTTAAAAAAGCAAGCTACCAATTGAACCTGAGTACTGAGCTATAAAAAAGCAGTTGCTTCTCCATCTTATTTAGCATAATTCTAAGTTATGGTTCAACAATACAGAATACATTCCAGCATATTGTCATATGTTTTTGACACTTGTAGAATTATCAAACATTCATGGGAGGTATGGCCAAATGTTTAGTATCTGTCCATTGTAACTTATATGTGGTAATGATCTTCCGTTTCCAAAATACATTTTAATTAATAAAGACATCTTTTTTGTTCCTGGCAGATAGTAAGGATATTGTCTTTCTTTTTTCCAAACAAAATCCAAGGCATCTGGATAAAGAAGGATAACGTATACATGTTAAGAAGTTACTACTAAAAACTGAAACTACATATCTGCATTTTTTTTCATTACATAAAAAAAGAAATACCAGAAAAGATATGAGAGATGTCAATAGGAAAAAAATTATTTCATAGAATGAAATGCATATGAACAGTCTCCCTCAGGGACACATTACTAGATAGATGTTTATTCAGAAATGAAAAGAATGTAACAGGTCTGCAATTATCATGTTGCACAAGGATTACTCATTTTTACCCTGTGTAATCCTGAGAGTCTGGATTTACAAGCAATGTGCATGCCATAGCTACCAAGCACTTAAAATATCATTTTTCTCATTGATTTCACCTATTTTAGGGCTTTTAGACTCCCTCCAAATAATTCTCTCTTTTCTAGAGGAAAAATGAACTGACTGCTGAAGCCCAAGATGGCCAAAGCTTTATCAATTAAACAGGAAATTAAGACAGAACTTCTTGGTGAGGATTTCAAAGCAGTTAAAATTAATTGATTCTGCCTCTAAATAAAAATATATAAACATACATTAAAGTTATTTCTTGTCTGCTATAAACTTTGTAATGATTGTTTTCGATTCAGTTATCAATTTTAAGGTGATTTAAATAGGAAATATGCCACTGTCTCTAGGAACACATGTTAAGATTTGCAGCGAATGATTGTGAACATGTTCCTTTCTTCAATACTCTCTTGGCAGAAAATGAGATTTCTCATATGCTTAAGTTAAACAGGTTGTTAATGCTTTATCGGATCATGCTCAAGCAGCTCAGCATTTTGCAGTTATTTTGCACCTTGAACATGTTATATCTGTGCTCAGTGCCTGACTGGTTTCTAGATGCAAGTCAGGCTGTTGGTTTTTATATAAAACTAGCCAATTAGCCCATAATAAGATGGGATTTTCAGGTCTCTCCTCCACGTCGGTCTTCTCTCCTGAGCCTCCGGTCTCTCGCTCCGTCTCTCTTTCTCTCTCTCCTCCTCCTACTGCCTCCCCCCGCTCTCTCTCAGCTCTCCTCCGTCTCCTGCCTCTCTCTCTTTCTCTTCTTCTTCCCCTCCTGCCTCTCACTTGGGGGACCGCAGAGCCCAAACAGCTGTTTGGGCTCCGCACTCCCCGTGCTGCATGGGGAGCGCAGAGCCCAAACGGCTGCTTGTGCCACTTGCTCCCACGCGGCGGCCCGGCTAAGCGGTGCAGAAGTCAGCCGAGCGCCACGGCGAGAGGCGAAGGGGGGTGGGGCGGTGACGTTCACAGCCAGGGGGCGGGGTCTGGAGCCGCTGTCACGCCGCACGTCACCGCCCGGCCCCCTTCCCCTCCCGCTGTGGCGCTCGGCTGACTTCTGCGCCGCTCAGCCGGGTCGCCGTGGGGGAGTAAGCGGAGCAAGCGGCCGTTTGGGCCCCGAACTCCCCATGCAGCACAGGCCGCCCAGAGGGAACAGCCAGCATTTCAGGCAACAGTGCTGCCCAGAAGGAACAGCCAGCATTTCAGGCAACAGCGCCCCCCAGAGGAAACAGACAGCATTTCAGCGTTACAGACTCTCAGACTTTGGGCTACTATATATATGACTAGCCAATTAGCCCGTCATGAAAATCCCATCTTAGGTCTCTCCTCCACATCGGTCTTCTTTCCTGAGTCTCCAGTCTCTGGCTCCGTCTCTCTCTCTCTCTCCTCCTCCTACTGCCTCTCCCCCCTCCTCTCTCTCAGCTCTCCTCCGCCCTGCCTCTCTCTCTGTCTCTCTCTTTAACTTCTCCTCCTCCTGCCTCTCACTCGGGGGACCGTAGAGCCCAAATGGCCGTTTGCTCCGCACTCCCCGTGCTGCATGAGGAGAGCGGGGCCCAAACAGCCGCTTCTGCCGCTTGCTCCCATGCAGCGGCCTGGCTGAGCGGCGCAGAAGTCAGCTGAGCGCCATGGCGGGAGGCGAAGGGGGCCGGGGCGGTGACATTCACGGCCAGGGGCGGGCCTGAGCCACTGTCAAGCCGCATGTCACCGCCCGGCCCCCTTCCCCTCCCGCCGTGGCGCTCGGCTGACTTCTGCGCTGCTCAGCCGGGCTGCAGGGGGGGAGCAAGCGGCAGAAGCGGCTGTTTGGGCCCTGCACTCCCCATGCAGCACGGGCCGCCCAGAGGGAACAGCCAGCATGTCAGCAACAGCGCCCCCCAGAGGGAACAGCCAGCATTTCAGGCAACAGCGCGGCCCAGAGGGAACAGCCAGCATTTCAGGCAACAGCATCCCCCAGAGGGAACAGCCAGCATTTTGGCGGTTACAGACTCTCAGACACTGGGCTACTATATATATATGATAATCCCATAATGGCTTTTATTCTGTCTTTCACTGGGCTTTCTGAATTCAACATTTTTCCTTTAATGAAGCTGCTGGCATTTAACTATGTCCTCTCACCTAGATCAGAATACAGTAACCCCTCATTTAATGTTGTCTCTGTTAATGACATTGTTTCTTTGTTACATTGCTTATCTATTAGAGCACGTGCTTGTTTAAAGTTGTACAATGCTCCCTTATAATGTTGTCTGGCTACCTGCTTTGTCCATTACTTGCAGGATTTTCTGGAAAAGCAGCATGTACTTGTGGGGGTTTGGTACTGGGGTAGGCTGGCAGTTCCCCATCAGCAAAAGCACATCTCTTGCGCAAAAGCACATGCCAGTGTAGACGCGCTCCTGTGGAGGACTTTTTGCGCAAGAACTCTTCCACAAAACAGTTCTTGCACAAGAAACTGCCAGTGTAGCTGTAGCCTATATGTATACTAGAAGATTTAACTGGCATTGCTTGGGTCCTTGACTCAATTAATTATTGTTGTTCTTCATTTAAATCATTGCTCTGGGGTGGGGTTGGGGATGAGTGATTCAGTATGCAGGCTGCCCCAGGGAAGAGAGGACTACCTCAGCCTTCCCTCATTGCAACAGCTTGGGGCCATGTGAGAAGCACCTCTACATGGCTACTGCAGTTCCAGTGGGCACAGCCAGAGGAGGAGTGCATGTCCCTCGGCTGGGACAGGTCAGGTGAATCGGCCCTCTGCGCCCCCTAGCCAGAGAGAGGAATGCAGCAAATTATGCACTTTCTACTCCTTGATGAAGGGGAACAGACAGCAATGTTCACATACAAATTGGGGGTGGGGAGGGAGCTTCAGCCCTCCCACGCTCCCTATCCCTGGCTAGGGCAGATCCAGGTTAGTGTACCCCCTGCACCTCCCCAGTCAGAGTGAGGAATACAGCAAACTGGGCACTTTCTTCTGGCTCCCTCACGAACGAGAGAAGCCAGTAATGTTCCTGTACAAATGGGGGGGGGGGGGGAAAGAGGGGGAAGTTCAGTGCCCCCATCCTCCCTAAAGGGCACCTGGGAGGTAGAAGGCTCAAGGTTGGTACAGCCCTGGAGGTGCCCTCTCAGCCAGCTCCTTTCATCTGCCTAATGACTGTCTCTTTTCTGTATGATTTTATGAGAAGCAATCCCATTTTTGGCACATCTCATTTTCCTGTTATAACCAAACCCTTGCCTTGGTTTAAGCTATGACAAGAGGAAGCTGTATATAGAATTTGGTGGTCCTAGCTCTTTCCAAGTAGAAGGAGTTCTTGAACTAACAGAGGTACAGACAGACACACTCATGCACAGTCAGACATTCTCAAATATATAAGTAGATACTGCCTTGTGTCTGCTGAAAAAAAATCTGGAACTTAGCCCCCTATTTACATGAATTCTTATGAGGAAATTGGATTCACTTAACATCATTTTGCTTGAAGTAAACTTTTCAGGAATATAACTACAATGTTAACTGAGGAGTTACAGTAGGTCTAGACAACATCCTGTTTCTATTGCCAGCTTCAATTCCCTTATTTATACTTGTATTACAACTGATGATAGCAACAGTGGGATTTTTTTTTTATTTTGACAAAAAAGCCTATCATAGATTATGTTTTAGAGAGGATTCCTTATTTCCCTGACACTTGAGATCAGCTCCACAGGACTATCTCTAGATTTCCAGTTCTGGGGGCTGGTACAGAACATTATCAGTAAAGGACCCTTGACTACAGAATTCACTCCCCACTTCGTTGCTCCAGTAATGCCTCGGGCCTTCATCTTGGAACGCGTTGTACCTGGAAAGAACTGCTGTGCCCTCCCACAGATCCAATAAGTTCAGTGAGGCCCTGTGCTGCACAGACCAATGCCTACATGGAATGAATTACAGGTTCAGGGGTGGAGTTGCAATGTCTAACAGCCCAGGGTTTTTCTGAGGGAGAAATCTGAGGAATTACTGGCTTCATTAGCTAACATTGGTTTACTGCTATGTGTCTCATGTATATAGGTTTTATTGTAAATGGACTTAGAAATTTGTACTAGGCCCATTTTAAATAGAAAAATAATTACTGCATTTATAAACATTTCAAAATAAAAAATAAGACAGAAAAGCAGAGCCTCACCAAAGATCATAAAGAAAACAGTGAAAGTTTTCTGTCACTTTCTCCCATAGCTGGCAGCTGTGCTTTGCAAATAGCTTCTTCTGTAAACTCTGTTGTCTACAATATAAAATAAAAAGATGAAGTGCAGATTTAAGAAAAGAACTTTATAATGAATCAAACATTGATTCAGAATTCAAAACTGGAGAAATGTAAATATATGCTCTCCAATTCATCTAGTTTTTTCCACGTTTTTCTTTTCACCTGAGAAGTAGGAATATGGCATATGCATTTATCTGCCCTAACTGAGCTCTCTACTACTAAAATAGCACCTAATACAATGCTATTTTGTAGAAAATCTTTCATACAAAATCAGCAATACTATTATCATGTAAAAATATCATTTACACCTAGAATCTAATATATAAAGGAGAATGTTTGTATGTTTGTGCTCTAATAACTTGGACACTATAAGACCTACCGCAACCAAACTTTGCATGGGATAACCTTTCCTCCAGGAGAAGGTTTTAAGGAACTGTGAGAGGGACGAGATGAGAGACTGACGCCTCTCCCCGGGGCTGCACAGAGCTTGGCAGTGCAGGAAGAAGCGGCTTCCCCGCCATTGCTGGAAGCATATGGAGGCCCCTCTTCAATACTGCGATTGGCTCGGGGCCCGGCAGCCAACCAACGGGTGGGCGCGTTGCTGTCAGGGCTCACTCTAGGTGGAGGGGGCAGGGCTGGTGTTACCGCTCAGCTGCCACTCTGAAAAAAATGTCGGGAAGAAGGTGCATCGGGACCCGGAGGTGAGCGGGGGAGGGAAGAAATGAATGTGGGGCTGGTCCGGAGGGACTGGACTGTTGTAGAGAGGGTAGGGCAGGATTGGGGGCTGGATCGTTGGGGCGGGCTGGTCCAGGGGGCTGGACTGTTGGGGAGGCACGTGGGGAGGCAGGATTGGGGGCTGGATTATTGGGTGCGAGTGGGGAGGGCAGGATTGTAGGGGATGAAGGAAGGGGGCTGGACAATCCTGCAGGAAGTGAGTGAGAAATGAAGCCCATGGCGGGGGGAGGAGGGTGTCTCCTTTGAGGGGCACTGGCCCAAGGGGCAGCACTGGATGATGCTGGGTGGGTGAGAAATTAATCCAGGCCGGGGTAGGGGGGATCCCTCAAATCTGCACATTGGTCCTGGGTTTGATACTGGATGATCCTGGCGGGGGGAAGGGTGAGAGATGCAGTCCATGGGAGGGGCAGCTGGTCAAGGGGGTGGTGCTGGAGGAGGGACTATAGAGGTGCCAGCAGGCTCAGGTAGTTGACTCATAGTTTCATCAAAAAAGATGGGAGCGTTTGAGGTATCACCTTGAAATCTCTCAGATTCAGTAGGGCCAGCCCCATTGATTGATGCATCCCTATACTTAGGTCTTGGATGGGAATTTGTAGACCCAGCATGCCTATCCCCTAGTTTCCTACCAAAAAAATATTAGCTTCTACAAGGACAATTAGCAAAAATACCATCTGATAGGAAGCAAAACAGCACTACTGAAGAGGGGCCTGCCTCCATATGCTTCCAGCAATGGTGGGGAAACAAGCCATGGTGATTTGGGGGCTCTCCCTTCCACTGTGCTTTTAATGGCTCCAAGACTCATGACATGGGAAGAAAACAGAGACATAGTTTCTATTGTGACTTTTGTATCTAAGTTTGCCAAGTCAAATAGCTCTGATTCTCAACATTGTAATGCCTCTTTTTTGAGTCAGAGATTTTGCTTTATGCAGCAGTAGAAAAGCATGGGGGGGGGGGGGGGGGTCTGCCAAAATGGCCAGATGTCAGGCACTGGCAGCTGCGGTGTGGCTGGACGCTGTCAGGACCAGCTTCTGTTTTTCTAAATTTTGTTCCTCCGGTTTCCCAGGCAATGCCAGGTAAGTCCAGCTGTTATAAAATAATCTCCATCACTGTAATGCATCTATAACCATTACCCCTGTTGATACAGAAAATAATTAAAATTAAGAGAGAACTTAATCTAGCAGGGACAAATTTATACATGCCAAAGACTTATGGTAGACTCTTTAAAATCATGCCTTCAAGCCTAATTTAAAACAGCCTTGGTGAACTCAGTTTCCAGACAGATTAGCTGGCCAGTGTACATTAGGGAAAAACTTGATAAATATAATTTTAAAAAATTATTTTGACACTAGATCAAAGTTTGCGTCTTTAGTTTCTGAAGACAGCTCATATTGCAGATTTAAAAGTCAATATTCTGTGTGCAGAATCTTCTGAATAGGGCACATTGATAAAAATATACTCCTGTGATAACTGCATACAGATTATTTTCATGCACTTCCATTGAGACTTAATACATTATATTTCATCCTTCCCCCCCACAAATGGTACCAAGCATAAACAGCTAATTCTGATCTGAACTCATCTTTATGTTCTGCATTACCTGATGTTCTGCCACAATTTGCTCCAACACATCTTACTTCTTTGTATTTAAATCACACAAGCCAAATTCTGTCCAGATCATATGAAAATAAATGGATGCAAGACAGAACAAAATTTGTCTCAGATAAATCATAATAAAATATGCAATCATTTTCTCATCAGTAAATGTCATGTCTATAATGTCAAAGTACAAACCAAACAAAAAGAAAAGAACACTCACAGTAACTCTTCTTAGTATTCTAAATCTAGCCACATGAAATTGATAAATACCGTATTAATACTGCTGCTGTTATGACTGCAAGAAGGGGCAATATGGAGCAGGGTGCTAAGCTCCAGATCAGCAACCATCTGTCGAGACTCAGCCAGCAAACGCTGGAGCTTACTTGTTGGTGAACAGGAGTCCTAGAAGAAACAGAAATTGAACCAAAGTTACAAAATAATCATTTCAAAAACATGTTCACTGATTGCAAATGTAAAGAATTAGCACCTGGCATTATTTAAAAAAAAAAAAAAAAAAACCACACACACACACTTTGAAATGCAGTGTACTATACGCCATTCCAGAACCTATAACATAAATTTAAATGCTAATATTTCTACTGAAGTGTCTGTGCAAGGTAACAAGTTTCATATATAGATATATGTATATACAGATACACACACCATTACTGTGAAAGACAAGTGCCAACGAGGAGACAAAAGGTAGTGTATCAAATAGCTGATGAAGCAGCAAATTTCTTATTAGCTTCAATAAAGCAACTTGTCCAGGCAGCCACTGAAAGGAGGGACAGCGGGTAGGACTGAAAATATGACATACGTTTAAACAGTTAACTGATGAGCTTTGGCTCATTGGTTAACCTTCACAGTAACACACAGGTCTCCTCTCCCCCACCACACTGCTGGCTCTGTGGGAGCTGGTGTTAGTGGGAAGCTGGCTTAAAGTCTCCCCCCCCTTCCCCCCTGCCTGTAAATGTGTAAATTTCAGTGATTAACATTCACCAAAAAAATGCATTTTAACATCCCTAATTTCTATACTTGCAAACAAGCAGAATCTCCATACTTAATTTTTAGGCCCAGATTCTAATCCTAGGCCTATTAGATCTTCAGAGTTCACCTTGTGAGGTATCATTTAGGCTATGTGCTGGGTTATTGCACACTGTCTCATATAATGGGGTTCCTACAGACCCAAATGATACTGAAACAGAATGACAGGTTAATACCTACCATATAAAGAATGGGAATTTGGGGATACACAATATCAGAGAGGGACCAGGTGATAATTCACGCCTCCACAGTGTTTCCCAAATAGTGTTCTGAGGAACCCCGGGGGTACCGCAAAGTGAAAATAAGGGTTCCGCAAGAAAATTCCAATATAATGCATATTAGTTTGAGCTTTATTTTTTGTACACATTAAATGTGATTTTTGTATTTAAATATGTGCAATTAAACTAAATGTTGATCTCATGACCTTGTTTAGCATTTGTTTATTATTATCCTTACTTATTTGTGGTCTACTTTTTCAGCTCCATATATAAGACTGTTATTAGGGGTTCCGCAAAGTTCTTTCGAGTTTAAAAGGGTTCTGTGGCCAAATAAAATTGGGAAACACTGCCCTATAGTTTTAATGCCTGACTTGAAGTCTCCCATGTGGGAGTGGTGAATTAATCTCCTGCTGCTAGGATCAAACCTTAGTTGCAATCCTGTATTAGATGGACAGAGAACAAAACCCACACAAGGTGCAGTAGAAATCTAAACATTATTTACAATCTATAAATAAATCCAAACTGCACAACCCAAAAAGTAAACATAGGCTGGCAACAATTGCAATCAAAACAGTGAAAAAGCATATTATACCCATGAAACAGCAATACTGTAATGAATGGAGAATATAAATAGAGAGAGAAGAAGGAGGGAAGAAGTTGCCTGTCAGCAAGCAAAACAAAGGAACAACTTTCAACCATCAACCTTTAATAATAGCACCCAGTCAATCTCAGATTCAAGATTTACTGGGATTGGTTAATGATGACTAGCACTTTATAGGCATGATTGCTATTATCTGGTCTCTGATAGAAAGGGAGATCTTCTGGACTGCCTCTATTCTGGCAAAATCAATAAGGCCAGGATCATTTGTCCTGCTGTATTTGCAACATCATGCTAATCATGATGGAAAACAGGAAGTGAAATTAATTAACTAATGTGTAAATTGACTAAACAGAAACAAAATATTTGCAAAAGGCAGACACAATAAAACAAATATACTTTTAAAGTTATTCCAGTTTTAATAATCTCTAACTCAGTATAAGAAAAATCAGGGTTTTTTTTAAATTGATTTGACTTAACAATATTCTACTCTTTAAAATCTTTTTAAAAAAAATCTAATTTACTTCATAGGCAAAATGGAGACAGAATAAAAACCAGACAAACTCACTCTTGAGAAAATAAATTCACTCTTATTTTAGTCATCCTAAAACTAACATACCACATTATGAACCTAGATACTGACATAATTGATAGTAGGACTGGTGCACTTATTTTCTGGCTGAATCACTGATAAGTTACTAATCTCTGAAGGGAGGTCTGCATCGAAGAATTTCTCACATTTCTGGGGCCCATCTCTCTTCTGAGTGGACGTCATACAACAGGGAGAGTCCAAATAAAAGGAATTCAGATCCACATGTTCTTCACTGTCAATAAAATTAAGATATTTCCTGAAACAATATCACCAGTAAACTTGCTAAGTCATGATGCAACATAAATACACTTTGGCTTTCATCCTGCAAAGCATGCAAGTATATGTATAACTGAGGTCTTGTCTACACTATCATAGGCTGTCTACCTAAGTTACACAACTTCAGTTACGTGAATAATGTAGCTGAAGTCGATATACTTTGGTCTGCTTACTGAAGTAAGTCGACAGCCGATGCTTTCCTGTCAACTCTTCGCGCTTTGCTGGAATATTGGATTCCATGGGAGAATGGTCACAGCAGTCGATTCAACCCCTGCTGGATCAATAACTGCCCATTGATCGAGCAGGCAGTGAAGACATTATCCTCTTACCACATGCTTGGACGGATTCAGCCTTATTTTTTTTAGTGTAAGAGATGAGTCCTGAAATATTTCCATGAAAACGCAGTTATGGTACCATATCCTTATCTTATGTTTACCTTAAATGACAGCACAAAAAATAAAAGTTCCACTCAACCTACCAAAATGAAAGAAGCACCCCATGCCTTCATTTTCTGCCTCTCCTTTTCCCTCTCTTGAAAACCATCTTTAAACAAGTCCAAAAATATAGCTTTAAATATTAAAGTGATAATGTTAAGAGTATAAAAGTTATTTCCCCACTTTGGACATTGCTAGTCAACCTCTTCCCACCCTTGGGGTTTTTTGGAGGTGTGGCAAAGACGACAGAATTTTAATACAATGTCTCAAATTGTAACTACAGCTAAAACTCAACTGCCTGTATTGGGTTTCAGAGCATGAAACTAAAGCTGTATTGTTTCAGATCTGTCAGAAGGTAACATCAAGCAGTGTAGGATCAGGCTTGATTTTTGGACATGCACCCAACAGCATGCACGACCTGTCCAGCCTAGAACTGCAGATGCAGCATCAACTCTTTATACCTGCAGCTTTCTCCACTGAATTTTTGATAATTACTTATTAGAAAATGTAGTATGCTCAGAGGAGAGAAAAGTTGACATCACTAATATTTTATATGTATCCAAAATTGTTTTCACAACAAAGAATCATAGAATCATAGACTACTACAAATGGAAGGGACCAAGCATCGTCTAGACGAGTGTTTCTGAAAGTGTACTGCGAAATCACTTAAAAACCCCCAAAAAACAAAAAAACCAAGAAAACCCCACAAATTAACTAGCCTCCCCGGTTTGTTTATTTACTGGTGCCATGACCATGGAGCCTTGTGGCTCCCATTGGCTCTGTTTCGTCCTTTGCAGTCAAGGGGAACTGCAGGAAGTAGCCTGGGCTGGGCCACTGCTTCCTGCAGCTCCCCTTGGCTGAAAAGGACGAAATGGAGCCAATGGGAGCCACGAGGCTCCGTGACTGCAGCGCCAGTAAATAAACAAATTGGGGAGGCCAGTCAATGGGGTTTTTTTTAAGTGATTTCGTGGAACACTTTCAGAAACACTGGTCTAGACCATCCCCAATAAATGTCTGTCTAGCCTACTCTTAAATATCTCCAGAGATGGAGATTCCACAACTTACCTAGGCAATTTTATTCCAGTGTTTAACCACCCTGACAGTTAGGAAATTTTTCCTCATGTCCAACCTAAACCTCCCTTGCTGCAGTTTAAGCCCATTGCTTCTTGTCCTAACATCAGAGGCCAAGGAGAACAATTTTTCTCCCTCATGTTTGTGATACCTTTTGGATATCTGAAAACTGCTATCATGTCCCCTCTTAGTCTTCTCCTTTCCAAACTAAACAAGCCCAGTTCTTTCAGTCTTCCCTCATAGGTCATGTTCTCTAGACTTTTAATCATTCTTGTTGCTCTTCTCTGGATCTTCTTCAATTTCTCTACATCTTTCTTGAAATGTGGTGTCCAGAACTGGACACAATACTCCAATTGAGGCCTAATCAGCGCAGAGTAAAGCGGAAGAATGACTTCTCATCTCTTGCTTAGAACACTCCTGTTAATGCATTCCAGAATCATGTTTGCTTTTTTTGCAGCAATGTCACACTGTTGACTCATATTTAGCTTATGGTCCACTATGACCCCTAGCTCCCTTTCTGCAGTACTCCTTCCTAGACAATCGCTTTCCCATTCTGTATGTGTGAAACTGATTGTTCCTTCCTAAGAGGAATACTTTGAATTTGTCCTTATTAAACTTCATCCTATTTACCTCAGACTGTTTCTCTAGTTTGTCCAGATCATTTTTAATTATGACCCTATCCTCCAAAGCCTTCGCAACCCCTCCCAGCTTGGTATCATCTGCAAACTTAATAAGCATACTCTCTATGCCAATATCTAAATCATTGATGAAGATAATGAACAGAACCGGTCCCAAAACAGACCACTGCGGAACCTCACTTGTTATGCCCTTCCAGCATGATTGTGAACTATTAATAACTACTCTCTGAGAATGGTTATCCAGCCAATTATGCACCCACCTTATAGTAGCCCCATCTAAGTTGTATTTGCCTAATTTATTGATACGAAGATCATTCGAGACCGTATCAAATGGATTTCAACCTATACATAATTCTATATACAAAAAAGGATTAATTTATAGTTCAAGTTGCATAAGTATATTTCTTCACACCACTACATATTAAAAGAGCAATTAAATTAAGGCAATAATCACACCCAACACAATACCAATGTCCAATCACTGACCTTCTACTATCATGACTCTACCACAACACCACAAATTCATCCATAGCATGTTTAATGTCAGTTCAACAACAGGATCTCACAAAATGTGCATATTAAGGAACTCAATATTACACATTAGGGATATTAAAATATGTTTATTTGTGTAAATGTGTAACCACTGACATTTTCAGTGGTTACATGTTTACATACAGGGGAATGAGAGGGGTGGAGAGGTGAGCACAGGCTCCTGTTCTCTCACACACACCCCAGCACTGCTGCCTCAGTATCAAAGGTAGCAGCATGGAAGGCAGGTGGCTCCATGGGAGCCAGTGCTCTTGGGGAGTTGGGTTTTAAATTGGCTCCCCGTATGTACCAACTCTTACCGGCCCCTCTCACCCATACTGCTGGCTCTGTATCAGAGGCAGCAGTGTGGGGGTAGGGAGGAGATGGGAACCAGTGTGCATGGAGAGCCAACTCCCACAGAGTCATCTGTCCCCACTACAGAGGCAGCAGCATGGTGGAGCGAGGCAGGAGACAGCAAGTACACACAGTACATATGTAACTGTGTACTTGGGTACATATTCACATCCCTATTACACATATTCTTTAATACAAATTTTACTTTCTGTCCTTGATAAGGATATTGCTCACGGATCGGGGAAATTACTTCAAGAAGAAATACCTTATCACAATACGCTAAATGGAATCTATGCCAACATCTCTGACTGCTCTGTAGTTTAACCAGTAAATTACTAATTAAAATTTTAGAAAAAAATTATAAAAACTTCAGCCAACCAGAAAATCAATCTATTGTAACACAGGAAACATGCTGTACTAGCACTCTAAACAGATGTTAGACACATTGAACTAGAATAAATGCTAGAGAGCCACCATGTTTCAAAGATTCTAAATAATAAATAAAATCAACTACATCTTGTGGTCTACTTACACAGAATGCCTAATGTAGTCTGCAGCTTATTCACAGTTGTTCACATGTATGTTCAGGAGTCTACTAGTAGTGCGACAACATATTTATTTCCAGATGCTAAATTAATCACTTTCATTTTAATAAAGCCTTTTAAAATGTTGTGTATTGTTTTAAAAAGTTAAAAATTAAGAAGTTCTCTCCCAGCATAATATGTTCCCATGGTCCCCTCTCTCTAATAAGGAAAAACAGCTTTCTGGACACATTTCTGCATCTTTAGGGAATTACCAAATAACATCATAAATTTTTATATGCAACCCAACTTCTATAAAGCACTAACATTGTGCTCCTCATGTTATAGGGCCTATACAAAGAATTTACAAAGACCCAAAGGAAGAAATTCTCAGAACTGGTTTGTTTTGTTTAACTTTAGTTATCCAATTATAAAATATTGCAGTACAGAGAGCATTTCAGTGATATGTATTAATGTTTATGAGCCTCTTTGTAGTAAAATGAAGTCCTAAAACATGAGCCCATGTAGCACAGGCCTGGTTTGAGGCCTGAGGCCTAGCTAACAATGGACAAAACATGGCTAACATAAAGCAAAGCTAAGCTGTGAGCCAGAGGCAGGCCCCTGCTCATACACCTGGGCACAAACAGGGCTGAGAGTGCAAAACGCTAATTGGTACTAGGCCCAGGTGTAGACCAGTAATTGGTACTAAATACCAACTGTAAAACAGTAATTGGTACTGATCATAACTTGAAAGCACATGGCAACACCAGCTCATTAAAAAATACCTTATTACCCCTACTCCCCACAGATACTGACCCAGATCAGGACAGGGTCTAAAATGACAGCTTGATGGATAGAGATGACCTGAACAGATCACGAGGTACAAGGTGATGGGTGCGATTTAAGAAGAGTCACAGCGTGGTAACCTGGCAATATCAGAGGGTGGCAACCTGACAATGTCAGGAGTGATGTGTAACTTCTTTGTACCTGTATACAAAGTGGTGTCTTGGGGGGACAGTCTTTGAATGACCTAGGGGGCAGTGGGACCACCCACTGATTCAGTCATGCCAGTGTTACGGATTACATATGCGTAGTGGTTCGGCAGAGTCTACTGACGACTATTACTGTACTTCGCTTAACAATACACCTGGCTGGTACCTTCAATTCTTACCTGATTTGTGGTCTTTGGGGGCTCTCTTGTGGACTGCTGTGTTGACTAATTGCGCAAGTCATATGGCACACATCACTGAGAACACCCACAAGCAGTCTTCTGGTTATCATCATCATCATCAATGGAGCCGGAGATCTGTCAGGAATTCATCGGGAGGACCCCGCCTGACTAACTACACTCTTAAAAAAAGGAACTTTTGAAGAGGGACATAACAAGAAATTGAGGGCCTGCCACTCTTGGTTCAGGAAGCTATTCAATGGATTGATCCAGCTTTGAAGATGACGGGGTAGACAACAGGAAAAGGAAATGAACAGGCTTGAATTTGACATGAGCCATTTGGTTCAAGATAAAAATGGGCCTTTCAAAACAAGAAGAATGCAGGTCAGCAATAGTATAGTGAGCAGTCAGACTCATGCTCTAACTTCAAAAATGTAACTTGCATTCACATCCATTAGACAAAATGCAGCAACTGTTAATACAACAGAAATGAAGTCGCTGTAGTGGATAATAGATAATTCCATCGATACCTCATTTCACAATCTCTCTTGTGATAAAATCTAGCAGTTCATCAGCTGAGTTAAGTTCCCTGTTGCCAGTTTTTATAAAAATGGCAATGACTCATTCCAACAATGTCCGACAGACTGACAAGGGAAGCATTCTCACTTTGCAGACTGAATACCCAATAAAACTAGTATCAATTACCTCCACAATTAAACTGGCAACAAGAGACTACAAAAACCAGATGCAAGCCCTGGATAAGAGTGCAAACCCTAGCAAAGACTCCAAGCTACAGTAAACTTACACTGAGTGGGACTGTGGTAGCAAAAGATATCCTCGACCTCCCTTTATCCACGGGACAAAGTAAGTGCAGATTCCAAAAGTGAAAGGTACTGACTGGGGAGATGATATGGCCAAGAAAAAAGTCTTCCATCTGCTAGGCTCCTACAAAGAAAAATACTCAGAGGAGGGCAACAGTAGAGGCACCCCAGCTCTCCCTTGGGCAAAACCCATCCTAGGAAGATTAGTCTTCACTGGCATAAGGTGGCGGCATCTGCTCCTTCTAGGGTTAAATCTGTTCCCAAATACAACTTAAGGGACAAAAGCAAAGGGATTAAATTAACAAAGCTTATAACTCTAATTAATTCTCATCCAAGAATTCATTGGGATGGGAGTATAATGGTTCCTAGGAAAGGATGTAAAGTTTTTGTTTTTTGGGGTAGTTGGGAGAGAAGAGGTAGAAGAAAGGGAAGTAGAAGGAGAGAAATTATTTACAGTCAGTGCAAAATAACTCTAACCAAACGAAAAGCTGGTTTACAAACGCTAACCTTAGCTATGTAGGAATGCTCTAGAACAGCATTCCATTTCAAACAGATGCCTGCTCATCAAGCTTTTGTCCCTGAATTGAGATGGATCTACACAACTTTTGTTATTGTATTGTTTTAAATGAAAAAGAAAGAAAAAGAGTCAGTATCTGAGATATACTCCTACATATAGTTCATAGAATTGGATGCTGGAATATATTCCCTTATACATATTGTGAGATAGTGTAAATTAGTGGCGGGGAACTGGGTTCTATGTATGGCCCATGAGACATTTTGTTTACTATTGTCCACATGCAGGGTTACCAAATTCCATTGGTTTTCATCCACATAGTTTTCTCCTACCAGGATTACTAAAGTAATACGGACTTAAAGAAGGGCACGTGGAGTGAGGTGTGTGCTGGATGCACACAACATTGACAGATGTATGTTCCCTCTGAACAGTAGCAGCACTTTGATTGGATGCAATCAGCAGTCCACAAATTCTAGTTACACAAGCACAGTTAGCAAAACTACCCTATCCTGGGAGACTGTCTTGGTTACAACAATCTTGTGGCCCACTGAGATGAAGGAGTGTCACTCATGCAGGCCACTCACTAGTCTAGTTTGCTCTTAACTAGTATAAATCTATTGTAGTCAGTTGTGCCAGTTGATGTGCACTAGGTAAAGAGATGGGCCCCTTCTATCTCTAATGTAAAGTGAAGTGGAAACAAGGCTGAATTATTTGTAAAATCCAAAGGATTAAGTCCCTGTACAATAATGTTAATAACTGAAAGGGGGTAAAACAATCCGAAGAGGGAAACTGAAGAGAAGTGCTCCTCAGTGCACAGCTGTAGTCATGGCAGATCCACTGTAATAGTCACAGCTTTGAATTTCTTTGCCTGATGTCAGTGTAACCCCAGTACATAAATGTTACCTTTGAGAGATCTGAAAGCCTATACAATGTACCAGTATTTCCTTAAAATTTCTCAATATGCAGACACACTCCATCCCATTCACCTCTAACTGCATCTCAATTTTTTCTAATATGACACAGGGATCTCAAGATCAATAAATGTGTCAGGCAACTAATAAATTGTTGTGGGATCCAAACCATCTTAAGATCTGGGTTTTTTTTAATTAAAACTACCAGTTATTTCATTTTATTTTCTCAACCAAGCTGATTTAATTTGAAACAGCATGTATAAAAAAGGCATGAATTTTAATCCTCTCTCAGACACTGAGTTGTCAATTGAAATTAAAAAAAAAAATAGTAAAAATTTCACACAGTGACTAGATTTGATCTCTGCTTTATAAGGTACCACCTGAAAAACAATCCCTTTTCTGTCTGAAGATTTTTTTACTTTAAGTGTTACCTACCAATATCACAATAACCAAACATTTTAAAAAATTCTATTCTCCCCTCACCCGAATTTGATATTGTGTATTTGACAAGACTTTCTGTAGTCAGTTTCAGAGCTTCCCATTTTCCTGGATCTTTCACAAAACAGGCAAGAGAAAAAAACAAAATGTATAAAAATTGGAAAATATGATACTCAAAACTACATAATTTAGACGTAGTCTACACTGCCAACTGAGTGACAAAACTTTTGTTAATCACAGGTGTTTTAACACCCCCCCCTCCCCCGAAAGACAAAATTTTTGCCATGGCTAGTGACAATGTAAATAGCTCTTTGTCAGCAGGAACACTTTCCTGTCAACAACACAAATCTCACTTGTAGGAGGTGGAAGTATTTTGTTGGCAATAGTGCTGACAAACAGCATTTAGATCGCCCGACTTGTGTCACTTAAGCTGTGTGTAGATAAAGACTTATTTTAAATTTACTAAGTTTCAAGTTGATAGTGTTCCTTTAAAACTTAATATGGACTATTTTAAATCTTGTACAGGATAAACAGAAGTTGTCAAGAGGCAGTCCAGATTTCTACATAATTATAAACTCTATACATTTGGATTTTCAAATGTAAAACAAATACGTAACCTTTTTAAGCTGGTGCTTTTTATCCCATGTGGAGTCTTGGGACAGCTGCAAATTGCTCTGCACCAGACATTTCCATCTCCTTTTATGGGTCTGAAAATCTGCATCCATTCCAGATCTGTTAATGACTTATAACGTGCAGCTTTATCTATGATGGAGTTAAGAGGACAGAAGCCAGATTCATCTATGGAAACTGTGCTGGAAGACTCTTCATTTTTTCGGTCACATGAAATTCCCGCCGACTTTGTCTGATCATTATATTCAATATCTGTTCTGTTAGACTGCTTTGACCCAGGACGCCAGCAATTTAATGAATCTAAATGAGGACTGAAGTTAAGCCAATGCTCGTGTATAGGTAAAGATACTCCAAAATTTTGTTGGTCTCTGCTTAGAAATGCATCTTGTGAAGCTTGAGATGTTTCCCTGACTTCCACAGACTTCATTCTGTATCTATTAGATACAATTCTGCTGTCTGGTTCATCAGTGCTTAATGAAGCATTCTGCTTTTCATCTTCCATAAACAAAGTCTTTTGTCCATGTGATAAGCCTTTAAAGACTTTCTGAAGTCGATTTAAGCGAGCCAAGATACTTTCTTCCTTGTCTGACACATTTATTAGCGGCCTATTCTCTGCTTCACACACATTACAGATTTTTTTTTTACTGCATTGTGTAGTCCCATATTCCTCAGGTATATTCTGAGTGCCTTCACTGCTAACTGTGTCTTTTTCGTTGCTATTTTCAAGGTCTGATAATACCAAACCTATGCTACAATGGCATGATAAAGAACTCTAGTTATAAATTCTGCATTCAATATATGAATTATATTTGGTATAAACCATATTTTGCAGGACTGCAGCTTCATCTTGTGCTAGATGTGCAATATACAGGCAGAGAGCTGTGCCTATACCAAGCCTGGGCAAAATATGGCCCACAGGATGGATCCGGCCCGCAGACACAGCAGAAAGCCCCAGGAAGGCTCCCTGCTTGCTTCACTCCATCAGCACACCGCTCAGAAAAGCGGCTGTTGGCCATTTCTCTTTCACTACTGTGATTCTGGAAGGGAGGGAGGAAGGCTTTCTTAGCACAATCCCCAGTTTCTGGCCAATGGGAACTCCTGTTTGAAAAACAGGCAGCACACAAAGCACCCTCGCCCCCCTCCGGCTCATAGTTATTCACACACGCACAGAGGTGGGGCAGGCAGGCTACCTGAGAACCCTGCTGGGCTGCTGGCTGAGAATCACCCAGGAAGTCTCCCAGCCAGAGCCACCTTATAGTACTCCATCTCCACCCTTCCTCTTCCCTCAACCCCTCCCCACTCCATGTCTCCCTACCCCACATAACCCAAAGCTTCTGCCCCCTCCTGCACCCATATCCCCTTCCCAGATCCAGCACCCCAATCCTCTGGCCCAGGTCATAACTCTTCCTTCCCTAGGTCCCAACCCAAACTCCTGCCCCCTCCTGTATCTCAATCCCCTGCTCCAGATCACAACCCCCTCCTGCCCTAGGTCACATCCCAAGTCTCTGCATCCCAGTCCCCTGCCCTAGGTCACAACCGCCCCCTTCACCCAAATGCCCTCCCAGACCCCACGCTCCCTCCTGCACCCTAATCCATTACCCCAAGCTCCCTTCTGCACTCAACCTCCATCCCAGACCCCGCACCTCCTCCATTAATATCATGGGAGAATGTGGCCCTCGACCACTTTCCAAAATCTTGGAGTGGACCCCCATCAAAAATTATTGCCCAATATTGGTCTACACAGAACCCCGGTGGCATACTGATAGGGCTGTCAATCTATGCACTGTACATTGCAGGATTAGGAACTGAGAGGATCTTTTTATATTTTACACACATTATTACACATTGTTGGAATTGTACTTGAAACTATAAATTGTGCTCTTATTTTCCAATAAGACAACAAAAGCCAATTTTGAACTTAAAAAAAAATTAAACACTATATTACTAGGCTAGTTTTATGCTGCTCGATTTCTCCAGATCTTTCTTTAGCAATTTCACAAAGGACAGAGAGAAATGGACACCAAAGGACTAGTCTCTAAGAACTGAATGCATGCTGAAAAACAAGGAAAGTTTCATCTATGAAAGTGATTCAACATTTTTACATCTGTGCACCCCTAAAAAGTTTTGAATGGAGGTGCAAACCCTTTTGGAAATCTTAGGCATAGTCTGTGGATCTTCAGGGGTCCACTAACCACAGGCTGAGAACCCACTGTGACATTTAATATAAATAACAAAAAAAATACTGAAAGTGAGAAAAATTATAAGCATTATACAGAACATGCAACCGCATGTACAAACAGGCATTAGAAATAAAAATAATTTGGTATAAAAATAGTTGTTTGAATTCCATACTGTTTTTGGGGAAATGCATGCAGAGTACATGGCTAAGAACAGCGTAAGGTACATCCTCTAAAAGACTATTCTTCTTCAAGCGCTCCAAGTTACTTTCTTAAAAACAGAGTATAGGTTGAACCTCTGTGGTCCAGGACTCTCTGGTCCAGCAAAATCCGCAGTCCAGCAAGACCACAGATGTTGCTGGACTAGAGAGCCCTACCTCCGAGGTTGCTGGCAACTGGAAGCAGAGCTGGCTGGTGGGGCCAGCAGAGCCCTGGGGACTGCCAGACTGGGAAGCCAGTGGGGCTGCCGGAGCTCTGGGGACTGAGCCTGCAGCCAGTGGGGCAATGAGGGCAAGTAAGCTGGTGGAGCCACCAGAGTCCACAGCCATTGGTACAGGGAAGCCGGTGGAGCCGCCAGAGTCTGCAGCCTAGTGGGAACAAGCAGCCGGCAGGGCCACTGAAGTCCACAGCTTGTGGCACCAGGAAAACGGTAGGGACATCAGAGTCTGTGGGGTGGGAGCTGCAGAGCCCACAGCTGAGAGGGCTGCAAGTGCCTGCAGGGCCATCAACGGAGCTCTGAGTTGCAGAAGCTGCTCGGCTGCCACAGCCAGGGGCCAGGGGCAGTGGTGCCAAGTAGCTGGGCAAAGGAGCTCAGTGGAGAGGACAGCAACCCCATCCCTATCCCCTGACCTTTCCTGGTCCATAAAATTCCTTTGTCCAGGATTGGTCAGGTCCCAAGGGAGCTGGACCAGGGAGGTCCAACCTGTAATTTAATCTTGACTAATTAAAAGACAGAAAGAAAGACAGATAGACAGAAAGAAAAGCAGCCCCAGAAGCCTGACAGCAGTTAACATAATCTGAAACGCTAACAGAGGTCAAATTCATTTGATAAATAGTATGTTACAAGGCAGAATGATTAAACAGACAAAAGAGATGGCAAAAATTACTATTATTCACTATGGTATAGCTTATTTTACTAAAAACATTTATGGCTAAATTTGTTAAGTATACGCTCATTCTATTTTATAAAATGTTATTTCTGACACGCTAGTTGTCTGACCTCAAACCTATGCTACAAACTGACTAACTCACATTGTCTCTTGACTACATAACTGAAAACTATATGAGAACAATACTGTATATTCGTGGATCACAGGCCAGAGGTGTCAGATTTTAATGTACAATACTTCAGCCCATATACGTTATTTAGAATACTAAATATGTCATACATAATAGATTCTCTGCTTAAACAATTATAAAACCCACATCACCAAGCTTACTTTGATTCGTGCGCCTCCCCCTTGTGTTTCTGCCATAATTCCTGAGAATTCTCCAAGTTGAAATGAAGAAATTGCAGATCATGCTGTTGTTTTACATAGATCTACTTCCAGACAATGATAAAGCAATTAGTAAAACTCTGAAGAGCAAGGAATATTATGTCATCTTACATTAATATACTGCTTTTCATCTCAAAAAAATCTCAAGAGCATTTTACTAATACTGATTTTCAAACAAAAAGCATTTCCAATGGTCTCTTAGGGCAAATGTCAATGTAAGATTTGGTTCTACATAGTTAGGAATTACTTTACCCTATTAAAAAAGCAGCCACCCAAAATTGAAAAACAGTAGCTGCTAAGCAAAACATGAAGTACATACACTATATTCTATTAGTACTATATAGAAATTATAAAGACAAAATAAAAATAAGTGTACACACACACACAGTTGAAAAAGACATCACCTCCAGCCACATAGTGCCCCTTAATACCAAGAGATCTGACTTCAGTCATAGAGAAACTGATTTTCCAAAGTGTGGAACATTCAGAGCTCCCATTGCTTTTAATAAGTGCGGCGGTTCAGCACCTCAGAAAGCAAATGCCACAATTTTTAAAATGTAGTTCCACAGATCATGAAAAATTATTCTGAAATTTATTTTATTACATACCAAAGCAATAAATAGTTGAAGTTGTTTATTTTAGTTCATGGCAAGTTTTCTTCTAGGTTTAGACCCCGGTCCTGCAAAAACTCATGCATATGCCCAATGAAGAGTAAAGAAAAGTGTGACTCCTCCCAATGGATGAAGCTGAGCACATGCATAAGTTTGTGTGGGATATGGACTTTGTCACAGCACAAAACATTTTGACTTAAATCAGTACTCTAACTTTTGGTTACTATAATCAGCATGTAAGAAACAAGGATTTATACCACAGGTTCCTAGTCATAAGCAGTTCAAGCTCTAGGGTTAATAATTTAGCAATATGGAACACAACTATTACTCAATTGAACAGATAGTTCTATTTATTTTATATAACCCTATATAGACAAATAAGATTGTTGAAAATTACCTTCATAAACACAGAAAAGAAATGCAATGAGAATCATACCTGCCGCAAATTGGACAGTTCTGTGTCAGTTCGGACTTGTTTAGATTTGGCAGATTGAAGAAGCTGATCTTGTCTATTTGCTTTCTCAGCTGTTTTAAAAGTGTATTAAAAACCATTATTTTTGCCACAGAATCAAAGTGAAAAACTAAATACAGTCAAAAGAAATCTTAAACACACATGAATGTTCCAAAAAGTAATACGAACCTAAAAAAAAAAAAAAATCTCAAGATCAACAGTATACTTTTTCATGAAAAAGACACTATTTTTATAACTCACGGGACAACTAAATAAAATATTATGGTACCTACATTTTTTCACCTTATTAGGCACCCAACTTAGCTGAAATTTCTTATATAGCCTTTTCAACCTCCATTGTACATTTGGAAATATTGAAGAGCAGCAATTTGACATTCTTAATATTATTTTGCTGCAGTACAATAACAGTGCCAGCTACACTCAAAAGGAAAGTGCACATGCCAAGACATACAATTCCTCGTTTTTCCTATTCAGGTTCACATTAGGGCATTTATACCAGAAGCTTAGCCCCAGTCATCTTGCAGCCTCTATACTTGTTTTACTATTTTCTATGGAGTTGTGTAAAGAGGGAAAATGTCAGTCATGTTAAACTATGTTATTAATACATTAGATCAGGGGTTTTCAAAGTTGGGTCATGGGCCTGCCCAGGTAAGCTGCTGGCGGGCTGCAAGATGCTTTGTTTATCAAAGCGTTTGTAAGCATAGAGTCTCACCGCTCCCATTGGCTGTGGGTCACTGTTTCCAGCCACGGGGAGCTGCAGGAACTGGTGAGAGCCAGGCCACTGCTTCCTGCAGTTCCCCTTGGCTAGAAACAGTAAACCACACCAATGGAGCTGCAAGGCTCCGTGCCTTAAGAACACTTAAATAAACAAAGAGTATTGCGGCCCACCAGCAGCTTACCCTTTCAAAATCCCTGCATTAGATCACAGGGTCTAAAACAATTCAATAAAGACACTCTCCCACCAATCCTCCCAAGTAACCACCATCCTCACATAAGATCTCTGTGGTAATTACACAAATAGCTTTAGTAGAAAAGCAATACTAGGAATATACTTTTAGCTTCTTTTAATACAATAGAACAGGCGAAGGATATGATGAAATAGGTCCCTCAGACCACCAGCAAGTATTGTACACACCACAACCTGAAAATCTCTGACCCATGAAGCATTGGGTACTAAAGCCTTTCACTCACCATTAAGTACAAGCTCATTCTTCAAGTAGTTATTTTCTTGTTTGAGGCGTATAATTTCTTCCCGCTGCTCATTATTTTCTTTCGTTTTTTCACTGAGATCATCTTTAAAACAAAGTGTGATCCTGAGTGAAAAACACACACTCAGATTTACAGTGCATTAGGTAACAGTTATATTACTTACCTTTAAATTTATTCATTTCAAATGTTAGCTGTTTCAGTGTCAGTTTGAAATCCTGCCTCTCTCTGCTGATACTGGATTCCCCCATTTTAGCTGCCCTCAATGCATTTTCCAGTTTTTTAAAGTTAGATGTAAATTCAGTAATATGATTGGTTGCTTCAAGTATATCTTTATCCTACAAAAATATAAAAATAAAGCCTACTTCAATCTTTTTTCTTTTATCTTCTTTTCTAGGTCTTGTCATTTTGTCTGATACTGATGCAACTGCGAAAGCTTCCCTTTCTAACAGTCTCATATTGACTGGGAGAAAAGACTTGCTCTGAACTCTGGACAACCAAAACTCGCGTTTACAGAAGTCCACTATTCTTTCTGAATATATGGGTTTCTAAAGTGTTGAAGATTTTTCCATTTTCAGTCAAGTCAACCATCCAGCAATCTAATGAAGAGTGGTGATCAATTATTACACCCCATTTAATAATGGTATTAGAGTTTTGTTCAGATACTTTGGGCATGCAGAGAGAAGACAACAGATGTTACCTTTAGCTTTAGCATTGTAACGAGTTCCTGTTCTCTAGCTTGTAACTGGCCTATTTTAGCAGACAGCTCCAACACTGAACAGTTGAGACTTTGATTTTTCTCCTAATAAATAGAAGGGGGAAAAGTATTAACTAGTGATTAGTTACACTATTACTAAATAAAACTTTCAGTAATTCAACATCAAGGAACTCTTTCTTCTCATAAATGTATGCACAACTCATTTAACGTCAAGAGGGAGACAACATAATTTAACGAGTAGAAACTGGAACTTGGGAACCAGGAATGTTAAGACATTTAATAAGGTAACCATGTAATTGCTAAAAATCTTAGCAGTTACACTTACTACAGGCTCTGCAGTATAAAGCTTAAATAAAATTCATATTGCAGAGCCCACAGTGAAGCCTGCCTGGGAGCATATTTGACAGGGGATGCCAGATCCATTTCCAGGGAGGCAGCTGGGCTTCCGGCTCTGCTACCAAGGAGGTATCTAGGCTGATGGAAGGGGCTGCCAGATCCGCTCCTGGGGTGCAGTGTAGAGTTTAATCGATAGCATTAACTGATAAGAATCAACTTATTGGTTAAACTCTAACATCCCTAATGGGAACTGCTTGCAAACAAGGAATGGAAGGTCAGGCCATTAATCAACACCTACCTCCAGGGCCTGACAATGAAGAGTTGTATCTGTTGCTTTTTGAGACAGTTCCTGAAGCTTCTGTTGAGTATTTTCAAGTGTTATCCTACGATCATTTTGCTGAGACTCTAAGAGCTTTAATCTTTTGGTTAATGTTCTTATCATCTCATTTCTCTTGTGTAGTTCATCTGAGAAAAGAGATCAGAAACCTATTGTGAGCAAATACCAATTTAAATGATGTTTCACACATCTTTTAAAAAAGCCAAAGTACTTTAACGAAGCATTTTAAAGTAAAAAAAACATTTAATTTCTATAAACGAAAACACAGTGGTGTAATCCTGAAATAGACATAATGATTTTTACCTGACATGTTTCTTCCCTACTTAACTGTATATTTTTGAGTTTGCAGAGAATTATCAATATGAGTAAATATTTTATATAAATGCTACACAAGTTAACAAGTTGTATTAGTGAAGTACATTTACAGTTCTTTAAAACAAAATTTACAACTGTTTCAGGTAATATTTTCTTTTAGAAATGCAAAGCATCTTGCTGGTTTTTAGAGTTGCTATAACAAATCATCTTTTAATAAGTTCTAAAGAGATCATTCCTTCCATGACATTCTAGTATTTCCATGGTAATAGGACACATTACCATGTGTTGTGAAATACCATATGAACATCACTGAGAACACAAAGTATCCAAATGCTCATTCTGATTGGCTGGCAGTGCCTTCCTCATCATGTCACAGTTGTGCACCAATTCCTGATAGTACAGAGCTAAAATTTCATTGATAAAATACACAAAAATACCTAAACCCTTAATGTTCTAGGAAAAATAGAGAGGGAAGAGATCAAAAATAAAGTACACTGTGGGGCTGACAGAGGAAGACACACAACTGAGGATAAGGGGACAGCAAAGGGCTGAGCAACAAAAAGTGAAAGTAACAATTTAAGCTGCACTTGAACTAGGTTGATCTTTCAGCAGGTTGTGACTTTTTCAGACACTTTTTACTCACTTCCTAGCATGAAAAATAAACTCTGGATACTTGATAGACCAAATTATTTTTAAAATCAAGTTAAAAGTGACTGTAAAAAAGGAATCACAGATAGAACAGCTAGATTTCTGTGAAACAGAAAGGGGGAATGGTAAAATCCAAGAAATTCATGTAATGACTGAAAAACAAAAAAGAGGTTCAGGGAAAAATTCAAATAGCCTACAAAGGCCACTGCTATAGTTTATTACTACATTAAATCAATACTCCTCAGATATGATACATCATTTTGTTCTTTTTCCCACATATTTTATGATGGAATTTTTTAAATTATCACTTTCACTAGTAAGGATTCATAGAATCCACATGTGGCTTGAGATGGAAAAGGAATTGTATAAAAAGTGGAAACTGGGTCAAAGTACAAAAGATTAATATAAACAAATAACACAAGTATGTAGGGACAAAATTAGAAAGGTGAAGGCATAAAACAAGCTCAATCTGTCTAGAGACATAAACGGTAACAAGAAAACATTCTACAAAAATATGGCAAGCAAGAGGAAGACTAAGAACTGGGTAGGACCATTGCTCAATGAAGAGCGAGAAATAATAGAAAACGTGGAAATGGCAGGGAGATTGTGGATGATCTAGATCAGTGGTCTCCAACCTTTCTACACAACCTTTTTACACACAAGATCACTTTTTAAACATCAGGACAAGCCAAGTTCTACTCCATCCCTTCTCAAGACCCCACCTTTTCCTTGAGGCCCCACCCTCTCCATTCCCCTCCTCTCCATCATTTGCTGTCTCCCTGCCCCGCCCTTACTCACTCTCACTGGGTTGAGACAGGAGGTGCGGACTCTGGGGTGGGAATGAGTGATTTGGATTTGGGAGCAGGTGAGAGGTACAAGCTCTGGGAGGGAATTTGGGTGCAGGAGGAGGTGGAGAAGGGGATGCTGGTTCATGTAGGGGGCTCCAGGCTGGAGAGTGTTGGGGCAGGTGGAGGGTTGGGATGCTGAGCAAGCCGCAGGCTTGTGGATGTGAGGGTGCAGGAGTTTGGGTATGTATGAGTGACTCAGGGCAGGGGGGTTGGAAGTATGATGGGCTCAGGACACAGATTTGCAGTGTGTAGACAGTGCAGTAGTGTTGTGGCACAAGACTTGGGATGTGAGAGGCTTAGGACAGGGGGTTCTGGAGTATGATAGGCTCAGGGCTGGGGTGTGCGCGGGGATGCAGGAGTGTTATGATGCTGTGGCCAGATGGGGGTTTGGTCCCAATTGGGGGCTTGTTGGCCAGGCTTCATTTTTAAATAAAATATTATGTCCAACACAAAACGTTTCAGCATTGTCTTATTTATTGGAGGGGCAGGGAACCTGTTTTGGGTCAGGGGTCATTAACCCACAAAAAAATCAGTCAGGGACCACACAAGTGAGATGCAAAAAAGCAACCCTTCCAAGTCCCTGAAAGCCTCACTGACATGGCCACAACTGGGACACTTCCCTCTGCTGGCACCCTAACCCCATAGGGGGAGAGTAGGTAGGACTGAGGTTCAAGGCCTCAGGCCAGATTAACTCTGCTGGGGTTCCAGGGTTAGTGGAATTTGTGGGCCCCTCTACATTCTGAGGTGGGACCAAAAATGAGGGATGCAGTGTGCGGGACAGGGCTGCCAGTGAGTGGGATAGGAATGGGGTGCAGAATCTGGGTGGGAAATAGGGTACAGGAGCAAGCTGGAGGTAGGTGTCTGGCCAGGAGGGAGGGGGCAGGAGCAGGGTACTGGTGGGTGTCTGGCTAGGAGGCAGGGGCAGAGTGCTGGTGGGTGTTTGTCCACGAGGCAGAGGCAGGGTAGGGTGCTGGTGGTGACTGAGCAGAGTGCTGGTGGGGCCTTGCGCAGGAGCAGGATGCTGGTGGGGCCCTGGGCAGGAGCAGGATGCTGGTGGGGCCCTGGGCAGGTGGGAGTCTGGCCTGGGGGTCTGGGCAGGGTACTTGTGAGGGTATGGCTGGGAGGGCAGGGTACTTGTGGGGGGTCTGGGCAGGGGGAGGGGACAGGGACAGTTCGGCTGGTACCTGGGGGTCCCGCAACTGCGCGCCAGGTCCGGGTCTCAGGAAGCACATGCGCTGCTTCCCCCCTCCCCAAACAGCCAATGCGCTTCCTGAAAAGCCAGGTCTATCACACCGCTAAGGACTTTGTTCCTTCTGCTGCCTTCCTGCGTGCATGTGCGTGTGCGCGCACAAGTAGGAGTCCCGGGACCACGCCAGCTCCAACTGCTCAGGAAGCAAGCGCACTCTTCCGCCACTCCCTACAGCAATGCGCGCACTTCCTGAGCAGTTGGAGCTGGCACAATCCCAGGACTCCTACTCCCCCCTCCCCGCGCGTACAGGAAGAGCAGCCCACGTGCTTCCTGGGATGCCGGCTCTGGCATACAGTTGTGGGACTTCCCCGTCATGCCGCAGGAAGCCAACGCTACCTCCATTTTCGCAGGAGGTAGCGCCAGCACGGGCTCCTTTTTGGGTTCGGGGGAATGACGGGGGGCAGGGGGGAGAAAGCTGGGTCGCCTTGTGATCGACGGGTTGGTGACCATGGATCTAGATGGTGCTTGGTCCAAACGTGAAGGCAGGGAACTGGACTTGATGACCTCTCAAGGTCTCTTCCAGTTTTAGTATTCTATGATTATCAAATTACCAGGTCCATCTTCTGTCAATCAGTAGTCAGACCATTTCAGTATAGGTTGAACCTGTCTGGTCCAGCAACATCCATAATCTGGTAGGGCCACAGATGTTGGTGGACCAGAGAGTCACTGGACCAGCAAAGAGGGAGGAAAGCCAGTCCGGCACGGCTTGGGGTAGCGGAGCCCAGCAGAGAGGCTGGTGCCCCACAGAGAGCATGGAGGCCTGACCTCCCCTGGTTCGGCAAACTTCCTTGTTTGGGACCTGTCAAGCCCTGAGAGTGCCAGGCCAGGGAGGTCCAATCTATACCACTGAAATGTAGTTGTCAGTAGCCGTCCAGAGATGACAGCTTCCTAAAATGGAAAAAACATAAAATCCTTCAAGTGTATCATTGTTACATGCCGCGGGAACCCTGCAAAGACACAAGCATCCACCTACATGGGTTACCTAACAGGACCAGGGCTTTGCACTGTACAGTACTTACTTTCTAGCCTGCTGCATCGTTCTGCCAGAGTCAGTATTTTTTGTCGATCATCTTCCCAGGCTAGTAGCTGCCTCTGATGTACTGCAACCATGTCATTAAGCTCCTTATCACGATCTTTCAGTTCTGCTACTAATAACTGGAGTTCTTTCCTCTGTTTCTGAATGGTGCTGCTTTCAAAGTCTGTGCTAGGATTCTACAAAAAGAAAACTGCTTCATCATATACAAGCAACAATAAATTAATCACAAGTCTATCTAATTAAGGTATTATGTCTTTATAGAATTCTGTGAGCTGGTTATTTGTATTTTTAAAACAAACATTTCAATAAGCTATTTAAAATCACCAAAAAGAAAACTAAATAAAGCACTGGAACCTTGTTAAATTTCAATACAAAAATCAGAAAGAAATTGCATTTTTATAGCTCAATTAAAGCCTACAGATAAAGCTAAATGGTAATTTACTTTTAATCACCAAACTAACAAATTCCAACATTAAAAAGAACAAAGATTGATAATATGGCAATAATCATCCAATCTAATTAATTAGCCTCTTTAAATTTAATCTAAAATTAAACATCTTTTCACATCTGAAATCAGATCGAAGTTCTCTTGTTTTCACTGTGATCAATACACAAACAGTTTTGAAAAGTTAATAAAAGCGTAACCCAAAAAAATGAAATAAGGTTTGAATATGCTAAACCAGGGGTTCCCAAACTTTTTGCCACTGGGACCAGTAAATCCATTCACGAACTTTTGGAGGATCGGTAACATTCATTTGCATATTTATTAAGCAAATAATGACTATTCAAAAAAGTTGTTTCTGGTCCTCCCAAAGCCCCCAGTGCCAGCTTTAGCAAAGCTTTTGATATGGTCACCCACAATATTCTTGCCAGCAAGTTAAGGGAATATGGATTGGATAAATGGACTGTAAGATGGACAGAAAGCTGGCTAGACCAGGGTTTCCCAAATTTTACTTTAGTTGGAACCTGTTTTTTTTCAGTATTGTTTTTTGTAGCCCAAATATATAAACGCATATAAAAAAAGAATTAAAAATGAATAAATTTTCAGTGTTTCACCCGGCTGCATCCTCTGCCCAGCCTGAGCCAGGGCTTCGGGGACCCAGTGCCACACGGGCACTCCAGGAGGCGGGAGTAGGAGCAGATTGGGGGTAGGGTATCTGGCTGGGAGGGAGGGTGCAAGGTGTCCAGTTTTGTAATGGACAGTCCGTTATTTGAAGGTTCTGTCTGGGAAACAAATTGAGAAAATACCGGACATATAAAATGTCCAGAGTTTTCTAATTAGGTAAGTTTTATTATAATTAGGTGTATCAGTCCGTAGCTGCGAACTGCCTGGCTGGTAGATGTGCTCAGGCTGCGTGAGTGTGTCTACCAGCCAGGCAATTCGCAACTACTTGAGGAGGGTATTGGCAGGGGAGGGGGAGGGAGAGGAATGGAAATGGCATATGAGTGAGTCTGGCCCCAGGTCTGCATGTGCCCGGTCAGTCCTGCTTCCCGCCAGCCGATTTGCCCCCCTCTCTCCTCCCATCTCCCCATCCAGCACTGCTTCCCCCAACGACACCCCCGGACCGCTCCCCCACCCCCTTCCAGCCAGCCGATTCTCCCCGCTTCTCCTCCCGATCTCCGCTGGCCAGCCCCGCTGCCCGTCCAGCCCTGCTTCGGAGGGTGGTTCTCCTGTCCTCCTCTTCCCAATCCCCCGTCCAGCCCCCTCTCCACCAGACAGCCCCGCTGCCCCCAACCCTGCTTTCTAGCAGCCAGTTCCCCCCCAAAAAACTTCCTCCCAGCCCGCCCTGCTCCCCACCCGGCAGCCACGCTGAGGCCTGGTATTTTTTTCCGGGCCGCAGCCCATATTTTGGGAAACACTGTGCTAAACTATCTGACAAAATGCTAAACTATCTGATGAAGAATAAAGTAATTCAGAACAACACTTCAGTCTCTGGTGTTGTGTCAGACCTCAATTCTGCAAACATTCTCTCTCTCTCTCTCTCTCTCTCTCTCTCTCTCTCTCTCTCCCCTCCCCTCCCTCTCCCTCCCTCCTTGAAGAAAATGTAGAAGAATTGTAATTGTCTATGTGATCAGGGTCTAAATTTACAGAACAATACCTATAGATATTCAGCTTTTTGTACTCTCAGAGGTGTCCAAGATTCTACTGACATTACATTAGGGCAGTTTACCTTGTTTTTTTTTTTTTTTTTTTTTACTAAGATATATAAAGCAGGAAAGCACGCTTTATCCTCTTCACCCTCTTACTTTGACACATGACTCAACAAGAAACTGGTAGTTTTGATTGAGACTCTCTGCACTTCAATCACTACTTTCTTGTTAGACTATATGCTACATATTTCAAGTGTTGTTCACTTGTTTTTCACCTGGAGTGAAGCTGAGAATGATAATGATGAACCCATAGATATTGTGTGTAGGGATGTTAAATGGTGTTTAATCAACTAATTAACTAGAAATTTCATCAACTAGTCGATTAGTTGAAAAGGGGGGAAATTGCAGATTCACAGAGGGAGCTAACACCGCTGCGGCTCTGCCTTTTAAACTTATTAAGAGCTCACGCCTGATCTCCACTATGCCTCTGCCTCTCCTACCCCTCCCTCCCCCGCAGAGATGGTGCTGAGGGGAACCGACTTTTAGGCCAGCTCCCCACAGCACCTGCTCCCCCACCTTACTGTCTCTCTCTGATAGAGGCAGCGAGGATGGGAGGAAGCAAGTAGTTGAGTCACTAGTCGATTATCCGATAAGCAGGACTTGACAAATCATGTAATCTACTCGCCTGTGGCGAGTAGATTACAAACCGGCACAGCCGGCGCCGCGTGATCTGCGCATGTGCAGCTCGCAGAACCGCGCGGCTGGCGAGCGGGGCTCGCCGCTGCTTGGCAAGCCCTGCCGATAAACATATACTTATTGCATAATTGACTAGTTGCTTACATCCCTAATTGTGTGATCAGGTATTCCCCACTTAATGGGTCTTGGTAAATATTTTCTACAATTTGAAGATTCAGTTTAATTATTCAGTAATAATTGAAGTGTCACATGCTTGTACACTGAGGTCACTAAAAAAAAATAAAAATATGTATCAATTAATCCTGATTAGGGATGTGACCGTGTAAACAAGTAAATGGTTAATTGATGAGTCTGAGCTCATTGGTTAACCCTCACAGTTACATGCAGCCCTCCCCCAACTACCTCTATACCAGCAGCAGAAGGGGGGGCAGGTGAGAGCCGGTGCATGCAGGGAGCCAGTTTTTAAGCAGGCTCCTCACGAACACCAACTCTGGGAAACTGCCTGTCTCGCTGGTGCTACTGCCTCCAATACAGAGGCAGCATGGTGGGGACACAGACGGCTACACAGGAGTTGGTACACATGGGGAGCCAGCCACCGTCTCCTGCCAAGTTGCCCTCCCCCGTGTGTAAACATGTACCCACTGAAAATTTAGCAGGTACACAGTTACCAAAATTAATTTTAACATCCCTAATCCAGATATAAGCATACTCTGAAGTCAAGCAATCAAAAGGAGGAAACATAGGGATGTCTGTTTATGTGCTGCCAATATTTTTCCCTGTAACGCAACGATGCTTAACTCTATACCCAGGGGCAGCTTCCACTCCCTAGACCCAATTTCCTGTAGTTTGCCAGGCCTCCATTCTCCTCTTTAAATCATATTTCTTCAAGGTTTACAAACCCTTTCACAGAGACACCCCCTCACAAGAGCATAGGGACTTAAGGGAGCTGTTCTGCCTCTCCCTCCCCTCCACAGGCTCTAAGGCAGTGGTGGGCAACCTGCAGGCTATGGTCTACATGTGGCACATCAGGGTTCTGTGTATGGTACTTAAGACATTTTGTTTATCATTGCCCATGTGTAGAGTTGGCAGATTCTGCTGGTTTTTTGTCCACTTAGTTTTTTTTCCTACCCACATTACTAAAGTGACAAGCACATAAAGTGAGGCGTGTGCTGACTGCACACAATATTGACCATGCAGCTCTATGCTTCCTCTGCATCCAAAGTGCTGCTACACAAAGAAAAAACAGTTTCTTGACATTTCAACCAGAAAGGGCATTGTCTCAATGACTTGATTACCTGCATACTGCTTCAAAGACATTTTCACACCAGGCTTGAGAGAGAAACCTCTGAACTGTCATTCATGTTTAAATTTGACACTTTACGCAGGGGTCTTAACAAAGACCCTAATTACCTTACCCATTACAAAGATAGCTTCCCCAATTATCACCTCTAATATCATTAGCTCACAGACATTTACCTTCCCCCCCCCCACACCCCCTCTGTTCTGAAATTTGATTTGTCCTTTCTATATGTGTTCACTTTTTTTTGATTGTATCCCTTTGGTATATATGGTCATGCCTATTTTCTTCCACAATATGATCTGAGGAACTGGGTCTGGCCCACGAAAGCTCATCACCTAATAAACCATCTTGTTAGTCTTTAAAGTGCTACATAGTCCTGTTTTTTTGTTTCAGCTAAACTAGACTAACACGGCTACATCTCTACTACCTATCCCAAGAGACTGTCTTAGTTACATTAATCTTGAGGCCACGGAGGCCTTGTCTACACTTACCACTGAAGGGACCCATCTCCCAAGCCCTATAAAGAAAAACCTGCTAAATCGACCTCTCACCCCGCCCCTGGACTCCGCGACTCCACAGTTATGGCGGGTAAGGGAAGCGGACGGGAGGAACTGGGGACACTGCAGAAATCCGGACTATGGGAGGTCGACTCCAGCCGCACTCATAGCTCGACCGACCCCCCCTCCCGTTAGAGCCGGACACTCCTGGGGCCGACTCGCGCTCCGGGAGCCCTTCCCTCCCCCCCAGCAGCGGTGCCTAACTGAGGGGAAAGGCTCTCACGAGCCGCGGGGAGCCGCCAGGCTTCTGTCTCATGCTGCCCTGGGCCAGCTCATCCCCGGCGCGAGAGGCCACTGCGGACGAGACACCCCCTGGCCGCGCTGGACCCGGGTTCGAGCCCCGCGCCCGCTTACAGGGACCCGGCAGGTGGGATCGGCTCGTGGCCCGTTATCGGAGGGAGGGGGGAACGCGGCTCAGCCCGGCCGCAGCTCCAACAGGTGCCCCGGTGGGAGGCAATGGGGTCCAGCTCCGTGCAGCCCTGGCGTAAGAGAACTCGGGTCCCGCTCCCCGCGGCTGCTCTAGTCACTCAGCCTGCTCGTACCGGCTGCTGCACTTTCGGGCTGCCCTCCATCCCGAGCTCGACCCAGCACGTGGTGTTCCCCCCGGCGGCCGAACGCCCAGACTCCCGCTTAGCTCGCTGACGCCGCCATCGCAGCTACCGCGCCTCAGGGGCCAATAAGAACGGCCCCGCCTCCGCTGCTTTCGGCCTCCATTAGCCCCACCTATCGGGCTGCGTCATCACACGGCTCACGCGCCGGAACCGTTGTCCCGAGAAGTGCGAACGCCCCGCGCGCGGTTAGTTGGAAGGGGCTGATCGCGCGGAAGCGCCACCTCCTCAGCGCGCGCTTGGGGGCGTTGTTGGACCGGTGTCTAGCGAAGGCTCATTCATGGGGGGGCGGGGCCACATTTCCAACCTCCCCTCCCATAAGCGTTAACTGCCAAGTCGGCGCCTGCCCCTTCTCCGCCGGAAACGGGGGGTGAAGTGAGGGGTTTCCGGCCCCGAAGGCGGTGCTAGAGCTGAGGTGCAGCCCTTCCCCCTTTCTGCGACGCGCGGCCGCAGACACTAGAGAGGCTAAACCTGACCTGCCCGCGCGGGGGGTGGGTGGGTGAAGGAATCTGCGCCTGCGCTGCAAGAGTCGGCGCGTTCTAGCCTAGACACTGTGCTGCTGTAGCGCTCTGCCCCGACCCCCCATGTAGTGTTAAATCGGAGGCAGCAGTGTTAAATCGGAGGCAGCCAACGGGACGGCAAGGTCAAACGCACAGCGGGTGGACCGGTTCCAGCTGAGTGCAGAAGCTGCTGCTTGCCCTGCAAATCAGTGGAAATCTGCTTTAAAGCACCAGCCGGCGGTGGGGTGCAGATACCCACAGGCTCATTTTGGATGAGGATACAAATGTTGTTTCAGGAGGCCTGCAACTTTGTAGCTATCTGCTTTATACCTACATCCCTTGATCGGGTTAGGCACAGATCATTTGTGGATGCAGATGCAAATTTTGTATCTAGTCCCTGCTGCTTTGAAACTTTTGCCTTATGTGGAGAAAGGAAAGCAACTCTGTTGGTTACTCCATTTCTGCCAAATGGGAAGAAAAGCTGAGACATATGGTTTCCGCACAGCTTGAAGATGAATTACATTTAGTTTTCAGCAATATAAGTATCTACTTATTTCTAATCACACTTCATTTTATTTTGTTATATGAAGCTAGTGTCTTACAAGTAAATTCTTCTGTTTTAATACACTTTAGGGATTTGGAACTATTGAGCTTTTCTACCATCAATTAGTGTAAATGGTGCAAATAGAGAAAAATTCTATAAACTATATATACTTGGAACTAAGTTCATAACACATACCTAAAAGAACCCAGCATCTATATGAAGTGGCCACAAGAAGTCAAGTTTTAATAAAAATGAATAATATCCTGAACATAGTAAACCAGTTACATCAGGGTACTTGTTGATTGGTTTCATTCATATAATGCTCTGTATCTGATAATCGGTTTATACACTGTGATGACTAAAGTGCCAGTATCAAACTACTGACTACCTGTGCTAATGTTTAGCAGGAAATTATATAGTTATTTGACACAAAAGGCCGTTACAGTAGGGATGTGAAGATTTAACTGGTAAGCCTCATCCTTAATGGATGAGCCTTATCAGTTAAGGTTCACTGGTGGTGCCTCGAGCAGCTCCCTGCCTGCCACATGCAGGGGGGCTGCTCCAGGGCTATGGATGGCCCACCATCAACAATATGTCAGTTTAACCAGTTAGCCCAGGGGTTCTCTAACTTTGTGATACTGTGACCCCCCTCTAAATTGCTCGTGACCCCCCGGGGGTCAGGACCCACAGTTTGAGAAATGCGGGAGTTAACCAATTAAATGGAATTTTACAACCCTAGGCTACAATCAGATGAAGCAAAATCTTTCAACAGCAATATAATGCCTACATTGAAGAATTTAGCCCCTAAGCCTTAAAAGTGGTTTGGTTTAACAATTTTAATTTCTCTCAAGCCAGCTATATGTGCTAATACTACTAAGAAATAAGTTTAAGGCTTTCTAAATAGTTATTACATGATTGACATAGAACTAGTTACATAGTTTCATTGGTATAAAGTTGAAAGGGCTAGTGTGTTCAGACAGATTGATACATTTATTCACAATACTTTTTCCTTAAATTCAGCTTCTTAGTTAGCACTATATTTAACATTTATCTTTAAGAATATTGTCCTAGTTTAAACACTAAATCAGATTTATACTAGTAGTCAATCAGAAGTCAGACACTGCTTATTCCAGTATATTAAGTGAACCAATCACATGAACCAATATAGAATTTGACTGGTGGAGTCATGAAAATTAGGGATGTTAAATTTAGATTAATTAACTAATCAAATAGTTGATGGGATATCCATCAACTATTCAATTAGTCTATAAGGGCACCCCCCACCTTTGAACTGTAGCAAAAGCCCTGCCAAGCTCTTGCTACAGTTCAAAAGCATATCCCCTGCAGGGAGCGTGGGGTTAGCAGGGGACTGGCCCTGTGCTTCCTGCGGCCCCTATGTCTTTGAAATGTATAAGAGCCCTGCTGGAGCTCTAGTACATTACAAAAGCAGAAGCCCTACAGGGAGTGTGCTGGCCCTCAGCTCCCTGCAGCGCCTCACCCTTTGAAATATACAAGAGCCCCAGGGGGACTTTAGAAGCCATGTGAGCAGAGACTATTTCAGTCCCCACTCCCACTGTTTCCTGCTGTGCCTCTACCTTCTCTGCCCCCTGCAAAGATGGTGCTGGGGGGAACCAGTTCTTTGTTCTATCAACTCTTTTAACATGAAATGATTAACAGACCTTTGAAACTTTAAAAATTGGCTTTATCTCACTTTTCATTTACACCAATTGAAATAGCTTCACTAAGTTAGAGGAGTTATACCAGTGTAAGTGCAAACTAATTTCTAACTGGATCATCAGAAAGCAAAGAAGGGTAAACTGAGAATGCATTTTTACTAATCAGGTTTTAAAACTCTTTAAATTCTGTTACAAAAAAAGCTATAGAGAGACAATAAGCCTGTTCAGTGAGGAACAATAACTTTATTTAAATCCCTTTCTTCATGCATAAGCATGATAGAACCCCCAGTTGAACTTTGGCAAAAGTCACAACAAAAAACAAATCAAGCAGCCTATATAGAATGGTGAAAATGCCATGGGTAAGGACATTCTACAGTTTTACTGCAGAGAATATGCATTTAGAAGCCTCACTTTGGCTCTGTCAACTATAACTATGTAATTAAATAAAGGCAGTCTTTTGAAATCACTTCTTCACTTCCCCAAGATCTTCAATGCTGTCATCATCCACCTGCAATAGACAGATATTACTTTACGTGGGAAAAAGTATGTATTTCTGTAAGGAACCTAGCACAGTAAAGAAACAGTCACTTTCTGAAGAGCTTCTTTTTAAGGCTCCCACCCTGTGATGAATTTTACATGAATGGAACTCTGAGTCCATGTAGAGCCCAATTAAAGTGAACGAGGCCAGCCACAGAAACCATTGCATAATGGGCATCAACAAATAAATGGTCAATATATAAGCCAGGACAGAGGCACAGATTCAAATCAATAAAAATGTCTTGTTATAATTACATCAGTAGAACCAAACCACTTCTGAACCATCTGAATCAGTCCAAGTATTTAAACATTAGCTAATTTCTCAGTGGTAGCAATAGACATTCAGTTGAGAAGGAACTTGCTCAGTTGGGGAAACATTTCACACTCAAGAAACAGTGTGGAAGAAATCATGGAGATGTGTATATCTATCTAGCTAGTTGTGGCCTTTATCACTAGAGTATCCAAGCACCTAGCAATTGATAATTATGTAGTTTTTTAAAAATAAGGGGCAATTTGGGTGTCAAGTTCATATGAAGAATTAGGTATTGTTTAGAAGTGAATATATCAGGGTAGACCCCTGACCCTCTTAGTTTGGTATCTTATATTTCTATCTGTGACCAGGGTGGAAATGAAAACAATTTTCAGAATCACATCATGCAAGCATGAGCTACAGCCTCATAATTTGACTAATAATTTTATGGATTGTAATGTGATAAAAATAAACCTATTTTATATTTACCTCAGTCCACTTTTCTTGAATTACATCAATAATGTCATCTGTAAAGTCTCCCTGAATTATTATTTCATCTTCTCCTGTTACTGAGGCACCACAGGAGAACTTCTGAGCAAAAAACCTTTGTGCTTCCTTTAGATCAATTTCTGTTTATAGAGAAGAAATGTATAGAATTAAGACAATCAGTTTAATAGTGTCTTTTCTAGCTTAAACGCCCAAAATTTAAACCTGGCTTTAATTAGGAAGGTATCAGAAGCAATTCATTTCATCATCATTACAGTTGTGCCAAGTTTAAAGTTAAAGCAGTGTGTAATGTATTTCAGGACCATTTATTCTCTGAATATTGCATAACTCTTGAGGAGATTTTAGTGTTCTCTAACAATTTTTCTCTGAGTGGTCTCTACAAGTTCACACTCTTGGGTGAACCAATGATGCAGAGCTGCAAGGTTGGGTCATCCCAAAAGTGGGAATGTACACAACCCATCTCAAATAATTGTGGTCAGATGTGAATAACCTTCATTTTTAGTAAATTACTTCAGCCAAAACCAAAGTGCTCCCTTTTTGAAGCTTGATACAGCTTTTCTGAAATCTGGGTTCCCTCTAACACATATATACAATTCAAATAAATCACACACAAAAGTTTAACTGTGACTTCAGGGAAATTAAGACCTGTTTCACAGACACACATTATGTACTCTGAAAAGATTAAAGCTTGCCTTTTTTAGGAATATATGGGAAGTAAAAGAAAGTTTGGTGTGCATGTTGAGATGTTTTGTATAGTAAAACATGAATGAACTGAGATTGCTGTAGTTGATACTCTAGCTTTAACTGTCTATTTCATTGATTACAGACTGTATTACTAGGAAATTAATTTATGCATTCTGATTCCAAGAATCTGTGGGGAAATCCATTCACCTAATTTGTTTTCAAAAGCTTAATCAAATATGTATTGACAGATACCAAACTGCTTTTGCTCACATGCACTGTCACTTTAAAAAAGTAAAAATACACACTACACCAAAGACTTTTTGACTTAAAGGCATACTGACATACTGATACTGAAATTGAGAAACAGGTATAACCTTCTCTTGCTATGTCTGATTACCTTTAAAGGAAATCAGTGAAAATAAAGGTCTTAGATGAAGATAGTATTTCAAGCAGAAAGAGACCAAAAAGGTAATATGCAACATAATGAAAAGAAAATATTTGAATGAAGGCTATTGACAATATCTTTCATTCTACTAAAAATCTGAAAATGGACCTTGGTTGTGACCAGATAAAGAAAAAAAAGATTTGGTAGTTCCTTACAACAATTACAATAATTTATAAAGCATCATAAATGTCCATGGCACCAATTTACAGTATTTGAAAAACAGACTGTACCCATATTAGGGCACAGAGGGAATTATTGATAAAGCAAAAAAGAGGTTACTTGACACTGATTTTTAAGGAGAGGTCTAACAAAGCAGAGATAGGAGCACAGAAACACAGTAGCGCAGAAGAGTCAAACAAAGAGCAAAAAGAGAAAGTAATTCAACATTTTTTTGCTGAACTTTTTTTTCCTGCTAATATGAACCAATAAAAACATTGAGACTTGAGTTAATCTAAAGCTCAATGGTCAAAAGCCAATGCAGTTAGAATAATGAAGTGTTCACTTGACAAACTCACCAAAAGTTGCAAGACCACACACTCTTGTGACATATTTCTTCTTTGCTCTAGGAATTTTAGCTATCGTAACTTTCTGTGGTACAGTCTTCTTTTTCTGTTTTATCTGTCCCCTTCCACCTTTGATACAGGACAAAATTAAATTAGTATGTAACTAACCATTTCATATACTGCACTTGCACTTCAGAAAATAAGAACCTAAAATGCTAATTTTTTCCTCTCAATTTTGAAAAAGTTGTCATTACTCTTACTGCCATTTGTAAGACACATTCCTGCACACTTAAATGATAATAAACATTACATATCATATTGCAGTGGTATTGTAGCTTTGTTGATAATATAACACATCACAATTGTCTTAGTCATGCCATAACGGTACAATATTATGAAAGAAACATTAATACACGGTCAGCTAAAGTTGAACATTAATTTTGGCTTCTTATTTTTACTTATGACAGTGTTGACCAAAGGCCATTGAATCTAAGAAGGATTAAAAAATTACAGATGCAGGAAACTGGACTTCAGCAGTCAGTGGCTCTATAATACACAAAACTATTTTTTTACACACTTAACCAATTAGAGAGCATTATTTTGTGTATTTAAATGCAGCATTTTCAGTAAAACTTCAGTACAGTTATAGGCAAGTAACATTCTCACTATAATAGTACTTACACTGGATCTAGTCAACCCTGCAGTCTAAGGGGTACATCTACACAGCAGGGCTAAAGCCAAAATAAGCTATGCAACTTAAGCTCTGCAATTTGACGTAGCTCAAGTTAAAATAGCTTATTTTGGCTTTTGGCACTGTCTACACTGCAGGAAGTCTGAGAAAGCGTACTCTTCCGCCGACTTCCCTTACGCCTCATAAAATGATGGTTACAGGAGTCGGAGTAAGCAGTCCTCCAGCTCGCCATTATTTTGACATTATGTCAAAATAACTGCTTGTAGTGTAAACGTGGACTGTTATTTCAGAATAATGTCAGTTATTCTGAAATAACACTGCTAGGTAGACGTACCCTAACGTACAACTGCAAATTTTCCTGTTTTTTCAACTTTACTGAGTCATTTTTCTTTCACAGATACATGAAGCTTTTAGACCAAGTTATTTAGGCCAGTCTCTCATATCTTTGTACGGAACCCAATACAAGGGAGCCCCACTGGTGTTTGGGCCCTTTGGATGACAGTAATGACCCGAATGACCAGGAAATAAAACTTGAATCTTTTATATGCATTTAGTATTGTTACCACCTTGACTGTTTTTGCCAAGCTGCTTAACGTAATCAGCACCATTTACCAATATGCAGGAATATTTAGGTACAGGATTTGGTTTGTGCATCATTATCTCATCAGCTAATACATGAGTTTTATAAAAAAACCCAAAAAGTTAAGATGATGTGCTACACTGTTTCAACAGAATGAAAAAAGCATCCCAAAGTAGACAAATATTCCACAAACTGTATATATAAGACAGGTTCTAAGTTTATGGGCTGGATTAATACTACAATCAACTATTAGACCTTGCCTCTCTTTTGCTTTTTCTTCTCCTCCTCTTCTCCTGCTGTTCCTTGACCTTCTCCAAGCCCAGCTTCCTGCTTTGGTGAATTTTCTTATTATATATATATATATATAAAAAAAAAGGTTAATAAGCAGCATTCTTACATGTCTGACATATTGCATCTGCAAGAGGATTCTCAGGCTTAGTTAAGATGTTATTTTAATGCCTATTCTATCAATGCAGTATCCCATCTGCAGACATTTGTTAAATGGATAGCATTATATCACCACATTTGCACAAATAAAACATCAAACATTAAGAAGCCTTAGCATCAGGCTACATTCACTATTCCAAAATAGCCTCTTCATATAATGGTTTATTAGAAAGAGATAAGATTGTACCCATTTCCACTAGGGGTGTAATAGTGTAGTCAATTAACTGATAAGCAAAGCTCACTGGTTAATGCTATAGACGACCATGCATTTCCTCCCTCCCCCCTCACCAGTAAATTTTTTAGCAGGCTGGCCAGCAGCCTGGCTCAGTCCTGGCTGGTGATGGGTCCAGGACCTACCCCTGCTACAGCTCTGCATTTAAAAGTGTATTAGGAGCCAGGCAGGCAGGTAGCCCTGCTCAGTCCTGACTCGCACTGGGTCCAGGAGCTCAGACCTCCCCTGGATGGGGGCTGCTGCCACCCTGTACTGCTGCCTCTGTATCAAAAATAGTAGTGTGGGGTGACAGGCAGCTGATCCATCAGGGGAGCTGGTTTTTAAACTGGCTCCCCTCATGGACCAGCTCCCACCTCGCACACCACACTGCTGCCTCTGATACAGAGGCAGCAGTGCAGAGTGGTAGGGAGCTCCTTGGAAGTGGGGCCTAAGCACACTGGCTGCTGGCCATGCCCCCAGGCACTATAGAATAGTTGAGTAGCTGATAATTCATGAGGTTAATCAACTATTCAATTAACCGATATTTAACATCCCTGGTTTCCACCCAAAACATTTATTTTCACCAATAATACTTCCTGTTTAGAATCCCAATAAATAGAGTTTATTACTTTTCCACCTAGTGGTGGTTTAGCTTTAAACTCATTCACCAGTCCAAGTAATAGCAATTCTGGATGTAATTAACTGAACAGATGACTGGGAGCAATAGGAAATTTCTGTGTACCCCTTGAAGAAAGCTGTAAATGTCAAGTTAGACATTATTTGACAGACTATAGCATATTCTCACATACTGTCAAGCTACTATTTTACAGCGTGCAAACATGTACAAGACCTTCACAGAAGCCCTATCCATAAGACATTATGATATCTCCCATACACAACTTAATCTAAATTTTAAATGTGATGTGACCAGAGAATGGAGACAATAAGGTGGTAAAGAAGGTCAAAAGTTAGTACAATGCAATTACATGGATCAGAGAATGGACAGATGTAGAATGTTCAATTTTACCAATGTACCACCATAGCGTATAATTATTGCAGGATGTAGAGTTTGGTTTTGTTTACAATCCTCTGACATTAGATCACAAGCCCTGATCCAATGGAAAAATAGGAAAAGATATTCTTACCTACAGTAAGTTTTGCAAATTCATTTGGAAAATTCTTCTCTAACCATTGTCTGCATTTAGCCACATCAGGCATGTATTCACAGTACTGGGGGAAAGACCACATATAAATTATATGAGATATGAGAAATTACAAAATATACCACTAATACATAGCAAGAGTCTGATTAACAGACAAATTAGCAGCAAGGTAAAATGCAATCTATTTCTTCATTTTGTCTGAGAACATGTACTTCAGTTGATTTCATTTGTTAACTGGCAGTAAAGTTTTAGGTCTGGATTGTGGAGTGAAAAAGAGCTGCTGTGCAATCAGGACTTATAGGGTATGTCTACACTAGCCCCCTAGTTTGAACTAGGGAGGCTAATGAGGGCGACTGAAATTGCAAATGAAGCGCGGGATTTAAATAGCCCGCGCTTCATTAGCATGTTCCCGGGCGGTCACCATTTTGGAAATTGACTAGCCCGGAATAACTGCCCACGTCTACACGCGGCAGTGAAACGGGAGTTCGAAGTAAAGCCCTAACTCAAATTAGCTGTTATTCCTCCTGGAATGAGGTTTAACAGCTAATTCGAATTAATATTTAAATCCCGCGCTTCATTTGCAATTTCGGTCGCCCTCATTAGCCTCCCTAGTTCAAACTAGGGGGCTAGTGTAGACATTCCCATAGAGAAGTTAGGATAACGCGCAGTGAAAAAAAGCTGAAGTAACAGGATCAGCCTTAAGTGGGGAGGTCTAGGTTGGATATTAGGAAAAACTATTTCACTAGGAAAGTGGTGAAGTACTGGAATGGGTTACCTAGGGAGGTGGTGGAATCTCCCTAGAGGTTTTTAAGTCTCGGCTTGACAAAGCCCTGGCCAGGATGATTTAGTTCAGGTCGGTCCTGCTTTCTGCAGGGGGCTAGACACGATGACATCCTGAGGTGTCTTCCAGTCCTAGGAGTCTATGATTCTATTATTCTATGATTCTATGCTCTGAACCATCTTACAGGAGACATTATTAATTCCTCATACCAATAGGAGCTAGGCAGGGCAATCTTTGAAGGTGGTCTGTTTGCTTCCCAAGTGGCTTGGAGAAAAATCTTTTTGTATAACTCAGTGGTGTCTCCTATATCAATATTAACTGATTCCAAGTGAGCTCTGCATATTCTTCAGTCAAGTATTAGCTGTAGCACAAAACTTTAAAGGCTGAAGCATAGCAGACAGAGAAGGGCAGCAAGAACCCCCATAGTTTGTACATGGGGGACCAGATTCAGGGAAGGGAAAATAAATCCAAACACGAAATTAACTTACCTCTGTTGGCAATGAACAGACTGGGAAAAGAAAAGAAAGAGATTATTAAGAAATTTAACTCCCTCATTAATATTTCATATCAAGAACCATCCTTTTGTCATTTACATTTTGGGTGACTTTTTATGCCATTATTTTGACATTATTGCTCTGCTAGCAACTCAGCACTCAGCCCAGAGTTCTGAAAAGGTACTAAAAATCTCTCTGCTACATTTATATGAATTGCTATCTACTAAATAAAATTCTAAGAACAAGGAAAAGTATACCCATCTCATCAACTCTAAATTATTCTATTGCTTTCCACTACATCATAGTCATTACCTTTCTCTACTACTGGATTATGCTGCCTACCTTTCTCTACTACTGGAATATGCTGCCTACCTATTACTAGCTACCCTACCTAGTACTGGGCATGTATGAATAACAAAATGAAGATGCCACTGTGAACCTGCACCTCTGAGCAAAACTAGGAAGGGATTCAGTGAGGTACACTCGCTTGACCCCCTTGCTGCCTCTATCAGAGGCAGCAAAGGGGGGGGGAGATGCATATAGTCTACAGGATTAACCGATAAACCCAGGCTTATTGGTTAATTGTGTAGTCATCTATATGTTGACATCTCTAGGGCCTATATCCTATACTATACAAATGTAATGGGGGAGACCAGTATTTCTGAAATTGTGGGTCCTGACCAAAAAGTGTGTCAAGATTATTTTAGTGTGATCATGGTATTGCCACTCTTACTTTTGCTCAGCCTTCAGAGCTGGGCATCTGGAGAGGTGTGGATGCTGGCTGGATGCCCAGCCCTGAAGGTAGCGCCCTGGCAGCATCAGCAAGGTGGCAATACTGTTCCATGGCACCCTTACTTCTGCATTGCTGCCTTCAGCGCTAAGCAGCCATAGAGTGGTGGCTACTAACCAAGGCCCGTCACTGAGGGCAACAATGCAGAAATAAAGGGGCCAATATCATAACATGACATTCTTATTTCTGCACTGCTGCTAGCAGTTGCCACTCTGTGGTCATGCAGCTCTCACGGCAGCATCCCTTCCAGCAACAGCACAGAAGTAAGGGTAGCAGTACTGCAAACCTCCCTACAATAACTTTGTGACCGCCCACAACTCCTTTTTGGGTCACAACCTCCCACAATTACTACACTGTTAAACTTCAGATTTAAATAGCTGAAATCATGACATTTAATTTTTTTCATAGCCTATGACCATGACATTGACCAAAACGGTCTGTGAATTAGGTAGGAAGGAGAGCCCTAGTCATTTTTTCCACACAGTATGCCTTAGAATTAAAGTTCAGCATGAGAGTAATCTCTATGGTCAGGGAGAAGAAAGAGCAGAGAATGCCCAGAGCTTTCGGGCAAAATAAGCAAACACCACTTATTCTTGAGGCAGACGATATTTGCCATAGAGATTATTGGATCATCTAGTTAATTTTGCTAATGCAGAGAGAAGCCAATATCCAAAGAGAGGAGCAGAGCCCCATAATACATTTAGCCAACTGGACAGTACTTCATTAGGGTTTTCCGCAACTAACACCTGTGATCAGATTATAGTCTGAAGCATCAGGTTTAATAACACTGATAGATATACTAAATAACTCAAAATTATTCAGTCCCTTTTTAAACCTAGCCATAATATTTGACTCTGACCTGAAGCAACAGTGGATAAAAAAGGCACACCCAACCGAAGACAGAATCTCCTTTTTTTAGTTCTAATAGTATTACAGTAACATCTAGAGGCCCCCAATCAAGATCAGAACTGCTTTCTTATTGGCACTTTAGTCTATTTATACAGAAAGGGCCTTAGCCCAGAAGTATTTACAGTCTCAAGTGTGACACCCATTAATTTAGAGAGAAACTCATTCTTCTTGAACAGGAAGTCTCAACTGGCATGTGGAGGATTATGAAGTCCTGTCTCAACATACATACCATGTGATAGTACTTTGAATATCAATGCTAGATTAAGAGTAAAAAACAGATATCCACAGCATGAAGCACTGCAGAAAGAAGACTACACAGGGCAAAAAAGCAGATCCCTCCCCCAGTTCTGCATGCAGAGACATATGTGGCTAGAAGCAGATCTCTCTATCACTTGCATTGAGCTATTATCATGCATACAGCACCAGCAGCATCAAATGTAAGTGCCTCCTCAGCACTTGCCTCCACAGTAGAGGACCCGGAGGGGATAGTCTGCATCTGACCTGGCGTTGCTCCTTAGGTCTCCTTTGTAGTCAGGGACTGTGGACTCAGCTGTATCCATTGCCATCTCACAAGTCTGCATGCCACAAGAGGAAAGAATTTGGACAGGTTGGACCTCACTGATCCGGCACCCTCAGGACCTGACTGGTCCCAAACAAGGGGATTTGCCAGACTAGGGAAGGTCCCTCCCCTTGTGGCCATGCTGCCACCGGGCTAGGGTTCCAGGCTGCCCCTGCTGCTGCTTTAACCCCCTCCCCCGCAAGGCTCTCCCTGGCCCTGCTGCTGCTGGGTGTAGAGCACCACAGCCAGAGCTGCACAGCCAGGGCAGAGCTCTGCAGCCATCTGGCTCTGGGGCTAGAGCTCTGCGACCAGGATGGAGGGATGGGGATGGAGCTCCGCACCTGGGGCCAGAGTACCCTGGCTGCCACTGGGGCAGGAGTTCCCTGGCCACAGGAACTAGAACACAGCTGGAGCTACAAGTCCGGGGACAGGGGCAAAGCTCCCTGGCTGTCGTTGGGGTCAGAACTCCCTGGTTTCTGGGGCTGGGGAGCTCCACTGGGGATAGAACTCCCCACTATGCCATCTGTCAATCACCCCTACCTCCCACTCTGGGCTTCAAGCTGGGTCGCTAGTTCCCCTTACAGCAATCATTCCCTGCAGCGAGAGCTCTCTCTTCCTGGGCTCTGTGGTCCAGGAACATCCATGGTCCTTGCTGGACCCTGGATGTTGCCAGACCAGGGAGTCTGGGTTAAGGGAGGTACAACCTGCAGCAATACAGGAGGACAAAGCGTAAGACTACGTCTACACTGGCTATTAAATGACAAAACTTTGTCTTTCAGTGGTGTTCAAATGATCTCCTAAGACAAACATTTGAAGGATTACAAGTGCCAGTGTGAACAGCGCTTTGTTGTCAAATGCCACTTATTGGGGTGAAAGTATTTTGTCAGTAGAAGAACCAACAAACATTGGCTCCGCTTCACAACTTTTAGCAACATGTCATATTGCTAAAAGCTACACAGTGTAGACAAAGCCGAAGACATCTGCACTAATGTGCCCATTTTAAAGGACTGCAGAGGCTGAGATTAAAGCTCATATAGCTACAAGGAGGAGGACAACGGGACAGGGAGCAATTGGAAAGAGCAGAGAGAACTAGGGAAGAAGGGACAAGAAACAGGAAAATATGTGGAGACAGTGTCATGAATTGTGGGTGCACAGAGGATAAGATATAAGGAGAGACATTGATACACAGCACATAAAGGAAGGGTGTGGAAGTGAAACATGCAGACTGAAGCAATGGGTGACATGAGATGTGGGTGTGCTGCGACAATCAATATGAACGGAGGGCATATTGAGGAGCTGTAGATACAGCAAAGTTATACATTAGCAGGATTGAGACAAATGTCTGGGGTGCTTGCAAGAAACATGAAGTGTCCAGGAATTGGGGGCATATGGGCTAGGGAGAGGGTAGGCGATAGTTTTTAAAAGGGGGCCAATTCATAAATTTCTGAAGTGGGCCTGGGCCACCCCAGAAGGGGCGGGACTTTGGGCAGAAGAGGCAGGGCTAGGAGACATCTCGTGCTTCCCCGCCCACAGACCCTGATTGGCCTGGGAGTGGGGGAGTGCCCAAAGTCTCATCCTGCTATGGTGCCTAGAGAGAATCGCCAGCTGTTTTAAAACAGCTGGCAGTTCCCTCTAGGTGCTGCAATGGGAGGAGACTTCACATGCTCCTTCTGCCCCCGGCAAATGGGGGTACAGGGAGCATACAAAATCCCTTGCCCCTTACCCCCACCCTGCTAGAGAACCGCCAGCTGTCTTAAAACAGCCTGTGGTTCCCTCTGATGCCACGCCAAACTGGTATATATATATATATATATATATATATATATATATATATATATATATATATATATATATATATATATATATATATATATATATATATATATATATATATATATATATATATATATATATATATGAGGAGATTGCCAAGGCTGGGCTTCCCCTGCACCCAGGTCTTAATTGGCCTGGGGGTAGGGGAGCAGCAGAGGACCACATCCAGCCTCTCGAGGCTGCTTTCCCACCCCTTGGCTAGGGGGAATGTTGGGCCTGGAGGAACTGGCAGAAATAAGGATATCTATCAGATTGGGACATGCCAGAGAAGGTGGAGCAGACATAAGGTGACCAAATGTCCTGATATTATAGGTCAGGGTTACTCAACACACGACCCGCGGCCGTATGCAGCCCATCTGTTTGCGGCCCACATTGTGGTTTGGGTTTACGTGCAGCTCAACATGCAGCCCGCAGGTGGGAACCAAAACAAAAAAGTAGTCAATATAATGGTCTTCTATTGATATGTGTTTTAGTAGTTAAATTCCTGGACTGTCGTTGCTCATTAAAAGTGCTGTCATATGGATGGAAATCAGGTAAATATTGCATTTTATTAATATCAGCAGAACTGACTAAAATGGAACCTGTGTGTTGTGTAGTCTTGCTTAATCTTTGTGTTCATGCAGTCAATGTAAAAGAAGCTATTTGCATATATTTGCGTATATATTTGCATGTATATGCAACCATACTTAAGTTGCAGCCCTTGGCGTGTCCTCTGAGCATCACCGGGGCCACCGGAGCTTCCAAAGTTGAATAGCCCTATTACAGGGGCTTTGTCTCATATAGGCACCTATTAGCAAGTGTGAGGAAACTGGGACTGGGTCAGAGGCTATCTGATCTCCCTAACTAGAGAAGGTGAGCCTTGCCTGAGGGAATCAAACCAACTGGGGGCACGTGAAGGGGCAGTGCAATAACAGCTGGGGGGCGGATGTGTGAAGGAGGTGCTGGATGGGGCTGGAAGGAGTGGGTGTGTGTGAAGGGGTAGTGTCAGAGGAGGGGGAGGCGTGTGTGTGAAGAAGGGTGTGTGTGAAGGGGGTAATGTGTGTGAAGGGGTAGTGTCAGAGGAGGAGGGAGGCGTGTGTGTGAAGAAGGGTGTGTGTGAAGGGGGTATGGCCAAAGCAAGTTGGGCTGTGTGAGGGGAGTCATAGGGGACCGGAAGGAGGGCAGGTGTGAAGGGAACAATGCCAGAGGAGGGGGATGGGTGTCTGGGGGCAGTCGGAGGATTGGAAGGAGGGCTGGAAAAAGGAGGGTGAGAAGGGGAAGTGCTGGAGGAGGTGGGGACGGTGTATGAAGGGTATTGGAGAGATTAGAAGGAGGGTGGGGTGAAGGAGGCAGTGCCAGAGGAGGTGGGGGACATCTGAGGGGTTAGAGATTGGAAAAAGGGGGTGCAAAGGGGCAGGGCCAGAGGAGGTGGGGACAGATGGGTATGGGGCTGGAAGGAGGGGTGTGCGAAAGGGGCAGTGCCAGAGGAGGGAGGGCAGATGTCTGAGGGGGGTCAGAGCAGATTGGAAGGAGGGGTGTGTGAAGTGGGCAGGGCCAAAGGACAGGGGTTGGAAGGGAATGGAAGGAGGGAGGTGAAGGGGCAGTGCCAGAGGAAGTGGGGCGGGTGAGAAGGGTCGGAGGGGATTGGAAGGAGGGGGCTTGAAGGAGCAATACCAGAGATGGGGCGGGTGAAAGGGGCTGGAGGGAATTGGAAAGAGGAGTGTGTGAAGGCAGTGCCAGAGGAGGAGGGATATGTGAAGGGGGTCTGAGAGGAATGGAAGGAGGAGATGCGAAGGGGCAGGACCAGAGGAGGTGGGGGCAGGTGGCTGAGAGGGACTGGGTGGGTCTGGAAGGAGGAGTGTGCGAAGGGGGCAGTGCTAGAGGAGGGGGCAGATATGTGAAGGCGTGGGAGGATTGGATTGGAAGTAGAAGGATGAAGGGGGCAATGCCAGAGGAGAGGAGATGAGGGGTTGGAGAGGTGGAAGTAGAAGGTGAAGGGGCAATGCCAGAGGAGATGGGGTGGGAGGTTGGAGAGGATTGGCAGGAGTGGGGTGTGTGAAGGGGGCAGTGCTGGAGGAGGTGGGGAGATGTCGGGGCAGAACAGGTTGGAAGGGGGCTGTGAAGGGGCAGAGGCAGAGGAGGAAGGGTGGAGGGAGTCGGAGGGGACTGGAAGGAGGGAGTTGAAGGGGCAGGGCCAGAGGAAGGGGTTGGGTGAGGAGGAGTCAGGGGATTGGAAAGAGGGGAGGTAAAGGGGGCAGGTCTGGAGGTGGGGTGGATATCTGAGGGGGTTTGAGGGGATTGGAAGGAGGAGGGTTGAAGGGGAGGTTCAGGGACGGGGTGGGGGGTTAAGGGAGATGGACGGGGCTGGAAGAAGGAAGGGGCATTGCCAGAGGAGGGGGATAGGAGGGGATTGGCAGGAATGGGGTGTGTGAAGGGGCAGTGCCAGAGGAGATGGGGAAGATGTCTGAGGGGGGCAGAGCAGATTGGAAGGCGAGGGCTGTGAAAGGGGCAGGGCCAGAGGAGGAAAGGTGGAGGGAGTGGGAGGAGGGGAGGTGAAGGGAGCAGTACCAGAGGAGGGGGGGCAGGTGAGGGGGGTTGGAAGAGACTGAAGGAAGGACTTGAAGGGGACCAGAGGAGAGGATCGGGTGAGGGGGTCAGAGGGATTGGAAGGAGAAGAGGGGAGGTGAAGGACAGGGCCAGAGGGGGAGGGAAGGTGAAGGGGACTGGGCAGGGCTGGAAGGAGGCATTGCTGGGGGCAGGGGTAGGGCTGGAAGGGAGGAAGAGCAGTGCCAGAGATGGGGCGGAAATGTGATGGGGGTTGGAGGAAATTGGAAGGAGGGGGTGAGGGAGGTTGGGGCTGGAAGGGGCAGTGCCAGGATGGGGAGGGGCGGGGAGAAACGGGGCAGGGCCAGAGGAGGAGGACAGAAGGGGGTGAACGGGGCAGGGCCAGAGGAAGGGAGGGGTCGGAGGGGGTGAACGGGGCAGGGTCAGAGGAGGGGAGGGGGGTGAACGGGCAGGGCCAGAGGAGGAGGGTCGGAAGGGGTGAACGGGGCAGGGCCAGAGGAGGGGAGGGGTCGGAAGGGGTGAACGGGGCAGGGCCAGAGGAGGAGGGGTCGGAGGGGGTGAACGGGGCAGGGCCGGAGGAGGGGAGGGGTCGGAGGGGGTGAACAGGGCAGGGCCGGAGGAGGGGGAGGGGTCGGAGGGGGTGAACGGGGCAGGGCCGGAGGAGGGGAGGGGCCGGAGGGGTGAACAGGGGCAGGGCCGGAGGAGGGGAGGGGTCGGAGGGGGTGAACGGGGCAGGGCCGGAGGAGGGAGGGGTCGGAGGGGGTGAACGGGCAGGGCCAGAGGAGGGGAGGGGTCGGAGGGGGTGAACGGGCAGGGCCGGAGGAGGGGAGGGGTCGGAGGGGTGAACGGGGCAGGGCCAGAGGAGGGGAGGGTCGGAGGGGGTGAACGGGCAGGGCCAGAGGAGGGGAGGGGTCGGAGGGGTGGAGCAGGGCAGGGCCAGAGGAGGAGGAGGGGAGGGTCGGAGGGTGGACGGGCAGGGCCAGAGGAGGGGTCGGAGGACTGGAAGGAGTGGGGGTGCGAAGGGCCAGGGCCGGGAGGTGGAGGGGCGAAGGGGAGTGGGGCCAGCGGGAGTGGCTGTGCGAAGGGCGGGGCCGGGAGGAGGGGGCAGAGGTGCGGCGCAGGGTGAGCAAGGTCCCGCGGGGAGCGCGCGCAGGGTCCTTACCCAGCTGTCCCCTCTCGCCGCAGTCTCGGGGGGGAGGGGGCGGCTCCTGCTGCTGCCACCGAGCCCAGCAGCACATGCAGCTTCCCGACTAGCCGCGCGAGAGTGGGCCAGAGCGCTGCCTTATCGCGAGAGCTCGACGGAGAGGACCCGCCAAGCCTCGCTCTGCGTGACGTTAAGAGGGGGGTGGAGCCTGGCTTTGGAGGGGGCGAGGTGTGAGGCGCTCTCTATGGGAACCTGCTGAGCTATTAAGGCCACCGTAGGGTGTACTCGCGTGGGGGCGGCGCAAGGAAGCTAAGGTGCAGTCTTCGGGTTCGGCCACTGGAGAGGAGACAGCTTTTAACACGTGCGGGAGCCAATGGGGGCGTTGCTCTTGGTGCCGAGTCTCTTGGACCCGCACAGACAGGGGGATGCTGTGCCGCAGGCTGGGGTGAGGACAGCACAGGGGAAGGGGTGAGCTGTTACACCAGCCTTGGCTTAGAGTGGTACGGGTCCCCATCACCCAGAATGTAGCCGTAGTAAACAATGCACAACAAAAGTATGTCTGGCACATCTTATCCACTGGTCTCAGCGCATTTCACACGGCAGGTAAAATAGTGTCTCCCCCATTTTACAGGAAGAGGTACAGGCAGGTGAAGAGCCTTTCCCAAGGCTGCATCGTTACTGACACATACATCCCTTCTAGGGTGTAGATATTAGCTAGCTGTGATACAAAGATGTTTCTCTGAATATATTTACAGGAGATGCACAGCATGGGGAGAGGGCAGTTAGTTTACTTGGGGTAGGTAAACCCACACTGCCAAATCAGTTTCATCTCATCTTGCAATATTTAATTTTTTAAGACTTTCAGCTCCTAGTTATTTTTTCTGTCACCATACTAGAACTGTGTGTGATAGGGGTGAGATCACAGAAGACGCTGGGGGGGAGGGGCTTCCAGGAGTGCTGACACTGCCACTGCCATTCGCTTTCCCACTCTCTGGGGCTCCTCACCACCCTATCCTGCGGGGCCAGCTTCCTGGTCTCCCTCAGCCAAGATACCTTGCTGAGATCAGTGTCCCCCCCCCCCCCCCGAGAAGCAGAACAGATACTGAATCTCTTCTGGTCTAAGGAAAGGGCAGTTTAGGGCCCAGCTTCCTGGGATACCACTCCCCAAATGGGATCAAAACCCACCAATGAATTACTTGGGTAAGCTCCCTTTAGCAATGAAAGGGGAAAATATACACACTGGTTGCCCCTCCCCACCAGGTAAAAATTATTTACACTCGGCTTGATAGAAAATAAAGTGATTTTATTAACTACAAGCAGTAGGATTTAAGTCAGGGCTACTCAACACATGGCTTGTGGGCCACATGTGGCTCGCGGCCCGTTTGTTTGTGGCCTGTGGTCTGATTTGGGTTTATGTGGCTCAACACGCGGCCTGCAGGTGGGATCCTTTGAACATGGCCTCCCCTGGGAACACACTCCACAACGACGAGGCATCTTCCACGCGGGGTGAGCACTGAAAGACTCAAGTGGACGGGCTGGCTGGAACAGATAGGTACAGGGTGTCAGTTTTTCTAGCCCCCAGAGAGGAGGTGTCAGGAGCTGGGGCATTGTGGGAAGTGCTGGCTACTTAGCTTTGTGGGCAGAATCTGAGAGGTGCTGACTGGCTCACACTGGCCACGTTTGGGTCTAGCACCACAACTTAAATCTTTGTTTTCATGTCAGTGTGAAAGAAGCTATTTGCATATACTTGCATATATATTTGCATGTATATGCAACCACACTTAAGTTGTGGCCCACTGCATGTGCTGTGAGTATCATTGTGACCCCCGGGGCTTCCAAAGTTGAGTAGCCCTGATTTAAGTGGTAGTAAGTGAGAACAGGCAGAGCAAAGTAGATTACAAATCAAACGTAACAAAAACTGCTAAGCTAATTCTGACACTAACTAAAATCCTCAGAACAAACTATAAACTCACCCTAAAACTGTCTCTTTTCCAGCACAGCCTTCCAAACCAGGGCTGTCCCTCACCTTGGAGTCTTTAGTTCATCCTCTTCACGTATGCCCAACCAGCCCAAAGACCCAGACTCCTACCTTCCCATTGTTTTTAAAGATTCCCTCTTTGCATGGGAAGTCACCTGGCCAGTTGGGGTGAACATGTGACTGACTTCCCCAGACCAACCACTGCTAAGACTTAAAGGACAAAAGAAAGTGTTGGTCATCAAGCTGGTCATCAAGACATTGAGGGTACCATCCTTAATGCCATTCATTCACACATTTAAAACCATAAAGCATTCCCCAGGCCATATGTCTAATTTTATGCACAAGAATGATACACATACCAAAATAAGATGAACAGATCTAGCAGATTAAGACATGAAGATTGATAGGTTACATGAAGTAATTTGCTCAAAGCACTTTTGAGTTATGTAGATTTGTACCCATTAGTCCATTTCATAAAGCATCAGGGGGTCCATCACATTAAGACTCTCAGCTTGCATCTTTCTAGCCCTCATGTTGCAGAGAAAAGCTACAAAATGTGAGCCAATGGTACCCAAAAGTTTCAGAAGCTAAGCCCTTGTCTACACTACAGAGTTTTGTCAACTCAAATTACACTGACATGAATTCTATGTGCCCATGATCCCTGGGCATCAGGAACAGTCCTGGCTCAGGAGCCCTGCTCCATCAAATTTTGGCGCCAGATCTCTCCCCTGGCCCTGCTTGACATCCTGAATGCCCCCCTACATTCCCCACCCACCTCTACCAGTCACCACCATACATCCCCCAGCCTGCCTTCCATCCATGCACACATCCCCTGCACATTCCACAGCTCACCACCTCGCATTTCCCAACCCATCTGCCAATCAGTGCACTCCACCTAGCCCGTTCCTGCAGCCCAGCAGGGGTGTGTGTTAGGGGAGAGGGGTCTCTCATCATTGCCCTTGCCCCAAGTGCCCTGTGGATAATGATAAGCTGCAGAGGGTAGTGCCTGTAGGCGGCAGCACATGGAGACTCCCAGTCCCCACTCTTGGGTGCCACAGCTAAGCATTACACCAAGGTGACTCAACTTTGGAAGCCCTAGGAGCCACAATGATACGTACCGCACATGCTGAGGGTAGGGTTACCAGATGGCTTTCAAAAAAATATCGGACACACATGATCTCAGAATGGGAGGGGGGGAACCAGCTGGAAGGGGAGCAGGGCTGGTCGGGAGGGGGTCAGGGGGAGTGGGGCTGATCGGGAAGGGGGCAACTGGCCGGCGGGAAGCAGGGCTGGCCGGGGAGGTTGGGGAGCAGAGCTGGCGGGGGGGGAGAGAAACAGCTGGCAGGAAGCAGGGCTGGCCAGGAAGGGATCAGGGGAGCAAGGCTAGCCGGGGTGATTTTGGGGGCCTGGCCGGCGGAGAGCTGGGCTGGCCAGGAGGGGTCGGGAGGAGCAGGGCTGGCTGGGGAGATTGGGGAAGGAACCGGCTGGCAGGAAGCAAGGCTGGCCAGGAGAGGTTGGGGAGCAGGGCTGATCGGGGGTACAGGGGACTGGCTGGTGGAGAGCGGTGCTGGCTGGGAGAAGGTCGGGAGGAGCGGGGCTGGCTGGGGAGATCGGGAAAGGAACCGGCTGGCGGGAAGCAGGGCTGTCCGGGAGAGGGTCGGGGAGCGGGGCTGGCCCGGGGAGGACTGGCAGGCAGGGAGCGGGACTGGCCGGGCGGGGGGGTCGGAGGGGAAGAACTGGCTGGTGGGGAGGGGGCTGGCTTGGGCACATGCAGATCCCGGGGTGCTGCCCGTCCCGCGCATGGTCCCGGCGGGGTGCATGGGTGAGTCCGGTCCCAAGGATTCCATCCCGCCTCACCCCCACCCCGCTCCTCTCTACTGCGTAGCTGTGTACTGCCTGGCTGGTAGACACGTTCACGCAGTATGCAACTTCGTACTGATACTCATGATAACAATAAAACTTAATTAATTAAAAAATACCGGACATTTATATGTCCAGTATTTTCTCAATTTGTTTCCCGGACAGAAAGCTCAAATACCAGACTGCCAGGTTCAAAACCAGACACCTGGCAACCTTAGCTGAGGGCTGAAACTTAAATGTGGTTGCATATACATGCAAATATATATGCAAATAGCTTCTTTCACATTTTGGGCATGAATACAAAGATTAAGCAAGACCACACAACACACAGGCCCAATTTAAGTCAGTTCTGCTGATATTAATAAAATGCAATATTTACCCGATTTCCTTCCATATGACAGCACTTTTAGTGAGCAATGACAGTCCAGGAATTTAACTACTAAAATGCATATCAACAAAAACCCATTATATTGACTACTTTTTTGTTTTGGCCCTCACCTGCAGGCCGCGTGTTTAGCCCTGCGTAAATCCAAACCACACCACGGGCCGAGCGCCGCATATGGCCCATGGGCCACATGTTGAGAAGCCCAGCACTATATCATGTACCCTCTTCCTCCACACCTGTTCTTGCACCTCACTCCCTTCCAAAGCCTGCAACCCCTCACCCCTACTTGCACCCACTGGCCCAGCCCAGAGTCTGCACCCAGCACCCAAACTCCATCCCCACACTCTCCCTCCCGCACCCAAACTCCATCCCCACACTCTCCCTCCCGCACCCAAACTCCATCCCCCACACTCTCCCTCCCGCACCCAAACTCCATCCCCACACTCTCCTCCCGCACCCAAACTCCATCCCCCCCACACTCCCCCTCCCGCACCCAAACTCCATCCCCCCGCCCAGAGGCGTAGGCGGGAGGGCAGACCTGGGGTTGCGGGCTCTAGGCACCGCCAGTTTCTGCGGACCTGCCGCCCAGAGGCCTGTGACCCACTAGGTTGACCCAGGTAGGAGCCTCCGCGCGCCGCCCAACCGCCCACTCCGCCAGCAAAGCGTCACTGCGCGTGCGCAGGGACAGTCTTCCACGTCCTCTCCAGGAGCCGAACAGGGCTGAGCAGCGCGATTCGGCCTGTGTAGGAATCTTGAGCTCTGGGACGCTCCGTATCCGAGGAGCTCTTGTGTGCGAATACGGCGTATCCGCCACGCTACGGGATCGCGGAGGGGTCAGTTCCTTCCGCTCGGTTTCTGCTGTCTCCGCGTTGCGTTGGAGAAGCTGAGCAGCAGCCATGCCCCGCTTTGCCCAGCTGGTCATGGGCCCGGCGGGCAGTGGGAAGGTGAGACCACCCTTCGCCTTGTACCAGGGGTGGACCCGGGGCGTGTGGCGGGAATGGGGGCGGGGCATAAGGGGTTGGGGTAATTGAGGAAACTGAGGCACGTGGGAGTACTTGGAGGCATGGGGGTAACTGGAGGGTTATGAAGCGGCGTAAGTGGAAGCTGCCATTTACTACGGTTGGCGTTTCTTGCCATCTGAAATGGTGTAAAGTGGAGGTGACTCTTCCGCTAAAATAGTCCTTTGTGGTAGCCTACAGATAACCCTTTGCATTGCGTTTGCATCGCTCCTTTCATCGGGGGATTGGACGGTGCTCTACAGAGGAGGTATTATCCCCATTTCACAGCCAGAGATACTCAGGCATAGAGGGGAAGTGCTGCATATGTTGGATGGTTACGTCAGGCAGAGCTGGGAATGGAACCCGGGTATTCAGATTCCCAGACTCCTGCTTTCAGTGTTAAGACTGTTGCCTCTACTTTCGGGTATAAAATTGCAACTTTTAGGTACTTTCAGTGGGTAATAAGATTCCTATTTAAATTACAGAGCACTTACTGTTCCACCATGGTTCAGCATTGTGCAGCCCTAAACCGCTCAGTGCAAGTTGTTAACCTGGACCCTGCAGCAGAATACTTCAATTATCCTGTGATGGCTGGTGAGTTGTGGTTGGGTGCATTGTTTCTTAATTTCCTATACTCTCCGAACTGCTGAAAATGGTTAGAGAATAGAACAGTTCTCACACAGGCTGAATCAGGCTTGAATATTGAGTTTTCTTTTTAATGACAAATTCAAATTTAATTACTTAAATTTGACCTGTCTGGATGTCAAAGCTGTTCTGATTTGACTCACAGCACTCTCCAGATTCTAAATCTGATTTTTATTTTTTAATAAAAGGAGCAACATTATATATATATATATATATATACACACACACACACACACACACACACAAAATTATGGTATTTTGAGGCAGTATTAGTAGGACCTATACAATACTTTTCCTGAATCTATAGCAGTATTTTACAAACGTCTTACAAATAGTCAGTGTTCTGGTTTCCCCCTATATATTCAGGTTTTTTTTGTTTGTTTGTTTGTTTGTTTTTTTGTTGTTGTTGTCTGAGGGATTTTCACATGGCAATGGAGAAGAGAAAAAACACTTTTAAAAAAACCCAGGAATTTGTGACTGTAAAATCACAAAAATTGGCAAAAGGCATGGGGGATGGGGGAGCTGTAACAGCACCTGAAACAAATTTAGTTGGCCAAGTTCATTTGGAGATTTAAACTTGTAGGAATTTACTTCTGGAATTTATTTATTCAGTGTTGAAAAAAACACACAACATGCACTTTTTATTCTAGACATTCGAGAATTAATTGAAGTAGATGATGTTATGGAAGATGACAACTTAAGGTTTGGTCCCAATGGAGGTTTAGTGTTTTGCATGGAATACTTTGCCAATAACTTTGATTGGCTTGAGGATTGTCTTGGCCATGTGGAGGATGACTACATACTCTTTGATTGCCCAGGTAAATAAGCTTCTATATTCTGGTGACCTAATTTTTTTCTTATCTGATGTGTAACTCTTAGATTTTTTTTGGCATGTAGTTGATCATTTGCAGATAAAGCCTTTTTTAACTGTTGTGTGGTTTAGTGCCAAAATGAAACTTATTATTTTTGTTTAAAACTGTCCAAGAGCAAATAGCATTATCTAAAAAGAAGTATCACACATTCTGTGCTAGATTTCACTAATTTTAATAGCAATATCTTCTGCCTATCTGCTATAATGGTATTTGATGAACTAATATGCTGTTACTGTCTCAGCATTAGCTTTACACTCCTGCATATTAATTATGTATGTGTCCTAGGTCAGATTGAACTTTATACTCATTTGCCAATGATGAAACAGCTGGTGGAGCAGCTGCAACAGTGGGAATTTCGTGTCTGTGGAGTTTTTCTTGTTGATTCTCAGTTTATGGTGGAATCTTTTAAGGTAGGAGTTTTAAATTGATTGTAACAAAGTTTTTAATTTACAGATGAACAATCTGGAGAAATTAATAACTATATTCAGAATATGGATGTTAAATATTTGTGAATTGAATAGTTGATTAACTTCATGAATTCTTATTGGTTAGTCAACTATTCTATAGTCCCCAGGCAGCCCCTGTCCGGGGGGGGGGAGGGGGGGAGGAGTCTGAGCTCCCAGACCCGGCACGAACTGGAACTGAGCCAGGCTGCCTGCCTGCCTAGCTCCTAATAAACTTTAAATGCAGAGCCGCAGTGGGGGTAGGTCCAGGACCTAGTGCAAGCCAGGGCTAAGCTGGGCTGCTGGCCAGCCTGCTAAAAAATTTACTGGCAAGGGGGGGGGGGGGGGGGAATGCATGTAGTCTATAGCATTAACCTGTAAGCTTTTGCTTATCAGTTAATCGACTATACTGTTACATCCCTAATTCAGAAGCAATCATAGCATTTTTCACCTCTCCGTTGTTACTCTTCTGTAAACTTGAATATTCTTTATGGCCTAATAGCGTGTGGAGGTGTGGGTAGGAAGTGGGAGTCATGAGATCTGGGAAAAATCCTTGAATGCTGACTGTTTGCTGTATCAATTAACCTGTAAAATGAGCAAAATTGGTACTTGAAAAATGAAGTTCCGGAAGTAAGGGACACACTGAGATGGGAATCCTAGAACTCTCTCAGAAGTAGGTTGGCTTCTGACCTAACAATGTCCTTAGATATTGCTTTGCCTCCTACATTTCATATCTGTCTGTTGCTAGTAGGGGTGTGTCTAGACTACAGGGTTTTGTCGACAAAAGTGGACTTTTGTCGACAAAACTATACCTGCGTCTACACTGCCGCTGAGTTCTGTCGACATAACATCGACAGAACTCAGCAGTTTTGTCGACGGCTGTAAACCTCATTCGACGAGGAATAACGCCTTTTGTCGACAGAGTTCTGTCGACAGAGTTCTGTCGACAGAAGGTGGTATTGCATCTACACTGTCCCTTGCGTCTACACTGTCATGTTGACAAAGCGGCTTGCTTTGTCGACAGAACTGGATGTAATCTAGATGCTCTTTGTCGACAGAAGCTTTGTCGACAGTATCTGTCGACAAAACTTCTGTTGACAAAAGCCTGTAGTCTAGACGTACCCTAGGGGCAAAACTAGCAATAGACAGAAATGAGGCTGTAGGGTATGTTGTGCAGATATGCACAAGACTGGGTGAAAAAGGCTGATGGAGTAAGTTAGAAAAAAGTATAGTACAGAAGGGGAGAGAGCCTGTATCTTCATTTGCCTATCTCTACAAAAGCAGCCAGGGATGTGATTTCCCTGCTTAGGTACACATATTTGCGCTCACTCTCACTAAGTTAGCGCAAGTATAAATAGCAGTATAACCTCAATTGCATAGTCAGCAGCAGTGGAGACATGTCTGAGCCGTACCGCGAGTACATACTTGCCAATTTTAGATGGGTTTAGACTTAGCACATGTCACCTATGCCTCTGTTGCCACTACCTGTGCTACTCTGCTATTCATAAAACTATTAGGAATCCTGTGACCTTGTCCTTATATATGTATAACAAAAGAAAGAGGGTATCCATGCCTCTGTAAACTCCACTCCAATTCATCTGATGAAGTGGGTTTTACTCACAAAAGCTTATGCCCTAATAAATCTGTTAGTCTCTAAGGTGCCACAGGTCTCCTTGTTTTTGCAGCTACAGATTGATACGGCTACCCCCCTCAGACTTTTGACATAGTCATATTATGAATAGCTTTAATGAGGGCTTGTGTGAGGATATGTTTGTGAGCAAGGGAATCACACACTTAGCTTGTAGATGTAGCCAACATATACAGGAGATAAAGAATACAATCAGGGCCATCCTTAGGATTTATGGTGCCCTAGGCGGGATTATTAAACTGGTGCCCCTATGCCTGACTTGCTCTTAGCAACACAAACATAAGCTTACAGTATTGGAAAACTTGCCACATGCACGTTATTAAAAACAGTTTAACTTAATTAAGCACACTGCAATGCTGATGGACTAGCACTAAAGAAGTAGCACTATAGAAAAAATTCTGATTTATTGACAATGATGCAAATAAAATAACTTTTTAAATTTGTCAACATTTTATTGGAAATTTATATGAAGAACCCTGCCCTCCTTCATCCAGCGGCGGATATAGGGCAGGGCGAGCGGGGCGGCTGCCCCAGGCCCCGCGCTTCAATAGGCCCCGCGACAGCCCCGCTCGCCCTGCCGTATATCTGTCATTGCTGCCCTGACCTGCTGGAGCCGCCTCCGCCACTGCCCTTCGCTGTGAGTCCACGAGCGGCTCCATTAGCCAGTGGCGCGCGCGGCGGCGGCGGCTCGTTGCCATGGAGGCGAAGGGCGGCGCCTGGCCATGGCGCCCGGGTATCCTGCTGCTCCACCCTCCTGCCCCGCCCAGAGAGAGGCTGGGGGTGGCGCAGTCTCTCCCCCGGGGGGAGCCCAGACCCCTTTCCCGCCGCGCCCGGGGGCAGAGCGACCCGCCCGCCAGGGAGACCCCGTCTCCTCCCGCCAGTCCCCACCTCCCCCCACTCATGGGCGCAGCGTGACCCAGCTCCACAGACAGCGCCCCCCCACACACACACACACGTCCCTGGGAGCAGGGGGAGTTGCCAGCTGCCCCCGCCCAGCCAGGAGCTGTTCGAGAGGCTGAAATGGTCATTTTGGCCTGTCTGATGAGTCGGACACCCCTGCCCGCTGGTCCTCCCTATGGCCTGTCTGTGCGTCATCCTCCACGTAGCCACACCCTGCCTGCCCCCCAACCCGAGTAACCACACGCTGCCTGCCCCCCAAATCCCAGCACCCACACACTGCCTGTCCCCCCAAATCCCAACACCTAATGCTGCCTGGCCCCAAGTCCCAACAGCCACATGCTGCCTCCCCCAACACCCAACGCTGCCTGCCCCCAAGCCTCAACACACCCCCGCCGTCTCAACACCCACACTCCACCTGGCCCCCATAGTCCCAATGCTGCCTGGCTGCGGAACACCCAACGCTGCCTGGCAAATACCAGCCATGGGCAGCCAAAGAGCCAGGCGTTTTGTAGGTCTTTCGATTATATCGATTGAAAACGACCTGTGTAAAGAAATGGACTTTACTGACATAATTGAAGAATGTGCTGCCAAAAGAGCTAAACAGCTATAGTAGACTTAAATACAAATTAAAATGTTTAATTATTAATGCAGAATTGTGTTTAAGAATGAATTACAATATAATTAAAATAAAAATTATCCAACTAAATTAAGTTTCTATCAAATTTACCCAATTCACATTTAATATGAAAAATAGCCTTCAATTTGCGCATATGACGCCTTTTTTCTATTTTGTCTCCAAAGGGGGGCCCCGCAAAACTCTCATCCGCCCCTGCCTTCACCAGCTGCAAAATGGGGGGCCAGCTGAAGCCCAGGGTTGGCCCATGGAGCCCTGCTCACCCCAGACAAACTTGAGGCCAGGCCCAGCCCATGCAGGTCCTCTCCCCCCTCGGAGGAGCCACTGACAGGACTCCTCCCGGGGGGACAGAGCTTTGCTTTCGTCAGCACAGCATTGTCACCCTTGTAAGCCCCGTAATCTCTTCCAGCTCCCTCCTGAGTTCTGCACCCTCCTGCCCTGACTCCTGCTTCCCCCCCCCACCCTGAGCCCCCCCTCCATCAGGCCCCGTGCCCTGAATCCACCCCTCCTGCCCTCACTCTATCACCTTCTGCCCTGAGCTGCCCCCACAAACCTTCCAGCTCCCTGCCCACACATCTTAACCCCTACCCCTTACCAAGAGTCCTCCATATCTCTGCCCTGACTCCAGCCCTGCAATCTTATACTCCTGCCCTAACGCCCCACACCAAACCCTGTGCCCTCAGCCCCCTACCTCCTGCCTTCACTCCAGCACCCTTCAACCCCTGCTCTAAGTTCCCCAACTCTCCCAGCCCCCTGCCCTCACTCCTGTACCCCCACCCCTTTTTAATCTAGTAAGACAGAAAACTTGCAAATTTTGCCCACCAAAAAACTGATGTTTTAATCACTTTCCTTCTGATATGAATACAAACTTCCTTTTTCCCTTCATTTTTGAAAAATTCTACCATTTAAATAAAGCATGTCCATTTTCCTTTTATTTTGTAACCTCTCCCATCCTCCCCCAATCCAGATACGCTCTACAGATAAATATGTAATCACAACATGCATAATATTTTCTCTTTAACCATGAAGCTTAGAAATGTTTGAAGAAAACGGAGTGTCACGTAGTAACAGGACTGCAGGAGCTGGGGATTTACGGACCCAGGGCTTCCCGCACCCAAAAAACAATCCCCTCCCCAACGCAAATTGACAACGGGGCAGGGGCAGCCTTCTTCCCTCCCCTGCTCCTCAGTACTGGGGAGGGGGGATCACTGCGCAGCTACCCCAACTGTTCCCATCCCTGCGTTGCCCTGTAAGGTTTGCTCCCCTCGAGCTGGCACCTCCCACCATCACGTGCCCACGCGGAGCCACAAAGCAGCGCTGCCTTTGCGACCGGGTGAAGCCAAAAGGTGCGACAGCCGTGGTGCGTGGCCCCAGCCAGCAGCTGGAGGGGAGGGGGGAGAGAGGGGTGCTCCGCGGGGGAGAGGGAAAGGGGGGTTGCTCTGTGGGGGGAGGGGAGAAGAACGGTCGATATGGGGAGCAAAAAAAAGGATTCTGCCAGAGCTGCCCAGACTGCCTCACCTCACGCCAGGGGACAGAGTCACACAGATTAGTTCCTTCCCCCACCCCTACCCTTCCCAGAGACCCCACTTACATTCTGCACCTCTAAAATCTTCAGACAGAAGGTTATAAAGTACTTTACAAAGGAGCTTGCATTTGAAAAATAACATTTAGAGCATATACCTGTGCTCATCTGTCATTAACTACTAGGGGGCTGTGCCCCTTGCTCACTACACTCGCCAACCCCCCTCTCACCGGGGGCGGAGGGTGGGGTAGGCAACCCGGCTCTCCCTGTGATTACTGGGAAGGGCTGGGCTGGGGCCGCCCCAGCCTGGGCCCCTTTCTCCCTCCCCGCCTGCCCCAGCCCGGGGCGCTTTCTCCCTCCTTGACCCACCCCAGCCCTTTTTCCTTCCCTGTCCCTGGGCCCTTTCTCTTATCCCTCCCAAACCTCCTGCCGGCCATGACCTAATCCTAACCCCCTCCTCCCCGGCAGCAGTGCACCAGGCCTGGCTCTGCCCATGGCCACTGGGAGGGGGGCTGCTCTGAAACTTTGCAGGCCCTGCGCTCTTCCCCCACCTGCAGGGGCCGGGGGGGGCCTCCGCACCACAGCTGAGCACTGGGGAGGGAGGAAGGAGGCAGGTGAGACATGATGATGTCATTAAACAGAAATTAAAAGGCACAGTGACTAGAGCCAAATCCCTGCAAGCTGCATGGAAACTTTTTAAAGACACCATAATAGAGGCCCAACTTAAATGTATACCCCAAATTAAAAAACATAGCAAGAGACCTAAAAGAGTCACGTGGCTTAACCACCATGTAAAAGAAGCAGTGAGGGACAAAAGGCATCTTTTAAGAAGTGGAAGTCAATCCTAGTGAGATAAATAGAAAGGAACATAAACACTGTCAAATCAAGTGTAAAAATGTAATAAGAAAAGCAAAAAGAAGATTTTGAGGAACAGCTAGCCAAAAACTCAAAAGAAATAACAAAATGTTTTTAAGTACATTAGAAGCAGGAAGCCTGCTAAAAAACCTGTGGGTCCCCTAGGCGATCAAACTATAAAGGCGCAATCAAGGACGATAGAGCCATTGCGGAGAAACTAAATGATTTCTTTGCTTCAGTCTTCACGGCTGAGGACATTGGGGAAATTCCCAAATCTGCACCGTCCTTTGTGGGTGATGAATCTGAGGAACTGTCCGGATTGAAGTGTCTTAGAGGAGGTTTTGGAACAAATAGAAAAACTTAATGTTAACAAATCTCCAGGACCGGATGGCATTCATCCAAGGGTTCTAAAAAGAACTCAAATGGGAAATTGCTGAACTATTATCTGTGGCTTGTAACCTATCCCTTAAATCGGCTTCCCCTAATGACTGGAAGGTAGCGTGACACCAATATTTAAAAGGGCTCTAGAGGTGATCCGGGCAATTACAGACCGGTAAGTCTAACTTCAGTACCTGGCAAATTAGTCGAAACAATAGTAAAGAATAAAATTGTGAAGCATGTAGAAGAACATAATTTGTTGGACAAAAGTCAACATGGTTTCTGTAAAGGAAATCCTGTCTTACTAATCTATTAGAGTTCTTTGAAGGGGTTAACAAACATGCGGACAAGGGGATCCAGTAGATATAGTATACTTAGATTTCCAGAAAGCCTTTGACAAGGTCCCTCACCAAAGGCTCTTGTGTAAATTACATGGCCATGGGATAAGAGGAAGGTCCTTTCTTGGATTGAGAACTGGTTAAAGACAGGAAACAAAGGGTAGGAATAAATGGTAAATTTTCAGAATGAGAGGGGTAACTAGTGGTGTCCCCCAAGGGTCAGTCCTAGGACCAATCCTGTTCAACTTATTCATAAATGATCTGGAGAAAGGGGTAAGCAGTGAGGTGGTAAAGTTTGCGGATGATACCAAACTGTTTAGGATAGTCAAGACAGAAGCAGACTGTGAGGACTCCAAGAAGATCTCACCAAACTGAGTGATTGGGCAACAAAATGGCAAATGAAATTTAATGTGGATAAGTGTAAAGTAATGCATCATGGGAAAAATAACCCCAACTCATTACAGTATGATGGGGGCTAATTTAACAACGACAAATCAGGAAAGAGATCTTGGAGTTATCGGACAGTTCTCTGAAAACTTCCACACAGTGTGCAGCGGTGGTCAAAAAGGCAAATAGGATGCTAGGTATTATTAAGAAAGGGATAGAAAATAAGACCCAGAATATCTTACTGCCCTGTATAAAACTATGGTACGCCCACATTTTGAATACTGTGTACAGATGTGGTCTCCTCACCTCAAAAAGATATTTTGGCCTTGGAAAGGGTTCAGAAAAGGGCAACTAAAATGATTAGGGGTTTGGAGCAGGTCCCATATGAGGAGAGGTTAAGCGACTGGGACTTTTCAGTTTAGAAAAGAGGAGACTGAGGGGATATGATAGAGGTGTATAAAATCATGAGTGGTGTGGAGAGGGCCGATAAAGAAAAGTTATTTATTAGTTCCTAAATAGAAGAACTAGAGGACACCAAATGAAATTAATGGGTAGCAGGTTTAAAACTAATAAAAGAAAGTTCTTCTTCACACAGCGTGTAGTCAGCCTGTGGAACTCCTTGCCAGAGGAGGCTGTGAAGGCTAGGAATATAACAGAGTTTAAGAGAAGCTAGATAATTTCATGGAGGTTAGGTCCAAAAAGGCTATTAGCCAGGGGATAAAATGGTGTCCTTGGCCTCTGTTTGTCAGAGGCTGGAGAGGGATGGCAGGAGACAAATCGCTTGATCATTGTCTTTGGTCCACCCCTCTGGGGCACCTGGTGCTGGCCACTGTCGGCAGACAGGATACTGGGCTAGATGGACCTTTGGTCTGACCCGGTACGGCCGTTCTTATGTTCTTATGTTCATTCTGTTGTCCCACAGGAAAAGTTTTTTGTTTTTGTTTTATAGAGAAAGGGAGAGACTTGCAGGTGAGGCCCGTTGTTGACCAGGCAAAGTTATTTGTGCAGATTACGCTTATAGGAAAATTCAAGAAATTAAATATATGTAATAGAATTTTTTTATTAATGTGCTTGCAAAAGGGAAGTAAAAGAACAGTTTTAAACTTTGTAGGATTTCAATTTCAAACACTATTCATTTTATTGAATAATTACCATCCATAGTAAATTTGAATCAGAAACTCCTAAAGCTTCCATTACTCTTTCCAAAACTAATTTGAATTATTTTGTGATTTGTAACAGTAAAAATTTTCTTTGCACTAAAATGACAGTTGAATAGGTGACTCAATTTTAATTAGCAAATTTTTTTTGAACTCTAATCATAATAGTCATGACTTTTTTCTGATGAAAAACAAAAATAATTATTTAAACCTTTCACCCAGCATATTCCTGTGTAAAAAGTAGTGCATTCAGCTAATTTAAATGGCAGGATTGTTTATGCAAAATTTGGTATCTGCAGGTAATCGCAAGATATGATTTTTTATTTTGCACAAACTAACTGTTCAAAATAAATAGTAGATTTCAAAGATTCTAGACCTGGGGAAGATGGGGTTGTTACAATTTTGTTGTGACACCATAGAGTAGTATTACTACCTGCTTCCTTTATCATGAAGTTTAGTGCATTGTTGTGATGCAGTAGTAGTCTATTTACTGTAGTGATTACTTACCTCTTAAAAACTCTAAGTTATTGCTGTATATTTGGAATCTATCTGTATTCAACTTTTCTTTTAACTTGGCACTTTTCTTATTTTGTCAGTTTATTTCTGGTGTCTTGGCAGCGCTCAGTGCAATGATATCATTAGAGATTCCACAGATCAACATCATGACCAAAATGGATTTGCTGAGCAAGAAAGCTAAAAAGGAAATTGAAAAGTAAGTTTTGAAAAATATGTGGTGGGTTTTGGTTTTTTTTGATAACTTGAGGCAAGTTTCAGGATCAATTGAATTAATGTTATTACGTGAAAATCGATTATCTGGGACAGTTGGTGGGGAGGGCAAGCCAGATGGAATTGTTAAATTGCCAAATTTATCATGCAGTGTTTGGTAATTTGCAGCTAACTTTACAGATGATCTTCTGCATGTATGTGTGTATACATGTTGGTAGAGAATTGTCTTGGAGAACTATAAGATCCTTCTGAATCCATTTGCAGAGGCTTTTGCCTGTGTAGTTCAAATCCAACATTAGAGATCCTCCTGCTTCATTATATTGTGTAACTGTCAATAGAAATGAAAATATAGTCCCTTTTCCTTTTATGTAAATACCAAGATCTACATTTCTCCAATAGTCCTCTCTAAAAATTTAGTGAATTTGGTGCTAGAAATCATAATTTTATAACCATGTAAGAAAATCTTATACATGTAAGAAAATTCTATTTTAAAAATAGCACTTGCAAACTTGTTACCTTCTAAAATTAATTAAAAGTACAAAATCGCAAGCAATAGTGGCAATATTTGAAGATACCATACATAATTCAAAGCCCTGCTGAGGTTTTTTTTTTCTTCTAATTTTAACACATACTTTTTTCAGGTATTTAGATCCCGATATGTATTCTGTGACTGAAGATTCTGCAAATATCCTAAAAAGCAAAATGTTCAAGAAACTGACTAAAGCTATATGCGGATTGGTAAGTAGCAGTGGTGCTGTTTTACCCTAACAGGTTCAAGTACACTTTTGAAATTCAATCCTTTATGATTTACAAATATAACTGTATCAGGGTTAATTTTTCTGCACACACTTATACATATTCTAGATACTACAAAAATATCTTTCTCAAAATGATGTTTCGATACAACTGATTTACTAGTATTGCTGGGAACTAAAGCAGTGGTTCCCATACCTTTTTTCCATCAAGGATTCGTGTAGTAGTATCTAACACTAAGGGTGCATCTACACAGAATCCTAAACTCGAAGTAAGATACGCAATTTGCGGTATGCAAATTGTGTATCTTATTTCGAATCTATTTTGAAATGTTTGGCACATCTACACTGTGCCAAATTTCTAAATAATGCCATCCCTTATCCCTCATGCAACAAGGTTTACTAGCATGCACGTTATTTTGAAAAATATTTCAAAATATTGGGCGGCTTGTGTAGATGTAGTGTAGCTGTTTTGGGATACCTCCAGTATCCTGAAATAGCTGTGTAGTGTAGACGTATCCTAAATGTCCTCAGTCCCTTCCATTTTTAGTGCTCCCAGAGCACCCCTGCCAGCGTCACCTCTCATACAGTGCATGGGAGGTTACACTGTATGGAGGATGCTATTTTTTAGAACAAAATGGTGTACTAAATGGTGTACATGCATCAAAAGTGCCAGAAAGCTGTTTTGGTGCATTTCAGACCTAGCTCTAGGACCTAACGATCCACGTAATGCATGATGAACCCCCACAGGTCTGGAGGACTCCACTATGGGAACCACTGTCCTAGAGAATTCTGAGACTTATGAGTGAAAATGATGACAGACTAGGCTAAAAAATCTAATCTATCTCAGACTAATTTTGGTCCAACATCCAGTGGCTACATCTTATGTTGGGCATATTGTCATGATAATAATGGAGTGATCCTGATGTGTAAGCAGTATGGTGTAGTGAACTGCACAGAGGAAAGGCTACTAGGAGCTCCAGAATTCTAATCGTGACTCAGTCACTGGTTTGCTGTGTCGCCTTTTATCTTGCTTTCCCCATCAGTAAAGCAACTAATCTGTTAGTGTCCCTATCTTGGAGGCATTTCTGTGGATTAGTGTATAAGGTGCCACAGTACTCCTTGTTTTTGCAGATACAGACTAACACAGCTACTCCTTTGATACTTGTGTGGATTGATGTTTGGTGTTTGAAGTGTTGAGTGTTCTTAGATTATATGATTAATAAAGAGCCATGCTTTTGAAAACCTTCCTCCAGATTGATGACTACAGCATGGTTCGATTTTTACCTTATGATCACTCTGATGAGGAAAGCTTAAATATCGTACTGCAGCACATAGACTTTGCCATTCAGTATGGGGAAGATCTAGAATTTAAAGAACCAAAGGTAAAGCACTTTTATTTTTTTAAGAGGTAACGTTAAAAAAAATCCAGCCCAATCAATTAAACGTAATTCACTGAGTTTCAGAGGGTGTTAGTGCTATTTTGAAACGTGGGCATTAGAGATATTAAAATACATGGGATTTGATAACTGTGTAACCACTGATGGGGTGGCAGCTAGCTCCCCAGGAGCTTGTGTATGCCGGGAGCCAGCATTTAAGCTGGCTGCTGCCCCACGCTGTTGCCTCTGATACAAAGGCAGCAGTGCAGTGTCGCAAGCCACTCCCAGGAGTTGAACTGGGAGCTGTGTGTAGCTGGGTATCTGTTTGGGTAACCAATAAGCTTGTGCTTATCAGTTAGCCATTTAAATGGCTACACTCTTACATCTCTTGGGGCACTGATGCTGCCAAGAAGGATTTGTGCAGGAGAAGAGGAGCCTGCCACTATTGAGCAGGGCAGAGTTAAGTGTATGTATTGACTGTAATGAAAATGGATAGGTATGGAAAATCTCTCGTGGCATGGTTCTGCATATTTGAAAAATACATTCTGTGGGTTGCATTGCTCCTCATACAAGGTTTTAAAATTAATAGAATCCTATATTTTATAGCCAGAAGTGACCCTAGGGAATCTTCTAGTTTGACTTCTTGCATGAAGTTGGCAAAGGATTCCACCCAACAATTTCTGCATCAAGCCTTTTGTTCGAACAGTACAATAATACCTAAAATATAGATGCAAATGAGACAGATGACTTAAACTCAGTTTTTTTTATTATTCAGATATAATATATTCATGAATCCTGAAGAAATAAATATCCATCTCCTTATTCCATTTTGAAATTCAGTTGTTCAGCACCCTTTAAATATACAGAATACTTGGATTCAGTTTTGGAACTATTACATTAAGGATTAGGGTATGTCTAAGAACACTACAGAAACCAGATTGCTTCTTGACATTGCTTGTCACCTGTTTTATGGAATGTTGCTATTTCTATTACAATAAAAATGCCATAGAATAGATGACTTGATGTAACCATAGAGGTAAAGTGAACTAATATTTACTTTCTTTTGGGTTTTTTTGTGGCAGGAAAATGAAGAAGATAAATCTGCTACTTTAGATGAATATTTTCAAGAACGAGTGGATGAGTAAAGAGTGAATATACCAAAGCCTGGTTGTAAAATATGCTTTAAGGGATCCTCTGAATATTTGTGTGTATTTTTTTTTAAATATCAAAACTGTAAAATAATTTGAATAAATCACTAGAGAAAGTGAGTCATGCATTTCCATATTATTATTTTCAGAAATAACTGTCATTATTGTATATAAAATACTTAGCCTCAGTCACAGTAAGCTATATTCCATGAAGATAATTGCATTTCTCTTTTAAATGCTAGATTGTTTGAAAAATCTGGTGGTTGTAGAGGGGGACTGTCAAAATAAAAATAATTTTTCTTCCCTTGTTCTAATAACTTATTAGTAGGAGAATTTTTAAAAATATAGATTGCATATAATTTACTCCTAGAGTTCACATTTTGTATTTTACTCAGATAACCAAAAGTGGTGTAGTCATTTTTACTTTGTGATTAATTGTGTGCTTATTTAGTGGTGGTGGCTTTTCCTTCCCACCACTGCAGACATTTAAATGCCTCCAATAATGTGTTTTTTGTAACCCTCCTGAAAATGTTGAGATTAATATATCAATCACCAACTTCATGCCTGTTTTAAATTGATGGAGCTCTCTTGGTATCAATGAAGTTAAACCTTGTTACACCAGGTATGAATTTGGTCCATTAGAATTTTGTTAATCTGATCGTCAAATATTTAATTTAATTTTAAACAACATACATTATAGACCTATGCAACCTGGCAGTGTCTGTGTATCCTTCAAGAGATGTTTTGAAATCCTTAGCTAATGGCAAGTTGTCTGAAAGGGAAATCTGACTTTTAAGTGTTGACTTAATACTTTGGATTTTCACAACTATTTCTGAGAGATGTGAAAAGCTGTTCTTTGAAGGAAATTGCTGCTATTGCTGTAATACTCTGTACAATATTTGAATATGAGAAAATCTTTTTCAGATGTTTATATTGCATTCTTTGACCATCAAAATGTTTAATAAATTGTGTGTGTGTGTGAGCCAACAATTCCCTTCTTTATCCTTTCAACCTTCTTGGGATTTCAAAGTTGGAAAATTTGGTTTGTTTCAGGAATTCTCTCCTCATTTTAGCATCCTCTTCAGACTAGAACACTTCATGGTATGTTTTAAAGGGGCACTCTTAGATTTGATCAAAAGTGTCCTGATGTGAAGGTCACATGACTGCTCCAGAGTTATATTCACTCTACACAGAATGGTAAGGATATCTAGGTGATAAAGTGCACCCTTCCCTTATCTGTACTTCTCCCACTAATCTATTTCACCAGGAACTATTTCTAGCATTCCAAAGAGCTGTCACTTCAAAATTAACAAAACAGAGTGTGAGGTTGAACTTTTCCTCCAACATTACACTGCTTTGCAAGAAGTACAACCCTTAATAGCAGAGAAGTCAGAGCTTGGAAATACTGGATTTTTAACCTATCACGGTTGGAGCTAGCAAACTTTACAGTGGGACGTATCATTTCTACCTGTGTGTGATTAATGGTGAAATATTGGACCTGAAAATACAATAACATGATTTGAGGGTAATTTACTTTCCTTTTTTGTTACACGCTGGACATGTGGCATATAAAGAATGACCAGAGATATGGTGTGGCATAAAGGTTTGACAGTTGTTTGGAATGACTTGTGAAACTCATTTGTGACTCTACAGTTTGTAAATATTGCAGCCACCCTAAACTCATGTTGATATACATTTTATGTCACTTCACTGTGTGGTTTAAATAAACATGCATTTCATCACTAAGAACAGTAGTGGTAAAATGCCTTGCTCAAATATCTGACTCATTTGAATACAAGTAAGGCAATAAATAAAATAAGACAAGCTAACTTCAGATGAATTAGTGAAAATTGACTGTGACACATTTGTAAAAGGACATTTGATAAAGACTGAATGTAACACTAACACGGGGTGTTATGCTATTGATAGAGTTTCACCCAAGGTTTTCATGTTTCCAAGAGAGCATTTTAAACACTCAGTTGAGGGAGGAAAAGTTGAGTAAGTTTTGGTTTTCTTTAAAGTACATGTGCTCTCTCTCACATTTCTATATACTGACAATCAGTGACACATTACCAAAGAGCTCTCATTAAATGTTGCTCCTTTTATTATTTTAATGTGCTAAGAATCAAATCAGTCATTAGAGGCAAAACTCTTGTGGACTTTGGTGGGAGTACTCATGGAATAAGAGTTGCAGGATTTGGTTCAGTATAAGGATATGTGCTTTCAGGCAGCCTACTCCAGCTAAGATTCCATGAACAAGAAAAAAATAAATAAAATCCTCTTGTGCTACTTGAAGTAACTTTTCTGTTGATGAAAATTGTGAAACACAGTGATGCCTTCCTAAGAAAGAAAAGCATTTCTAAATTAGATTAAAATTGCCAATAGTTATACAAGGTTGACTACATTATCTACTAATTAACTAACTCCAGAGGAAATATTGTCCAGGCAAGTATTTGGCATCAAATAAGGCAACTATGTATCCTGTCTAATTTTTTTCTGGAAAGAATTCATATTTCATTGGTATTTGTATTAAACTTATATAATAAAACTGTGGGTATCTTTGTATACGTATAAAACCCTGTATGCATCTAAACCCTTGAGTAACTTCATAAATAAGGGAGCAGTCCCTCTGGCTTCTCATGAATAAAGATACTTGGTTATATTTTTGGAGGATTTGGCTCCAAGCGTCAATTACAAGTTACACATGCCAAGTCTACTTTTGGATCTAACCAATAGGCTTATGAAATATGTTAGCTTTTAATAGGAGAGCATTATTAAATTTTATTCTTTGTAGTGATGCATTTATTGACACTGCACATCATAATTTAAATCATGAATGCTTAATAAATGGTCATTGGTATGGAAATAATTGTTTAATGATTTAATGTAGAATTGCATTTAGATCATGTCTTGTGACTTAATATCTACTTCTCCAGTTCTAAATGGTTCAAATGATGAGCTTTCTGTCAATTTCCTTAGGAGATAATTAGATCATCTAATTCAACATCATAATATGGTTAAGCTTTTTCTGCTGATCACAGGTAAACACCTGACAAAGTTTTCATAAATTTTAATCTTAAGAAATGATTGTTCACAGAAAACCCACGGAGACTTTTGATGAGGCATGAAGTAGATTTATTTTATTTTTTGAACAAATGCCTTACCTGTACAATGTTAAACTTGGAGCAACAAAAACATTTTGGCCAAAGACTGTATTTTTAATTTGCCTTTTCAAAGATATAATTGTGTGGGGTTTTTCTCGGTATGGTAAAATAAAACAATACATTTTTCTGGTTGTTCAGCTCCCCCCTCTGCTCTCAAGCAAGGAATCCATCTAAGTTGATGATATCAAATGCAGGTAATGGTGGTGTGAATTTAAGGAACAAATTCTGTGTGTCTCAGGGAGAATGCATTCCTTTCAAATCTTCTGAAGGGGTGATATTATTGCAGGGAGAGGGGAGAAAGGCACTTGAAAGAGAGGGGGGGGGAAAAGGGAGGTAGTAATTGGTAGCAGGATAAGAATCCCACAGAATGATCCAAATGGGAACAAAGAGGGAAACAAAAAAGTTGCTAGAAAATTGAAATGTTTTCTACAAAACCTGTTCTTGAACAATCCCCTGAAAATGTGCCATTCCTGCATTGGTTTGAAGTGAGTACAGCCTCCAGAAAACACATTTATTCTTTTACTCAGTAAAATAGAAAGTGCCATGGATGCATCTTTCCCTTCTAGGCTTCTATTAGGAAAAAAGCATTTAGGCAGGGTTATAGGCCTTGATCCAGCACTAAGATTCTCACAAGTGGGCTTTTGTGTCTGCAGTGGAGCCAGCTCTCAGGTTTTTATCATGGGTTTCATGATACTTGGTGTTTCTCTTAGAACCCCAGCTCCTGGAGTCAATTGATTATGCAAGAATCCCAACTTCCATTATTTTTAAATTTAAGTTTCTGTCCACCAGAATTGTGGAGAAAAGCTGAACCTCCTGGGTGCAGATAGGCAAAAAAAACAACAACCCAAAAAAACCTCCCAAAACTATTTCAATTATCATGATTTTTGAGTCAATCTCATGATTTTGAGGGGAACTACTTCTTTCTGTGTGGAGTGGATGCAGGCCTGGCGCCTACAGACCTTGCCTATACTTTGAATCAGCACCCAGCAGCCAACTTAGCTGCACAGTGCAAAGTGGAGAGGCGGAGTGCTGTGCTTTGCACTGGTGCAGTTGCCTGCTTTGACTTGCTCTCTCTCAAATGTTGTGGGCTCAGTTCATTTCCAGACTTGTAGGCCCCTGCTCTGGCGATAACAAAGCCATCTGGAGCAGTGCAAGCAGAAATCAGGGATCTGCACTAGGGATGTAAAAGTGTAGTTGATTAACCCATTAACCTATAAGCAACAGCTTATAGGTTAATGCTATAGACTACACGCATTCCATCCTCCTCCCTACTTGCCAGTAAATTTTTTGGCAGGCTGGTCGGCAGCCCAGCTCAGTTCTGGCTTGCACAGGACCTGGGAGCTCAGACCACCCCTTAGACGGGGGCTGCTGCCACCCCATGCTACTGCCTCTTTATCAGAGGTGGCAGCGCACAGGCCAACAGCACAGGCCCACAAGGGGAGCTGGGTTTTAAACTGGCTTCAGGCACAGACCAGCTCCCACCTGGCACCCCATGCTGCTGTGTCTGATACCCTGGCAGCATGCAGTGTGGCAGGGGGCTCCTTGGGACTATAGAATAGTCAAAGTGGAGAGGAGTCCTGTGGCACCTTATAGACTAACTGAAGTGTTGGAGCATAAGCTTTCGTGGGCAAAGACCCACTTCGTCAGATGCATGTACATGCACAGTACATGCATCTGACGGCGGGTCTTTGCCCACGAAAGCTTATGCTCCAACACTTCAGTTAGTCTATAAGGTGCCACAGGACTCCTCGCTGCTTTTGCAGATTCAGACTAACACGGCTACCCCTCTGATACTAGAATAGTCAAGTAACAGATAAGAATTCATGAGGTTACTCCACTATTCAATTAACTGGTATTTAACATCCCTAATCTGCAGCCTTTTCATTTCAGTGAAGTTACATCAGGGAGGAATTTGACCCACTACATTTAGAAAGCAAGAACCATGCCACAGCCTCTTGCAGGAGCTGAGGCCAGGACCCTTGCGAGCTCTCTACCCGCAAAGGCTCCGTGGCCACGGTCTTCCTAGCGCTCTGCCGCCCCCTGCTGGCCAGCTCCTGCCCTCCGCACACAGGACTTCCTGCTTGTAGCAGCCTTGGGTGGGACAGGAAGGGCTGGCTCTTTGCAAGCCCTGCTGCATTGCTGACTCAAGCGGCTTCCTGCTCTCTCTGCCTCCTGTGAAACGACCGTCCCCACCGACAAAAAATGCCGGTAAGGAAAAGAGCCCCTGCGGTTCTACAGGGCACCGGCTTCTTGTGCGTGCTTGTGTTGCACCCCGCTGCCCTGTGAGCCCTGTGGTTGCTGCTAGCCAGGGAAGGGCAGGAAATGCTATGGGGGATGGATGCTAGGCCCGGGGCTGATAATTTGGGCCCCTTTGCTGCTTCTCGCTTCGCAATCTGCAGCCCATCAGTGGGGCTTAAAGGGATCGGGTAGAAAATATAACAGCGGATCTGGGGTTTCTTTCTCTGTTTAGAAATAGGAAGAAGCTGAGCGAAACTAGCTGCTGCAGTGGGAAATGTCTCCTCTACCAACAAAACGGGGGAACTTCCTTTTAAGGCAATAGTCAGCGCCTCTGCAAACCGCACAGCACTATTAATGATTATTGCCCCGCACAAAGATTTTGCTTCATATGCGCGGGTCGATGCAAAGTTAGTTGGATGTTGATTTTACAATTAGACTGGATGGGCAGCTCTTTGTTGATTTAATTGGGGTTCTGGGCAGATGAAAGGGTGGGGCCTTTTCGTTGTAACTTCTCAGTTTATCTTGTGTGATTTTTTTTTTTTTTTTTTTTTTTTTTTTACACAGCATTGGTAAGGTTGCAAAACACTGTTGTCCTTGCTCACTTAGCATCATAAAGAAATAGAGTGGAAATATATGATCACTGCCCCTTGCTCAAGGCCTGCTGAGCCCACCACAAAACTTAGGGAACAGCTGAGCCTTTCCAGTTTGACTAAACCCCTACAAAATTAAGAATATTGGATAAACTAGGAGCATTATAGGTGAAAATTACTTTTATATGAAAATATTTAAAAAACCCAAAACAAAGAAACAGAAAAGTCCCACCAACATTGGTGTTTTAAAGTAATTTATCTTATATTCTAAGTGCACATATATTTTGAAATAAACCTCCTTTCTACAACATTGGCTCATATTGCAATTGTCAAGAAAAGATTTAAGCACTGAAGCAGAACATGATTCTTAAGCTGTATCTACACTGACCTTTTTTTTTAATTGCCATTGTTGAAGCACTGGAGAAGTAGATATGATAAAGGCTCTGAACATATTTGCCATCAAGTCATTTAGATCTGCTCTGAGTTAGACAACTGGTGATGAAGCACACACTTCTACCTCCTCTATATTATAGCATTCACCATTATTGCCTCCAGTTAGACTATGGCAGTTTCATAGTAGGAGTCGTCCCCCCCCCATATGTTACTAAGGCCTAATTAGCTAGATAAGCAAATACCACTGAACTTCCACAAGGTGTGGTTGCTGGATCATTGTTAACTGGACAAACAATGCATCCATCACTCAGAGGGGGACATTTGTGTAATTTTATTCTTTCAAGGGAGAAAACTACTTATTTTCTTTTTATTGCTTACAGTCAGACTTCCTCTTTTGTTTATAGGCTTATCACTCCACTTTAATGGACTCCGATACCAAGTTAATTGGGAACATGGCTTTGTTACCCATTAGAAGTCAGTTCAAAGGACCAGCTCCAAGGGAAAGTAGGTTCACAACACTCTTTATAAGTACTATATCTGTATTTGCATTTGTTTATTTTGCAGTCCATTTAAACCCAGTCCTAATTGCTTCTCTTTTATGAATATTTCATATCACTGATCTGGAAATGGTTATAGGACACTTTATATAAACTGTATCTACTTGAGGCTTTTGATTTTGTGTGTGTGTGTTTGGTTTTCAAACTGAGGAGAAAGGGACAGATTAGAAATGGGTACTTCCTGGTAATAGAGGAAGTTGACTTTCAGATGGCTATTAATGCTGTTGCATTGGGGGTTGCTTTTGCCTTGTGCTGTGCCATCTCTCCGGAACATTTACCCTTCCCAATACAAGCCTCTGAATGCTTTTTCGTGAAAAATAATCCTCTGATCTAATTTGTATAATGTGTCCTTCTCAACTGCTGTTTAAAATTTATGCCAGTGCCTTGAACCAACAGCTGACTCCAAACTCTACTCAATCCTGTCTTGTGATAGTCACCCCCTTTCTGTAACTCTTGTACAAAATTATCTGTAGTGTTGTTGCTTCTGAATTGTGTTGTTTCTTTTCACTCTATCTTGGTTTCTCCTCCTTCTTCCTTTGGGAGTTGTTCTATCCATCTCAAAATAATAATCTGTCTCTAGCCCTTACTTTTGTTAGTCATTTTATCATCTTGAGTCTTCGTATGTCACTTTTAATCCAAGACACTAGTCCTGTATTGGATTCACATGGAGCCCCATTGATTTTAATTGGCTTTCCATGAAGTGCAAAGGTCTCCCTGTGCAGACCCAATGGTGGGTTGCAGCCTTAGCATGTAAGCTCTTTGAATCAGGGCCCATATTTTCATATGTGTTTACCCAGCATCTATTTCATATGTGTTTACCCAGCATGTGATGTCCAACATGCCTAGCCACTAGCCATATGTGGCTATTTGGCTGGTTGAGTGTGGCTAGTTGGCTTGAACAGTGTGGCTATTTGGCCAGTTGAGTGTGACTAGTTCACTTCAGAACTTGTTGGACACCATGGATCTAGTGGAATGGAGCTATTATTATTAATCCATGTTTATTACAGTAGTGTCTAGGGACCAGTCAAAATCAGGGCTCCATAGTGCTAGACACAAATCCCAAATTCACAGTCCCAAAGAGCTGGCAGTCTAAACTGACAGGACAGATGAAGGACAGTGGGAAGGGCTATAACATGCAAGCAGAATGAACAATGTGTGATCAGACATTTGTCCTGATCTTGACTGGGGCTTCCGAGTGCTACCACAATAAATAATGTGCTATTTTTCCAGTGTATCTTCAGTGATGAACACATTTGGTTTGTTTTCTCTTTGATGCCTCCAGAAGACCTCGTTCTAGTTTTAATTCCATAATCTTTTGATTTGGGTGTGTGTGTGGTTTTTTTTTTTTTTTTTAATTCAGCCTAAATTCACTATTTTCAGGTTCAAAAGGGTAACTGTGTTAAATCTGTATCTGCAAAAACAACGAGAATTCCTGTGGCACGTTAAAGACTAACCGTTTTATTTGGGCATTAAGCTTTCATGGGTAAAACCCACTTCATCAGAAGCATTGGAGTCAACCCATAAAAGCTTATGCCCAAATAAATCTGTTAGTCTTTAAGATGCCTTGTTGTATATTCAAGTTAGTTCCTGGGGCATCATGCAACTATTAAGATTCACTGTGGTCTTTGAATTGCGGGTTTCAATAGGTTTTTAAATAGTGGTAAGATATTCAATATAACCTTTTATAGTAGTTAGATACTGCTTCAGTATTTTTCCTCCTGACAAGTCTTTCACAATGCCTCATGACTACTCTGCAGGATTACATCTCTATTCAAATGGCTCTACACCTCTATTAAAGAAACCCAGAGCCTGATGAATATACTGTTATGAAATAATTTTCTTTGTGCATTTTTAAAGAGGGAAGTGAAGTGTTTATTTTAATCTGATGTATTTTAAAGGAGTTTATTTTTCCAGAATTGGTTTCAAAAGGCATTTTAATGACAAAAGAACCCTCATTATTTTCCCCTAATGATTGGGGGAACTATTGAGAATTACTGGATCATTGCCCATAATGGAGTGAACAATTATTATTTTAAAAATATCAAAGCTGCTTGATAGTAAAATTTACTTTGGCAAGCATAAAGCTTGAATTAATTGATACCTCATCTTACAGTAAGTGTCTTGTAGTATGTGCTGCCATGTGTAAGTAATGAGGCTGTGGTCATATGGGATACTGCTATAGCACTTAGTTTCCTATTAAATCTTTGCTGGGAATTGGTACAAAACCTCTGTGGCTTTGTTTTTTGGGAAGAATTATTGTTTTTGCAAGTGAGTGAAATGAAAGATCACGCTACTATTTACTGTCAGTCTTAGCAAACATCACTCCTCTGTTTTCATTTAAATTCTAGTGATGTTATCTTTAAGTTCTGCCTAATTTTCCCATTTTCTACCTTTCTTGCTAGCAAAGGACACAGATATTATAGACGAAGCCATCTACTACTTCAAAGCAAATGTCTTCTTCAAGAATTATGAAATTAAGGTAAGAAATGAAGATTAAGATATTAAAACCTGTGCACAGTTATTAGAGTCTTGTACCCTGTTGAAATGTAGAATTACTTCACTTCAATAAGCCAGGCTTCCAAGAATTTTTTTATATATATATATATATAGAGAGAGAGAGAGAGGGAGAGGGGGGTATATAATGAAGGAAACAATTTTTTTCTAGTTAAAACTATTTTCAAGTAAGGTAAATGTGTCTTCTATGCTGTCAATGCATCTCTTTTGTGAGAGACCATAGACTAAAAAGGTGATAGCTTTGTCAGCAGGTGTAAAATCTAACAATGGCAAATGAATTCTGCTTCCTTTTATTTTACAGAATGAGGCTGACAGAACGTTGATCTACATAACTCTCTATATTTCTGAATGCTTAAAGAAGCTGCAAAAGGTAATAAAATGGAGTTTAATTTGTTGAAGGAAGAAAGTACAATAAATGGCAATAAAAATGTCAATTCTGCTCATTTGTCTAAGACAGTGTGAAAACACAGGCAAAAATGCTGTTGCTTAGAACTTAATGCTTCAAAACACTCTAATGGGCTCTCACACCCTATTTCTGATTAGGGATGTTAAATGTCGACTAATTGAATAGTTGATGCATTTTGCATCGACTATACGATTAGTCGATAGGGTGCCTCTGCCTTTGAAGTGTAGCAACAGCCTTAGGACTGTTGCTACACTTCAAAGGCGAAAGTGCCGCATTGAGCCGAGGTCACCTGGGGACTCCCCTGCTGATCCCGGGCTCCACAGGGCACTGCTGCTTTGAAATGCCACATGCAGCCTGCTGCTGGGCTTCCCGTGGCCTTTCAAAGCGGCAGCGCTGCACAGAGCCCAGGGTCAGCTGGGGACTCCCCAGCTGATCCGGGCCACCACAGGGCGCTGCCTCTTTGAAATGCTGTGAGGAGCCTGACGCTGGGCTACCCGCAGTGTTTCAAAGCGGCAGTGCTGCACCGAACCTGGGGTCAGCGGGGGAGTCCCCAGCTGACCTAGGCTCCACCCGGCGCTGCCACTGGTTGGCCCCGGGCTGCATGTGGTGTTTCAAAGCAGCAGTGCCACATGGGGCCCAGGGACTGGCTCCAGACTGCAAGTGGTGCTGCTGCTTTGAAGTACCCCTTCCTTCTTTTTCCCCCCCTTGCTGCCTCTTTCTGAAAGAGGCAACTAGTGGGGGGATGCAACTAGTCGACTGGCCTGTTGACTCTCCGATAAACATTTGCTTATTGGATACTAGACTAGTCCTTCACATCCCTATTTCTGATGTGGTTAAGTTTTAATCTCTTGGTAAAAAAGGGGTAAGTGATGTGCCCAAGGCCATAGTGAATGAGTGGCAAAAATTTCTGACACTGAGTACTGTGCTCCTCTATTCTCCTGCACTGTTCATAATTCTTGGGTCATATTCTCACATGGCCAATATGTTTATAGTAGGGCCAGACATCACTGCTGTGATTTTAGCTCCTGTCAGCATTTCCACTATAAACCTTTATTTTATTTTTAATTTTTTTTCCTGCCCCCATTTTCTGGTAGAATTTCACCTTTCTGGCCTCTCTGCATCTTGCCTCTTTTCCTTCCTACCTAACTAAATATCACTGTTAGTCATCAGCCTCTACCAACATTTACGTCATCTGCTCGCCACCCACTCCCAATATCTGAAAGCACCCAATTCAAGCTCACTGTAATCTTTCCCTGGCCGAAATCTCTCATCTCTTTAACATTCTCTTCCTGATGTGTATCCCATTTTGCCTTTGATTATATCTCAGAACAGTGCTGTTAAAGCTGGTGTGGGTTATCCGTTCACATGTCTAAAGAAGAATTTGACCATTTTATTACATTTTAAGGCTTGTCTATGCACAAAAGTTGTACTGCTTTAATTATAATACTTTAGGTAAAGAGTTTAAGCCGCAAGTGAGGATCCAAGTATACTGGTATAAGTGTGCTTACTCCCGTATAAGCTGTTCATGTACAGGAAGGGAAGTAAGCTATACTGGTTTAGGGTGCTTTTATTCCAGTATAACTGTGTCCATGCTTTCAGCTGCACAGATTAGGGTTTGTGTTTAAAACAAAACACAAATTCCCCAACCAAAATAATTATGAATACAAAAACTGCATGTACACCAATTATCAGTCTCAACTGTCAGAGCCATAGATGTTCCAGAAAGCTTCTTCCATAGAATTAGAAGATTTACCCAGCATTGCTTGGGTCCTTAAATCAAATACATTTTGTTTTTCTTCATTTAAATCATTACTTGGGGGTGGGGCTGCGGCTGAAGGGTTCAATATGCAAACTGCCTTGGGGGGAGAAGACAACCCCAGCCCTCTTTTGCTGCAGCAGCTTGGGGCCAGGTGAGAAGAGCCTTTCCATGGTAGCTGCAGTGAGCACAAGGGGAGGGGTGCATGTATCCCTGGCTGGGGAACAGACAGACACACAGACAAAAAGACACACAAACAGACAAATTTCTGAAATACAGGAAACCCTTGCCATCTGTGGTAGATATGTTCCTGACATCACTGCGAATGGCAAAATCTGTGAATACAGGGGGGCAGGAGAAGGCAGAGAGTGGTCTGTTTCCCCGCAGCTCCTGGCCCCCATGGTGAGTGCGGTTGGGGGACTGACCGCTGCTGCCACCTGCAACAGGCCCCCACCAAGGCTGTCCCTGCCTCCCAGCCAGGGAGAGAGGGCAAAGTGGCAGGAAGGGGTGGGGCTTCAGGATGGGGAGATCTGCGAATACACAAAATTGTGAATAGCAATTCAGCGAATCACAAGGGTCTCCGGTATATAGTCAGCTGTCCCTTTCTCCACCCTTGCCCCCTGCTTGGCCCAGTGGGATTATAGCTGCCCCAGTCCCCATCTCTGGCCCCTTGCTGCCCCCCGCCTCGTGATCACTCTACAGTATAATTCCCTCCCACCAAACCCTTCCCTTTCCATTTTATGAGAAACAATCTAATCCCACTGTCTTGGCACAACCAAACCCTGACCTTGCTTTAAATTATGATAAGAGGAAGTGGCATACCAAATGTGGTAGTCCTAACTCTTACTGTAGGAGGAGTTCTTGTACAGTTAGACAGATGCACATTTCTAAAATATGCATAAGATCAAATGTACAGGGGCTGTGGATACAGTACTATAAAGACTTTTCTCATTTAATTAGATAAATACATAAGGACTCTTCAGTACTTTCTCCTACCAGAGAAGCCATGATATTTATTAATATAACGTTTGGGCTGCACCAGCTTTTGTACGTGCTTTGTTTTTGTTCTGGGAATGATCTCTCTTGTTTGATTCTTCCAGTGCAATTCAAAAGGCCAAGGAGAGAAGGAAATGTACACATTAGGAATCACTAACTTCCCAATCCCTGGCGAGCCAGGCTTTCCACTCAATGCCCTCTACGCCAGACCTGGCAACAAACAGGAGGAGGGTAAGAATAAAAGTAGCCATGTTTCTCTTAAAGCCATGCTTTGGCTTGCAGTTCACAGCCTGGATTAATTCTGTAGCTAAGGCCAAAAACATGACCATATAAAAGAGTACCTTCTTAGTTGATGGTTCTGCCTCCTGTATGTACCTGGATTCAGATCTGCCGAGTTTAGGAACAAAAATAGACTGTGCTACTTTTCACTTCTTCTAGCCCTGTAGAGTCAGAGTGGGAGCCAGATTCTATTCTAGGTCTCACGTCACTGAATAGCTAGCTAAATTCCATTTATAGGGCTACATTCTGCTCTTATGCAGTGTTGGTCCCAGGATGAGAGACAAGATGGCTGAAATCATATCGTTTATTGGACCAACTTTTTTTCAAACTCGCTTTCAAAGCTTTCAAACTCAGAGAGAGCTCTTTGGGTCAGTATAATCAAACAAAAGTTGATCCAACAAAAGATCCTGCCTCTCCCACCTTGTCACTCTTATGCTTGGACAGTTCCACAGAAGACCATAGACATGCAGAGGTGTAACTACAGGCTGGAAATGACCTGTAAAATCTTTACTACTCATGCATGAAGTGCAAAAATCCCAGGTTGAGTTACCTTTTTCACTTGTAAATTGAGCAGATTTACTCTTGCAGTCAGAGAGTGATTAAATGTGGCCATGCTCCCTTCTATGCATTTTGGTTCTAATTCAGCTAAGCAAAGCAGAAGAGCAATAATTGATAGCATTCAGATTCTGGCTAAGGAAACACTTACAAAGGTCACATAAATGGCCTTCAATTAAGATTGTAAAGGAAACTTAATAACAACAGAAAAGCAAGGTGTAATCATTAGGGATGTGAAAATGTAACTGTGTACATGGTTAACCGATGAGCTTGGGCTCATTGGTTAACGTTTACGGTTACACACAGGCTCGCAGTATGCGCAGGAAGCCATCTTAAAAGGTGGCTCCCTGCACGCACCGGCTCCTGGGGAGCTGCTTGCCACCCCACATTGCTGCCACCGAAGGCCAGGTCTGTTCTATCGACTTACGTCAGTATATCTATATTGCTCATGAAAAATCCACACCCTTGAGCAACATAGTGTGTACCTAACTAATCCAAGGTGTAGAAAGCACTATGTTGACTAACTCCCATCAGCATAGCTATCACCTTCTACGCAGACAGGAGAAGCTCTTCTGTCAGTGTAGTAGCATCTCTGCTAAAGTGATACAGCTGCATCACTGCAGCTTTTTCAGTGTAGACCGGCCTTAATTTTTTTCCCCTTTTTTTCTCAAGCCATATTCATTGCATCCTCTCTCAAGGAACTCGCGCCTGAGCAGGTGCATTATTGCCACATGATAGGCGTCTGGATGCCAAAGCCTCTGAGTGATTTACAAACTGGGAAAGATAGGCATTTGGCTGATATCTCATATGGGAGACTTGTCTGGTAGGCAGCTTTTGAGCACTGCTACCAGATCAGGACCCCAAGGCGAGTTCACACAAAATAGGTGAGGTTGGGGGAGGAGAAGGAAGACCTCCCTTCTAATTGTTAGCCTAGTGAATAGAGTACTCACCCAGAATGTGGTTGAAGTCCACACCTCCTTCTAAGGGGGAGAAGGAATTTGAACTGATGAGTGTCCTAATCACTAGACTAAAAGTTACAGGGGAAGTTTCTGACACCCTCCCCCCCAAACTGCTGGTTATCTTGTTTTGTATCCTTCATGCAATGTAGGTGACTAACTGCCAAACTTCCTCCTGGTTTATGGATTGCCAGCAGTCCTAGTTCCAACTTACAGCCAAGACTTAAGTACCTGAGAGAGAGGCAGGTTTTAGCATACACCTCTCAGGTTGGCCTTTCCCATTGGCTAGCTTAGGTGGCTCCCTGCTTAGCATGTTGCCTGTTGTGGATCACATTAGTTAGATTCCTTTCTCTCACTGTTCATTCTGTAGGGAGTTTAGGTGCCTAACTCAGGCTTTTTGGATTCCAGTGTTGTTCCTGTGGTTTTCTAGGCACCACATCATTCAGTGTTGCAGCGCCTAAATACCTGGTGGATCCCACCCTGAGTAATTTGCCAAAGATCACACAGGGGGGTAGCTGCCTGGATCGAATCTGACCTGATTTTAACTCTGTATTGGTATCTGCTCTGATTTAGAGGTGATGAGGGCCTACTTGCAACAGCTGAGACAAGAAACAGGTCTTAGGCTTTGTGAAAAGGTGTTTGATCCCCAAAATGACAAGCCTAGCAAGGTAAGATGCCATTCTCAGTGAATGGGTTATTTTTTATCCTAATTACAGGCGGTGTTTCTTTTCTGACTGGTGGGTGCTTGAGGAATGCTGCTTCTTTAAAATGTCAACTCCAGAAATAATGTAAAACTTGGCTTGGTTTGCTCCTTATAGAGTTTATAAGATATAGCTCAAGGAGTTGAAAGGATGGTTATGCAATGCTCTTTTGTGTCATGGAATGCAGTAGGAGTAAAGCAACAAGGGGGAAAAAGGCAAAACAGCAGGGAGAGAGATGGGGAAGAACTTGTCAAAAAGAATCATGAGGCTTAAGGTTTTCATGAGGGAAAAGCAATGTGATATGGCAGCAAATGCCAATTTAGGCTGCATCGGCATCCTGTTAAAGAGTAAGGATGTAACAGTCTCCACTTGTGGTCCAATCCTATGAAGTGATGAGCACCTCCTGGAAGCTAGAACACTCGATTCCCTGTAGGCATCTAGGGTTCTCAGCATCATTCCATTTGGCTCTCATGGGATCACTCCTATGTGGAAAACCCTTCGTTATCAATATGAATAGCAAACTAGCTAATTGATACAACAGTTTCTGAGTGGCTTGGCAGACATTTGCATATAAGCAAGATATATAAAGTTCACCACTTATAACCTTTACAATTATTAAGCCAATTTATTTTTCAGAAATACTGACTACAGATTACAGAGGACTCAAGCCACATGCCATAGCCACAGTCTTGAATTAATCTGGTTTTGAGTCAAGTAGGAGAGAATACATTTTGAAATAGATCTTCTGTGGGGGTTTTCTTTGTATTCGCTTAATTGAGAAGTGGCTGAAATGACTTCTTAAATGTTTTGTAAAACAGAAAAAAAGTTGGATCGGGATCAGGAATGAGACTCTTAATATGCTTTTTTATAAGTGATGGAAAGTAAAAGCTTAGATTGGAATTATCACATTAGCCTTAATATGAATCTGGTACTGTGACCTTGTACTAGAGTATGTTGATTTAATCCATGCTTTGGGTCTAATCCAGCCTTCCTTGCACATTTAAAATTCCAGATGAAATCAGTGAAGAAAATTGGAGGTGTAACTCTAATGCAGGTCTATTGCACCAGAGTTGATTTTAAATCCTGTTTTGCCTCAAACTTCTTACCTGGAAATTGCTACAGTATATCTTCTGATGTCACTGTATTTCTTTCCCTTAGTGGTGGATCTGCTTCGTGAAGAGGCAGTTCATGAATAAGAGTCTGTCTGGACCTGGGCAATGAAGAGGCAAAGAGATACAGTCACAATGTTAAGCATTTTGCAGCAAGATGTATAAAATATTTTGCCTTTGTTTCATGTACATTTTATATCAAGGAAGAATAAGTGCTTATGAGAAAAAGCTATCAATCTGCAGGGGAAAGGCAGAACTTAGTCATTAAATACCGTACGCAAATAATGTTAAGCTGGTGCTTAATAAAAAAATTATTTCTAACGTGTTGTTTCAGATCAACACTGCTTTGTTATTTATAGCTGGCTACATATAAGATAGGACTTGGCTTAAGCCTAAAGAGAGATGTGCAAAGGAGCAGCTAAGTGCTCCAGTGGATAGAGTACTGCTATCTCTGTCCCTGGACATGTGACTCATGTTGTATTGTAAAGCATCTTGAATTTTACTCTAAGTTTCAATCAACTTATCTTATATTTTAAGTGGTAACCGCTTTATGTCTTATAAATGAGGATAGCTTTAACAAAAATTAACACTTTATTTGTATTGCAGTAGTGCCCAAAGTCAAATTACTGCAAATGAAAGAGGACTGGTGGAAATGTAAAGCAGTCAGACCTAAGGATGTTAAGAAGCAGTAATTAGCTAATTGTGTATATGATTAGTCAATAAGGAAGAGTGCTCTGACCCAGCTTGTGCCGGGTCCGGGAACTACCCCTACTGCCACTCTGCAGTTTAAATGTTGTAAGAGTTGGGAGCGCAGCTGGCTTGCATCAGCTCCTGGACTGCTGTGGCTGTGCATTTTAGATGTAGTAAGAGCCACTGGACTCTTATTACATTTAAAATGCAGAGCCGCAGCGGGGGCAGCTTCCGGAGCTGGCACCAGCTTTGGGACCTCTGTGCTTCTGCCTCCTCTTCCCCTTCCCCCCCCTTTGCAGTGTATTAAATCAGACATCAACTTTCCACAGCAGCGTTCTTGAGGAGATTACTCAGAGGGCTAATGATTCACAGCTGATTATACCACCAACTCTTGATGAGGTACAAAAAGCTGTCTTACAGATGAAATCTAGAAAGACACCTGGCAGTGAGACAATTCCATCAGAGATTTATGAAGCTGGTGGTGGCCACCTGGTTTATTTTTTCACCCATTTATTTATCACCATTTAGGAGAAAAAGCAAGTCCCCCAGGATTTTGCCCTGATTGTACACAAATATAAAAGAAAAGGTAATTGTGCATGCCTGTGATGACCTCTGGGCCATCTCACTGCTGTCTATAGCTGGCTTGAATCCTCTGCAACTGGCTGTCATTACATGTGTTCACAAATGGCATAATTCCTGAAAGACTGCGGATTTTGTGCCAATTGAGGCACTGCTGACATGATATTCACAGCCAGGCAGACACAAGAAAAATGTAGAGAGAAACATTAAGATTTCTACCTGACCAAGGCATTTGGACAACAAAAACAGGCTTTGGAAAGTACTTGGGTGAATCAGCTGTCCTGAAAAATTTATCAATATAGTTCAGTCCTTTCATGATGGTATACTGGGTAGGGAAGTGAACAAGTACCTGTGTACATGGTTAACTGATGAGCCTGGGCTCATCGGTTAACCCTCACAGTTACATGCAACGCTCCCCTCCCCCTTGTGCTGCTTCTGTATCAGTTGGTGAGGGAGAGCAGACAGGAGCCAGTCTGTATGGGGAGTTGGCTTTTCAGCTGGCTCTCCACGTGTACCAGCTTTTGTGGAGCTGTTTTGTGGAGCGCTACCTCCCGTAGAGCATGGGGGGCAGGCGGGAGCTGGTACTCAGGGGAAGCTGGCCCACATATGTAAACATGTAACTGCTGAAAATTTCAGCAGTTACACATTTACAAAAATATACACAGTTTAACATCCCTAATGCTGGGTTTGTGTCCTTAACAATGGAGAGAGACATCAGTACCTTCCGAAATATCAAATGGTATAAAGCAAGGACATGTTCTTGCTCCTCTCCTAGTCAGCATCTACTTTTCAATGATGCTGTTTCTTGTTTTCAAGGATTGCGCGTTGGGCATACCTATCCAAACGGGTGTCAGCATTTTCAACCTCCAAAGACTTCAGGCTCACACCAAAAAGTTCACCACAACTATCTCTAACTTCCTATTTGCTGATGACACTGCATTGTTGATTCATTCAGTTGAGGATGCAGAGGAGCTTTTTGATCTTTTACTATTTGTGATCACATTTTGGACTCTCTGTGAGCCTCAAGAAGATGGAGGTTATGTCCCAGTGTGTTCAGAAAGAGCCCGGCACTCTAGTGATCACTGCTGCTGATACTGTCCTTAAGGCGATTGATCAGTTTTCTTACATTGGAAGTGTGCTGTCCTGCAGCATAAATGCTGATGACAGTGTATCTGCTCAAGTGGCCGAAGCCAGCGCTGCCTTTGAAAGACTGACCAAGCATTTATGGAATGACCATGGCGTTAAACCTCATATGAACCACAGTTTAGCAGGCAGCTGTCCTGAATATGTCCTGTATGGCTCAGAGTCATGGATCATATATTGCCAGCATGTTTGAAACTCAATCAGTTCCATATGTGCTGCCTCAGGAAGACTGCCTATGTGAATAGCTGGGACAAAATTCCTAACACTGAAGTCCTTAAACTGTGCGGGCATAGAAGCAATGCTTATGAACAAACAGTTTCACTGGATTGGTCATGTTATGAGGATGGATGATACACAGATACTGAAGACAGTTCTCTATAGCCAACTTGTTCATGGAAATCACTCCATTAGTGGTCAGTATAAGCTTTATAAAGATATCTTAAAGGCCAACATGAAGTCATGTGGCATATCACCCAGTGACCTGGAAATCACAGCTCAGTATTCTGATTGTTCTGATAACAAACTATTGTACAGGCTGTCAAATGCTTGAAGGGTCAATGTACCCAGAGACTACAAGAAAAGCATAGGATCTGGAAAGAATGTACAACAGATGGTGCATTTCTATGCGCATCTGTAATGGGATTTGCTAATTGAGGATTGGTTTATTCTCTCACCAATGGGATCACAGAAGATGAGATCTGTCGATTGATGGCTCAGTCCATACAACATACAAACATATGTAGTGCCTAGAGACCCAGTGGAGACTGAGATTCCATTGCACTAGGCACTGTGCAGAAAGATTCTCTGGCCTAAAGAATGTAAAGTGTAGGTAGACCAGACACCTACCCAATAAGAGGAGAAAGAAGCACATGAAATTGAAGTGACTTGCCCAAGGTCACATAGGAACAGGGCCGGCTCTAGGCACCAGCAAATCAGGCAGGTGCTTGGGGTGGCATTTCAGATAAGCAGCCGGTGCCGCCCCTGGCAACGCCTAGCCCTGTCCTGCCGATTTTAAAGGGCCGCGGCCCGGGAAACACTGTGGCTGTGCAGCCAGCTGGCACCAATGTGCACCCAGAGCCTACTGGCCGCCCCGTCTCCTCTCCTGCTCCTCCCCCCTCCGCGGCGGTCGCTAGGCTGCGGGCACAAAATGGCTGCCGGCCAAAAGACCAAGGGGTCTTAGTGCTCAACCGCTCCCCTGTTCCTATTCCTGCACTCACTGTTAAAGGGGACATGCTGTTTTATTTATATTTTTTTTGGCTTAAGTCTTGGAGTCCTTTTTTTTTTTTTTTTTTTTTTTTTTTGTTCAACAACTTTGGTCTCCCCACCCCCTCTTTTTTTTCCCTTCAACAGATTTTTTTCCTGGTGTTTGGTTTTTTTTTGTTTGGTTTTTTTGGGAGGGGGGGGCAAAATGTTTTTGCTTGGGGCAGCAAAAAAAACCTAGAGCCGGCCCTTGATAGGAAGTCAGTAGTGGAGCAAGAAGTAGCATCCTTGAAAGAGATCCTGACTCCAGTGAATGAGTCCAGGATTTCACTCTGCATTCTAGTCCACTACCTTAAGCACCAGTCCATGCTTCCTCTCTGCTCTAGAATGCCAGTCTTGCATTAAGATGCAACTCCTCTTGATTGGTAACAAAATAAAAGATATGTGAGGCCTGATCCTGAAGTTTGGTGCAGACTATATTCCCTTTAATGAGATTTTTTTCCTGAGTAAAAACTGTAACGTTGTTAGGATTATTGTGCTTATATCACCCTGTGGAACAAGGTGTAGAAAGTTGCATTAAGGTAACTGGTGATATAGGTGTTTAGGTGTTAAAGGGACATTTCACATGACAGCTGCACGTTGTGTGTCTCTCAACTTCCCTCCCCTCTTCACTGTACACTTGCCTTTCCCTCCATCTCTGTAGGGCCATCCTGAGAGGGCCTGAAGCAGCACCCTCTGTCACAGCTCCCATCTCTGCCCTGCCCTTGCCCCTGACCAGCACAGCCCAGGAGGATTATGGGGGCCTGGTGCACAGCAGCAGGGGTTGTCTTTCCCCCTACTCACCACCCTGGGCCTACAGCTGTCTGCTTCCTGCTGCTGTGGGGAGCAGCAGGCTGCAAGAAGGTGGCAAGATGGAGTGGAGTAGGCTGTTGGGCTGCTCCAACTCCTGCTGTTGTGGTGAGTGGGGGAGCAACCCCTGCTGCTGCCATGCTAGGTCCCCATAATTCCCTGGTCACTCCCATCCCTAGGATGGTTGAGGTGACCTCCACAGGGCCCCCAAAAGCATGGGGGGTCTGGGGTAGCTGCCTGCATTTCTACTAGAATGTTCCACATCAGGGAGAGCTGCAAGAAATTCCCCCACCTCCAAAAAACTGTCACCATGCTGCTTCTGTGACAGATGAATTGTAGCTCTCCAAGTTTAACATGGGTGGTGGGCAGAAGTCAGCATCACATAAGAACAGCCATACTGGGTCAGATCAAAGGTCCATCTAGTCCAGTATATTGTCTTCCGACAGCGGCCAGTGCCAGGTGCCCCAAGGGAATGAACGAAACAGGTAATCATCAAGTGATCCAGCCCTTGTCGCCCATTTCCCAGTTTCTGACAAACACCATCTCTGCCCATCCTGGCTAATTGCCATTGATGGACCTATCCTACATGAATTTATCTAGCTCTGTTTTTGAACCCTGTTAAAGTCCTGGCCTTTACAACACCCTAGCAAGGAACTGCACAGGTTGGTTGTATATCAGCTGGGGTGCTAGATATCAGTTAACTGAATAGTTGAGTAACCTCATGAAATCCTGTTGGTTATCAACTATTCTATAGTCCCCAGAGGTGAGGCCAGCATCCAGTGTGCTCCTGGCCCCACTCCTGGGGACCACCCCCTCGACACCCCGCGCTGCTGCCTCTGTATCAGAGGCACTAGCATGGGGTGCCAGGCAGGAGCATGTCTGTGAGGGTAGACAGTTTAAAAAACAGATCCCCACATGGACCAGCTGCCTACCAGCCTGCTTTGCAGCCTCTGATAAAGAGGCAGCAGTGAGGGGTGGCAACAGCTCCTGTCTGTGTGAGGTCCCATGGACAGAGGCTGCTGCAGTGGTGAGGATGGAGAGGCTCCCACGAAGCAACCTCCGTCCATGGGCAGCAGGGATGGGGGTCTGAACTCCCTGGGGACAGATGCTGCTCGGCCTCCCATGGAGCAGCCTCTCTCTGCAGCAAACTTGGGCCTGCCATGGACAGAGGCTAGTCCTCAGCAGACCTGAGGTGGGACCGAGCTCCCCGCAGAGGTGGAACAGCTTCTGTCCATGGGGAGCTCAGACCCCCTGCAGTCAGGGGCTGCTGCTAGGGTTCCCAGGTGTTCGGTATTGTACCGGACAGTCTGGTATTTGCACGCTCTGTCCGGTAAAAAAAAATCAGAAAATACCGGACATGTGCAATGTCCGGTATTTTCTGATTTTTCAGGCTGCGCACTGGACAGAAGCCTGGTGTGGGCGGAGTGAATGGCTGGGAGTCCCAGCTGGGAGGCAGGGCCGCGATTGCTGCCGGGAGCCCTCAGTTGGTTGAGTGTGAGGAGGGGAAGCCTCCTCCTCACTCGTGTGTCGCCAGGAGACTACGCAGGACAGGCAGCAAGTGCCCAGGTCAGTCCCGCTCCCCGCCAGCCAATCTGCTCACCCCCCTCCCTTCCCGGCCAGCCGGTTCTCCCTCAGTTCCCCTCCTGATCTTCCCCGGCCAGCCCCCTGCACCGCCCCCCAGTTCTGCTTCCCGCTGGCCTGTTCCTCTTTCTGATCTCCGCAGCCAGCGCTGCTGCACCCACCCCACCCCGCCAGCTCTGCTTCCTGCCCCCTTCCTCCCGGCCCCTACCCTGGCCAGTGCCGCTGCACCGCCAGCTGTGCTTCCTGCTCCCTTCCTCCCGGCCAGCCCCGCGGCCCCAACACTTCCCACCCCAGCTCAGCTTCCTGCTGGCCGTTCCTCTTCCTGATCTCCCGGCCAGTGCCACTGCACCCACCCCGCCAGCTCTGATTCCTGCCCCCTTCCTCGCGGGACCCGATCCCCAGCTGTGCTTCCCGCCCGCCCTCTCCTCCGATATCCCACGGCCAGCCCTGTTCCGCCTGACCCCTGCTTTCTGTTGGCCCCCATCTCTCCCGGCCAGCCCTGTTCCCCATTAGTTGTTTCCAGGCCCCCCTTCCTGGCCAGCACCGCTCCTAGCTGGCAGGTCCTCCCTCCCCCATGAAGCGTGTCCGGGTTTTGGTTTTTTTTTAATGACTCCCTGGTAACCCCTAGCAGTGATCCAGGTTCTTGTAACACTTTTTTTTTGCTCAACAACTTTGGTCCGACCCCCCCTTTTCTTTCCTTCAACAAAATTTTTCCCGGTGGTTTTTTTTTTTGGGGGGGGGGGGGGTTTTTTTTGTCAGCCATCTGGCAACCCTAGCTGCTGCCAGTGCATGCTCTGCAATGCTGGGGGGAGCCTTAGGGACCAGATCCAGGCAAGCCAGGGTCCACTTCCAGCCCCTGGGCCCGAGGTCCCCCCCCTGCTTTACTGACTGTGCTAAGCTTAGCTTACAGGGAACGCTGCCCAAGACTTGCCGCCTACCCCAGGGAGAGCTCAGCGCTGGTGGGACTCTGGGGGCGATTTAACTACCCTGGGGGTCAGGCCGCCCCTGCCCCCAGGAGCCCCGCCCCCCTCTGAATGGCCAGGCCCAATGCAGCGCCCCCTGCTGGCTCAATGGCAGCGTTTCCTTTACGGAAGGGACAAGCAGCAGGCGCGCCCAGGGCGAGCCCAGACAAGACGGGCTGCGGGGCAGCGCCCGAGGCAATTCAGAGATAGACGCGCGTGCGAGCAGGCACCGTATTCACTGTGACGTAACTGTCCCCTCCCTGTGCCGGGAACAGCGAGGCCCTGGGAAGGGCACCACCGCGCGCTATCCCGCGACACGAGGCGCCGACAGAGCCGCTACGCATGCGTAGAGTGCCTCAGGCTCCGGGGGCGTCTACTTTTATGCCTGATGGAAAATGTCATTGCTTTGATTCCTATCCGTTCAGCGGCGGGGCGAAGCTTACACCTGGTCCGGATTTACCTGGGGGAGCCCCAGCGGAGAGGTTTTTAAACGGAGGCACGAGGGCGGGCGACCGGAAGAAGCGCAATGGACCCCTGTGTGCGAGGCCCCTTCGGTGGCGCCATTTTGGAGTCGCTGCGGGCTGAGGAGCTGCTGTCGCTTCCGCTCCCGTCCCCGGCCGGCGCCCCCTGTGCCTCCCCGGGCTGCGGGATGAGCGTGGTGGAGCATGTGCGGGAGATGGCGGCTGCGGGGCTCCACTCCAACGTGCGGCTCCTCAGCGGGCTGCTGCTCACCATGAGCGGCAACAACCCGTGAGTGCCGCGGGGGGCCAGAGCCGGGGCTGAGGCAAGGCCTCTCTCGGGGCCCTGCGGCCTGGGGCTGACCCAGGCGGAGGCGGCAGGGTGGGGGGTGCTGGACGGGGCGGGGTCTCGCGGGTGCTTTGTGGGGCCCAGCGGGGACGGGGCTTGGGGGCTGCAGCTAAGAACACGGCGTCGGAGCAAAGGCCCATCCCGCCCAGTGGCCGGTGCCCCAGAGGAGTGAACAGAAACAGGAATCGTGACGTGAGCCCTCCCCTGTCGCCTCTTCCCGGCTTGTGACCGAGGCTAGGGACATCCTCCCTGCCCAGCCTGTCTAATCGCCATTGATGCACCTGTTCTCCATCGATCTATCTAGCTCTTTTTAAAAAAACTCTGTTATAGGCACAGGCATCTGGTGGCTTAGGCAAACCACCAGCTTGGCCACACCCACACTCCACCCCAAGACTGTCTGGGCTTGGAGTGTTGCTGCTTTCAACACCCGCCCTCCTGGTGCTCCCCTTCTCTCTCTTCCTCTCCTTGGTGCTCCAGGGAGGCTGAGAAGCATTCGGTGCTGCCCCTCTTATCCCCCGTCCCCAGTGTTCCGGGGAAGCTGGGGAACGTTCAGCATGTTGCCCGCTTCTCTGGGGAGTGCTTCCCAGGTTTCAGCAGAGGGAGTGGGGCTGGGGGCCTGCCTCCCTCAGCACCAGCTTCACCAGCTGCTCGTGGTTATAGGCGAGGTCTACATGGAGATGGTTTGGTGACAAAAGTGAAAACCAATGAAACTAATTTTTCTGCCTCCCATTGTCGCTGTTCCATGTCCACACTGCTAGTACCCTGTCAACTGATAAAAACAAAGTGATGTGGGTAAGCATGCACACACACACACACCCCCGGTGTAATGTTTTGGGAAGGCAGAGTTGATCCATGTGCTTCTTGGGATTCCCACTTAACTCTGTGATCTCTCTGTGCTGAGGAATATCAAAGTAGCTCAGCAGTCTCTCCAGCCCTCCCACTGTAGCAGCAGTCTGCCTGATGCTATGTTTCTACTAGGGCAGAACAGAAGCACTCCAATGATTTGTTCTTTGTTTGTTCCCCAAATGGTGAAGCTCATTCACCTGTCACATACTTGCCAGAGTTTTGAAAGGGGAAGGATGTATGCATGCAGGCAGCAAAGATCGCAAAAGCCTGAACAGAGCTATCAGGGCAGGCATTGTGGGATACTGGTGAAAGCCATTTCAACAAAACAAACAACAGTGTCCACACTGGCTCTATGTTGACAATAAAGAGAAGGGAAGAGACAAAAATCTCTTACAAGGCTGAATTTTTTTGTTGCCAAAACTGGGTGACAAAAGTCGCATTGTAGTGTAAATGCTCTCACTGTTTAATTGCCAAAAGGCAGTTTTTGGTGACAAAATGTGCCAGTGTAGACAAGACTATAGCCTTGACCCTCACAGCATCCTCTGGCAGGAAGTTTCATAGGTTGACTGTTTGTGTGAAAAAAATACTTCCTTTTGTTTGTTTTAAACTTGCTACCTATTAATTTTCATGACTAGTTGACTTTTGAGGAAAATACTTCCTTTGTTTTAAACTTGCTACCTATTAATTTTATTAGGTGACCCCTAGTTCTTGTGTTATGGGAAGGAATAAATCATTTCTGATTCAATTTTTCCACACTAGTCATGATTTTATAGACCCATATCATATCCCCTCATAGCCATCTGTTTTCCAAGCTGAAAAATCCCAGTTTTATTAATCTCTCCTCATAAAACACCTGTTCCATAGCCCTGCTTTTTTTTTTTCCAATTCCAATATATCTTTTTTGCAGTGAGGCAACCACATCTTCATGCAGTATTCAAGATGTGTGTGTACAATGGATTTCTATAGAGGCAATAAGATTTTTTTCTCTCGTTTTCTATCTCTTCTTAACGATGCTCAACATTTTGTTTGCTTTTTTGACTGCAGCTGCACACTGAGTGGATGTTTTCAGAGAACTATCCACAATGATACCAAGATCTCTCTTGAGTGGTAATAGCTAATTTAGTCTCAATTTTATATATATATAAATATAGTTGGCATTATGTTTTCAAATATGCATTACTTTGCATTTATCAACATTAAATTTCATCTGCCATTGTGTTGCCCAGTGACCTAGTTTTGTGAGATCTTTTTGAAGCTGTTAATAGTCTGCTGTGGACTTTACTATCTTGAGCAATTTTGTATCATCTGCAAATTTTGCCACCTCACTGATTACCCCCTTTTCCAGATCATTTATGAATATGTTGAATAGGATTGATCCCATTGCAGACCCCATGGGGACACCACTAGTTACCTCTCTCCATTCTGAAAACTGACAATTTATTTCTACCCTATGTTTCTACCTTTTAAGCTCTTATCAGTCTATGAGGATCTTCCCTCTTATTCCCATGATGGCTTCTTTTTCTAAAGAGCCTTTGATGAGGACCCTTGTCAAAGGCTTTCTATAAAGCTAAGTACAGGTTGGACCTCCCAAAAAGTGGAACTCCCTCATCCAGCAACATTTGTGGTCCAGCAGGACCATTGGTGTTCCTGGACCAGGCAGTCCTGACTGGAAGTCCTAGTGGCAAAAGGGCTGGTGGCTCAGAGCCCAGCAGAGCTGGGGCTGGCACTGGAGCCCCGGTAGCACAGCAGGGGTTACTGCAGCCCCAGTAGCCAGACCAAGGATGTGGCAGTTGTGGCAGCCACAGTAGCAGTGTTGAGGCCAGAGACGTGGCAGATACAGCAGCCCCAATAGTGGGGCTGGAGCAGTCGGGGATGGGGCCGCAGCAAAGTGGCAGCCTGCCAGGAGGGCTGGCTGGGGTCAGTAGTGGGGAGGGAAGATGGTCTGTACAGCCGATAGATGGGGACCCTCCTGAGTCTGGCAGATTCCCTCATTCGGGACCAGTCAGGTCCCGAGGGTGCCAGACCAGAGAGGTCCAACCTATACATTACATCCACTGGATCCCTCTTGTCCACATGCTTGTTGACCCTCAAAGAATTCTAGTAGATTGATGAGGCATGATTTTTCTTTACAAAAACCATGCTAACTCTTCCCCCAACAAATTCTGTTCCAATTCAAGGAGCTGATAGTGGAGGTATCTGAGCCTCTAGATATCATCTTTGGAAAATCATGGGAGACAGGAGAGATTCCAGAAGACTGGAAAAGGGCAAATATAGTGCCCATTTATAAAAAGGGAAATAAGAACAATCCAGGAAACTACAGACCAGTTAGTTTAACTTCTGTGCCAGGGAAGATAATGGAGCAAGTAATTAAGGAAATCCTCTGTAAACACTTGGAAGGTGGCAAGGTGATAGGGAACAGCCAGCATGGATTTGTAAAGAATAAATCATGTCAAACCAATCTGATAGCTTTCTTTGATAGGATAACGAGTCTTGTGGATAAGGGAGAAGCAGTGGATGTGGTATACCTAGACTTTAGTAAGGCGTTTGATACAGTCTCGCATGATATTCTTATCAATAAACTAGGCAAATACAACTTAGATGGGGCTACTATAAGGTGGGTGCATAACTGGCTGGATAACTGTACTCAGAGAGTAGTTACTAATGATTCACAATCCTGCTGGAAAGGTATAACAAGTGGGGTTTTGAGGTCTGTTTTGGGACTGCTCTGTTCAATATCTTCATCAACGATTTAGATATTGGCATAGAAAGTATGCTTATTAAGTTTGCAGATGATACCAAGCTGGGAGGGGTTGTGACTGCTCTGGAGGATAGGGTCATAATTCAAAATGATCTGGACAAACTGGAGAAATGGTCTGAGGTAAACAGGATGAAGTTTAATAAAGACAAATGCAAAGTGCTCCACTTAGGAAGGAACAATCAGTTTCACACATACAGAATGGGAAGCGACTGTCTAGGAAGGAGTACGGCAGAAAGGGATCTAGGGGTTATAGTGGACCACAAGCTGAATATGAGTCAGCAGTGTGATGCTGTTGCAAAAAAAGCAAACATGATTCTGGGATGCATAAACAGGTGTGTTGTGAGCAAGACACGACGAGTCATTCTTCTGCTCTACTCTGTGCTGGTTAGGCCTCAGTTGGAGTATTGTGTCCAGTTCTGGGCACCGCAGAGAAGAGCAACAAGAACGATTAAAGGTCTAGAGAACATGGCCTATGAAGGAAGGCTGAAAGAATTGGGTTTGTTTAGTTTAGAAAAGAGAAGATTGAGGGGGGACATGATAGCTGTTTTCAGGTATCTAAAAGGGTGTCATAAGGAGGAGGGAGAAAACTTGTTCATCTTGGCCTCTGGGGATAGAACAAGAAGCAATGGGCTTAAACTGCAGCAAGGGAGGTTTAGGTTGGACATTAGGAAAAGTTCCTAACTGTCAGGGTAGTCAAACACTGGAATAAATTGCCCAGGGAGGTTGTGGAATCCCCATCTCTGGAGATATTTAAGAGTAGGTTAGATAAATGTCTATCAGGGATGGTCTAGACAGTATTTGGTCCTGCCTTGAGGGCAGGGGACTGGACTCGATGACTTCTCGAGGTCCCTTCCAGTCCTAGTATTCTATGACTCTATGTATGTTTGACAGTGCTGTTATTTACTATAGTTTCAACCAGTTTCCCGGGATTGAAATTGGACTTACTGGCCATAATTGCCAGGGTGACATGTAGAGTCCTTTTTAATTAGCTATCCTTCAGTCATTTGAGGTGTGTGTATTTATAGAAATTGATTTAAAGGATGGGTTACAAACCACAATTCTGCAGTTTCACATTTGAGTTCTTTCAGAACTCTTGGTGACTTATTACTGTTTAGTTTATCAATTTGTTCCAAAATCTCTCTAATGGACACCTCAGTCTGGGACAGTTCCTCAGATTTGTCACCTAAAAAGAGTTTGGGAATCTCCTTCACATCCTCCTCAGCCATGCAAAGAATTCTTTTAGTTTCTCCATAATGACTCCATCTTTTAGTTTCTCCATATCGTCCTTGAGTTGCCTGAGGTCTGTTTCTGTCTCTGCCAAATCCTTGATGTGGGATCATTAGCAGGTCCCGTTGTTTATCTGTCGCAGTTCCCCTCTGTGTAAAACTGGACCAGCAATATGCTCCTCCTGGATGAGGAACTTTGAGGTGTGTGTATTTAAAGCAATAAAAATTAAGTATTTCAGCTTCCCAGGAGGGGCAATCCAGCGGTAAAGTGACTTGCCCATCACTAAAGATAGGCCATATATATCATTCTCCTGCTGTTAACAGTGATGGTAGTGGACATAGTCCTCTTTTAGCATTTAAGCTATGATGTGCTGTTTGTGTTGAGTGCAGTTGTAAATCAGTTTTTTTAACTTTAGTTAGTAACACAGTCCCAAATCTGAGTTCTTGGCTCTCAAATCTGCCTGTTGCAGAGGATGGTTAATAGTTACAATTGTATAGTTTTAACAGATGATCAACCACTATCAGGGGTGAAAGTAATTTAGATTTCTTACAAGCACTACCTTATCACATCCCTCTCCCCCTTGGGGGGCGCAGGGCAGTGTGTAGGACAGTACCTGTAAGAAATGTAAGTGTAGGGTAGAGTGTTGGGGCAGAGGGCTGGGGTGAGGGGTTCAGGAGTTAGGGCAGGGGGCTGGAGGCGTGTGCAGGAGTCAAGTTTGGGGCAAGGGGCAGGGGTTGAGGTGGGAGTGCAGGAGTCAGGGCAGGGGGCTGAAGATGAGGGAGTGTGCAGGAGTCAGGATTTGGGGGTGTGAGGTGCTCAGGGTAGGGATTTGCAGTGTGTGGAAGTGCAAGAGTTAGGGCGGGGGCTGAGGGTGTGGGGAGAAGTTGAGGATCGGGGATGGGAGTGTGTGGGGAGGTCTTGGGACCAGATTACTTTACCTGGCTGGCAGATGGTTCCCTGCCCCAATGCTCCTGTTTGTTGTCGCTGCCACAAAGGAGTTGTGGTCTGGTTATGTGGGGATACCGTTGCAAGAAAACCATCAGCAGTATAAGAGACCCCCTGGCTGCTGCTCCCTGCCCCTGGCTTCTTTCCAGGGGCTGCTGGCAATAGCGCACACCATGTACAGTATGTGCACTGCCTGGCATCCACTGAGGGGCAGCAGTACAGCAACAGATGCACTAGTAGCCTAGCTGGGAGCATGCGCCCCTCTACTACAGCACGCTCCCAGCTGGCCCCTTTAACCTACCTGCTTCATCTGGCTGTGCACACTGGATTGTCAGTGCCAGCTGGCATGAGGAGCCTGGCTGGGAGAGCTTACATCAAATCACTCCACTTTTCTGGAGTACAGTACTGGGGCCCACCACCTTACTTTCACCTCTGACAACTATCTAAAAGGTTCTAACTGGGACTATTACTGGCATTTAAGATGGAACTTATTTGTAGTTGATCTTATCATGTAAGGATAGAAATTAGGGATGTTTGAGTATAAACAGGTAACTGTTTAACCGATAAGCACATTCTTATTGGTTAATGGTGTCTGTTACACTCAGCAAAGCCACCTCCCCAGGAGCCAGGCAGATAAGTGCTGCCAGCTCTGCTCCTGGGGAAGAAACTTTGCTTTTGCAGCAAAGCTTCAACCCTGGGAGCCAGGCTAACAGGGCTCAGCTTTATATTGCTAAGTTTTATACTGCAGAGCCCACAGCACAGGTAACCCTGTAACTCAGGGGTGGGCAAGATGGCCTCTGGGGACCAGATCTGGCCCTCCAAGCTGGTTGAACTAGCCCGCAACTGCCCTGCTGGTCCCCCACCTCCAGGCCAATCGAGACTTGGGGATGGGGGAGCACGCAAAGCTTCCTCCCACCACAAGTGATAGCAGTGTCTGGAGGGAACTGCCAGCTGTTCAAAACAGCTGGGGGACAGAGGGCAAAGACTTCATCGGCTCCCCTGTCCCCAGGCCAATCAGAGTCTGTGGGTGGGGGAGCACAGGAAGTCTCCTGACCCTTCTGCCTGATGCCCCGTCCCTTCTGGGGCAGCCCACAACCACTTCAGAAATTTGTAAAGTTGCCCCCCATCAAAAATTATTGCCCACCCCTCCTGTAACCAGTGAGATTTTTCAGCAGTTACATAATTAATCTATTATACAATATTTAACATTCCTAGTACAAATGTTGCACTTTTTTTGGACACAGCTAAGGCACTTCATTACTGATACTGAAAATTTAGAATTTTGCTCCTCTCCTACCATCAGCCAATGTAAGCCTATTTTCTTAAATTTCTTCCAGTGAGTTATTCTCGCCATCTCAAAAGTACCAGCTTCTTGTGTATCATGCAGATTCCCTTTTCCATGACAAGGAATATAGGAATGCTGTAAGTAAGTATACAATGGCCTTGCAGCAGAAGAAAGCATTAAGTAAAACTTCAAAAGTAAGACCTTCTACTGGGAATGCTGCATCCACTCCACAAAGTCAGGTATTTGGAAATAATGTAATATACTTATTCTCCCTGTAAAATGAAGTATTGGTGGATTAATGTTACAGCATTAGATTATAAAAATAGCACAGCAAAGAAGCCTGAGTTTTGTGACTATTTAATTTTGATAATGTATCTGACCACTACTTTCTAATGGAAGAACTCAAGTTGGTCTCAAATGTCAGAGAGACTATCCATTTAATCTGTAGTTTCCATTAGCATGAGGGAAAATAGTTTGTTATAAAAGTACAACCTTTTGTCATCTTTACATTTTTATATGGTGACAGTTTCAGAAAATTTTATTAATTCAGACTTTTTTGTACATCTAAAACAGCATTTAAGAGATTATATTTTATGATCAATTTTATTTTAGTGCCTGCCATCTGAAATTGAAGTGAAATACAAGATGGCTGAATGTTACACCATGTTGAAGCAAGACAAAGATGCTATTGCCATACTAGATGGAATTCCTTCAAGACAGAGAACTCCTAAGGTACGTTTTGGGATTGATTTGTGACAGAGTAGTTTAGAATTGCATAATCCAGTTTGGTCAAAGAAGGAAGATTTAGCGTACAGATGTAAAGAGATTAAACCTTGACATTTGTGCTTGTAATATTTAAATGAATTATTTGGAAACACTGAGTAAACACTTCTAGATGTCTGAGGCTATGTCTCCACTTGCCGCATTGGAGGCTGATCTTCTGGCATTTTATTTAGTTTTACTAGACCTGCTAAATCAAGCGCTGAGAACGTTTCCTCTCCCTTCCCCCCCCAGTCAGCACTGGTACTCCTCCATCTGCGAGGAGTAAGGGAAATCAATGGGAATGTTTACTCCCGTTGACCTCCCACTGTAAAGATGGTGCTAAGCTTATCTTAAGGTATGTCAACTCTAGCTAAGTTATTTACGTAGCTAGAGTAACATACCATAAGCCAGCCTTCCAGGTTTAGTATAGACCTAGCCTGAGCTTAGTTAGCGTATTTTCTTAAAAACAAGTAGCCTGTATATGAAACTTGTTTGAAAGAGTTCACCAAACTAAAGGGAGCTAAATGTTTTTGAATGTCTACAACAGGTAACTCCTTTAATAAAATAACCTAGGTAACTATCATTGCTGGTGGAAGTTACAAAATCTTTCCTATGTTGGGGACAATAGACATCTTGACATGTATTGATAGGCTAGTGAGAACATATATAACTTTAATTTAGTTAGGATTGAAGTCTTTATTAGCTATGCAAAATTCTGCCCTCTGCAACTGATTAGTTTAAGGCTTTTGGTAGTAAGGTAGTATAACCATATTTTTTACTGTTCTGAAAAAGAGTAGCTGATACTCTCTAGACAAAAGTGCTGAAAATGGCTTAGATCTGACTTTGCTAATACCCTCACCAGTGCAACCACCTGTGATTGTAAAACAATTGACAGTTCTTGAAAACAGTGAAAATATAGTAAACTAGAGGGCTCTGCCCCCTGCTCGCTATGCTTGTCAACCCCTCTCTCTCTGGGGGTAGGTGTCTGGCTAGGGGAAAAGGGGCAGGGGCAGGGTGTCTGGCCAGGGAAGGGAGCAGGAGTCGGCTGGGGATGCACATTCTCAGTGGAAGGGGTGAGGAGGCGGAGGGAAAGGGGGGTTTGGGCTCGGATGGCAGAGGGGACACGGGGTGGCCTAGGTAGGGGTGGGTTCTGATGATGGTGGGCACCAGGCGTGGCTGGCGTGGGAGGAGTCGGGCTTGGATGGTGGAGGGGACCCAGCCTCAGCAGTTCCCCTCACCACCTCCCTGGTGGTGCAGCCTCCCGAGGTGTAAAGCAGGAGTCACTGCACATCAAGCGACAGGATGGAGGCAAGTGGTGGCATGAGGTAGCTGATGATGTCACTCTATTGTTCCGCAGGGAAAAAAAATTATATATAAAGGGAGATGAAATACTGCTTTTTGTTTTGTCACTTTACCAATGGAAATCTCTTCAGGAAACTTTTTTTCCCCTTCACAGTTCTTCTCACCCTTTTTAATAATTTGCAAGTGCTAAATATTTAGGACACTTAGAATTTTTGGCACTGACCACTTCTGAAACTTTGCTTGCTGGGCCTGTCATCTAGTTAATCTCTTAGGCCATTTATACCTCATGGGTATCTACTGTGGTTTGAGTGTTAGCAGCATCCCATCTTGGCCAGTGTGTGTTCTACCTTATACAAGGTTTGCAATACAGAAGAAAATTTGAAGAAAGGAAAAGTGAACCAAAAATACTTAACCACCAGAACAGCTAGCTGCAGTGAAGGGGAGGGATGCTTGTTCAGGTTTATCTTGCCCTTTCGTGAACTATGAATTCAGTCAGAATCTAACTGCAAACCTACTCTCCACCTCCCAAAGACAACTAGTCTGTAGTCTTCCATCGATAATGTAGAGAGAGCAAGTAAATCACTTGCCCATTTTTTTGCATGAATGTTCAGGTCTGAGATTCTCAGGGACATTACACTAGTGTAAAATAATGTCCACTTTTCTTTATTTTGAATTAGAAGTGAGAAACATGCCTCACTTTGTAGTGATTGGTGACTTACGAAGCAGGGCTTAAGTATTCTCTGTCCAGAGAATTGGGAAATTGGGGCTATGTTTGATAATGAAACCACGACCTTTTTGGTGAGGAACTCTGCTTTTCATAATTCTTGATTAGATTGTTCTCACAATCAGATTTTTTTGGTTACAGATTAACATGATGTTGGCAAATTTGTACAAGAAGGCAGGTCAAGAACGCTCATCTGTTACCAGTTACAAAGAAGTGCTGAGACAGTGTCCATTAGCACTCGATGCCATACTAGGTAGAGACTTTTTCCCCACCAAGTATCTAATATTTAAAATTACATCAAGCAATATTACCACTGAAATATAAGATGTGTAAGACATATTAGCAAATTAGTTCGTATGTATGCAATGTACAGATTGTACAGGAGCAATGTAGCTAACCACCTGTATGTATTCAAAGGCATGGAATTCTGTCTTTAGGCATTTTAACTAATTTGAATGACAAACTGTATCGTATGCTTGGATTTGATTAGTGTTTTTTTCTGAGTAGGTTTGCTGTCACTCTCAGTAAAAGGAGCAGAAGTGGCTTCCATGACGATGAATGTTATTCAAAGCATCCCTAACTTGGACTGGCTTTCAATGTGGATCAAAGCATATGCATTTGTGCACACTGGAGATAACACCAGAGCAATCAACACTATCTGGTAAGAATCAAGGTGAATTAAATTACTGTTCTTGAGTCACTACTTTATATACTATTGTGAAAGATTGAAACATGGTGCTTGGCACAGCATGATGGCTATTTTGTGTTGTCGAGGGCCATGCAGTTATGATCTGTAAACATTCCTTTGATTTTGTCAGATGCTGAACATAGCTTTTTCCTGACTAAGGAAAATGTCTTGATTTGGAAAACTTTAAAATAGAAAGCATAACAATATTTTTAGATTTGCTTTCAATTTTATTATGATATTATTAAGGTTCTGACAAACTATCAAAATCCGGACATTTTTTTCCATACTGGTTTTGGATAGTACCTAAGTTTTATAGCATGTATAGATTAAATAACATCTGAGATCTGTGCAAGAGCTAGGTATTCTGTGAAGAAAGCCCCAAATTAAACTAAATAGTTTTCCAAAGGCTATATGCTTCTTCATGGGGAAGGGAAGATACTTTGTGTCCCCTTACGCTAGAGTGTTTAATTTTATAAAATACCAAGTTGTTTGTTTTTAATTTACAGGAGTGAAAAGAAGCTTCTTAAATTATAATGTTTTTGTAATTGAAAACATCACTGTAGCTTCTTTTGAAAACTGAGCTTTGAAAACTCATTTAAACTTTTTATGACTTACCTGTACATTTCTAGAACATGAATGGAAACTGAGAAGCTCTTAATGATGCTGCGCTGTTGGAGCAATTTCTTTGCTCACATGCTCTTATAAAAGTTTATGAGTTTCAGACAATGCAGGTAAACTTAACTAGGGCATGACATTTAAAAAAAAATCCCTTTTGGAAGTCTGTTACATTGCGCTTTACTTGAAGCTGCATTGAAAGTCTATCTGGCATAGAATCCTAGTGCCTAGCTCCTAAATGGAGTGGGTCATTGCCTGGGCTTAATGTTGTGAACTGGCTTCCTTGCTTCTGGGTGCAGCTCAAGTTGCTGGTGATATTTATAAAGCAGTGGATGGGTTTAAGACCTCAGTATTTGAAAATCACCTCCAGTTCATCATACCATGACAGATTATCTAGGGTGTGTGGTCACCCAGTAAAAGGTGACAGTCAGGTAACAATATAGATGATAACTGAGTTTTGTAGTAACTGTAGGTTTTTAAATGACACTTAAATTTGAACAATTATGATTGTATATGAGAGCTAATTTATAAGCTCCAAAAAGCATTTAGAATTCAATCAGTACATAACAAGGTGATAGTTTAAATGGCATTTCTTTTCTTTTTAAGCTCTTTAGAGAAAAAGTCTTTACTGAGGGATAATGTGGATCTATTGAGTAGCTTAGCAGACCTGTATTTCCGAGCTGGAGATAATAAAAACTCAATTCTGAAATTTGAGCAGGCACAAATGCTGGATCCTTATCTGATAAAAGGTAAGTAATTGTAAATTCTCAAATGAAAGTTGCCCCAGCATGCTAACCTCTTGAATGACACAAGCACAGCAGGTGCATCCAGTTCACATTCCATTAAAGACCTAAATGTTGATGTAGCTGTTCTGGTCATCAGCACAGCAGGTGCACGGTTTCTGACCCTACCCAGAGCAGTGGGTGGCAGCTATAGTTTAAAGTGGTGTTTGTCTTACACCTCATTAAAAATTACAGTACTTCAAGAAGTTAGCATAGCTGTACAACAGGCTATCCAAAGAAAAACGCAGTACTAACAAATCTGTTTATTTAAGAAGTTCATGTCCTGTATTTTCTTCTAAATTAAATACATCTTCATTGTAAACTGCCTAGAATTCTTCATGCTCTCATTTTATACCTATATTTCTTGATTCCTCCTCTACTTTTATGGTGAAAATGTAGTCTAGTGGCTCAAACCTGGTCCCAAAGCTATAGGAGTCGCTAGGATACAAGTGCTGTGAAATTGATATTCCTTATGATCAAGTTCCATTGTATCCTTAAATCTTCATAAAAGGCCCAAATGTTATAATTAGGAGCTCAAACAATACAACTGATCCCAAAGTATTTCATTTTTTTAGGAATGGATGTATATGGCTACTTACTGGCACGTGACGGTCGACTGGAGGATGTGGAGAACTTGGGCTGCCGTCTTTTCAATATTTCTGATCAGCATGCAGAGCCATGGGTGGTGTCTGGGTAACTTATATTTACTTTTCACTTCCTCGCACCCTCTGGCTCCTTAGCTAACCTGTCTCATAGAATCATAGAACACCAGAACTGGATGGGACCTCGAGAGGTTATCGCATCCAGTCCCCTGCCCTCATGGCAGGACCCAGGACTGTCTAGACCATCCCTGATAGACATCTATCTAACCTGCTCTTAAATATCTCCAGAGATAGAGATTCCACAACCTCCCAAGGCAACTTATTCCAGTGTTTCACCACCCTGATAGTTAGGAAGTTTTTCCTAATGTCCAACCTAAACCTCCCTTGCCGCAGTTTAAGCCCATTGCTTCTTGTCCTATCCTCAGAGGCTAAGTAGAACAATTTTTTCTCCTTCCTCCTTGTGACACCCTTTTAGATACCTGAAAATGTATCTGAAAAGCTCTCAGGAGCTTGAACATTAGTTTGGAACCTGTATTTGTCTTGGGTGTCTGCTGTTCTACTTAAACATTTAGTTCTTGATCTAACTTTAAATATCTTAGTAGAAATACACATATCTACCAGTCCGTTTCTCTCTGTATTTAAAACAACATTGGGTATTTGAATCTATCAGATAACTAATGTTGCTGCAATGAAGTACCTGAATCACCAGTTTTGCAAAGGCTAATAAGTGTACTTTAAATGATATTCACAAAATAGGATATTTGCATGTTATAAACCCATCAATTACATTTCTTTTCATCTTTCCATGAATGACCATTGTCAGTGCACACTTACTACCATCTCTCTTCTTTTTGAAGGTGTCACAGTTTCTACAGTAAGCGATACTCCCGTGCCTTGTATTTAGGAGCCAAAGCGATTCAGCTGAACAGTAACAGTGTTCAAGCTTTGCTGCTGAAAGGAGCTGCTCTTAGGAATATGGGCCGAGTACAAGAGGCAATTATACATTTCCGGGAAGCAATACGCCTTGCACCTTGCAGGCTTGACTGTTATGAAGGCAAGTAAAGTACAATAACTCTTCTATACAATGTGATACAATGGTGTCATGGTTAACAGAATAACAAGGAGTCCAGTGGCACCTTAAAGACAGAACAATTTTATTATGGCATAAGCTTTTATGAGATGCAACTCACTTCATCAGATGTATGAAGTGAAATACAGATCTCAAAAGTTTATGCCGGGGTGGGGAACCTTTTTTGGATCAGGGGCCACTGACCCACAGAAAAATCCATCAGGGGCTGCACATAAGTGAGAAGAAAAAAAAACCAAACTCTCACTGATGTGGCCCCCAACTGAAAAAGAGAAAGATGCTCCAGCCTGCGGTGGGGCAGAGGCCGGGCTGGAATGCCAGCACACACTCCCCAATGCTGGGAGGGCCCTGAGCTTCGGGGGCCGGATCCAGACAAACCAGGGACTGCATCCAGTTCCCAGGCCTTAGGTTCCCAACTGCTGATTTATGCCATAATAAAATTGTTAGTCTTTAAGGTGCCATTGGACTCCTTGTTGTTTTTGCTGAACCAGACTAACACAGCTATCTCTGAAACCTGTTATAGGAAGGGTATAAACTGGCTCCCAGAGTTCCCTGCAATTGAAGTAATACTGCTTACTACCTAATAAGTAAATTAATGATACTAAAAAACCCACTAAATAGAGCTGGAAGCCAAGAGGGAGAAATATTAAATGCATGCATGTTAAACAAAAATAGCTACATTTGGTATACTGAGAAGCACTCTTATTCAACTGTGATACAGTCCCTGTAAATAGGTTGTTAGTATGACAGTTTTAGTTGATTCTCATTCTAGGACTGGTTGCTTTAATCTTTCAGTATCACAGCCTAGATAAAGCATCCTTATCCATATTTGCGCTTGGTAAAGAGCTATTTGTAGCCTAAAAAATCTAATGTTAAGCTTTTCTTGAAAGCCAAATAAAGATTTTTCTCATAGAAAAACTGGTCTTGTGGGCTAGATACACTATTCTGTATACAATCCTATAGGCATTACCTCCTTTAAAATAATTAAAAGTGTATTAGTGTGCCATTTTGTATATGGATTCATATTGGCTTACAGAAGGACATGAAAGTTGTTCCCTAACCTCTATATATAAAACTTTTTTTCCTGTGGGATGACAGAGTGAAGTCATCATGTCCTCTGCATGACCCTCCCCTCAGAGTCAGAAAGGGAAGCAGCGTCCATGGCTCAGGGCAGGATAGGAACTTTTCACTGTTGAGGTTGGGGCGATTTTTCCCTCCCTGGAGGGAGGGCTGGGCATAGGCATAGCGGAGAGGAAAGGGGCAGGGCCCTGGGTTTTCTGGTGGGCAGGGGTCCCAGCTCCGTTGTTCACCTGGCCCCTCCTCAGGGGGCACCCTTAGCTCCCCCCTAACCTCAACCTCCTGCAGGAAGAGCAGGTGTGGCAGCAGCTCTTCAGTGTGCTCCGGGGCCCTGATGGGAAGTGGCTCTAGTTCCCCGCTCTACCGCCAGACTCTGGCTCCAGCTCCCACAGCCTGGCCACCTCCTTCCCTGGATCCCGGATTCTGCCAGCGGCACCTTGGTGAGGGACAGCTGCAGGGTGCCCAGCGAGCTCTGCTGCTCCCCCATCCCTGCTGCTTCCCATCCAGCCACCTCTGGCCCCACTTCTGCTTCCAAGTCCGGGGCCCTGCTGCTCTGCAACCCCACACAGAACCACTGCCTGCCTTGAGCCAGGCTGCCAACCCAGGGCAGGTGGTGGTTCCCCGTGGGTTGCAGTGTGGTGGGGAAAAAGTAGAAGCAGGGGTGGAGGTGGTTGGATGGGAAGTGGTGGGAATGGGGGAGCAGCATAACATCATCCCAACTCCGCTGGGTTGGGAAGAGGGAGTCACTGAGGAGGCTGAGAGAAGGCAGGCCTGGCTGAGGGGAAGGGAAGGGGTTGCTGCTTCCCAAGGAGGCCCAGGGACAAGGTTGAGGCAGCGCTACCTCCTCTCCTAACAGGGCCTGTGGAGGAGCCCAAGCGAAAACCCTTAAGGCTCCTTCCAGGGGTGCACTATATGGGGAAGGAGGAGGTCTCAAAGGTGAATAGAAGGTGCCTTCCTGATGATCCGGGGTCTCCATCTGGGTGGTGAGGACATGGGGGTGGAAAAGGGGCCTTCCTCCAGGGGCCCTCAGTGGGGAGGGACTGCCCTCTATGGGGAGTCTAGCTGGAGGAGTGCCTCTTACCATGGAGGATAGGGGAGGAGAGCAGAGTGTGAATAATTTCTCATTGGCTTGGGGCGGGGGGTGGGGAGAGTTGGCACACATAGCAGTCACAGAGTGGGGGGAAGTTAGTGGCCACAAAGAGGGGGGGTTGACGTATGTAGCGGCCACAAATTGGGGGGAGGTTGGCACACATAATGGTGGAGGAGAGGTTAGCGCATGTAGCGGCCACAGAGCCGGGGTGGGGTGTGTGGCGGTGGTTGGCATGTGTAACAAGGAGGGGGCACAGCCCTCTAGTTATCCAATGAGTCCATTTTGCATAGCTCAGTATCTGGAGCTGCTTTTCTCATATTGAACGTTTTGGTTCATTGTAGCAAACTCACTCAAGTGGTGTTTAATGCTTAAAATCTTGTGGTAGAACTGTCTTTTTCATCAGCCACTACCTGAAGTTCCAGTAATAGAGCAAAGCTGTAAAAAGCTTCTTTGCTGCTTTTCTGCTACTTTAGTAAAGACCTTGAAAGGAAGATAAGAGGTTCTTACTGAAATCGTACAAATCTCAGGTGCTTCAGGTACATACATTTTGGAGCGGGCATCCCTGTCTCCTTACTAGAATTTGATGGACCTATATCTCTAGATGTAAATGGATGGTTTAGAATTGTCCTGGATGAATCAGCTGATGTTTATAATGAATCCATAAGGACCTCAGTCTTTTCTTCAAAAGAAGATGAAAATACCACAAGCTGAAAAATCTGACTGCAAACTGGTGAAATTTGAAAGCAGGATTAATTGAAGTGCAGATTTTTTTAAAATCAGAACAGCTACCATGTGACTGAAAAATAAACATGGGGCCTCCAAATTATACAATCTAGTAATTGTCAATAGAGGTTTTGGCTGTGGTAGGTTTAAAACTGGCAGGTTGTATACTACATTCTGGACAGTTTTTCATGAAGCCATGCTTATCCTACTTATCCCACATCTTCCTATAAGTTTGCCCTGAAGTGAGAGAAGTTGTGATAAGATGAGGGCCAGAAGCCTGTGTACTGAGATCAAAGCAAACAGTTGTCACAAACAAACTTAGGTACAGGAATGCAACATATATACGATGCAGAGTATTTTGTACTAGAAGTATTGGCTTACAGAAAGTTTCTTTTCTCTTTGGCATTTCAGAGCGAGCGCCAACTATTTCTAAAATATTTATGGTTATTTACTAAAAAGGTAATCTGCGAAATGGCTCTGTATAAATATGGGCTTGTGTTCTATGATAGGAGTCAGAATCATGGAGAGGATGGTGCTTGACCATGATGTAGTTATTTTTATTACTGTAGTGCGTAGGAGCCCCTAGTTAAATACACTGACAGTTTACAGAGTTTGCCAACTTTTAATCTATTTTTCTGTAGTATTTATCTGTGTAGTCTCTAGTTATTGAGTGCAATGTAGATCACTGTTTCTGACCAAATCAATGGATACAATTTTTCAAATTCCTTTTCATTTCCTCAGAATGAGGGCATCTGTCTTATTCTCCTGGGTTCCCTAGCCCTGAATTTTCCACTTCAGTTTGTGCTCAGGGTGGGCACTGAGACAGGATAATCTGTCTTGTGGGTTCTCAGCTTCTATTAAAGTGGAGGCCACATGTCCGGTATTATTGTCCTGCGATCTTATAATTGCCCATATTTGAAAGGGTGTGGACAGTCTCTTTGTTGTATTTAAGGAAGAGGTGGAGGGAACAGTGAAATTACCTATATGTTTTGTAATACATATTGCTTGTGTGGTGTCTGATGCCTTTTCCAAATCCATCTGCTGTCCTAGGGATAAAGGATACTTACCTTACAATCTCACTTACCTGGTCTTCTGGCAGACCCTGGACTAAATTTAGATGTGCATTCAGTTCCTGGCTCTGCCAAGGACTCTTTGTGTTAAGGACTGTGAACATGTACTTGTGTACGCAATTAACCAGTGAGCCTGGGCTCATCAGTTAATGTGCATGATTACATACAGCGCTTTCCTCTCTTCCCCCTGACCCCATGCTGCTGCCTCTGTATCAAAGACAGGAACAAATGGGCGGGGGCAGAAGGGGGGGAGAAAGGCAGGAGTCAGCTTTCAAATTGGCTACACAGCTGTCACCAAGCTGACTGTTCCCTTCCCTCCACCTCGTGCTGCTGCTGCCGCCTCCCACAGAGGTAGCAATGCAGGGTGTGGTGGCAGGCAGAAGGTTATAATTTCAGTAGTTATACATTTACAAAAATACACACATTTTAACACATCTCTACTCTGTGTAATCACAGATCACTTAATCTGTATACCTCAGTTCCTCCACTGTAAATGGGGATAAGAGTATTTTCTTCCATGATTTGTTAGTGTTGTCTCTAGTTGGTAAGATTTTTGGGCAAGGGACTGTACAGGGCTTGGCGCAATAGGGATCTGAACTTGGTTGGGACCTCTGGGTGATACTGTAGTGTATATAATTGACTGAGAAATAAGTATATGTAAATATTAATGCACATTAACATCTTCCTTTTGGTCTTTAGGCCTCATTGATTGTTACCTGGCATCCAACAGTATCCGTGAAGCAATGGTTATGGCTAACAATGTGTACAAAACCCTGGGAGCAAATGCACAGACTCTTACTCTGTTAGCAACAGTCTGTCTTGAAGATCCAGTCACACAAGAGAAAGCAAAAACTTTATTAGATAAGGCACTGACACAGAGACCGGATTACATTAAAGCTGTGGTAAAAAAAGCAGAGCTTCTTAGTAAGTGGGTTTTTTTGTTTTGTTTTTTGGGGGGTTTTTTAGATGTGTCTTCCTGTCCAGTTTATTTAAATCGTTTTCTTATATGAAAGTGAGTGTTCCACAAAGTAATATGAAATTCACTACAGGAAATTTTTGCCATTTGTGAATACTGGGAGACATGGCCCCTGGTCCCTGCAGTGAGCTCCTTGTGGCTCCTGAACTCGCTGTGGGTGCTGGGAACTGCCATCCTCCCGCTCCCCTATGCCGGGGCAGGAGACCCATGGTTACGCAGAACTGCAAGTAGCCATTCTATGAATCTCAAGGGCCTTCTGTTTACAAATTTACAGCCAAAGACCATTTCGTTTTGTGTAAAAGAAAAATTACAGAATGCCATAAGAGATTAATTGCTTTGATATTATGGAGATGATACTTGTAGGGACACCACACTGGTAACTTCTAACCCACAATTGGCACTAAAGTAATCCTTCAGATAAAAGAGATTATAATTTACTAATTATTTAAGAGATAATCATGTATGCAATAATTTGCTTTAAAATATACTAGATCAACAATTAAATTTTCAGAAGATTTAATTATTATCAACTAGAGATAGTTTTAGCAATAAAGATGAGGATTATGAAGATGTTCTACATATTCCTCAAATTATTTTATAGACAATCTGTCTAAACTACTAGTAGAACTGTAGCTCTGTGTGTCAACAGGTAGAGAACAGAAATATGAAGATGGAATTGCTTTGTTGAGGAATGCACTGGCTAATCAGAGTGACTGTGTTCTGCATCGAATACTGGGTGACTTTCTTGTAGCTGTCAGTGAATATCAAGAAGCCATGGACCAGTACAGTATTGCTCTAAGGTAAACCTTGTAGATCCTTGAGTTTACTGTATGATTCTTAGAAACTAAGAATTTCATGGTTGCTATAAGATGGCTTTATTGTAGCACATCTTCAGTCACTTCTGGGAGTTGGAGGAAGCTTGGTTGTATTTTTTTGTCCCCTGCCCAATAGCACTCACACTGAGATCAACGTGTAGTCCACTGCACCATTAAACCAATAAGCTTCAAAGTTGTTCCCCCCAGCACCAGCTCCATGGTGCTGCCTCCCACCTCTTTTCTCCTGCACTGTTGCCTCTGATAGAGGCAGCAGCGTGAGTAAGGGGGAGGCTGCTATGAAGCAGCCTCTTTCTGCAGTGAGCTCAGACCCCCATATACGGGCTACTGTATCAGAGGCAGCAGTGCAGGGCGACAGGCAGCCGGTGTGCGTGGAGAGCTGGTTTTTAAATTGGCTCCTTTTGCAGACCAGCTCCAGCCTGCCACCCCATGCTGCTGCCTCTGATACAGGCAGGGGGTTCCCTGGGAGTGAGGCTGGGAGCGTATAACTGATAAGATTTCATGCAGTTACACAACTATTCAGTTGCACTATAACAGTCCTAGCCCACATTATCTCTGACTTAAGGTTTATCTATAATTGAAGTGTTACAACTGTACTGCTGTAGCTGGAGTGTCTACACTGAAGCTTTACATATGCTGTATGTCAGTCTGCAGTGTGTACACATGGGGTTAGCTCAGCTAAACTCCAGTCAGAGATGGGGATTTTTCATACCCCTTGTGGCGTAGTGGGGGTGCTGTCTGCTCTGTAACCCGGGTTCCCCCTGCACTGTGATGGGAGATTCTCACTGACTCTCCCAAATGTGTATTAACCCAGGCTCAGCCTCCCAGGGAGGGGGACAAAGGAAGGAAGGTGGAGACCAGCACCTGGCTGGGGGGCAGGGCTGGAAGAGAGTTTTTTTAGTTTCTGTCTGGAATCATGGAGGAAGCAGCCTGAGCAAGGGGGCTGGGATTTAAGGGCCCAGCCTCCCCCATCTCAAGGGGGGCTAAGGCATCACAGGCCTAGCCCTATAACCGGATTACATCTATGCTGTGCTGTATCCTGGAAAAGCAATAAACTCCCTCTATTCTACTGGCTGGTGGAATCTGTTCGTGCCACTACGGGGTGCAGGAGGCGGGGGAACCCCCATGCGACGTCACAGTGGTGTCAGAAGTGGGATGCACTGCACCCCGTGGATGGAGCTTCCAGCAGCGAGTGTCAAGGCGCAGTAGAAGGAAGGGGCTTGGAGCCAGGCATTCTGGAGACAGAGTGAAGTGTTTCCTGGGAATCGTGGGCGCTGCGGCACTAGACCGGTGAGTCCGCACCGAGGGGACCGGCGGGGAGATGGCCTACGCCTGACTCCTGAAGGCAGAGCTGGTGAGGCTTTGCAGAGAGAGGGGCCTGCCCGTGGGAAAAGCAGCCAAGGCCCAGCTGATTGCCTGGCTGGAAGAGAATGACCAGCCACGGGACTGGGACCCTGTCCCCGTGGGGAGCAGCCAGACCCCCCCCTGGGAGCATCTCAGGCTCCAAGAGGGGGCGGAGCACTGGAGTCCGCTGGAGAGACGGGACGGCCTCCCAGGGAAGCCCTGAAAACCATAGTTCGTCCAGGGTAGGGGTCAGCCCAGCGGAGCTGCAGCGGCTGGAGATCCAGCTGCAGATGAAGGAATTGGAAGTCCAGGACCGTAGAGAGCAGCAACAGTATGAGCTGGCCATGGCAGAGCGGAGAAGTGGTAGGGCCCCGGTGGCGCCGCGTGTGGACGGGCCCCAAGGGCCCAGGGCAGCCAGACGCTTGGAGAAGCTCATGGTGGCCCAATTGAAGGACATGGGTGACATAGATGGGTTCCTCAGCTCCTTTGAGAGGGCCTGTGGACTGCAACAGGTCCCCCTGGCTGACTGGCTGCAGGAGCTCATCCCCGCACTGAACCAGGAGGCTGCCAGGGTGCTAAGTCAGCTGGAGGACCTACAGCCAGGTGATTACCAGCGGGTCAAGGAGGCCCTGCTGCACAAGTTCAGGCTGACCCCCCAAGAAGTACAGGAAGAAGTTCCGGGCGGTGCAGAAGGAGCCACGGGAGACCTATGTGGATATGGCCTCCCGCCTGGCGCAATACTGCCGCAAGTGGGTGTCTGGGGTCGGAGCCCAGACTGCAGAGGACCTGCTTAAGCTGATCATGATGGAGCAGTTCTGTGAAGCATGCACACCCACCCTGAGGCTGTGGCTCCAGGACCGAAGTCCAGAGAACCCCCAGGAAGCTGGGAGGCTGGCGGGCAAGTTCACAGAGAGTCGGTCCGGGTGTGAACGGGAGTCTCGGAGAGAAAGGGAATCGCGCAGAGACCTGATCTTGGCTGAGCGACGGAGAGAGTCATCTACGAGGCGAGCCCAAGAGACAAGGACCAGTCATCTGCGCCCCAGAGAACCAGCCAGGGCCCGGACAGAGCTGGCCCAAAGGGGCCCGCAGGACCTAACTTGCCATCGCTGCGGGCAAAAAGGCCACAAGAGGGCTCAGTGCACCAGGCACCAAGACCTGGGATTTCCCAGGGTTAACTGGCTGGGGGAAGGGCAGGCTGCCCCAGAGGCTGGGGCCAGCAGGCAAACCTCAGCTCAGAGTGGGGGGAAGGATGCTCAGTGCACCTCCCCTGGGAGGTCCGACCCTCGGGAGGCGGATTTCTCTGTGTACCGGGTGGGCGCAGGGCGTCCCCTGCGGAGCGAGTGCCTCGTGCCTCTGCAGGTGGATGGCAGGGAGGTGATGGGCTACTGGGACATGGGGGCGGAGGTGACGCTGGCCCGGCCTGAGGTAGTAGCCCCAGACCACATGGTACCTAACACTCAGCTGACCCTGAGGGGCATAGACGGGACCCCGTTTAAGGTGCCTGTAGCCTGGGTGCATCTGAAATGGGGGGCCAAGGAGGACCCCAAGGAAGTGGGGGTGCACCGGCACTTGCCCACGGAGGTGCTGATGGGGGGTGACCTAGAGGAGTGGCCAGACGGACCCCACAGGACCCTGGTCACCACCCGTAGCCAGAGCCAGCGAGGGGCTGGCGACCCTGACCCAGGAGAGGGCCCTGCAGGGGGCTCAGGGTCCCATCCCAGTGGACACGGGGTCCAGCCAGGCTGGGACTCCGGACCTAGGCATAGGTGGGGAACAGGTCCCGATCCCTGACCCAGCGGCTGAATTCCAGGCTGAGGTGCAGGCAGACCTCTCCTTGCAGAGGCTGAGGGTCCAGGCTGGCCTCCGTGCAGCTCAGCTCCTGGGGAGAGGTGGCCAGGAGAGATTCCTGTGGAAGCGGGGCTTCCCCCCAGGAAGGTGAGGGCGCGGAGGGTCCAGCGGCAGCTGGTAGTCCCAAACATGGTCGTCCTCAAGCTGCTGTATTTGGCCCACGACGTCTCCTTTGTGGGCCACCAGGGGATCCGGTGCACCCGGCTGAGGCTGCTCCAACACTTCTACTGGCCGGGGATATTTGTGGCTGTGCAGCGATATTGCCGGTCCTGCGACTCCTGCAAGAGGGGCGGGAAGGCCCAAGATGGGAGGAAAACTGCTCCTTCTCCGTATAGAGGAGCGGTTCTGGAAGGCAGCATTAGAGATAGTGGGGCCTGTCGGCCCGGCAACTCGGACAGGGAACAAATACATCCTGGTAGCCGTGGATACAGCTACCCACTGCCCTGAGGCCGTGGCTCTGCCCTCTATTGAGGCAGACACGGTGGCAGACGCACTGCTGGCCTTTTTCAGCAGGGTGGGGTTCCCCCAGGAGGTCCTCACGGACCAGGGATCCAACTTCATGTTGGCCCCACTGCCGGTTCTTGTTTGGCGCCCAGCAAAGCAGGCTGGTGAGCAGGTTCCAGGGGACCCTGAAGCAGATGCTGGAGGCCTTTATGCTCCGGCACCCGCAGGACTGGGACAAGTACTTGCCCCATCTGCTGTCTGCACAAGGGGAGGCACCCCGAGGGTCTGCCAGGCTCTCCCGGACCGAGCCGGGGTGCAGAAGGAGGAAGGACCCCCTGGGCTTGCTGAGAGAGTTGCGGGAGGGGAAGACATCCCTGGATGGAGCGTTGGGGGTGGAAGATGTCCTAGCTTTCCAGGAAAGGCTCGTGGAGCTCATGGGCCCAGCCAGAGAGACCTGGGCCAGATATCAAGGGCAGTGGAAGGGCTGGTACAGCCACCGAAGACAGGCTCGTGCCGGTCCCCCCAGAGCTGTGCATCAACCGGACAAGGGAGAGCCAGCTCCTGCAGGGCATCACCGCAGCCAGCCCAAGCCAAGGGGTGCCAATGTCACCGCTGCGGCTTTTCCGGGCAGGGGACCCGAACTTCCCCAGGTCACAAGTGGAGTGACCCTGCTCAGTTCACTCTCGGAGGAGGGACAGCTGTGGCGTAGTGGGGGTGCTGTCTGCTCTGTGACCCGGGTTCCCCCTGCGCTGTGATGGGAGATTCTCACTGACTCTCCCAAATGTCACTGACTAACCCAGACACCCAGGCTCAGCCTCCCAGGGAGGGGGACAAAGGAAGGAGGGCGGAGACCAGCACCTGGCTGGGGGGCACGGCTGGAAGACAGTTTTTTAGTTTCTGTCTGGAATCATGGAGGAAGCAGCCTGAGCAAGGGGGCTGGGATTTAAGGGCCCAGCCTCCCCCATCTCAAGGGGGGCTGAGGCGTCATAGGCCTAGCCCTGTAACCGGATTACATCTATGCTGTGCTGTATTCTGGAGAAGCAATAAACTCCCTCTATTCTACTAGCTGGTGGAGTCTGTTCGTGCCACTATGGGGTACAGGAGGCGGGGGAACCCCGACGTGACGTCACACCCCTCAAGGATGTAGTTAAATTGACCTGATTTTCAAGCATAAACCTTGCCTTACTCTTGGTTTTATACACTGCATTTCCCAATTCAGAGCCTCAAGGACAAACATTTACAATTTTAAACTTGTGTCAATATTAAAGACTTTGCCAGGCAGTTGCTAGACCAGTAAAAAAGATTAGGACATGGATTTTTAAAAAATAATTCTTAAACTATTACCATAATTTAGCGAATATAACCCGCGGGTTATATTTGTTTTTACAAACCCTCCCCACTCCCCTGCAGGGTATATTCGGGTGCAGGGTATATAGGGTTTTTTTCACTCACCGGAGGCTGGTGGTTCCTGTGGCTGCGCAGGAACAGGGCGGTGAGGGCTCCCCGGCCCCGGAGGATGGTGGTTCCTGCTCCCCCGCCCCTTCCTGCGGCTGCGGAGGAACCAGGGGGATAAGTGTTCCCCCACCCGGAGGCTGGCGGCTGCGCAGCAATCGGGGCAGTGACTGGCTGGCTAATTCTCCCCCTTCCCCCGCACCGTAAATTAACAAATATACCCCCGGCACAGAAGAGTCTTGTATACCCCGCGGGTTATACTCGTGCGCGGGGTATACAAGATTTTTTTTTACTGAAATAGAAAAAACTGCAGGGTATATTCGGGTGTGGGTTATATTTGAGTGCGGAGTATATATCCGCTAAATTACAGTACATACTCTATCAAACACCTTGGGCTCCACCCTTAGGCTACAAGGTGCCATATAAATGTTAGGGATTAACTAAATTCAAACAGAAAGGTTTTGCTTTTTAACTGAATCAACATTTCTTCTTACAATAAACTCAAATATAAAATAATTATTTCAAACTTGGGTAAAATTTAGAAACTTTCAGAATAAGATGGAATATAGTCTAATGAACAAATCTTATGTTCTGTGCATTTTTTAAAGTGAAAAACTGATCTTGAATGCAACACCTGGTTATACCCATAGTAAAGTGTAAGGTCATGTAGACTCAGGGCCAGACCGAGCCATTCCGGCGCCTCAGGCAGACAGTTTAATGGCGCCCCGGGTTGGGGGAGGGTGCATGTGCGGCCCCGCACCAGCGGGTGGGGGAGTGCGCATGTGTGGCCCCATCCCCGCGGGGGGAGGGCACATGCGCGGCCCTGCCCCCACGCTGGCGCGGGGGGGAGGGCGCGCGGAGCTGGCGGCGGCAGAACGTATGTGCCCGGCCCAGCCCAGCTACTGCCGCTGGCACGCAGCCTGGGGCGGGCCGAGCCTGGCCATGCAGGGCCACGCAGCCGCGGGGGGAAGAGCACTGCTGGCCAGCACTGTGGGGTTTAACGCGGTCCCGGCCCCGGGCGGCCGCTGCAGGGTGGCTGCTGGGAGCTGCTGCAGTCCGGGAGCCGGGCGCACAGCGCCTGATGAAAGCTATAAGGGGCGCTATGCGCCCCTTATAGCTGCTATCAGGCGCCCCCCATAGGTTGGCGCCCTGGGCAGCTGCCCGGCTAGTCCATGCCTTAATCCAGCCCTGTGTGGACTGTCTAGTTTTGCCTGGTTGGAGAGCAGGTTTTTTTTAGTGCTAGCTGCCTCTGATGCTTTAGTTAATGTTGCTTGGAAGAATTGTGTAAGCTTCATTGCATGGGGAAGGGGGTTTCACAGTGTTCATGCACTTCCTATTTTTGCCAAATGGTATAACGTCAGTCTGAGGTAAAGTTGCAACATCTTTGCTGAGTTCAAATATCGGTAGCAGTAAACAGGAAGTGGAGGGAGCAAGCAAGTGGGAGATGTTTTGATTAGACATATTTACAATGGGTTACTCTTAAGATGATAAATGTTTTTCCTTCTCCAGTTTGGATCCCAACGATCAGAAGTCTTTAGAAGGAATGCAGAAAATGGAAAAGGAGGAGAGTCCAACAGATGCAACCCAGGAGGAGGATGTGGATGACATGGAGGGAAGTGGAGAAGAAGGGGATTTAGAAGGGAGTGATAGCGAAGCAGCACAGTGGGCAGATCAAGAGCAATGGTTTGGCATGCAATGAAGGCTTTACTCAAACTGATATGGGTTTCAGTTTTTAAACGTGCCATGAGGTCCATAGTTTCTCTAAAGGAAAAATATCAGCGCAACTTTTGTACTAATGCACTGGATTTCTTTATAAAACAGATGACTCTGAAACAATTTAATAGTTTTCCATTACAGTTATGTTCATGTTAGTGATGCTTCCTATTTATCAATTACTAGAATGAGCTGAACCATGTTGGAAATGATTTGTAAAAGTGGTTCAATTTTTACTCGCTGAAGCTAGAATTGAGTATAAAGCATTTTAGATAATATACGTACTACTAGTGACTAAAATGTCAAAATTGTGTTTGCAACTAAGTATTCTTGATCCTTAGCTATAAAATGTTGTAAATATAAGAGTTTTTTATTCCTTTGTGAAAGCCATTATTCTTTTGTCTGGGCTCATGCATGAATTCTTGTGAAAGCTTGTAGGAGTCATTCATATGTATTTGAAGGGAGTTATTTTTCTACTTCAGCCAATTAACCTGTGTTTTGTGTAAGAGATTGCAGTAGCGTTAATAGTGGAGTTTATTTCAGGCATCTCTGACTTGTAGGATGCTTTGTAACTAATCAATTTGTAGTATTCTTTGCTCATGAGTATTAGAATTATTGTAATTTCTCCAATCCATACAAAGCCCTTTAATCATTTAGAACCTGTATGTGAACATTTACTTCTAAATGGAGTTCAATTTTATTTAGGTAAGTTACTAAAAGGCCTACCGCAGCAATTACACAAAGGCACTTCACATCCTATGTGTGGCATTGTCAGTTAAAGAAATTAACTTCTCCCATGAATCACTAGTAGAAATTTTAAATTAGAATGGCTGTCTGTCTGGGCTTTCTTTATATGTTACATTTAAAATTTAGCTTTAGGTATTGCTACCTTATGCTATCTTCTGAAATGGTGGCAGTTTTCACAGCGGCATCTCTTGTTGAAAGTAAAACTTTTACTCAGACCAGAAAACCAAACAAAATTGTATCAATAGCACTGAGATTTTTGCAAAAGAACTACCCTTGACCTAGTGTTTTGCTCTTGATTTACTTGCTTTATGCTAAAACATATGTCTTTAACTCTTTCTAATCGTGCTATAGTTCTCACTGTCTTTAGTCTATGGTCCTGCATGGCCTTGTAATTCTTCCTGTGGCTGCTCAAGTCAGTTGTACTCTTCAGTGCTGTCATAGCAGTTGAAGCAGAAGTAAACAGTTTTTTGTACTGGCACTTTTTTGTGCCCTAGAGCGAATACTTGACACACACACAAAAGAAAACAAGCTTTTTCACTCGCTAATGCTGCATAGCAGATATAAAAGTAAAATACATTAAATCCTTTCATTTCCAAAAGCAATGGGTGTGAACTGTAAAAGTACGTAATAAAGTTGGGGGAGACACTTAGTCCTATAACACACATTATAGCCTGTTTTGGGATGTTTACTATATCATTGCATTACTGAATCTAGATAGCTTCTTCCTGTTTGTAGATAGACAGCTACCTGTAATAGATATTTTCCTCTTTCCAGTCTTTTAGTGATGCTTGAGAGTGGGGGAAACCACTAACTTTTCTCTAGGGTCAATTGAATTGTACTAACGTAATTGAAAACTAAGTAAGCAGGTAGCCTGCCTTACTGCCCTTTTTATGGAGAAGGGGTTTCATTTGAGAAGTATGTTGATTGTTGATTTCACTAAATAGTGTGCAATCTAAGTGGGTTATATTTAAACTAAAATCATATTTAGGTAGCTGCTCTCTGAGATTGTGATCTGTACCCTTCCTGGCGCTAGTGTACTTCATGAAGAATTCAGATATTTGTCATTCAGCAGTGGATGGTGAGTAGGGTTCAACTCCTGCATGCTATTAATTTGTTACAGAAGGAAACTGTAAACACATTCAAGTAAAAACCCAGTTATTTCTTTTGCAGTCTGTCCATTTTTTCCTTTCTCTGCAATAAACCTCAAATTCTGTGCTGTTTCTGAAAGTTAACCTAGGTAGGCTGATGCAAGTCTTCTAATTGTATGTCAGATTTTGGTTATGAAGATCATAAGGGAGTGTTTAATAATTGTAATCTGAAGTAAAGCAAAAAGGCTTTTGTGTGTTCTAAAAGCTGAGAGAATGTGGGAGGCATATGGTGTGTGTTTTAAATTGGCAGTTGTTCAGCTGAGGGTTTTTACATCAAATGACTCATTCAGATGTCCCTGATCAGAGCTGCTCTTACATCATTCAGTTGCGTTAGCACCATGCATTGCAACACTTTCCACTAAAGCAAGGTTTACGTGGCACAAGAAACCTGAAGTCGGAGCCCAGTCATAGAATGGTTCAGAGTATTTCCAGGTGGGAAAGTGTGAACATGTCTGTTAATTTTGCCACCTTAGATCAGTGATTCTTGACATGTGGCCCAGGGCTGCATGTGGCCCAGTTAACACACAGCTCCAGCCCAGCTGAATATTAAAGGCCAGCCCAATGCCAAGGTCCTGGGATCCCAGGTTCCTGCCTGCCTAGAGCAGAGGGGTCCAGGCTGCCCTGTTTTCCAGAGTACTAGGACTGGGTGGTCCGGGCAGCCAGTTGGAACTGGAAGCTCTAGGGCCCAGGGCAGCCAGCCTGCCCCACAAGGTCTTGGACAGTTGCACGATGGGGGACCATGATGTGCAGCTGACCTGCCCCACATGGTTGGAGGTCCCAGGGCAATTGCCCCATGGCAGCTGGGGAGGCTGGCCTGCAACACAGTGGGGGGCCAGGGTTGGGGCCAGGTTGCTGCTGCTTTGCCAGCTGGCTTGTGTGGCCTACGTAACGTGAGCTGCATATGCAGCCCACAGTGTATCTATACATTTTAGAATGGGCATCTGACTGTCTGTCTGAGACTATTTGTTCAGAGCTAGGACCACCAAATTTGTTATGCAGCTTTCTCTTCTAACTTAAAGCAAGTTGCGTTTTGGTTGTGCCAAGAAAACGGGAAGTGCTGGGCATGGGCCTGTTTTCCATAACAAAGAAGAAGGAGGGGACAGGGAGAGGAAGGATGTGAAAGGGATGGGCACAGAAAGGAGGAGCATGATACTGAGTGGCCACTGGAGGCAGCAAATGCAGGGAAGGGCTATATGCAGAGTGGCCACTGGGGGCAACCGCACCACCACCAAGAAAGAGGCCAGAAGGGCTGGGGCTCTACCATCTTTCCTGCCACCAGACCAGGTAAGTAGCCCCCCGCCACAAACCCTTCCTCCCCACCTCTTGGCCATAGCTCCGGAAGGGGAAGGGAGAAAAGCTCCTGGTGGCCAGAGGGGAGATGGAAGGTCCCTGCCAGCTGAGGGGGCTGTGGGAGAAAGGAAGGCCTCTGGCAGTTGGGGGGGCAGGGGAAAACCCCTGCTAGATGGGACCCCCTGCCCATAGCCCTTCACTCCCCAACCCTTATGCTTGCACCCCCCATGCCTTCAGACTCTGGCACTTCCCCCCCGCCCCTCCCCGCATACATATATCCACAAGGCCCTGCCCTACTCCTGCACCCCCACACTGTCAACTGCCTGCCCTGAAGGATCCAGGTAACACCAAGTAAGTCTTCTAGTGTGTAATAAGTTGGCCTATTTCCTTAGACCCTAATAGTATCATAAAACAGCTCCTGCTGGCTGGTTGTTTCACTGCAGTGATACAAAGCATTCAATTATATGTTGGGAAGGGTAAATTGCATTGCAGTGTTGCTCATTTCCAAGTAAGATCTTGGCATCCATGTGCAAGCAAATTGTTATTGGGTAAGACTTATGTTAAGATTGTCTCTGATAAGAATGGAGGTCACACTTCAAGAGGAATTTCCTACTGTGAGAAGTTTCCTTGTAGATTTTCTGTATGGGAAACTGGAAAACTTAATTTAGATCCTGTTTTTCTGTAGGATATAAAACAATGTCAGCATCCAAGAACAGGGGTGGGCAATAGTGTAAATGGTTAACTGATGAACCTGGACTCACTGGTTAACCATCATGGTTACAGGCAATTCCCCGCCCCTCCCCCCCACCTCCTGCAATTCCCACCATGTAAACGTGTAAACAATGACAATTTCTGTGGTTGCAAGATTACTTTAACTGGCTTAATAAACTCATTTTAACATCTGGAGTGGGCAGTAAACAAGTGGTGGCCTGGCCGACTGCTGGTGCTATATTTACCTGCACAGGTATCAGGCCATTGCAGCTCTTGCCCATGCATTGCCATTCGTGGCCAATGGGAGCGGCAGGAAGTGGCACAGAGCAGGATCCTGCTTCCCACTAGTGACAAATGGTCATCTGTGGCCAAGATCTGCAATCACACGATACCTGCAGAAGCGCAAGTAAACAGAGCTGGGGACCTACCCTGGCAGACGGGGTCTGGCCAGCAGGCCAGTATTTGCCCCTCCCCCATCCAAGAATATGGCTTCTGTGTGGTTTTTGTTGTTTTTTTGAGAGCTGTGCTCATTATCTAAAACAGAAACCTCAACCAGATTCTGTGGTAATCCATTCATCTATCAATGCATGTAATAATTGTAGAGCTGTATTGACCATATGTATATGATTTGCCTACTGAATGTACCATGAATGAATATGGAATATTTTAACATTTCTCAATTCTGTGGCGATTAGTGGACTATTAAAAACCCTTCATTAACAGTCTAATTTTAGAAGGTGAGCAGTTTTAATCTTGTGCTCCTGAAATCTGTGATTTGTTCCTAGTTTAGAGAACATGGCTAATCCAATTAGCCCATTAGCTGTCCTCGTTCTATACCTTAATCCTTTGGGGGTGCACACTAGAAAAAATAATGAAACCCCAAACTTAAAACTAAAACTGTGTCAAGAGCGTGATGTAAACTCCCTAAAGTGATACAGTTCTTAGGTGAGGTTGGAATGTCATAGCTACCCAACTGTGTTTTTGCAATACAAATAGCAGATGATTGACTCTTTCAGATGGCCTGCAGTTCCTAGTCTTCGGTAAAGGGCAAGGACAAAATCCACATCCAACAGTAAATTCCTTGCTGTTAGACTTTCAGTTACAAACTTCGTTAACATCAGCTTTTGCGATGGTGTAAGGGCCCTGCCATTGTGTGAGGAGACCAACGTTCCTTTAGCCATAGAGTGCCTCCTTACAGTCATGTAAGCATTACAATTCTATTTTTCCAGCACCTCAAGGCAATGTGTGTTGGAGTCAGGCAGTCCTGGAGCTACCAAATAGCAAGTCCTGCAGCAAGTTACTTAACATCTTGCCAAATGTCCCTGTCTGTGAAATGGGGATAGTGCTAATTTCTCTGACTCACAGGGATGAGGGAATTTTTAGCAAAGATTATACAATAAGGAAATCATAAGGTGCTATGTCAGTACTATTTATCCAATTAGTGTGTCAAATTCTTTCTACCCTTCCTTTGCTGTCATTCAAGATTATGGAGAGATCTGTGTAATTAGTAGCTTTCTACTTATTAATCAGCTTCCTCCACAGGCTTGTTTCACATAGTGATGATTACAGCCTTCCTTTTCAGGACTCTCTGGAGCGGACAGTTAAATCATCTGGAGTTGCAGCAGTGATACTCATTACACAGAAAACCCTAGATGTGGCCTCAAAGGGAATCCTATCAGCTCTTTGCATTGGCCTTCTGTGTATAATGAGAACAATTTAATTTCTTTGTCTAAACCTAAATTGCAACAATTTAATTCAAACCTGTTGGGGGCAAACCCCAGTGTGGACACCTACCCAGGTCTATATCTGAATTTATAAATTTACCAACACAAATTAAACAGCTATACACCAAGTTTAAATCAAAGAGAATGGAAATGTTTTCACTAGGTTCATACTCCTTAGTTAGATTGGAACAACTCCACAGATCAGGCCTAATCTTGCTTAGTGCAGATCTAGGTAATGCTGCACCAAAACACCATGAGATGCAGGCAAATTGGGCTAGGGCTGCCACTCTTGCATTTAGTGATGTGTAAAATGGGAGATTACAAATGCGGTTCGGCTATTGACAGAAGGGAGAGGGGGGATGACTGATATGCCTCAAACTCCTAGAGGAATCCCACTGCAAAAAGCATGGGAAATATTCATGTTGGGAAAGAGGGACAGTTTGTAAAACCATTTGAAATTTGTAGAATTATTTTTGGCTACGCTAGTCCATATCATTCCCCTTATTGTTAACATACCAGGTGGCAATAAAATATGGAAGCTGGGTGCTCTGTGCAGATGATCTTGTTGACCCTTGCATATCTATTGCTAGCCCTATCCCTAATGCATTTGTACTCTCTGAGGAATGAATGTTGGCAGTGTCAGTGAGGTTAGCCACTGACAGCTGTTTGCATTGTGAAATCCTCTATTAAAACCACTCCTCAGCTTTGTTAGTAAGTTCATGAGAGATTGAGGATTGAAAGGGTTTTAAGAACCAGCTTCCTTCCCTTCTCCCCCCATCTCATCTTAGTCTCCCTAGGTTGTGCTTTCAAGAGGAATGCCAGTAGGATGCTGTATGGCGCTTGCTCTGCTACTGTCCAGGCTGTATCTGATCTGTGGGACTGAAAGCCTGTTACACAAACCAGTCCTTTCACTGGCTGTAACCCTTCTAAATAAAGAGGAGTTGATTTAATGTCCCCTGGATCAGATGTTCTGGAGGCTGTTTTGCTCGCAGAATGTGAGAGGTTTGTTTGGTCAGTGTGTGGCACAAAGGGAAGCAATGACCTTATGTTTCAAACTCAGCCTTAAAACTGTCTTGAACTATTCCAGCTTGCCAGCTGTGTGTTCCAGGACCCCATGCGCATTAGAATGTGTCTAACATGGGGAGGGGGGGGGAAGGGGAACAGGCAGAGAGAAAAATAGCCTGTCTTGAGACAAGGACTTGATCTCAATCTTAAAATAGAGCCAAAGAACAAAAAGTCCTATTTACATCAAAGCTGGTTTGACCAGGAAGTAGCAGCAGGATGCTGCTTTGCTCACTGGGGCTTAGAAACTTGGAATGCTCCCAGCTGGGAAGAGCTTAACAGTTGGCAGAAGTGAGAGACTTCTGTTGGTAGCTGATGCAAGAACTTTATGCTGCCTATGTCAACCCAAGGCCCTCTTCCCATTCTGGCTTGAGGTATAGTACGTTGCCATGCTGCTTGTGAAAATGTCAGCTTTTCGTTTCAGCTCTTCTGAATTATTTTTTTCCTCCTTGTGTTATAATGTAGGTAGAGAGGTTCCCTTGAGACACTGGATTGGCTGAGGGGGTAAAGCTGATAATTTGGGAGCAAGATGGATCCCAGCATGTGCCTGTAAACTTTAGCGTTGTGCTGCTAGCACAAGGAGAAAATCTCCTCCTTGTGCTGGTGCATCGTAAGCTGCAGTCAGTGTAGCCCCAGCCAGAGATTAGGCAGCTTTGCAAACTTGTATCAGAAAACTGGTAAGAAATTACTCCTCAGATTTTGTCAATTTATGATTTTTGACAGAGTCCTTTGTCAATGTATTGTCTGATGAGTATGGGGGGTAACTAGAGATGTTAAATTTAGATTCATTAACTAATTGCATAGTTGATGGGATTTCCATGGACTATTCAATTGGTCTATAAGGGCGCCTCTGCCTTTGAACTGTAGCAAGAGCACTGCTGGACCTTTGAAATGTACAAGAGCCTTACTGGGGCTCTTGTACATTTCAAAAGCAGAATCACAGCAGAAGCTGTGCAAGCAGAGACTGCTTCAGTCCCCACTGGCACCGTTTCTGCTGTTCCTCTACCTCCCCTGCCCCCTTCCCCGAAGATGGTGCTGGGGGAACTGGCTTTTAAACCAGTTCTCACCAGCACTGGCACCTGCTCTCTCTGATAGAGGCAGCAAGGGTGGTGGAGAGGTGACTAGTTGACTATCCAATCAGCTTCTGCTTATCAGCTAGTTGACTAGTCACTTACATCCCTAGGGGTAACATGGTTAACCTCTACTGGGATTTCTTTCCTAATCGGAAGGTTGTACTATGTAAGGGTAGATAATTATCTATGCAAATCTACTCTTCAATGGAGTTGTGTAAGGTCCATTCAGAACTTGGCCAGTGTGTGTGTATGTATCGATGATATTTACTTGCCAGCACATCTAGCCTCTTGAAGTGACTTGTCCCTCTGGTGGTGTTGGAGGCTTATTGAAGGTATAAGCCCTGGTATTACTCTGGGAAATTAGGATTATCCCATTAGTACAGGGGCTAAGTGGCCTGGAACAGCTGGATCTGAATTCCAGGCCCACTGCTGCCTGAGTGTCCAGAACTATGACCAGGTGCAGGGCAGAATGTGGAGCTGGAACTCAGATCCTTTCTCCAGCTCTGAAGTGAGGCTTTCAATAAGTGCGTGGGAAGCTAGAGCCAAGTCAACTTACAGTGATGGTTCTTAAAGGAGAATTACGCATTGCTAAGGTTTGCTTTCAGATGTGTGGGCTGCACTATAACCCCAGTCTGTCACCTGCCCTTTCTGTGAGGCATGCGTTTAGTTTCCCTACCTGTGAAAAAGCAATAAATGCATCTACCCTGCCAGCTGTGGCTTGAGGATTCTGAAGGCTTCTCTTGCTCCAACGGCAATGCTGATTTTTTTTCTTTGCCTTTCTCAATTGTGGGGAGCTTCTGCCAATAACAAACCCTGAGAATGCTGGGGGGAGTGGGAGTGAGAAACAGGGTTAGTTCTTCCCCTGCTGCATCCTGATTGCTGCCAGCCTCTTTCTGGCTGTCCCATGGCCTGGAAAGGACTGCAGGAAGCAGGGTGAGCTGTTAACCTAGTTTTAGTCCTGGTGATTCACTGTCTAGTGTGTAAATTCAGAGAAGCTTTCCATAGTAATGGTACTGCATCTATCATCTGGCCCTACACAGGGGAAGAGACATTTATGATGGCTAACTCTGCTATTATGAGTAGATTTCTTGGCCTCATAGAGGAAACTATGTTCTTGGGCATGTGGCCATTACGTGAAATGAACCATTCCCTCTCACCGGCATAGAGCCTCGGATCTGTGCTCACTCTGGGGAGAAAGAAAAGGAAGTGACCTGCCTCAGCACAGTCCATTTGCAGGGGTTGCTCACTGGTAAGTGTTCCCGTCTAGGGCCACAAGCGGGATTAGGCATCTGTGGGTTATGACCGAGGATAGTTGTTATGGGGCAGGGGTGATAAATGCTGGGACAGCTAAGCAGTGACCCTACTGAGGTATTGCTCTTTCTGCACTACTTCCACATCACTCCCCATTGACTCAGCTACCCCCTTTTTTTTTTTTTTCCTGTCTGTCCTATGTAACCTCTCCTCATGGATTGGTTGCCCCCATTGCCAGCAAGCAGTAGAAAGACAGGGATACTCCAAACTGTTAACGGAACAGGGTTTGCAGCTGCCAGCCCCCTGGTGCACATGCACAAGAACAGCCCTCCTGCATCAGACCAAAGGTCCATCTAGCCCAGGATCCTGTCTTCCAACAGGGGCCAATGCCAAGGGCCCCAGAGGGGAGTGAACAAGGTGATCCAGTGATCCATGCAGCTCTCCCCAGGAGAAGTGTCACCGCAAGCAAGGCCCAGATTTCCTAGTGGCAGGGGAAGAGGTGTGTCTGCCTGAAAGGTTGCCGGGAGTCATCCATTGCTCCTCCTGCTGCTTGTGGTGCTTGGAGGCTGGATGGCTCAGAAGACTGGAGATGGGGGAAACAGTCCCCTCCTCCCCTGAATGGTATAGGATCAAATCCAGGGGGTCTCAAACTCCCAGTCCATAGGCCAGGGCTACTCAACATGTGGCCCGTGGGCTGCATGCAGCCTGCAGCCCGTTTGTTTGCAGCCCACAGCGTGGCTTGGGTTTATGCAGGGCTCAACACGTGACCCATGGGTGGGATCCTTTGAACATGGCCTCCACTGGGAACACGCTCCACAACAGAGAGGCATCTCCCAGGCGGGATGAGCATTGAAAGACGCAAGCGGACAGGCTGGCTGGAACAGACAGGTACAGGGTATCGGGGTTTCTAGACCCCAGGGAGGAAGTGCCGGGGCATTGTGGGAAGTGCTTTGTATTCATGCCTGTCAGTGTGAAAGGAGATATTTGCATATGTTTACATATATATTTGCATGTACATGTAACCACACCTAAGTTGTGGCCCTTAGCATGTGCTGTGATTATCATTGTGGCCCCCAGGGCTTCCAAAGTTGAGTAGCCCTGCTATAGGCCATTTCCAGCCAAAGCATCCCCACCCAGCAGGGGGCTCTCCGTTACTGGTCCCTAAGCCCCGCCCCTTCTTGCTGTCATCCTGCCCTCTCTCCTGAAGCTGAGTCCTTGGGGGGCGGGGTGCCAGGGGGGGATCAGCAGGGGTGAGGGGACCTGGGGCAGTGGCAGCAGTTGTGCCCCCCTGCACTCCCTGCAGCAGCAGGAGCTGTGGGCGAAACGATGCACACTGGGCAAGTGCACCCGTGGCTCTTGTCACTGGGGTGGGGCACAGCACGACAGGGCCCCCCCACCCCATCGTCCCTGCAGCCACCTCCTCTGGAGACAATGTGCCATGGGGGACGGACGGACGGTGGGTTGATGGTAAGAAGAGGTGGGGTTTGGGGGCCAATAACAGACTGTGCTCCCCTCTCCCCACAGCCTTCTGGGAGACCTGGCCTGGATTGTACAATTGTTCCAGCTGGGGATGGCCAGTTGGGCCTCTGGGAGTTTGAGACCCCATATCAAATCCAAGCCTAGTGGCTGTTCAGAAGCCTGTGAAATGAGTTGGTGGGTTCTTAGACCAGCTTCTAGTTCAAACTTTCATTCTAATCCCACTGCCATGGACTGCCCTGGCTGCTGGTAGTCTCCCTGGAGAGGCTGCAGAATAAAGTGACCAGTGAGATCTAATGATCTTTTTCCACTCTGGGGCTACTTCTACACAGCTTCCCTCTTCCACAAAAAGCCTATGCAAATGAAGCACAGATTAGCATATTGCTGTGCTTCATTTGCATAATTAATTAGGAGCTGCTTTTGTGCAAGAGGTTTTTGTGCAAGAGCTGTTCTTCCTCATTTTTTTCAGGAAGAACAGCTTTTGCGCAAGAGGAGGGTTTTGTGCAAAAAGGCGCTGTTTAGATGGCGACTTTTTGCGCAAAAACCTCTTGCAAAAAAAGGCTCCTAATTAATTACGCAAATGAAGCACGGCAGTATGCTAATCTGTGCTTCGTTTGCATAGGCTTTTGCGGAAGAGGGAAGCTGTGTAGATGTAGCGTGGAGGTGCTCCCTGCGGCTGAAGACTTAAGAGTCAGAGGGGAGGCCTCCTCACGCTGAACCAAGTCTGTGGATAGAGATCCTCAGGATGCAGTACTGTCAGGATGTTGTTCTTCACAGGTGCTAAACTGATACAACTTTCAGCAAATCCGTTGTATGTAACCCCTGCTTTGCTTCAGTGACACTCCAATACCCAGAGGAGAGGGGATGCAATGAATCAAGTTCATTGGAGAAACTTCTCTTTGGGGTTGGTTAAGTTCCAAGAGCCAAACTTACCTTTGTAATGGGCCCAATCAGAAACACTCCACTCCCCCCAACCTAGTAAATCTAGATTTGGCTCTGTCTATTGCACAGGGAAAGTCAGGTATGTTCAGCTCCAGCACAGTGTGTTTGCTTCCACTGTGCCCTGAGCGTCAAGTATTAAGTGATCCAAGTGGGAAATGGCTCCAAGCTGCCCCCACATGGGAATTTCCAGGGCCTGCTCAGTCATGTGTATCTAGTCTTGCATTAAGGCAGAGCCTGCATGATGTAACAGCTGGGTGTGGCTGGTAAATGTGCAGCCTCCCAACACAAAGCTCCCTAGTTCAGTCACTGGACAAGCTGTAACAGGACTTAGGTGCTCTGGAAACCTGGCCTAATTTTTACACTCCTCTTGCTGCAGGTATTAACAAATGGACAGAGTCTGAGCTGCAGTGAATTTTTAACTGATCTGATTTTCATTTGTACAGTGAAAGATTTTCATGACTAATTTGCACAAGGGGAGTTTGGACTTTGGAACTAGAACCTCCCTTATCCACAAGCAGCACTTGTTAAGCACCTTTAATAACACTCTTGCCAACGTGCATACAAGAGGGCAAGGGCTAAGGCAATTTAAATGCCTATAGTTTGAGCATAGTGCTGGTATTATAAACTGAAGCGTAGAGCCCCTCAATGCATTGCTTGTAAGTTGCTACATTGAACTTCCCAAGGGGGCTGAGAGGAGTAAAGGTCACTGGATCTCAAGGAAAGCGATCAAAAAGTGGGCTATTTTTTCTGCACTCACAGTAATTCACTGCCTTCTGCATTAGGAGCCAAGCTTCCAAGTACCGTATCTGCCACCTTTCTTGTAGGTTTGTGCCTGCAATGAAGCGCAATTGTAGTTTTGTCCCTGCCAACCATTATGGGTGCTCACCCTCCCACTGCGATGTTGAAAACGGACCAACATTGTGCATACAAATCTGAGAGCAGGATTTCTTAACTGTAAGGCTTGTGCCTGTGAGTTAGGCCTAGAATAAAATTGCATTACAGCAAGGTGGCCACCAGGCCCTCTGACAGCATTTCTGGGCCCCAGGGCAGAACAGCTGATGGGGAGGGGGGTGCCTCCCTCACATGTACAAGCCATGCCTGCATGGACACAGCTCACCTGACATTTGGTCAGTGCTGTGCCTGTGCTGGCTGGTGCCCAACAAGCTGCCTGCTGTGCTGCTGGGTATACTCTCCCAGCACAACCAGGGCTTCCATATGACCACCCAGCAGGGTTGCCAAGTGTTTAATCATGCAAATCCAAAGATACTTGGCCTGCCTCTACCCTACCCCTTTCCTCAGGTCATGCTTTGTTCTGCCCCCCGTCTCCAAGACTCTGCCCCCACTCACTCTATTCCCTCTCCCTCCGTCCCTGGCTCTTCCCCATCCTCACTCACTTTCACCAGACTGGGGCAGAGAGTTTAGTTGTGGGAGGGAGTGCAGGTTGCAAGCTCTGGGAAGGAGTTTGGGTGGGGGCAATCCCTGGCAACGGAGGCTGGAGCAGTGGGATGAAGGAGAGGTATGAACTGCGGGTTCTGGGCTGAGGCAGCTGGGTCGGGGTGCAGGAGAGTGTCAGAGGATTGGCAGTTATCTTGGCTGACTCCCAAAAGAGACTTACACAAGCATCACACATCTCTGGCAGCAGCTCCTAAATGGGGAGGTGGGCAGGGGATCTCTGTATACTGCTGTCTGCAGGCACTGCCCCCACAGCTCCCATTGGCCACAGCTCTTGGCCAATGGGCACTGCAGAAGTGGGGGTGGGGCTGTAGGTATGGTGCCAGCCACTTCTAGGAGTGGCACAGAGTGAGGATGGCCAGGCAGCCCCCTTTAGTCACACTGCGCTCCTGCTGTCAGTGCCTGGGGCTTTCTGGACCCTTTTAAATCACCCAGGCTATTGGGCAGTTGTCCCTTTTACTGCTCCCCTGTCGGCCAGTGTGGTGGCCACTATAAAAATGCAGTACTGAAATTGCTAATGGAAATGTGGTAAGATAGAATCATTGGCAGGACCTCATAGAATTCTAGAACACTAGAACTAGAAGAGACTTTACAAGGTCATCGAGTCCAGTCCCCTGCCCTCACAGCAAGTCCCAGTACCTCCTGGGAAGTTAAGGAACTTCACCCCAACTTGTCTCTGTGGTTGGCTTAGTTCCAAGGCTCTGCACTGGAAATTGTGTTTCAGGGTGGAGGCCTGTTGGAGAGAGAGATGGTGATTGGGGGAGACTCCTTATGTGCATGGGTGTGTTTAGAAGGCGAGCAGCTGTAATCTGGAAATTTTTACCATCATACAAGTCACATGAGCAGTGGGGAATGTTCTTCAAAGTTTAACAACTCAGTGTAGGGTGTCCTGCCCTAATGGTCATTGGGCAGGGCACAGGAGCGAGACAGAACTGCTCAGTCTTCTCACACCCCAACCTGCTGAATGTGTGTGACTTGGATACTAAAACACCAGGCTGCTGCATGTTCTATGGCGTGCCTGTGATATTATCTTGCTCCATTATTAAGCAATATTCTTTGACTTCATTGTGTAGGAAAAAGTGATCCTGCCGCCTGCGTAAATAGCATGGGGCTTATGGCGTTTGTTGTGCTTCCCAAATTTGTTTTCCATTTATTAGGGTTGTCTCTCAACTTGCCTCCAGTAACTAACCCAACCCAGAGAGACTATAATGAACTGAACAATGTGAAGCATTTCTTTGGCACTGGCCTATCTGTCTATCATTCAGAGTTATGCTCTGAATTTGCAGGGGCAGATGACTCCTGCAGGCTCACAATTGTGACCTATGCACATGTGACGGGGGGAGCTCAGGTTGCCTGTGCAGTAAGTTTCTCAGCTGTTAGGCTTTTAAAGGCAATGGAATAAATTTCTCCCAGATTCAGCCCTTTAGCCAGCTCCAAAGGGCAAGAGTCTGGTAAATGCCACCTGTTCCTTTTTGTCATTTGGAGCACTCTTCTCTTTAGAGTAGGTCCAAGCACAAGCTGCGGCAGAGCGAGCTTCCCCTCCTTTCTCCTTGAACTGCTCCAGGGGGGGAGGATAGTTCTCTTACCACAACTTGTCCAGTCCTTGGCGCCGCTACTGAGACTAATACCCAGGGAGCCAATTTATGATGCAGGCACCTGTTAGCTGGGAACTGGCTGTGCCGCACCATATGACTTTCACAAAAGCAACTGAACATCCCTCTGCTACGATGGGAATAGCTGTCCCTACCAAGATAGGCTGTGTTTGAGCTGGCAGGTTAGAGGTGGAAGGGATCTAGTGTTCCATTCCAAGTCCTCTGATCTAGTCAGTTCTCCCTTCCCGTTTTAACCTACTGTGTACAAGCACGGGGTGAGGAACAGGATTAAAGGAGACAATCTGGCACTACATGCAGCTTGTTTCTGCAGTAGCAAACCAGGACACAGTGTGGCACAGCTCCTGCCAGCAAGAGGTTCTAAAAAGAGAACACGCGGTAGTGCTTCTTTTTAAGGTGACTCCAGCAAAGCATCAGATCTCTTTCAGCAGGGTTAAGGATGTGACCTCCTGTTAATTAATCTCCCCTGTGGCCAGTCTTGAAACTGCCCCTTTTATCCCAATAACTCTTGTGTGCATTTTTCTAGTCAGAATCCCTAACATACCTCCCTCTCCTTTCTCCCTTCCCTCAGCCCCTCCCCTCCCCCCGTTGGTCTTAGCTAGAGCTGTTTCTTGGAAGAATAATGTTTTCAGCTTGCTGGCTGCCCTTGGATTGGTAAAACATTTAAACTGGTTTCTCTCAGCAAGTCACAACAAAGTGATTTTTCCATGTTTGGTAAGTGGAGGTGCTGCCTGTCTCTTCTACTTACCTTTATCCTGCTTCAAGTTCCCACTCCGTCTACTTGGGAACAGAGACTTGAGCTCGCTGTTGTGGGTGAGTGTCCTACCCACTGGGCAATAGTTTACTCTCAAGTGGGGCTCTTAATCTCTGCTGGGGAAACTATTCTGCGCCACATGAATAGTTAAATAAATATTAGTTGGGGGAGAAAGCGACTCTAACCTGGTGGCAGGGCACTCATGAGGATGAGGAAACACTGGTTCCTGTCCCTGTTGTATTAATTGTAACATCAAGCATCTTCACCAGGAGAGACTGAGACCCACCCCTGAGTACTGCATGGCCTTGTGGTTAGAGCATGTGCCTAGGACAGGGCTACTCAACATGTGGCACGTTTGTTTGCAGCCCGCTGTGCAGTTGGGTTTTACGCGGGGCTCAACACGCGGCCTGTGGGTGAGAGGGAGCCAAAACAAAAAAGTAGTTAATATAATGGTTGATATGCGTTTTATTTTCTGTTGATATGCGTTTTAGTAGTTAAATTCCTGGACTGTCATTGCTCATTAAAAGTGCTGTCATATGGGTGGAAATCGGGTAAATATTGCATTTTATTAATATCAGCAGGATTAACTAAAATGGGGCCTGTGTGTTGTGTAGTCTGGCCTTAATCTTTGTATTCATGCCCATTAGTGTGAAAGAAACTGTTTGTTTGCATACATTTGCATATATATTTGCATGTATATGCAACCACACTTAAGTTGCGGCCCTTGGCATGTGCTGTGAGTATCCTTGTGCCCCCTGGGGCTTCCAAAGTTGAGTAGCCCTGGCCTAGGATGTGGAAAACCCAAATAAATATCCTTACTCCAGTTCACACCCTGGGGACTTGAACTCAGGTCCCGCATGAGTGCTCCAACCACTGGGATGGACAGAGGGCCCTAATAATGGCATTTAACTCTCCCTCTGAATCTAAGCCTGCGTCCACTCTTTTGGATGGAAATATTTGGTGCCTTTGTGTAGAATTTGTGACATTTTGGTTGACAGCTGCATTCATCCTTGGTAGTGTTGGTCCCAGGATATTAGAGATACAAGGTGGGTGAGGTAGTATTCTATTGAACCTACTTCTGTTGGTGAAAGAGACAAGTTTTCAAGCTGTACAGAGCTGCTTTTGCACTAGAAAGGCTTGTCTCTTTCATCAACAGACGCTGGCCAACCAAAGCTATTACCTCACCCACCTTGTCTAGCTGCCAAAAAATGTAGTTACGCAACTTGTCAAAAAAACCAAAAAAAAAAACAAAAACAACCCTTCACCTAGCTCCAGTTTTAACTGCTGATTAGCACTTGTACTAAAAGTCCCTATGCCAATGTAAAGCGGCAATTCCACATTACTGATAGTGTTGCCTGAGAACAGAGCCTCAACTGAAACTAGCACAGGGAGCAAATGATGTGGAGAACTGGCTTGGGGTTTAAATGCTGTGGCAGCAGGCCCTTGATAATCAATCTTTGCTTTGTAAGGCAGCCTGATGATATAGGAAGGACCCTTCATTGGGTCTCGCTCATACAGCTGTGCTAGATATTTTTTGTGTCCTATGTTAATGATTAACCTAGGTGAAATGCTAAAGATTTCTAATTTATCACAGGGTAGGCAAAAGGGCCTCCGCAGGCTGGATCTGGCCTGCCAAGTGGGTTGATCTGGTCCGCAAAGGCCCTGCCGCTCCCTCACCCCCAGGCCAAGTAGGGCCTAGGAGCAGGAGGAAGCGGGGAAGTATCCTGGCCCCACCCCTTCTGCTTGAGGCTTCGCCCCTGCCAGTGCGGTCCGGGGCCACTTAAAAAATTTCTGAAGTGGCCCCTGATAAAAAATATTGCCCACGCCTGATTTAGCACCATGAGCAAAGCTAAACGCACCAAAGGGGAGTACTGCTTTCTCCTCTCTTGAACTCTCCAGGGAAATTCTGACTGTATTTTGGTTGGTTGAGGCCTGAGACATTTGCAAAACTTTGCTTCCCCTCCCCTGCCACAAACATCTAAGCATCATGTGTGACTTTCAGTTTTTAAAGCAATGGCGCTGAACCTTTCCAGACTACTGCTCCCCTTTCAGGCATCTGATTGTCTTCCAGACCCTCAAGTTTCATGTCACTTAAATTATTCGCTTACAGAACCAGACATAGAAGTGTTGCTGTACGCTGTTATTGAAAACTTGCTCACTCTAATTTTTACCATATTATTATAAAATTGGAATATAAATATTGTTCTTTTCAATGTATCGTATAGAGTGCAATATAAATAATTGGACATTTTAGTTTGCACTGATGTCGCTTGTGTTTTTTAATGTAGCCTGTTGGAAAAGCTGAGCAAGTAACTAGCTGAGTTAATGTACCCCCTGGAAGACCTCTGTGTAACCAGTGCCATAAAGTGAAACTCACATCTATAGAGAGGACACACCAGTCTGTTGTTTGGCCATTAGGACATAGGCTGGTGTGAGCTCTGCACTGGAATAAACTTCAGACTGTTTTACAGATAATTATTGCTCAGCTTCTATTGTCTCTCATCTGACCAAAACTGTAAAACCCATGCCAATGGCAGCATGTCATAGGGTCCACTATTGGAAGAAGTCTGGCTGTTATGTAAGCATCTTGTAACACACGGACTTCAGGCACAACTCTGGCATACTAGGCACCCAGCAGCCCATTAGCCTTTTGGTAGCGTGTGTCAGTGGATTCTCTATTAGGGATGTAAAATCCCATTAGTTAGTTAACTGGTCAAATGTTAAGTTTGCCTAACAGTTAATTGCTTAACTGATTAAGTGGGATCTGGGCTGGGGATCGCTGCAGCCCACTGGCTCCTGGCTCCTAGCCCCCCCACAGTAGGCCTGGGTTCACTGCTCTGGATTTCTCTTTCCAGCCCCACCCCAGAGCAATGATTTAAATGAAGCAAAATAAAACATATGACTTAAGGACCTGAGCAACCCTGGGTAAATCTAGTTAGTTTATACATGAGAGAAGAGTGAAGACAGCGTATAGATTAGAGCTGAGTGATGAACTGTCATCAAAGTCCAGGAATTGTAGTGCTCAATGTATTTACAACACTACCATAGTAGGAAAAATTCCATAAGCAGAGGGGGACTGCTAACCATTTATTTCTGTGTCTAGGTACTAAAAATGTATATAAGAATTTTGCCAAATTTTACAACCTGTATTGAAACAGCATGATTACAGTACAGGAGAGCTTTGCACTGTAAAATCCCAAATGCTAAGTCACATTTGTTTAGCTTTCCTTGTTAGTGATGAGCTGGCATGTAAAAGGATAGAGATTAAATTAAATATAAAGGTCATTGAAGCTCATTTTGGAAACTGCCTCAGAAACAAACACTCTTGCTTTACCCCTTTCTAGCTTTGCCTGGTTTGTTAGCTTGGCATTACAGGATGTTTGGGAGAGCTAGGTTCTTTAATAGCTGTAAGTGTCTTGGAGTTTGGTGGAGGCCAAGATTAGTTGAGATAATAGGTGGTGTGAGCACACAAATTGAAGCTTGAACTCCAGCACTGATAATGAGGGATTCTGTTCATACTAGCAAAATCCCAGCCCTTAAAACCACACACTCTCCTTAACCTAGGGCACACTCCCATATCCCAATACTAGCAGCTTCTTCAAGAGAGGTAGGTGTTAAAGCAGCAGTTCTCAGACTGTGGGTCAGGCCCCATTTTAATGGGGTTTCCAGGGCCGACTGACTTGCCCTGGTCCAGGGCTGAAGTCAAAGCTCCAAGGACTTCAGCCCTCTGTGGCAGGACTTGTGTGGGCTACAGCTTTGGTTCCCCCCTCCAAGGATCATGAGGTAATTTTTGTTGTCAAAGGGAGTCATGGAGCAATGAAGCTCTAGAGCCCCTGGGTTAGAGTTCCTTCCTAAACCATGAGTCTAGTTTATGCCCCAATGCACAGGTGAGATCCCTTTCAACTGTTTATCAGAGTTTAACTAGGGCTTGAGCTTAGCAGGATAGTTGTACTAGGGATGTTTTGGAGTGTAATTTATTAATCATGTAGTCAATTACATGTTTAATCTGTAAGGGTTAGCGTTGCAACCGCTCAGTCCCTGCTTGTGCCAGGTCCTGGAAACTAGCCCCGCTGCTGCTCTGCACAACAAGCATTTGTACTGCAGAGCTGCAGCAAGGGTTGATGCTTGGTCCTGGCCCAAGTCACTTCTGAGCCAGCTTGCCTGTGTGCCAGCTTTTAGTGCTTATACTGCAGAGCCACAGCAGGGGTAGTAAAAGCACTAAGAGCCAGCTGGCAAGCAGGCTGGTTCAATTCTGGCTCGGTCTGGGATCCAGTGTCAACCCGTGCTGGCTCTTAGTATGTGTACTGTAGAGCAGCAGCGGGGGTTGATGCCAGGACCCAGCACGAGCTGGAACAGAGCCAGCCTGTTAGCCAGGCCACTAAAAATGTACTTTCGCGCGCGTGCGCATGTGCATGCGTGCGTGCAAGATGGGAGTGTTGCATTTAGTTAATAGTATTAACCATTAATTGTTTAGTCGACTACAGTATTACATCCATAAGTTGTACACATACAATCATCTTACAACACTTAATTCAACATACATGTATGTAAATGTGTCTCATCTTGAGATTTTCTTCCTTTTAATTTAAATGAGCATCCCCTTGTTACAAGAATGAGCATCTCAGTGACTGTTCCTTTTCCATTCATTGTTTTTATATACTCGTGTTGTCTTCTCTAAAGTAAATAGGTCTACTTTTTGCCCTCTCTTACATTCAGCATGTTTTCTGTACTTGTTCCCTGTCTTGTATCATGGGGATAATAAATCTTGCGTACCTCAATGAGTTTTGTGATGAGTATTTGCCCCACTGCTACAAAGCACTTGACAACATGGCCTTTGAGAACAGGCAGTCCTCTCCAATGTAGCCCGAGTGTGTGACCCATGAAATTGTTTCCTTAGCCTTGAGTAACCCACCAAAAGCAGTCAGCTGAGAGCTAGTACAATTGATCACAGGGGTTCCTTTTGGCCTTAATCTCTGGATCACAGAGAATATTAGTGGCCCTAGATGATTTTGGGGTAATCTTTATTTGCAAGATAGAAAAGGACCAGCAAGAAAAAAAAATGAGTTGGGAAAAATGTTTATTTTGAAGTTTTTCAGAGGGATTTTACAAACAATGGAGAGTTTAAAAAAAAATTAAGTGATCCAAGTACTTGACAGTGTCCCTTAGCTACATGCAAGCCCCTGGAGAGAAGAAAGAAAATCACCAGCAAGGAGGTCAATGCTGCAGGAAGAGCAGCTGGCACCTGCATAGTTCTAGTAGGAAAGATTGCAATGCTGTTGCTGCTAGTAACTGTCATCCTGGAATTAATATAAGACAGTGCTGAAGTATGTACACTTACACCTGCAGAAAACAAAGTGCATAAAATAACACACCAAGTAGGTATTGTAGAATTAATTTATTTACCCTGAAACAATGAAGTTAGGTGTGATGCTTATTATTGTCAGCATTGAACTAGACAATTGATCTTATTAACTCCTAAAGGTCACATGCAGTTGTTATAACTGACACTTTCATTTTTAGAGAAATGCATCACACAAACACTTGTATTGCACCAATATCTGTCTACTGCTTTAGATTTAAATAAGTTACATTAGTGCAAGAGAGGTATCTTTGCACACAAAAAATAAAAAAAATCTGAAGTCATGAACTGGAGGCTTACAGTTTAAACATTCAACATCTGTAGTTTTTACTGAATTTATAAATAGTATAGCATATTGTACATAGCTGTTCATAACTAGTATGATTAGATGATACAATACAGAAAGATTTGGCTACTTACAACTGAAGGCATGCATTATCTATTATACATTTTATACAGAGAAATATGGAAACTTGGCTGACAGCTTCTTAATTCTGGCCTAATGTTTAAGAATAAACAGTCTTCTCCATTCAGCAAAGAAACCAAACTTCTCTGGACAATTGTTTCCTGATTTGTTAAGCTATATTGCATGTTTGTACATTTGTATAACTGAAGCCCTAATGATACCACACATTTTCTCCACAGAGCACACAATGAATTTTGTTTTAGGGAAAGCAAGTTTGTTTTTTCTACATGATACATGCAGAGGTTTTGCCAGATGTGTTGCTAAAACACATGCACGCAACAAAACAACCTTACATTTCTGCAAAATTGTTTAGGAAGCGATTACTCCAGCATTGCTGAAAAGGAAAGAAAAAGGAACCAATTAGTGAAAGGATGAATATTGCTATATCATTATAAAAGCAAGACTTGTAAGATCAATAGTGACAGAAGAGAGAATGTTAAGTTGGATAATAGATGTTTTAATTGAAAGGACACGGTCAGGTTTAAAAAACCCTAAGCTTGAACACCTTGGGTGCAATCTTGACCTTACTGAAATTGGTGACAAGACTCCTACTGATTTCAATAGGGCCAGGATTTAATCACCAAGAGATTAAAAGTAAAAGAATTCAAACTTAATTTGCCTTTGTGTAGTTTTGTATTCCTGTGTCTAGCCAATGGAAATAGACAAGGCTCTTCTCACTTTCAGCTTCTAATGCAGTGACAAGCTTTTAATAGTTGAACCTCTGCATGAATTTAAAATTTTTTTTTTTTTTTTTAAAGTGTCATAAAAATGTCTAGCAGCTTTTTGAAAAAAAAAAAAATGTTAAAAGGAAGGAAGTTTTAGCTCAGGGTTGACCTAGGTGTCCCTTTAATTATCCAGGTTATGCAACTGGTTCTGGAAGTAGTAGTTAAACTTTATAGACAAGAGAGTTTGTAATAAAATGACTACTTTATTCTGTATTTAAGGATATACACATTTTATTCCAATTCCCTACTGAGTTCTTATGACTATGTTGTAAAACACTGCCCTTTGCCCCCTTTACATTGTGGGCTATGCAGCTAAGATTTTTTCAGAATATGCTCAATATTAATGCAACTAAAAGCTGCGATTAGCAGAGATTAGGGAAACAATGGTTAGAAATGCAAACGGTAAACAAAACAAGTGCAAGAGAAATGGACAGTTTTGTATCAGATTTTCCTCTCTCCCATCTCAACAAATTCCATAATTCTTCCTGTTTGTCAATATATTCCTCTTATCAGCTGTGTTCTTGGAAGAAGCTAGAGGACTGCTGTACTGCATTTTATCATCACAGATTAAAACTTCATTTTCTTGGATTTAAATTTTCCAACAGCCTTCCACAACTTAGCCATAAAACAATGTTATAAAACAATTTAGTTTTTACACAGACTTGAATTTTTGATCTCTTGAAGTGTTATCTAAAGTAATCAGGTACCTTTCAACTTGCATTGGTGCAGGTAAAATAGAGCTGCCATTTAAAATATGGCTCAGGAATAGATCTTTGGGTAGCAGATACAATTGAGAGGAAACAGTGACATGAGTCTACACTATCACCATATCTGAAGTCCAAGACTAGATGCATCCAAATAAGTCACTTCAGCAATATCTTTTGTCTAGCTAGAAGCAGCATTAGGTAAGATTTCAGCATCCCACAGAAGGTGCTCTCATTCAACCAAAAGAGATGCTTTCAAATTTTGAAAGCGACTTTTTTCCAGCATAAGCCTTAGAAAGGCTCTCACCTGGCCTGCTACAAACCTGGGTTCTCTTGCACCCCTCACTCATCGGGGATCAAAAAAATTAAGATTACCAGAGGAGAGAGTTAAAGAACCCATGGTGCAATAGCGGACAATGGAGAAAGCTCAGAAATGTGAAAAGGAAAATGGAAGCAGCATCAAAAGGCACAGAAGTGTTCAAAGAAACACTGGTGCAGAGTCTGGAAAGGGGAAATACAAGTCATTTTGCAACTAACAAGATATGTGGTCAGTGGGAATATGAAATAAGTTAACTGGATCCCTTGTGACGGAACGCTCCACAGTCTAGTCTATATTTCTTGCCCTCTCTTGGCTACATAACCTACCACATTCTGTTAGAAAGAATGTGGAAATTTCTCTTCCAAAACACCCCACCAACCCAAACATGCAGCTCCCTCAGGATGACACTGGTAATTGGGAAGCAAAAGGCATTCTTCTAACATGGAAGCATAAATTTTAGCAACAAATTCTACTTAGAAGTAATGCAATTTAGTTTTACTCCAGTCCTTCCTTTGTGGTTATCAGACCCTCTCCACTTCTCATCCTGTAGGTCTAGCATTGTATCCATGATTCTTTTGGTTAGAGACAAGATCTAAGCATATCACTGCTGATTTTTATTTAGCTAGAGGGAAACGCTGTAGTCATGTGAATCTTTCCTCCTGAGAAGCAAAGTTGCTTTCTTCATCATTGATTACTTATGTGACACTTTTGCTTCCAATGTGACAGTTGCAAATGGGAATTGGGCCACCAGCAGGGCAGACGAGTTCACTAAAATCTCCTTTTCTAATTCAGCATTCAAGTGGCTTTGCGCCATCCTATATGTTGTTTCAGTAATTTTTGAGCAGCCTCTCATTTTAAGATTAACTTGTGCATTGTCAAGTGAGGATGCTTCCTTCATCCATAAAATTGAAGCCCAGGATCAGAAGCTGTGGAGCATATACATTCAACAACACTATACTGAGCATCTCCTAAAGCTTGGCACATCTAGGTCTCATACAGCATTAATCCATCTCTGGTGACAGCAACTGGGAGGACAGCGGGTAAGAGCATTTAATAAAAACAGCTGCTTTTGAAATAGAGATGGGGCAGAATCTGCACTTGCCTCAAGTCCAAATTTTAAGCAATTAATGCTTACTACTTATTAATTAAGAACATAAGAATGGCCATACTGGATCAGACCAAAAGTCCATCTAGACCAGTATTCTGTCTTCCGACAGTGGCCAGTACCAGGTGTCCCAGAAGGGGTAGACCTAAGACAAATTGCTTGATCATTGTCTCCTGCCATCCTTCTCCAGCCTTTGACAAACAGAGGCCAAGGGCACCATTCCTTACCCCTTGGCTAATATACTTTTATGGACCTAACCTCCATGAATTTATCTAGCTCTTTCATGCTCCAACTTTAGATGATGCCCCTAACAAGTAACATAGTTAGAACTCAGAACCTCTGGTTTAAAGAAAAATTTGAAGCCAGAATAGGCTTTTCCTCTGTTCAGCTCACTCTGCCCCACAATCCTGCCTTCACACTTAAGTGCTCAGTTTTATATTCTGTTCTTTGTAGGAATGGAGCTGCACACTGCTTGCAAAGTCAGGCAAGTAGGTCACTAGGAATGCATGAAATTCACTTAAGACGGTGGACAGTCTGCTTTGGACAAAAAGCTTCCAACCCGCCCCCCCCAGACCAATCTTTTAAAGTCCTTGTTTTGAATTGGACAATCTTTACAGACCTAGAAATATTCACTGTTTGACTCAGGATTTAAATGCATATTGTTTACAGGAAAAAGGGCAAATTTTGCTATTAACTTCTAAATATTAAGAAGCTGATACCACAGAAAGCCTGAAATATTAAGTTACGCCAAAAAACCAAACCAACAAACACACCTCCATAAAACTCTATAGGTAAAAGTAAATCTATTTGAAGTTTAAGCCAATTAGAACAGTTTCATAGTCTATTAACTTCTGTAAAAGTAAGTCATTCTCAGAGCATGGTTTAGTGAAATAGAGGGAAAGTCCAAAAAGCAAGTTAAGTTTTGTTATAGATAGTATTCCTGAAGTTTACACATGTAACCACAGTCTACTGCCCCTGGCTTGTACTTAAAATACTTGGATTGTATGTGGATTTTATTCCAGGATTTGTGGGTCTGATATTCTGTAGGGTTTAAACTAGGGATTTTAAATATTGGTTAATTGAATAGTTGAGTAACCTCATGAATTCTTATCGATTAGTCGACTATTCTATAGTTCCCATGGGTGTGGCTGGCAGCCAGTGCACTCTGACCCCACTCCTGAGGAGTTCCCTGCCATTGGTGCCAGGCTGGTCCGCAAGGGGGGACAGTTTAAAAACCAGCTCACATCGTATACCAGCTGCCTCGCGCTACTGCCTCTGATAAAGAGGCAGCAGTGCAGGGTGGCACCAGCTCCTGTCTGGGTAGCGACTGAGCTCTGACACCCACTGCGAGCTGGAACTGAGCTGGGCTGCCTGCCTGCCTGCCTGCCTGGCTCCTAATACACTTTAAATGCAGAGCCACAGCAGGAGTAGGTCTCAGAGTTTTCAGAAGCCAGAACAGAGCTGGGCTGCTGGCCAGCCTGCTAAAAAATGTACTGGCAAGGGGGAAGGAAGGAAATGAGTGTAGTCTATAGCAATAACCTATAAGCTTTTGCTTATCAGTTAATCAATTACACTATTACATCCCTAGTTTAAACACCTACAACTACCCCTGAAACTCTGCAGGCAGGTAACATTTCTGGGAAGAGGCTGTCTCTGTATCTAAATACCTTGCTGTTATAAAGTTCAACTTTAGCAAATTGGTTTAATTGTTTTAATAAACCAGACCATACATATCAGTGGTTTAAATGACACTGTAGGTCTTAAAAGGCCCAATCCAGAGAATATCCTCTACTATGTTAAGGAGACTGCTGTGGAAGCAGGAACAGTTTACCCCACTGTAAGCCACTTTGAACTAAACAGAAGGGGCTTTCTGACACACTGAAGAGGCTTCCAGGACATATCAGTGCACATTAGAAGGTGGTAAATTATAGAGTGAGCTATAGTGCTGCAGTCTAACTGCCCTGTCCAAATGCTACTGACACACTCTAGGACATTCCTAGTGAATGTTAACGAGTAAGATTTCAAATGGGGCATTATTGTGCACTAGGAACTTTTTAGAAGGTATCAAAGTCTACAGCAGTAGTTGAGCATAACAGTACATAGTGCTCTGGAATTTATACCCCCCCGTTGTACATTGCCACACCGTGTAGACAAGTCCTTGGTCTGCAAATAGGAGGGACAACAAATAGTGGGGATTCATACTAAGATTTCAGAGAGGTTTTATTACATATTTATTGTATGTTGGGAATTTAAGCTTCTGTATCCGAAACCAGGTGAAAGCATTGAACCTACATTATCCATGTCCCTCTGTAATAGCTCAGAGCTTTAGCAGAGTTCTTTGGTGCCTTGATGTATCCATCAGTTATCTTCAAACTAAGTTGAAAAGAAGTGGCCCCTGCTGCTGTTAAATTCAATTTGAAACCAACACCCCTCTCCCTCAATTTTATGAATCCACTGGGCCCATGTGGCTCTAAAAGGCTCTGTACTAATCTGGGTGAGTTGAACAGGAATGTTTCTTTTTCTCTTTTCATATAAACTTTATACAAAAGAAAGCATTTCCATTCAATGGAAACAATGAATGGATTGTTCTATCAAAGGAACTGTTGCAGTGTGAACACTCTAGGTACCTGAGAATATAACTAGAATGGACATAGTCTGCTTGGAAGCAGCATCCTGCATTTTCTATAGTGGGTATAGGTCTTCAGAACAAAAATATCCGATCACGAGCATCAATGTAATGCTTGGTCATCAAATTCAGACAGCAGCTATCAATAGATTTGAAAAAGTTTACTGTTGACTTGACCCAACAGCAGTGTAAAATTAGGCAAGAGTTCTAATTTCTTGATGCATTGAAGCTACTGGTCCCAAGTAGTACTCTGATCCTGAATCCAAAGCAATTTGCTTCAGTAATTTGGGCCTCATACTATAGGATGCATGGTCTAAAGTGGTGATAATATAGCACAGCAGAATCTGACAAGACGCAGCATGGAATGAAGGAAATTACTATTTATTCATTGACAGGTATACAGTATATGCCATTTTACAGCAAGTCACCACTGAGGCGGTGAAATGGAAGAGAAATACTCACTTTAGTCGATGAATGTTGGAAGGCATTGGAGAAAAACACCACAGTTAGGACTGTTAATGACTTACACATTGTTGATACAGGACTGAATTTGAAAACATGCGCTAACATTAATCATAATATAATGAAGGTGGTTAGTGCCACATTAAAATAAAAATAGTTCTATACAATATGTTCATTTGGTCATGTGCTATTTACAGATTTTACAAAACACACACACGAGCTTGTTACTTCTAAGTCAGGCTAAAACAAGGCCAGAAGAGTAACTCAAAATGTGTAACTGATCATTAGTGCCCTAGCTAAACGTGTAAGAAATCCAATTTCTAACTATGCAGTGCAAGTTATTTTTCCAGGTCACATTACAAAAGCCCTGATCTAAGAGACTGAAAAAACATCTGACACACGTAAATAAGGTATTAAAAAACGGAACTTAAGCCATCTTTAGAGTTAAAAAGACAATTTTTTGTCCATTTAAAAGTTTAAGCTAGACTGAAGTAGTGCCCCTTCCCCCATGTAAAGTGGGAAAAACTGGCAAAACAAGGTTTGTTATAATAAAATACATTAGACATTTAAATAAATAACCTTAAAAAAAAAAAACTACGTGTGTTGAAGGGATGGTAGAAGAACCCAGCAGGATCCACCTGGAATTATGGTTTCTGCACAAGCATTAATAGGCATACTCTACCTCTTACAAAGACTGGTGTAAACAAGACAGTCAGGAATTCAAGATGAGGGGGCACAGGGAGGGGCAAACAAAAAAAAATACTGACTGAGGTAGCAGTACACTCTGCCTAGTGCAGAAAAATCGGCTTATGAATAAAAAATAAACTGACATCAACTTAAGTTCAGATCATCATGCAAAAGAGACAGTTACATGCTTTTAGTTTTAGAAAACACATTCATTCCCTAAAATCTGCTGCCAATTTATTCTGATAGTGTCCGCTCGCTCAAAAAAAAAGTTTTGTTTTGTTTTGTTTTTTTTACAAGGATGAATAGACTATTCAACAGAACACTGTACATGCTTTTCATCTACAAAAAAATATTTGCATAAAATAGTGTTAGTTCTCTGTACATGTCAATGGACACTTCAGTTGTGTATAAAAGAGGAAAAATATTGCCCCCACTGGAGTCAGAAAAAGCAAAAAACATAAAATCTAGAGTATGAAACCTCCATCACCGGCAAATATGTTCATGTGAAAATTCAGCAGAAATCGACAGTTGCTTTAAACAATAAAAAATTGATTTAAGTTAAACATCTTTATGTAAAATTGTCACTATGTCAGTCAAGACCAGAACATATCACTAAAGTTAGTGTCTGTACTATAAAGCCAGATAAGCAAGGGCATAGTAATGAGTACAAATGGCCAGGAAATCCCCTCGGTGCATGCTGATAAAGAACATGGTTTGGTGGCAGGCTTCACACAATCTTTACCAGGTTCCAGGTAGTTACGGGCCGCAAACTTAAGAGTCTCATCCAGCAGAATTACAGGTAGTGAGATTTTCAACACCATCAACCACTGTGTCACATTCAGAGGTGTGATTTGGAAGATTAGCTGTGGAAAAGAAGAAGCCAAGCATTAGATCCTTTTACAGCAACTCCTCAGACTGCTCCTCCTACTCTCTTCTCCCAGGCCAGAATCCTCTCTGGCACCCGTACCCACTCCTGGATCCTACACCCCCCCAATTCTCTGCCCCAACTCACAATCCTCTCATTCACTCAAACTCTCTGAACCCACACCCTTTAGTGCACCCTAGTTCCAAGCTCCCTTCTTCATACAATCTCTATCCCAGACCATGCACTTCCTCCATAGAAAAAGCATAGCCCTTGACTACTTACCAAAATCTTGAAGTGCCACCATCCCATCAACAATTATTGTCCACTCTGTGTTATAAGGTTATTTGGCTCCTCCCTGCATGCCCAGCATTCCAGCTAGGGAGTAAGCAAGCCCCTCCTACCCCACTCCCCATCAGGAGAACTGGGCAGACTGAACAAGGTAAGCCCCCGTGCCCTGACCCTGTTATGCCCTTGCCTCAAGCAAAAGTCATAGTCTTCACTGGTGAGTACAGTATTTAAAATGTATACTGTATGTCTATAATGTGTTTTGTCTGGCAAAATTCCCTAAAAATCTATCCTATTTACATTAATTAGAACATAAGAACATAAGAACGGCCGTACCGGGTCAGACCAAAGGTCCATCTAGCCCAGTATCCTGTCTGCCGACAGTGGCCAGCACCAGGTGCCCCAGAGGGGGTGGACCGAAGACAATGATCAAGCGCTTTGTCTCCTGCCATCCCTCTCCAGCCTCTGACAAACAGAGGCCAAGGACACCATTTTATCCCTGGCTAATAGCCTTTTATGGACCTAACCTCCATGAAATTATCTAGCTTCTCTTTAAACTCTGTTATAGTCCTAGCCTTCACAGCCTCCTCTGGCAAGGAGTTCCACATGCTGACTACACGCTGTGTGAAGAAGAACTTTCTTTTATTAGTTTTAAACCTGCTACCCATTAATTTCATTTGGTGTCCTCTAGTTCTTCTATTTAGGGAACTAATAAATAACTTTTCTTTATCGCCCTCTCCACCACTCATGATTTTATACACCTCTATCATATCCCCTCAGTCTCCTCTTTTCTAAACTGAAAAGTCCCAGTCGCTTTAACCTCTCCTCATATGGGACCCGTTCCAAACCCCTAATCATTTTAGTTGCCCTTTTCTGAACCCTTTCCAAGGCCAAAATATCTTTTTGAGGTGAGAGACCACATCTGTACACAGTATTCAAGATGTGGGCGTACCATAGTTTTATACAGGGGCAGTAAGATATTCCGGGTCTTATTTTCTATCCCTTTCTTAATAATACCTAGCATCCTATTTGCCTTTTTGACCGCCGCTGCACACTGTGTGGAAGTTTTCAGAGAACTGTCCACGATAACTCCAAGATCTCTTTCCTGATTTGTCGTAGCCAAATTAGCCCCATCATACTGTACGTATAGTTGGGGTTATTTTCCCGATGTGCATTACTTTACACTTATCCACATTAAATTTCATTTGCCATTTTGTTGCCCAATCACTCAGTTTGGTGAGATCTTCTTGGAGTCCCTTACAGTCTGCTTCTGTCTTGACTATCCTAAACAGTTTGGTATCATCCATAAACTTTACCACCTCACTGCTTACCCCTTTCTCCAGATCATTTATGAATAAGTTGAACAGGATTGGTCCTAGGACTGACCCTTGGGGACACCACTAGTTACCCCTCTCCACTCTGAAAATTTACCATTTATTCCTACCCTTTGTTTCCTGTCTTTTAACCAGTTCTCAATCCAAGAAAGGACCTTCCCTCTTATCCCATGGCCATGTAATTTACACAAGAGCCTTTGGTGAGGGACCTTGTCAAAGGCTTTCTGGAAATCTAAGGATAATATATCTACTGGATCCCCCTTGTCCGCATGTTTGTTAACCCCTTCAAAGAACTCTAATAGATTAGTAAGACAGGATTTCCCTTTACAGAAACCATGTTGACTTTTGTCCAACAAATTATGTTCTTCTACATGCTTCACAATTTTATTCTTTACTATTGTTTTGACTAATTTGCCCGGTACTGAAGTTAGACTTACCGGTCTGTAATTGCCGGATCGCCTCTAGAGCCCTTTTTAAATATTGGTGTCACGTTGGCTACCTTCCAGTCATTAGGTACGGAAGCCGATTTAAGGGATAGGTTACAAACCACAGATAATAGTTCAGCAATTTCCCATTTGAGTTCTTTTAGAACCCTTGGATGAATGCCATCCGGTCCCGGAGATTTGTTAACATTAAGTTTTTCTATTTGTTCCAAAACCTCCTCTAATGACACTTCAATCCGGGACAGTTCCTCAGATTCATTACCCACAAAGGACGGTGCAGATTTGGGAATCTCCGTCCTCAGCCGTGAACTGAAGCAAAGAAATCATTTAGTTTCTCCGCAATGGCTTTATCGTCCTTGATTGCGCCTTTTATAGTTCGATCGTCTAGGGACCCACAGGTTTTTAGCAGGCTTCCTGCTTCTAATGTACTTAAAAACATTTTGTTATTTCTTTTGAGTTTTTGGCTAGCTGTTCCTCAAAATCTTTTTTGCTTTTCTTATTACATTTTTACACTTGATTTGACAGTGTTTATGTTCCTTTCTATTTATCTCACTAGGATTGGACTTCCACTTCTTAAAAGATGCCTTTTGTCCCTCACTGCTTCTTTTACATGGTGGTTAAGCCACGGTGACTCTTTTAGGTCTCTTGCTATGTTTTTAATTTGGGGTATACATTTAAGTTGGGCCTCTGTTATGGTGTATTTAAAAGTTTCCATGCAGCTTGCAGGGATTTGGCTCTAGTCACTGTGCCTTTTAATTTCTGTTTAACTAACCTCCTCATTTTGTGTAATTCCCTTTTGAAATTAAATGCCAGGGTGCTGGTCTGCTGAGGTGTTCTTCCCACCACAGGAATGTTGAATGTTATTATATTATGGTCACTATTCACAAGCGGTCCTGTAACGGTTATTTCCTGGACCTGATCCTGCGCTCCACTCAGGACTAGATCGAGAATTGCCTCTCCTTGTGGGTTCCTGCACCAGCTGCTCCAAGAAGCAGTCATTTAAGCCATTGAGAAATTTTATCTCCGCTTCTCTTCCTGAGGTGACATGTATCCAGTCAATATGGGGTAATTAAAATCCCCCATTATTATAGAGTTCTTTGTTTTGGTAGCCTCTCTAATCTCCTTCAGCATTTCAATGTCAGTATCCCTGTCCTGGTCAGGTGGTCGGTAATATATCCCTACTGCTAATTTCTTATTTTTGGAGCATGGAATTACTATCCATAGCGATTCTATTGAACATGTTGATTCATTTAATATTTTTATTTCATTTGATTCTACATTATCTTTCACATACAGTGCCACTCCGCCACCCACCCGGCCTGCTCTATCCTTTCGATATATTTTATATCCCGGTATGATTGTGTCCCAGATTTTCCTCATTCCACCAGGTTTCAGTGATGCCTATTATGTCAATCTCCTCATTTAATACTAGGTACTCTAGTTCACCCATCTTATTAGTCAGACTCCTAGCATTTGTGTAGAAGCACTTTAAAATTTGCCACTGCTTATTTGTCTGCCCTTCCCTGATGCATTGGATTCCTTTGTACGCGTTGTTTGTCTGCTCTGGCCCATGGTTTGCCCTCTCCCCTCCTCTCTTTCTGACTACAGCTTAGAGAATCTCTATCAATGGATTCTCCTCTAAGAGAAGTCTCCCTCCGATTTACATGCATCTCCACACCAATCGGCTTTCCCCCATCTCTCAGTTTAAAAACTGCTCTACGGCCTTTTTAATGTTTAGTGCCAGCAGTCTGGTTCCACCCTGGTTTAGGTGGAGCCCATCCTTCCTGTATAGTTATGAGGAAATTGGATTCGCTTAACAACATTTTGCCTAAAGTTGCACTTTTCAGGAACACAGATACAATATTAAGCAAGGAGTTACTGTACTTACACACACACACTCACAAAATAAATAGAAGTCTGTTTTCTCTTCTTTGAAACGTAAGACATTATTACAGGCCAATAGTTTTGCCACTCTTGTTAATGGGTGCAAGCTATATAAGACAAGTTTTACTTACCGGCAGTGGTTCTACATAAAGGATAAGAAAATGGAGCGACATGGACAAACAAATAGAACCCAGCAGCCAGATATTCTCCCAGGGAGGCATCCTTAGTAAGGACTGGTTTTCAGATAAACTGTAATAAAGACAATGCAAACATAAAAAGTCTCAAAAGGGGTAGCCGTATTAGTCTATACTTTAAAAACGAGTAGTCTGTGGCATCTTTAATGAAAATATATATAGGATCAAGAGTTTTTGTGGGCAAAACCCACTTCTTCAGATGAGCTGGAATGAATACATAAAACATTACAAAAGGATATTCAGTAATGCTTTGTTTACACTACAAATTTTTGATGTTGAAACCTGCCTTTTGGAGACAAAACAGTGAAAGCATACACACTGCAATGGGACTTTTGCCCGGGGAGAGGAGGTGTCGAGATGGGAGAGTGAATGCCCATTTTCCACAACAAAAAGACTTCCCACCCCTACAAGAGAGACAATAAGAGACTCTGCTGTTTGTTTTCTTGACAGAACTGGCTTCTTCCAGTATCCTACAATGCCTGCTCTGATAGCTCTGCTCAGCTTTGATCTCTGCTGCCCTGCAGGCATGCCTCACTCCCCTTTCAAAGCTGGGGAAAGGGAAGGAAGCATGTGGTAGCTGAGTGAGCTGCTCCCTTTGGGGGACAAAAAGCAAATAATTGGAATGCTGTTCTTCCAGGCACTAGGAACATAGCAGCAGGCAACTGCAGCTGCAGGGAGAGGAGGACAGGTGGCAGTGCTGCTTTGACATTCCTCAGCACAGGGCTACCAGAGCTCCTCATGATGCAGCTCCTGGCAGCTATAGGGCTGTGGGAGAAATGAGGGGGAAAAATCACAAGATGTGCAGGAATCAGCTCTACCTTCCCACAATATGGCACTGTCACATTAAGGCCCTGTGGCATACATCAGGCAGGCAGGCAAGCTGGATCAGTCCTGGCTCATGCCGGGGCCCAGCAGCTAGCCCTGCTGTGGCTCTACATTTTAAGTATTTTGGGAGCCAAAGCTAGGGTAGCTGCTGGACCAGGCGCGAGCAGGAACTGAGCCAGCCTGTGTGCTGGCTCCCAAAACACTTTACCAGCTACATGCAACTCTGCATTTAGAGTTAACCAATAAGCAAATGCTTATTGGTTAACTGTTTAATCGGATACCCTATTACATCCCTAGCGTAGGCACGATTTTTAGACAAATAGAGCAAGTGTGAACACCTGCAGAAATTTTTGCTGTGTCAACTTTTGGTTGTCAACATAAGTTTTATTGACAAAACTTGGCAGATCAGACATACCCCAAGACATTTTAGGCACCGTACCACTCTATATCCTTTGCCTTACAAGGTAAGAGTATTTAACAACAAGACAGTTAGGGGGCTGCTGACACTTTTAGTCAGTAACTCTTGTTCAGAGTCTGAAAGTCTGTTTTTATTTAATACAGCAACTAGTTTCTTTAAAAAGATGTTATGCAGTGCTACTAAACTCTTCTAATAACAGTTTATTAGACTAATGGTGTATAATAGCAATACACTAATATACTTCAAAGAGCAAATACAGTTATTCTGCTTTGAGTATTAAACCACATTTAAAATAATAAATTAGTGTACATCTTAAATCAGTTTTTAGTCCAGGTTCAGTCTATGTAAGGTTCAGTCTATGTAAGGTTATGTAAGATATCAGATGTAGAGTATTTTAAATGTAGAGCTAATGCACCATGCCTTAATTTTCAAGTTAAAAAAAAAAAAAAAAAAATGTAACTGACCTCCAATTTATATTTCTTCAAATACCCTTGGCATATTGTGCTATTTAGATTTCCATTTATAATTTAGTATTAATTAGCTGAGGCATGCTCCCCTTAGGGCAGGAAAAACTATTTTCCATATATTTAACAGTCTTATTTTAGGTCTCCTTGATATCACTTTATAGCAGAAGTATGAGGGATAATCTGATTGATGAGGCTTACACAGTGGAAAATATCCTAGCAGTCTAATAACAAAGTCCCAAGAGTAAACTGAAGGATTTAAAGTGACATCTCCTTGTTTATAGCATGAGATCTTAAATGTTATCTAGGAAAAACAACCCTTTGGCCTTCCATATAAAAACTGAATTCACCGCTGCCTCATTATTATCTATTACTTGAACTGAAAATGCATTCAGAAAGGACATATGCTATGTCAAACTTCATTCTTTCAGCTTTCTACTTCAGACACACTGACCTGTTGAGAGCATTACACATCTCTATGGTGACCAGAACAGAAAGTGCCATTGTCATTGGATATGGTGACTCAAAGACTACACAGTCTACATCTGTGAAGTCTGGGTTGTCCTCATTGCACTGCAGGAAGTGACTCTACAACAGAATAAAGCATGCACCTCATTAATTTTTTTGTAAATAAGTAATCATTTAAATAAAGTAAATCCTAGTCCAGCATTATGATTATAAAAGCTTGTGTCTAGAGAGGCCAACATCAGGAAGAGTTACTTTTGACTACTTAATCTCAGATTCCAACAATTCACAATTTGATATGTATAGAAAAATGGTCCTTCAAAAACAGTTTAAACAAAGTCTTTGGTATTCGATTAATTCTGAATAAGCAGGATTATATAATGCAAGTAAAAATGGTCCTTCTGCAGCTGTTCTTTGAAATGAAAATGTAGACCATAAAGTAAGTACCAACATATTATATTACACTTGGTAGGAGTTTATATATTTTTACAGGCTTTCTAAAGTAAATTCAATGGAATAATACCAGCTGGTAATAGGTAACTCTTGGGCCACCATCAGCAGCAATGAACCACCAAGCAGCAGCACCCACTGTCGCAGCTCCAACATAGCCTTAAAGAAAAAAAGATACAATTTGATTTGTCTACATCACGAATAGTATATATGACACAGTCTTGTTAAACTTCCTTTACCACCAGTTGGGCACACACATATAATGTAACCTGTGCCCATTTCCTGTAGAGATGATCTGCTTTTAAATTGCCAAGTCACCATAATTGGTATCTGTCCAACTGTACAGATCTCTTGTGTGTTTATTATAATTTGGGGCATACACAGAATTAAACCATGGTTATATGGCTCTGGAAAGGGATCAGTAAACACAAATCTGTCTAGCAGACAATAAATCCTAACTTCTCACTTTCTAATAAAAAGTTTGAGTAATCTAACTCTGTTCTGCAGAGACAAAGTGCAAATGTGAATGTGCTGCAGAACAGTTTGGTTAGAGATTTTGATGGACTGAGTCAAAACCTTTATCATTTGCTGATTAAAAGAAGGTTCTACTTAGCAGGTGGATAGCCACCTGCTCCAGACAGATTTGGATTCATCAACAGGTATCTTGAATTTCTCAAACTTTATATAATAAAAGGTTTAAGTTAGAAACAGCAATAACCACTGAAATAACAGTGGTAAGGAGCACAAACATGCATTGCTGGTAAGACTTAGGCCTGATACTGATAATACTTAGGCCATGTCTTCACTGCTTGAAAGAGTGATACTGATGCAATCGATCTTCCAGACTTAGATTTAGTGGGTTTATGTAAGACCCACTAAACTGAATTCAGAGGGTGCCCTTGTCAGTGCTGGCACTCCTACTCCTGCTGAGGAGTAAGGGAAGTTAATGGGAACATTTTCTTCCACCAACCTCCCGCTGTGGAGATTGCGTGGAAACCCAAATTAAGGTGTGTCAACTCCAGCTACATGTATCTTAATTTGACCTTCCCCCGTAGTGTAGACCTGGGGTTAACAAGAGCACTATGATTACAGGAGGTGTACTGAAAATATTGGTACAGCTATTAGATAAACTGATGCAATGATGAAAAGTGACTGTCTTGAACCAAGATTAAAAGGAGTGTGCCAGTTCAGCAGAACACTGCTAGCCTTCAAGGCCCTTAAACATAACTGAAGACCATAAGTGACTTCTAAATCAAGTTTCTTTAAGTCATTCTACATGAATAAATAGTTACAAATAAAAAGGGAGTGATACTCACATCCAATAGTGAGGTAACGGAAGAAGAGCCACCCACTGATCAGAGGCTCTTTAGGATTACGGGGTGGCTTATCCATGATGTCTAAATCAGGAGGATTGAAGCCCAGAGCAGTGGCAGGGAGACCGTCTGTTACAAGATTTACCCATAACAGCTGGACAGGTATTAATGCTTCAGGAAAACCCAGAGCAGCAGTCAAGAAGATACTACAAAAAGAACAAGTACAAAATTGCCCGTGGCCATGTTAAATCAAACATATTATAAATAAACTAATAATAGATTAGTAGTTAAATAATTGTGCTTTAATAACTGGCAAGGGAAATTTATGCTGAGTCTCATTGCAACATCTATTTAATATTGGGAGCTAAATGTACATGCCAATTCATAGCCAGCAATTACAACAACAACAACATTTAAAGTTCTGAAGTAGGTACAGAAACGAGATGTAGGAGATCTGGGCTTTATTCCTCTGCCATCAACTCACTCTGTAGTCTTGGGAAAAGAGTCACTCCTTTGTAAGACTTCCCCCGTGCAAGACTTCCCATGTGTCTTTTATAGGAGTCTTGCCAGAATGAAGCATTAAGGACCTATATTAGTGAACACTATAGTCTCAAAATTAGAATTTGGGAAAAAAATCATTGTTTCTTTGAAACAGAGAACTCTAAGGGACCTTGAGAAGTCATCTAGTCCAGTCCCCTGCAGTCATGGCATGACTTTAGACCTACATCTCTTAATGTCTAATGATGGCGGTTCCATAATCTCCCTAGGCAATTCATCCCAGTGCTTAACCACCTTGACAAAATTTTTTCCAATGTCTAACCTAAGCCTCCCTATCCGAAAACTTTTTAAGTGTACTTTCTATACCATTATCTAAATCACTGATGAAGACGCTGAACAGAATCAGAACTGCTCGGCGTGCAACCCCACTTGTAAACCCCTTCCAGCATGAATGTAAATTGAAAATTATTCTCTGGGAACAGTTTTCCAACCAGCTTTGCACACATCTTATAGTGGCTTCATCTAGATTGCATTTCCCTAGTTTGGTTATGAGGTCATGCGAGACAGTATCAAAAGCTTTAGTAAAGTAAAGATATACCATGTCTACCGCTTCCCCCATCCACAAGGGGGGATATTCCCATGTCAAACAAAGCTATCAGGTTGATTTGACATGATTTGTTCTTGACAAATGCATGCTTTACTTATCACCTTATCTTCTAGATGTCTGCAAATTGTTTAATTATTTGTTCCACTATATTTCTGGGTACAGAAGTTAAGCTGCCTGGTCTGTAGTTCCTGGATTGTCCTTATTTCCCTTTTTATAGATCCTGGGAAGAAGCTGCTGGCCACCTCCCACCCTTTCCCCAACCCCTGCTCTAAATCCAGCACCCACCTCCTGCGCTGATACCTGCACCCACCCTGCACGCTGAGCTCCTACTCACACCCAACCCTGACTCCTGGGAAAAAAAAAAACAACCCACACACATCCTGCACTGCAGGACCTGAGCAACACCAGGTAAGGCTTCTAGTTCGTTTATGGTCATCTTTTGTAATTTGGCCCCATTTCTACTTTTGTAGGACTCTTATTTTTAAATCTTTCAAGAGCTCCTGGTTAAGCGAGGGGGATTTCTTGTTATACTTCCTATTTTCCTACAGTGGAATTGTTTGCTCTTGTACCCTTAATAATGTGTGTCTGAAAAACTGCCAACTGTCTTCAATTGTTTTCCCTTAGACTTACTTCCCATAGGATCTTACCTACTAACTCCCCCAGATTGCTAAAGTCTGCCTTCTTGAAATCCATTGTCTTTATTTTGCTACTGTCTTTCCTACCATTCCTTAGAAGCACGAACTATCATTTTATGATCACTTTCACCCAAGATGTCTTTCACTCTCAAATTCTCAACCAGTCACTATTTGTCAAAATCCATCTGTAACAGCCTTCCGCCCCATAGCTTTCTCCACCTTCTGAAATGCCCTGCTGTGTTATTTTTCCAACAGTTATCTAGGTAGGTGAAGTACGGATAAAACACCAAGTCCTGTGCTTTGGATGATTTTGCTAGCTGTTTAAAGAAAGCCTCATCCAATTCTTCCAGGGTAGGTGTCTGTCTCTTACTTCCATCTCAAACGCAGTCCAAATACATGTATTTAACATCTGACCAGAAATTTCTCTGAAAAGTTTCGCAAAACTTATTGAACATATAATTAATCCCCTAAAGTGCTGATCTCTTTTAAAAATAATTACTTTTAACAAACTTCTAATATTACCAGATTTTTGGAGAACAGAAGTTAAAATGATCAACTTCTATTACACATGCAAAATGAAAATCTTACCAAACTAACCCAAATCTTACCACTTCTGAAACTTACCAAACAACTTCTCCAACATTTGAAGAGATGAGATAACGGATGAACTGTTTCATGTTGTTGTAGATTGCACGCCCTTCTTCTACAGCAGCTACGATGGTTGAGAAGTTGTCATCAGCTAACACCATTTCAGAAGCCGTTTTAGCTACTGCAGTGCCTGACCCCATAGCAATCCCAATTTCTGCTTTTTTCAGTGCAGGGGCATCATTTACACCATCGCCAGTCTAAAATACAAAGTTTATCAGAAAACCTGAGTACTTGTATATAGAGATTAGAGAGGATTTTACATAGAGGCAAAAATCGAAAGAGGGTAAGTAAAGAGGTGCAGAATTGAGATGGAGCTTTAAGGTTAAGGACAGGAAGTTTAAACTTGAACTGAAAGACACAGAAAATGATTTGAGTAGCAACTGTCTGTATCCAATGCTGTTTTGTGATTACGCCTATAATCAGTATGTAAACATTACAACACACACACAGTAACTTTAAAAACGAGCGGTCCTATGGCACCTTAGAGACTAACAAATATATTAGCTTTTGTGGGCGGGCGAAACACACTTTATCAAATGAGTGAGTGAAAATTACGGAACCTGGGATATATGTATAACAGATAACTTCTTTTCCTGTTAATTGTAGGACCAGTGTTAATGAAGCTAATTAAGTCAGGCTAGATGTGTCTCATTCTAAGGATGTTAAGTATCAGGTAATTGACTAATCGAATAGTTGATGTATTTAGGGCTGTTGCTATACTTCAAAGACAAACGTGCCAGCCTGGGGTGGGCTGAGGAGTCTCCAGCTGATTCTGGGCTCCCCGCAGCACTGCCACTTTGAAATGCTGCAAGAAGCCTGACACTGGGCTGGCTCCCTGCACAACTGCCACACAGAGCCCGGGATCAGCGGGGGAGTTCCCAGCTGATCCTGGGCTCCATGTGGCGCTGCCATTTTGAAATGCTGCAAGGAGCCGGACGCCAGCTCCCTGTGGCATTCAAAGTGGCAGCGCCACACAGAGCAGCTGACCCCAGGCTCCGAGATAGAGGCAGCAAGGGGAGGGAGGGGAGAAGAGGGAGAAATGACTAGTTGACTATCCGATAAGCATTTGCTTATTGGATAGCTGACTAGTCCTTAACATCCTTATCTCATTCATAGCATTTGATGTAGAAATGTGAGTAAGGAGGAGAAATTGCCTTTGGTCCTACAAGTAATAACTACTTTTGCTGTTATTATGCCCTAGATTTCGTAATTTTCATTCCAACTCATCTGGAGAAGGGTTTTATACCCACAAAAGCTGATAACTCAATATATTTGTTAGTCTCTAAGGTGCCATAGGACTACTCCTTTTTAAAGTTACAGACTAACACAGCTACCCCTCAGACTTTTTACAATGTAATGAGTTAAGCCTTTGATTGCTGAATTGCAAGGAAACTGGATTCAAAAGAAACCTTTCCAGTTACTCTACCCAAACATCCACAGTCAAGGGGACCATTATATGATAATTCTAGTTTGTCTAACAAAATTGTTTCAGAAGTCAGCTATTTTTATTTTTCAGGTCATATACTTAAAACAAAAGACAGTTTGCTGATTTTCTACCTTTTACTCTGAAAAGGCTGAAAATAAGAAAATTCTGCCTTAGGGAGATGGCAGTGCCTTTGACTTATAGCCTCATGTGACCAGAGATGTGCTCAGATGCTTTGGGGAAAAGGAAGGAAAAAGCCCAAATAACATCTTGTCAAGGTTTTGCTGTGATCCAGCAAGGTATTTCTGAGGCTGAACTGTATCCAATTCATCCATTATTTAAGTGATTTTCTGAGTAATGCACTGCAGTACATACTCCTGAAAAATGGAAAGAGTGATTGATGAAAGCTATTATTAATTGGGTATAAAATGATTCTAATTATTTACCTATTGTCTTAAGAAAAAAAATACAAGGGAAGATCCCTCCAAGGTTTATTAAAAAAAAAAAGGTATCAGATTCCGCCATTAGGTTGACAGGATATAAAATTTGTTTTAATTTGTAAAATCTCTTGGCCATACAGGCTTGAAATTACTTACCATAGCTGTGATCTCATCGAAAGACTGGAGAAACTCAACAATCTTAGACTTATGGGAAGGCTCTACACGGGCAAAGCAACGAGCATGTAGGCAAGCATCTCTCTGGACAGCTGGGGAAAGTTCATCAAACTCACGTCCAGTAAAGGCTCTTGAAGAAACATCCTCATCTTCTCCAAAGATACCAATACGACGACAGATGGCTACTGCTGTACCCTTATTGTCACCGGTAATCATAATAACACGAATACCAGCTTTCTTACACAATTTTATAGATGAGGCTACTTCAGTTCTTGGCGGCGGATCAAGCATACCCACACAGCCAACAAAGGTCAAATTGGTCTGAAACAAGAGGACATTGAGCTTTAGCACAAAATATTAAGAGATGCTTTTACTTCTTTGGTAGCACAGTACACAAATCATTTTTCCTCACAAGCCAAAGCAGCTCCAAACATTAGTTTATAAGAAAAAAAAAATGCATTTTTATTTCACAGTACCAAATAATTTTATACAAAATTTAGGCCTCTATAAACTTGCATGCCAGGCCTCGCCAATCCTCCCCTTCCTCCATAGTAGTTTGTTCAAATCTAATATGACAAGGTTCAGCATGTATGCTAGGCATATCAAGTCAGATTTTTTCCCCACTTAACAGACTCTTCCAGACTCATCTCTGTATTTCAATATTTTCTGTCTTCATGGTACTTGACTCATATGTTCACTTCTTACACAATAGTCTGAATCTAGACCACTTGGAAAAGCAGACTACACATACACTGACAAAGGAGAAAAACTGAAATGGAACTGGGAACACTCTGTCTTTCTAATTCTGACTTTGTGCTAGTGCAGTATGTTGTATTTCAGAACGTGAGGATGCTGCATAATACTGTGAAAAGTCTCAATGAGTTAAGCATGTGGAACAATTTGAAGTGTGGTTCTCCCCTGAGAAGTGACTATATAAATGACTTCTGGGTTTCCAAATGTATTATGTCTCTCTGGTTCCAGCTCAAAAGTGCTCAGTTCACAAGCTATAAGGTGATCTAATTACCAGCCTTGCAGATTCTACCTGCACTCCAAGTTAATTTCTCTCTCTCATACATACTGGTAGCAAGAGATTCTCCAGACCAACTGATCTTCAACTTCCATTGTCTTAAAAAATGAAGTCCTAGTTATTCATGTAATTGTACTGAAATAAAATGGAGTTGTTCAGACAGTTGAGCGCAGAATTTTTACTAACGAAAATACAAGAGAAGAAGGGTCCGAATCCAGTTTGATCCTCAAGATTCCAAGGTGAGTTTGCAGGACAAGGCATTAGGAAAATAAATTTGAGAAAATAAGATCTTAAAGTAGTCCCTAAACTGTGGTGCTTGCCGTGTGTGTGTGTGTGTGTGGGAGAGAGAGACCTCAAAAGAACATTTGGAGGTGTGTGGCAGGGAGATGAAAAGGGAGTGCCACTCAGCTCTGCTCTGCCTGCAGCCCCTGCTCTCCGCTCCCAGGGAGGCACGGAGAGATTACATTGTGTGTGTAATGAGAGTTAAAAAGCACAATACACATAATATTTCCTTAGTACTGTTTTTATAAAAAATACTTTTTCCAGAACCAAAATTTCAAGAGTCTCATCAACCCAGTGTCTGAGAGAACTATAGGCATTTAGAGAAATTATTAGGGGATTGGAAGAATGGGTGCCATATAAAGAGAGATTAAAAAGACTTGGACTTTTCAGCTTAGAAAAGGACACTAAGGGGGGGGATATGAGAGAGGTCTATAAAAATCATGACAGGTATAGAGAAAGTGAATAAGGAAAAACTGTTTACTTGTTCCATAACATAAGAATTAGGGGTCACCAGATGAAATTAGTAGGTAGCAGGTTTAAAACAAACAAAAGTAAGTTTTTCTTCATGCAGCGCACAGTCAACCTGTGGAACTCTTTGCCAGAGGAGTCTGAAGACCAGGACTAACAGGATTCTCAAGAAAGAACTAGATAAATTCATGGAGGTTAGGTGCATCAATACATATTAGACAAAATAGGTAGGAATGGTGTCCCTAGCTTCTGTTTGTCAGGGGCTGGAAATAGATGACAGGACAGGGATCAGCTCATGATTACATATTTCTGTTCACACCCTCTGGGGCATCTGGCATTGAACACTGTCAGAAGACAGGATACTGGGCTAGATAGACCTTTGGTTTGACCCAGTATGGCTGTTCTTATGAAATATATGTATAATGCATACAACATCAGCATTATTTGCAAAGGACCAGCCCAGCCTGAATTGAACCTTATTAAAAACTTATAATCAAGTGTCTATGTGTTCATTAGCCACTAGAAGCACCAAGAACAAATAGAAAGGATGTAAACTTTTAGTCCGAGCTCTGCTCAGGGAGTTATGTGGGGGGAAAACCATGAAAGAAATCAAGTTTGGTCTCCTGTATAGCATGTACAGTTTGTTGTTGCTAAGCCATTAAGCCAGACCACATCTATTAATTCAGTAAAAGCTTCTAAAGTGTTATATTTGTGTTTTAAAAGACTAACTTGTTGCAAGCATTGCTCTTTACTATTTTGTCTTCTGAAAAAAGTTTAACTTAAGCTTAATAAATTTAGCACTTGTACAGAAGAGCTATTGAAATGAAAGAGGGACAAGCCTTGTACTAAACTAACCTCATAATTAATAAAGTTTGCAGATTCCTCAAGGTTCATTTCTTCTCTTCTTGGTGGACTGTCATGTGTTGCTAGAGCCAAGCAACGCAATGTGTCTCTACCAGTACCCCACTCTCGAATGACCGTCATGATCTTCTGCTTAATTCCTGTTGTTAATGGTACTTTAGTGCTTCCAACACGAACATGTGTACACCTGTCAAGTACACCTTCAGGAGCACCCTACAGGAGCAAAACAAGAAATGAGCAAAGTTGCTCTCCATCACAGAACCATTTAACACCAGATAAGAAAGTACTCCATCTCCAAAACTGATAATACTAGACATATGCAATTAGTCTAGGCACAACTTCAAGAATCATGTTGCTTTGTAGCCATTTCAAAACTACACTTCTCATATGCTGAACTTGCCTTAACAAACATCTTGCTCATGGAGGTCCGGCTTGGTTTATTTGGAGTACAGTAGACAGACATGGACTTTCTGTCCCGTGAGAATTCCAGAGTGAACTCTTTCTTCATGAGTTGTTTTATGACCTATGATGGAGACATTAATAGTAACATTGCATTCAGACTGCAACAAACATACATATAATAATATTTACAGTATTGTGGAAGTACTGACCGAATTGCAAGCATTTGCACGTTCAATTCTGGAGAGCCCTTTTAATTCTGTGTCAAATACATTCATCTTTTCAACCAGGCAGGTGAGTGCAGTCTCCGTAGCTTCTCCAACCTTTTCATACACTCCCTTAGCCTTCAAGTCATTTAAAAAAAAATGGAGTTATTATTACTGCTATAAAAAACTTGGACTTTGATAGGACAATGACATTTCAAGTGATACAATGAATGGAAACAATACTTAGATTCTGTTAGCGTTCATAATGAAAAAAACATACAAAGAAATGAATCTCTCAAAAATATCAGATTTCACCAATTTTTTACTCATTTTTAAAGGAAAACAATTTTTCCCACTTTCCTAATTTATATCTGCAATCTACCATTTCAAGACAGATTCAGGACTAGAAGGAAAGCTTTGCAGCAGCAGTGCTTTCTACGTTGTTAAGGAGGAGATAGGTCTGAGTTCCAAAATAGTCTCACTCTTTGGACTCAAGTTGCTCAACAATGTCCTTTCCAGCCACATAAGGAGTGGCGTTAATTGGTTCGTAAGAGACTACCTGGTTTCTCTTAACCAGAAGAACAGTGGTTATAACACTGTGCTTTATAAGTGTTTGTGTGGGAAATAGGGATGTTAAAATGCAGGTAATTATGTAAATGTGTAACTGCTAAAAAAGTAAGTGGTTACATGCACCTCTAGCCAGCTCCCTGGGAGCTGGTACATACTGCTCCCACAGAGAGCCAGCTGCCCCCTTGTGAGTTAATGATCTGCTGTCCCCATGCTGCTGCTTGGTTGGCAGCCTGCTCTCCCGGAGCAGGATGAGAGCCTGAGTGTAACCATGAATATTAACCAAGAAACCGAGGCTTATCTGTTAACGTTTACACATTTACACGCTCACATCCCTAGTGGGAAATAGAAGATAAAGTCCCACACTCTAAAAGCTTGCTCAAAAAATGTGAACCAACTCCCAAATTTAGGAGAAGATACAAAGTAAAATTATACAAGAACGAATATTTAACTTAATTTTAGTTTCCTCTTGTATTATAAAACAAAGATGACTTACTTCATTGTAATCCAAGGAAGAATCATTACAAAGTGCACAGATCGTTGCTAGTTCTACAAGGCCATCATACTGATGACATTTAACAAGTTTGTCATCTTTATGCCTGTCCAAAAATAAAAAAATAAAAACTTGAGTGAAAGGTTACTGAGCCAATTAACTATGTACTTAACATTTCACCCAGTTACTCCTTTGTTAATCCCTCTATATAACGAATGTGATAAACAATGAAAATTCAGTGCTTAGTGAAGATTCTAAAGCATGGTTCTTTCTGAGCTATAAGACATGAGGTTACATAATTTGTACCAAAGTAACATTCTATTCTGAAAAATAGAAAGCAAAGTTAAAAATGAGAGCATTGTACTTTTAAACTGGATTTTAAATAAGGAGTACGAGTACAAATTTCTTGATTTTACTTTTTGCTCCAACAAAATGACTCATGTTTTAGTGATATATTTCAATATGAGAGTCCTTATGGGAACTATAGCGATAGATTTTTTTTATTATTGTTTCTTCCCCATGTCACTCTGTTTAAGATACAATCTACATTTACAGAGCTAAATAAGATAGAGCCATTCTTTGCTTCTAAGAGTGCATAACTTAAGATAGCCAAAGCTGAAAACAACAACAGTTGTGCATCAAAAGTTCAGATAAAAGGTGTGGGAGTATTGATGAAAACAAGTATTGGTAGGATTCCTAGAAGTACTGTTCTAAGGAACAACTCTGAAGGAGAAGACAGGGTGCTCCTGAGAAACAGAAAAGGGAGGTGATCTGAAGGGGCTAAAAAAGTGAAAGTAAAAAAGGTGAGTTTGAGAAGGAAATAAGCAAATATAGGAAAAGAGAACGATTATCAACATGTTTTACAATGGCTTTTAGAGGATCTAAACACTTCATTTATATTACTGGATTTACCTTTACAAACATTATCTCCATTTAACAGATAAGAAAATAGAGGAACCAGTTTAAGCGATTTATAGGAGGTAGAATAGCAGTATATAACAGTGCTGGGAACAGAACACACATTGGGCTTGTACTCAGTCCTGTCAGTTCTTTAAATCACAAGTCTATGCTCTTTCTAGTTTCCACTAGAGACATTTCTTCTTCTCCAGGAGTGACCCACTCAAGATTATGGACATTAGCGCTCAAACAGTTTCAGAGTAGTAGATGACAATAAGATTTTCAAAATGTAATCTTAACTTCATACATTAGAGCGACAATCTCTCTTCATAATCAGATAATTATGACTGAGTGGTATTACTTAGAGACATCAGCATACCTCAAGGTTAGCATGAAACATTGAGGCATTATGAGAAATGCTGCTGGTACTCTCTTTCTGGTAAGCCAGTGAATACTGACTACCTTCTAAACCAGGCATGGAAAAATAATTTTTAATGAGCGGCCACTCCAAGAATTTGGAAAGTGGTCAAGGGACACACAATTTCATGATATTAATGGATATGGTGTGGAATCTGGGATGTGGAGAAGGGAGCTCAGGGTAAGGGACTATGGTGCAGGATATGGATGTAAGGGAGTAGTTGACTAGTCAACTACCCAATAAGCCTATGATTACTGGGTAGTCGAGTAAACTACTCTAATTCCCTCCCTCGCTGCCTCTGTATCAGAGGCAGAAGGGGGGGGAGGGGGAGAGCAGAAGCCGGTGCTGGGGGGAGCTGGCTAAAAATCCTGTTCCCACTCCAAGCACCATCTCTGTGGAGCTGCCCATTCCCCCATTCGCTGTTATCTCTATCAGAGGTAGCAGGGGGGAGGGGCAGGGGAGAGGAGAGGCCCAGACATTCTGCTGCACTGCAGCCTGTCTGTGAAGGGTCCCAGCAGGGAGTTGGGACCCCCGCAGACAGGGGGCTGCTGCCGCCAGCTGGGCAGGCAGCCCAGTTCAGTCCCAGCTTGCACCAGATACAGGACCAAACCCTGCTGCAGCTCTGCAATTTAAAAGGCAGTAGGAGCTGGGTTTGGTCCCACATCTGGATTGAGCTGGGCTGCCTAGCAACTAATCAAGTAGTGGATAAGATCCTATTCACTATTCAGTTAATTACCCACTTAACATCCCAAGTGCAGGATTCTCAAGGGAGTATGGGTGCAGAAGAGGATTCTGATCTATAGGATGGGTACGAGGTTTTGAAGGGGGTTGTGACCTAGGACTAGGGATATGAACAACTAGTCGACTCTCCGATAAGCAAATGCTTATCGGACAGTCGACAGGCTAGTTGACTAGTCGCTTCTCCCCATCTTGCTTTCTCTATCAGAAAGGGGCAGGGGGGAAGAGAAGGGAGTACTTCAAAGTGGCAGCACTGCATGGAGCCTGGGGCCAGCCCCTGGGATCCATGTGACGCTAGGCTCCCCATGGTGTTCCAAAGCGGCAGCACCGCATGGAACCCGGGGTCAGCAGGATTCTGCTTTACCTTGGATTGAAAATATTTTTAAAGTCAGTTATTAATCCAAGTTGTTATAAACCACATCTCCCATACAAATTAACAAAAAATCCAGTGGACTGAATGAAGAAATCCATTCCAAAGATGAAGATCAATTTGCTTTAAGGGTCTGAAGATTCAACTATGTAAATTTTTATGGCATGGTGACATACTGTAGAACTATGAAATGCACAAGCAGATAAGCCTACCTGATCTTTCTCAAAGATTCTATATAAACAAAATATTGTGGCAAGGTCCTCATCAAAGCTCCTTGCCCAGGGGCCCCTTCTTCATCCCCAAATGAAGAGACTCTTTCTGGTGCAATCACCCATGCCTTTTATTGTCCATGCCAATTCCCACCACTTTCTATTTACAGAGCTTTGTTCACAGCAAACTCAGCCAGCCTCTCCTTCTGCCTGGGGAGCACACTCAACCACACCCTTGCTCCTCCCCCTCCACTTCCCCTCTGGCTGCCTTATCTAGCCTTCTGGCTAATGAGGCTCAGAGCTGCTTCCCATTAGCCCCTCAAGCATGGGTTTGGTCAGCTGGCTTCCATTACCCTTTTCAACCAGGCTGTAATGGCAGAGTTTTAGCTTAACCAGCAATCTGTCACAATATAGAATGACAACTATATTTTAATTTAATTGTAAGACCTGACATTAGTCATCAATTTATGCTAACACTTCATACTGATCGACTGATACAGGGTAAATAAGAATAGAAATGCACATGAAGATATTTCTTATATAAAAAGAAAGATGCCACAGTCTTTTGGATGGCTCAAAAGAATAACCTGTTTCTTGACATGGAAATTCAAGGTCCAATCTGCAATTAACTTTTAAATAAATAAAAAAACCCACATTTACAAAATTAAGAACTCAAATATTAGCAAACTATTCACTGTTGTGAGTGTTCTCACTACTGACATTGCTAATCATCTACTGACTTTTTTGGAGCAATGTATGCCAAACCTTAAACACTCTAAAGAGATGTTTAGCGTGTTAATGAAGTGTGTATTTCCTCTGTTGCATAATGAAATATTATATTCTCCATAAATATATCCAAAAAAGCATACCCTTTCCCCTCCAAGGAGGAGATTCTTATCAGAGCTCTTTTGCTCACATTTTCTCTGATGAAAGATACTTTCTTTCTGGGGGTATGACCCAAAGATTCTCAGAATTCTAAATATATAAAAAAAAAATTCTATCCCACTTGTGTAATCTTATGATTATTAACGTCTCCAGTGGAGACAAGCTATCAACCTTTTCAAAAGTCAGTTGTTTAGAGCAGTGTTTAAACATTTTTTATACCAGGGATCGGCTTGTTTCCTTCCTAAATTGTCAGAGATCTCAGGGACAAGAACCAGTCCATGGATCAGTTGTTGAAAAATATGATTTGTCATTTACAACTCAAGATAAAACAAAGCTCTTGTAGATACAAAGTAAGGGACCAAGCCTGAAACACAGATCTACAGAGCTCAAAGGATAGGTCTTCAGCATCTATTCAAATTTGGCTTAAAAAAAGGTGAATTCCAGAACAGAGTGCAACCCAAACACTTGCAAACTTGGATTAAAAAAAAAAAAAAAAAAATTCAAAAGAAGTCAGTGAATTCCTCAACTGTCTTTATATGGGCTAATACTGTTTGAAATGTTACAAGAATTTAAGATATAGTCACCAGTTTAAAGCTAGAACTTCCATAAAGGAATGGGACCATAGGTCTCGTAACATCACTGTAAGGTAATTAAACTAAAACCGTTCAAAAAACCGAAATCTAAAAAGCCTTTTTACAGCCCTAATTCATCATTTTTGGAAGATTAGTTATCAAATGAACAATATCAAAAATGCACTTTTTAAAGGTGCTTCATTAGGTTTAGGCTTTGCAGAATTTAACTTCTTTTCAGGAAATTACATTCTAGGCTAAAACAGATTGCCTGCAAACCTAAATTTATATACACAATAGCTGAGAAATTTTGGTACAGTAACAAATGTTACTAGATACTTGAATACACTGAGTAGCCTATCAGTCTGTACATGTACAACCAGTGGATAAACTGGCAGACATTTAACATGAAGTGAATACTTACACTTCTCCCATTGGGGCATATGTTGACCCTGTTACAGTAAATTCATTCAGAGAACAGCTATCTCCTTCTACTCTATCCAGGATAAATATCTGTAAGAAAAAAAATGTTTTAATATAACCAAACACTAAAGCTTAATGGATTAAAATCAGTTTGAATTTGTAACATATACACACACAAGACAAAATTTAAGAAGGAACAATCAGTTAACAGAAAAACTAAGAGATAGGCAGAAAGGATAGATATCTATTCTAAAATTCATCCTAAACCACAATTTTTATTTGCTCTAAATATTTAACCATGTGTGCATGTAACACTACTTTGTTATGTTAAGTCAGAGTTGTTAGTCTTTCAGCTGTTAGAAATAGTGGAGCAAGTTGATCAAAAAGGTCTAAAAATGACTAGCAAAACTGAACTGTCTGACCTAGTCATGTGCAGAGGTAAAATTTCTAATTTTAACAGAAGATCTTTCTGGAGGTATGTTCCTAGGTTTTACATTAAACCAGAAAAATATTCTGTGAGCATTAAAAGCATAGTAGTCCCTAGGCAAAACCAAAACCAAACCTACCAGTCTGAAGACCAGGGTGGATTTATCTGTACAGACCATATCAAGACAGACAAAAAAAAAATCAAAGTACTTCAGAGCAGTAAGATTTGCTTCTAGGTATCAGAGACCAAGAGAATTTAGGTAATGTCTGACTCAAAGGAAGTGACCCTTTCCTCCAGCCTTTGAGTAAGACCATTCCCATCTTCATTTTTTCACTAAAGGAAGTGGTTTCCAGGGCATTTAGGTAACTCAAGGACCCCAAGTAATTACATTCCAGTGTATGTTTCAAAGAGGAGAAAACTATTAGAGGGAAGCAGATACCACCGGCTCAGTTTTCTGCCCCTTTTAATTCTCTTTTGTTTCTGTTACCACTGCAGAGGAGCCACAGATATAATCAAAATCAGTCAAGGGGTCAATAATGGAATGCCTAGAGTTTGATATTCCAAAATGACACGATTTTTGATAAACTACCCAGCTGACAGGACTCCTCATGATAGAGAAACAAGTAATATGGCATTGTGGAAAAATGTGCCTAATTGGTAATACAGGTTGAACCTCGCTGGTTGGACACCCTCGGGACTTGATCAATCCTGAACCAGGGAAAGTCAATGCTGGCCTGGAGCTCCACTCTTGTCCAGCCCCTAAGTCTTGGCCCCTGCCCACTGGTTTGTCCCTGTGTGTGCTCCCACAGAATCACCATCAATACTGGATCAGGGATGTTGCTAGATTATGGTGATTCAACCTGCATAATATATTGCATACTTGTCAGCATTATATGAACCAGACAACTTTCCCACTAAGTTTTTCTGCTGCATATGATAGAAACATGACACTGACTGCTTTACTGTTTTTACTCTAAATAAGTTAGTCATGTTTCAGTTATGCCTTGCTTTCACTTTATCTACTCTACTGCATTTTAGTTAAGCCTCTAATCTCATTTGTAGAAAAAAATTGAAGTCTTAATAAGATAGTCAAATAAATGTTCTTCAAGATGGCTGAAAATTATACAAAATGCTTAAAATTCAGAAGGCAAGGAAGGTAGGTGAATTGAAAAATCACTTCAGAGAATATAAATACTTCCATTGCATTCTAGTCAAAGATGCACATCAAGGGTAAACAAATTTGAAATGGCATCAGTATGGAAAAACAGTCCTAAATTGTTGTCATATAAACCTTTACATTCCTACAAACACGTATGGGCTACAAATTCAGAAACAGCATGCTATAAATTTCACATGGAATTACCATGGGAAAGGCTTCTTGAAAAAGCTAAGCACAGTGTCTCCTTAAGTGAAGCCAGATGTAGCTGTACTGCTTGTTTGCCATACTTGTAGACAAGTTTCAGTTGGAAAATTTAATGATTTTTACTCTTCTGAAAACATGAACGAATCATCGTGCATAGGATCCAAACCACTTTGCTTTCTAAATATAAAAAAGGACTAATATTGCATCAAAAATCTTTATAGAAAGGTATCCTGCTTTTTGGCATCTAAGTGATAAAATGATCCCTCTGAAGGCTAGGGCAGTTATGCAATTCTACTGCAAGTAACCACCTCCAGAATACTAATGAGCAGCTGTTTTGTCTTTTAGGTATAACACTACAATACTTAACTGTGTAGAACACAATCTGGTTAAAAATGGAAAAAAATGCCATTAAACATTGTTCTATTGATTTATTCACTTGATTAAGAGTTTCTGGACTTTTTTGGGGAGGCGGGAAGGGAAGAGGTTCCCCAAATCCTTAACAGCACATTTGTACATTTAAAATTCTCGTCTTGTACTGTAACTTTGAATAGTATTTGAGGACATGTGTAACAGCCAGCATAGTGGCTTGACATCAGATAATCACTTAACTACCCTTTAAGAAGAGAAGGATCAGAAATGTATCCAAATGGAAAACACTGTTTCCAGTAAATTCCTGTTCAGAATTCTAATAGGGCTGTACAAAAGATTGGAAATTGAGCATGCAGCACAACAGTACAAAGCTATGATATACTACTTTAAATCAACATCAAACTATTTTTTGAAGAACAAAACCTGTCAGTTGCTTTTCTCTGCTATGTCTAGCATCAAAAGTGACAATGGTAATTGAATCCGTGCAGGATTATTTGAACTCTAGTCTACCAAATGACTTTCATAATATGGTGTACCTGCAATACTGCAGAATACTGCAGTGATTTGAAATATTCAAGTTTAAAGCTAAGGAAGATGGGATAAAATAGATGGAGGTATATCTTTACATAGGAGCTGATGCTATATGGTAATGAAGACTCCTGTGCCCACCTGAGCCCCATCTATTATACTACAGCTTCCAACTTTAGAGCTGCAATGGTGGTGAATTATGGATCCCATTTTTGCTAGTAGTGCACACAACTTCAGTGAGAGAGCTGATGAATTACAGAATTGGGGGTGAAAACTACAAAGGGGATGAAGGACAGTTTTAATAGGACACCAAAGTTACTGTGCTTGGTCACACTCTGATCTTGCCCCTTTCCTCTTCATTTTCTTTGATTATCTACTAGAGTGTACATTTTGAGAGTCAGGACAGGGTTGGGAGCAATGATGCTCAGCATGAAGTAAATAAAAAAAAAAACCCCGAACAACTGCATACATCAAAGACTAGAATTAATATTAAACACTCTCTCTCTCTCACACTATACAATCTCCAACTGCCCACCTTCATAAAACAACATGTCTATTCATTTTCCTTCTGAAATACAACCCATTCTACACTTCTGGACCTGTGGAGAGATTGTCCTAATGAATATGGCCTGGTTTTTAAAACTGTGTAGCATATAACAGTTGAGACACAGGTATCTACAAATGAAATATTTTACCATCAAGTGTAGGTACAGCTATCTTTGGCCATAACAAAATAAAGAAAAGATTAAAATCTTAAACATAATGGGCTGTGAAAGCTAAACTGAAAGTGGAATAGCAATATTGCAAGATTTTGACAGCATAAGAGCAAAGTTAATCACACTGTTTCATATAAGAATAGAATTTAGACAATATTTAATAAGAGAACCTGTAGGGTGGGGAGGAAATGTGGACTAAATCAATTCACCATACCCTGCAAACTGACATCTGGTTGGTTGTGAGAGTACCAGTCTTATCAGAACAAATAACAGATGTGCAACCCAATGTTTCAACGGATGGCAGACTTCTAACAATAGCATTCTTCTTGGCCATTCTGCGGGTTCCTAGGGCCAAGCATGTGGTAATAACTGCAGGCAGACCCTCCGGGATAGCAGCAACAGCGAGAGCAACAGCAATTTTAAAGTAGTAGATAGCGCCTCGAATCCATGAACCACCATGAACTGGATCGTTGAAGTGACCTATGTTGATTATCCAGACAGCAATGCAAATGAGTGAGATGACTTTGGATAGTTGCTCTCCAAACTCATCCAGTTTCTGTTGGAGTGGTGTTCTCTCCTGTTCAGTAGCCACCATCTCATCACGAATTTTGCCAATTTCAGTATTCACTCCTGTTGCTACAACCACTCCCATAGCTTTACCAGCAGCAATGTTAGTACCCTAAAATGGAATTCAAAAAAAGGGGAAAAAGCTTTGTTAAGTTCTTCTGTGTCAACAATGAAGTAGGTCTGTTACAAACCAGATTCACAGATACCATTTCCTGCTAAGACATTAAGTCCTATTTGAAAGTTTGTTCTCTGATTTTGTCTAATTTAAGATGCTATGCTCATGTGGTTCACATATTTCACTGTTATCAGTTCTTGATAAGTTATTTTGGATTCTATTTTGACAGCCACTCTTTGTTAGGTCAGTAAGGGGGTATACATTAATCCTTAAAAAGGGGCATAAGTTTTCTTATGGATTTTAAATATTTATGTTCCTTATTACCCTAACAACATAAAAAAGTAATGTTAACTCAATATAAAGTAAAATGCATAAACTGAAGAATTTTTTACTTTATGGAAAACTTAAGTCATTTAATGGAACAATTTTTCTAGTAAATAGGATTTTTAAAAATTACTGGTTTTCACTTAAGCTTGAAACTTAGGGCATGTCTACACTAGGAAATTATTTCAAAATAACTGATTCAGAAATAACTCCGGAAATAACTATTTTGAAATAGTTCGTCTACACTCCAGGGAAGCCTTGAAATTAATGTGGACAGGCTACCTCAACTCAGACCCAGGAAGAACTGGGGAATTATTACTTTGAATGACTCTGGGGAGTAGTTATTTTGAAATATTAGCATGTCCACACTACCGCTATTTCAAAATAACTATTTTGAAATAATGGGTTTGGTAGGAGTGTAAATACTACCAAGCCCTTTTTTCCTAAAGGGGAATTATTTTGAAATAACTCCCTAGTGTAGACCAGGGCCTAAGAGTAAAACCTAAGGGCCTCCGTAGTCAAGGAGCTTTCGGTTAACAACAACAGTTTCTTGCTTTTAGCCAAGTAACATCAAATCCAAAAGAACTTCTGTGGAATTACGGGTAAGGGGGAAGAATAGGCATGTGTGTGACCTGTATATATGCTATCAGTCTAAAAATTAAAATACAACTGCTTTTCTAAGCTGTTCACTGCTCAATTCCAAACACATTGGTAAATTTAAGCTAGATTCTCCAATGCTTTATTGCTAACTGCTCTGAGTTTAAGATAGCTAGCCATCTATGAAAAGCCTACTACAAACATTAATTGCTATCACCATCATATAAATGTGAGCGCTAGTTCATGCAGTACAGTACTGGAAATACACAAGGTGAAAATGCTATGAAGAGTTAATGTCATCTTTACCAAGAGAACATCAGTAAAATAAACATGCTCTTAGCATCAGAGTAGTAGGAAATAAGTGAAAAAATTCTTTGTACAGAAAGTCTGACATGTTACAAAACTTATCAAGCATCAGGAAGTCCTAAAACCTTAAGCAGACAAGACCAAAATGTTGCCACCCATAAATAACCACGTTATCATTTTAAAACTATTTAACACTTGTGAATCAAAATCTACTTCTATATCCAGATTATACATTTGTATCTATAATATTTATTTTTCTGATCAGTGAGGGTCATGGGGTACAGCAGCTCCCTGCGGCAGGTCGGAGTGGTGGGGGTCATTAAGTATGGTGGCTGGCAACAGCTAGTGCCACATCCCAGCCAGCTACTCTGTTCACGAGAGGGATGTAAAATCCCATTTAACTGGCTAACTGGTTACACATTGTTTAACTATTAAAAGGGAGCAGCAAGTGGGTACTCCACCTGTCCCTGGGCAGTAGCGCCCCCCCTTTCCCTCCACTGCAGCTAGGAGCTGCTCCAGCCTGACCAAAGCAGCTTCTGCCTGTTGGGGTGCCCTGGCCCACTACAGGCAGGGGCTGTTCCAGTCCATGGCAGGCGGGGAGCTGCTCCAGCCTCCGGTGGTTAACCTTAACTTCCAACCTCCGCCAGTTAACATACCCTGTTCCCGGTGTAGCCGCCTCCCATGATCAATGGGCAGCATGAGCCTGGCTGTTAGCAGACTGCTCCCTTTTCATTTGATTAGAAACAACTGAATTCCAGGCACATCCCATTGTTCTGGCATAACCAAACCCTGACCTTGCTGTAAGTTATGATAAGAAGAATCTGCATACCAAATTTGGTGGTCCTAGCTCTTTAGGAGGAGTTCTTGAGCAAAGGGTCTCACAGAGACTCTTTCAAATACATAGAAGATTTAACCTGGATAATTCTTGAATTCTAAGACTTTAAAAGCACCACAAATGTTCAATATATAAATTCCATATTTCTGTATATTATTAACTCATAACTTAAACGTTACTTACAGAAAAAAGCATGTTCTTCTTATCTTGGTTCACAGCACGAGGATCAGGCACAGGATCAGTATGCTTAATAACAGAGACAGATTCACCTAAATAAAGGTTATACTGTTAATGGGAGTTTGTATGTATAATTTTAACTTTACTTGTAAACAGATCTAATAGGAAACACAGTATAAACTTACACTCCTTAATATATATTTTTATGTCTTAGCAATTTGCATACACCTATCTTATTATACCTATTAAAAAGTTTTTCCTGTGCGATGACCGAGTGATGTCATCATGTCACTGTGTCCCTCAGCCACCCAGCCTCCTCCCTCTCACCTCCCTGCTGCTAACCCCATAATGACTCACAAGAGATCTAAATATGGCTCTTTGACTTCTCAACAGCAGCACTCACCTTCCTTGCACCTTGAAGGTAAGCTGCCGCTGGGCTTGTGGAAAAAGGACGAGGGGGGGTGGTGGGAGGAGAGGCAGGCAGGACCACTTGGTGAGTGAGCAAGCGGCCCATGGGAAGGGAGGGAGGGTCGGAAGTGAAGAACACCCTGGCCCCGAGCTGCTACACAGCAGCTAGCTGAAGTTCTACTAGCCGCCATGTGGAGGGCGGCTGCTGTTGTAAAAATAGCTGTTTGGGGCACCAGGATCCATGCGGGGGTGGGTGGGGCCGCGGCAAGACCAATGTGGGGGTGAGGGAGAGGTTGGGACTGGGGTACACCCCGGTTCCCTCAGTTGCCTCACAGGAGCTGGCTGAAGCGCCAGCAACTGCTGGTTTTTTAAAAACAGCTGCTCTGACCTGCCTGTACGGGGGAGGGGAAAAACGCTGTGGGTGTGTGTGCACACTGTCTGAAGCTCCGATAGTCACTATGTGGCAGGTAGCTGCCAGTGTTTTAAAAATAGCTGCTCCTTTGTGCTGGCGGTGGGATCTGTGTGGTGGGTGGGGGGAGAGGGAGAGGGGTCAACACAGGCACAGCCAGGCCTTCCCAGGGTGAGAGCTGGGGTTGCCTATCCCCTGCAACAGGGGGGTTGACGAGTGCAGCAAGCAGGGGGCGCAGCCCCTAGTAGCATTTCAATAAAGTTTTAACTGTTTCCATAGCAATACTTCCTGTTTCTTTTAAGAGGGATCAGAAGTCCTTTTAAAGAAAGCCTTACATTTCAAAGGGAAGTATTACTATTCACATAAAAGCTGAAGTTGATTTCCTAGAAAACAGGTATTTGGTATATACTAGAACTGGAAGACTATACCACTGGTTTTATGATCAGACATGCAAGTGATAGTAATGTAAGATGGGATCTACAGCTGACATTAACATCTGGCACCCCAGAAATGGCTTAATAGCACAACTAGGCTAACACCATGAACAAAGGTGTTATATACAAATACAAGAGGTCTTTTGCCTCCCAAAAGGCAGTCAACAAATGCAAACTGTTTACTATAAAGCATTTCCTATATAATGGAATTGAATTCACTTCTGCTGTCTCTATTCTCTTTAAAGTGATTAGTGACCATGTTATTGTTTCAGACTGGAAGAGAGACAACTAAGGGAGGTGGGGGAATATGACAGAGGTCTATAAAATCATGACGAGTGTGGAGCAAGTGAATAAAGAGGAGTTATTTACTCCTCCCCATAACACAAGACCTGGGGGTCACCAAATGAAGTTAATAGGCAGCAGATTTAAAACAAACAAAAGAAATTATTTCTTCATACAATGCACAATCAACCTGTGGAACTCTTGCCAGAGGATGTTGTGAAGGCCAAGACTAACAGGTTTTAAAAATAGAGCTAGATAAATTCATGGGGTCCATCAATGGCTAATAGCCAGAATGGCCTCATTCAAAAGCTGGGAATGGGCGACAGGGCATGGTTCACTTGATTACTTTTTCTGTTCATTCTCTCTGGGACACCTGGCATTGGCCACTGTCCGAAGACAAAATATTGGGCTAGGTGGACCTTTGGTCTGACCCAATATGGCTGTTCTCGTGTTCATGGAATTAGACCTTATTGCTGTGTTATTGGACATGCAACTACAATACTCATTGATAACCTGACAATTGATAGACTGCATAGAATTCACTCCTTTAGTTGGAAAAATTAAAAATTGAAATTAAAACGGTGAAATAGGAATATGTTAGGTGAACATGTTAGTAGAAGTTAACAATGGAAAGGTTCCTGTTCTGTAAGCAAGTAACAGATTTTACTGTGATTGTCCCACATTAATACACAGTCAGAGGAGAAGAGTTGATCAAAAGGTTTGAGAATAAAATAACCTAATCACTGAAATAATTAAGAGACAAGCTCTTAAACATCTCAAGATTCTTATGCTCTCTTGCTTTTAAGTTTTGATAAGTCAAGTGGGCTGAATGACTTTTCTTATATTAGACGTTTTCTTATATTACAGGTTGAACCTCTCTGGTCTGGGACTCATGTGGTTGGACCACAGAGCCCCTGGAGCTGTCTGCTGTAAAGCCAGCAGCCAACAAGGCCAGGAGCAGGGCCTGTGGCCAGGAGGGGAGTCAGTGAGGACTCCCTAGAAAGTCCTGATCTCCCCTGGTTCAGCAAACTCCCTTGTTTGGGACTGGAGGGTGCCAGACCAGGGAGGTCCAACGTATATTAGATTAAAGTTATATGGAAAAAAAATCAAGGAGATTTAAAATGTAAATTTCAGGTGTCCGTTTATGGTCCATTATTGGATTACCTTAGTATTAATTGTCAGTGACCAAATGTTAAGAGGCACAGATTTCAGTATGCTTTATAAAGAGAGATTCACAGATATTTCCTCATCAGCTGGAAGCCCCAATGACTTCAGCTTCCTTAACAGCAAGGATTGAATATTATGTAGTTTTCTTATGCTATGTGTGGACAAACCTGGGGATCTTACTCAGAATTATAATAATAATAAGAATTCTCCCCATGTTATGCAGGACTATAAGCAAGGAATCCTTGGGTCCCACTTATCCTAGTTCCTATTCTAAATTCTTGCTGAATCATGTAATTTATTGTTTTACATTTTTTGAAAATTCTTAGATCAGCTTGTGCTACTAAAACAGTTTGCATTCTTCACTTTTCTCTCAGCTTAAACATTGCACAATGGTATGTTTACATCTTATCTAGAAGTTATGCTTCTGGTTCAATTTTCAGCTATCTCCAGATATGCTGCAGCAAGCCCCAACTAATATACACACATTTAAGTAGCAAAGATAAATGTGTTTCAATCTGTCTGACAATTCAAAAGGTAGAGCTGGTTATATTTTCCTTTTGATTTTTTGAAACTGTTTTAAAAATGAAGAAATTTTATACTTAAGTGAGTTCAAGGTTTTCTTTCAGCAGAGCAACCATTTTAAAGACTTTAAAATATTCAGACCCCATGTCTGAAGTGGGTTTATACAACACAAGATTTTTTTTTTTAGGTAGAGTGAGAATATTAAGAAATTAATTCCACTGGAACTATTTAGGAACCTTACAGGACCCTTTAAGATTAAGGTCCATTCTCTTTCCCAGTCTCTTAACCCTAAATCTAGTCTGACATTCTTACCTACATACTATTTCAAAGAAAAGCTCTAAGACACCAACTAGAACAGGACATACAAGTCCATTCATTACTACCTTTGTAAAGTACATTGCAATCTTGTGCCCAGAAATTCTAGATAGTAAACTAAAGTACTGAACAGTCTCTCAAGACAACAGGTTTCTAGTTACATTTAACATCTTATTTCTATGATAAATCCTCTACTGATGAAAAGAGTAAAACTTGGTCTCTTTAGAAATAAATTCGTTGGTTTCATTCTGAAAGTATACACACTATGAATTTGGACACTGCAAAAATGAGTCAAAGATCTACTAACTGAAATTTCTTGCTTGATATTCATATATTTAGAATAAGTACCTCTTAACATTTAGAGTTTAAGCTAGGCTCTTTATTTTTTTAAAAAGCAAAATGTTAGTAAAGTTCTGTTTTATTTCTATATTTTTCTTGGGTGGAATAGGATAATTAAGGAGAATTACTGTTACTCCATATTTCAGACTGACTAAAGCTAATATTTTCAAATTTCTGTATGAATCATTACACAAGATATATTAGTTGCCTTCAAATTTGAAAAAGACTGATCAAATAAAATGTTAGCTATAAATGGAAAGGGTAAATGAAGAGGAAAATGGCAACAGTCAATTGGTTACAGCTATATTCCTGGCTGTAGTCTTCTCCCTCTTTTCAGGTGTTACCAATTAAACTACCAGGCTGCCCGATGATACTAATTATTAGGGATGTAAAATCCCATTTAATTAGTTAACTGGTTAAATTTAATCTGTTAAACTGATTAAATAGGGCCAGGCTGGGTTGGGGGCAGTGGGGAAGGGGTGAAGAGGAGGCAGCTATAAACTCGTTTCTCCAGCCCAGCCTCTTCTGACCAGGCTGAGTTGTTGGCTATCAGCCCACATGGTCTAGGAATCAGCAGCTGTGTGGCAAAAGAGAGCAGGTAGCCCTTTCCCTCCCCCACACCTACAAGGCTGTCAACTCTCAGCCTGCAAGCCTGTTATTAAATTCATTTGTCTAATCATTCACTGTCAAATCATTTTTACATGAATACACTATGTTGTACAAGTGGAGCAAGGTGTCCAGATGTCTACGCATCTGTTGGAAACAAACACCCCAGCCTCCTTTTTCCTGGATTCACTTATTACTTTTAAAAGACACAGGTTGCTACTGCATTTAGTGAGTTACCAGTTATTTTAAGATGTGAAATCTAGCTTTTCACAAGCCTCAGGAGGTAGAGTGTGTAATATCTGGATACCAGGCTCACAGTAATAGCAGATTAGTCTATTATGTAAGGTTTGTCTGTTCAGCACGTTTGCAAAATAAAATATGCTACTGTATGGACTGTGTATCAAAGGAAGTTTTAAAACAGTTTATGTAGCTTACAGCTCTTCCAAGCTTACTGTTTTCCTTTTCAATTACATTGTGGACAGCTGGGACAATGGGAGGAAGAAGCTGTAGCTCACAGGAGATTCTCACTGTGTGTATCCTGAAGAAAAACACTACCATACCATTTAACTAAGATAACCCGTTTCATCTTCCTCATGAGGGTGAAATTTCTTAGTCTGGCTGCTATGATAATTTACAAATCCAGAAAAAAAGTTAAAAAACAACAAATAGCCTGGTAGCACTTTAAAGACTAACACCACATGTACATGGTATCATGAGCTTTCATGGGCACAGCCCACTTCTTCAGATGAGCAGAGTGTTGCAAGTCCAAAGCTGGAAGTTGACCAAATTTTTCTGATTTTTTGCATGTTTGCTATCGTAAGTTAAATAAGACAATTTCATTAAACCATGAAACAAGACAGCCCCTGAAGTTAAAAAAAAAAAAAAAAAAAAAGAATTCAGACATGCTTTTATTTAAAAAAAAAAAAAAAAAAGGGGAGGAACTGTTGGCAGACTTGGTATTTTAAGAGTACCAGTGTCACATACTGCATAATGTACTTCATTTAATATACCTTCCTTAACTTTTTAAAAAATTGTTACTTATACTTGGTAACACACAGAAAATGCCTGATTGTTCAAATTGAGAGAAATGCACAAATGGCAAGCAATTGCTACTGCGACAAGATAGGTGAGAGAGTATCTTTTATTGAACTAACTTCTATTGCATAGAGACAAAAGCTTTTGAGCTTCCACAGGGCTTTTTTTCCCAAGTCTGAGAAACCCTTACCTCACAGTATCACAGAAACAGAAAATTGGAACAGACTATTTAGTGTAAATAGTTAACAGATTTAAATGGACCATTCATGGTGGTGACCCATTAGCATTCCTCCAGAGGAAGGGGGGGGAAGGGTGTTAGTGGGTTACAGATTAGGGATATAAAATCCCATTTAATTGGTTGACTAGTTAAACATAATGTTTAACAGGTTAACCAATTAAAGGGGAAGTGGGCCAGAGGGAGGCTGAAATGGCCCTCGCAGCTGTAGGCAGGGGCTGTGCCAGATTGGCTGGAGGAGCTCTTGTCTGTGATGTGCTTGGGCCCACTGTGGAAAGGGGCTGCTCTGGCTAGGCTGAAGTGCAGGGTGCTGCTCCAGTCCCTTCCAGTTAACCAGAACTTATAAGCATTGCTTGCTAAGGGTGATGCTTACACATCACATCTCTATTACAAATTGTTGTAATAGTCATAAATCCAGTACCTCTGTTCAGGCCATCATTTTTAATCTTCTGCAGAGTTATGAATTTAAGACCCCAGGCCTGTGTTTTGAAAGTGCTCTACAGGTTTCCTTTGATGACAAGTCAGTTACAGAGTGATCACTTCTTTGGTGAGAAATGTTCATGGGTGATAGATTTTTTTTTATCATCTTCCTGTATGAATTCATTTGAGAGTGTAGTGATTACCTGATTTCACCCACATAACTGCCACTGGGGCATTCAATGCATTGCATTAGGTACCTCACATTAGGGATGTAAAATCACATTTAATTAGTTAACTGGTTAATTGAATGTGTAACTAGTTAACTGACTAAATGGGGGTGGACTGGAGCAGCTCCCGTGCTGTGTAGGTAGGGGCTGTTTCAGCCTTGTGTGAGGTTGCTGACTTCCAGCACACAAGCCCTACATAGGCTGGGAGCCAGCAGCCCCACAGGGCTGCTCCCAGGTAACAGTTTACCATTACTCAGCAAGCATCACTCACTTACCGGATAACCGGTTACACATTCACGTCCCTACCTCACATGTTGTAATAAGCAGGGCTCGACAAATAGTGTAATCTACTTGCCCAGGGCGAGTAGATTACACCCCGGAAGAGTCGGTGCAGAGTGATCTGCGCATGCGCAGAGCGCAGAACCGTGCGGCTGGCAAGCGGAGCTCGCCGCTGCTCGGTGAACCCTGGTAATACGTATGGATAGGATCCATGGAGTGTGAAAGGTGTGTTGGGCTGTTGATCAATGTAGCAGTAGAGGTATGTCCTTAGGTTTTATATGTGCACAAAGCAATTGTTAGCACAACCCAGCACAGGTTGAATCTCCTTGGTCTGGTACCCTCAGGACCTGGGTGGCCCCAGACCAGGGAAAGTCAATGCACCCATGTCTCCACATTTCCTCCTGGCCGCATGCTGCAGCCCAGGCCTTTGCTCTCCTCATGGGAGAGGACGGCTCCACTACCTTCCACCCTCCTGCAGCTCTGCTATTACCCAGGGCTCCGCTTTTTCCCCATGGCTCTGCTGCTGCCTGTGAAGGCTCCTTGCTCTGCTTGGTGGCCCTGCTACTGCTAGGAGATCTCCCCAGAGGCCCCATGTCTGGAGCTCTGTGCTCTGCCTGACAGCCCCACTGCCACTAGGGTCCCTCACTCTCTGCCTGACCTACCCTTTGGCAATGCTCCTGGACCCCTAGGGTCACCCCAATAATGCCACACAAGGTGTTTTGCCAGACTTGTGAAATCCAGATTAAAGAGAGTGTCAACCTGTATATCATTTTTTAAAAAAAGACTTAGTGGGCTGTGCCCCCTGCTAGCTACATTCGCCAACGACCCATCTCTGGGGGTAGGCAAGCCCAGCTTTTCCCCTGGCCAACAGGGAGGGCTAGGGCAGGGCAAGCCCCGGCCTCTCAGCCCCTGACTCCTGGGGAGGGCCAGCTCCAGCCTTTCATCCCCCCGCCACTGGGAAGGGGAGGGGAAGGGCCAGGGCCGGGCTGGCCCCCCTCTGGCCACCAGAGGTGGCAGCAGTGGCTCCTCGCTGCACTCTGAGGCCCACCGAGGAACCTCCGCCTCTGCCAACTTTGGGCCAGATGCTCAGGCTGCCGTCTGCCTGGTACTCTAGCCTCAATCTGCCCAGAAAGATTAAAGCACCAGCCTCCTGGGGGGAGGGGAGAGGAGGGCAGGAAACACAGTCTGGTGCTCTAATTTTTGTGTGCATGTGGGAGGGGGACGAGACTGGAGTCTCAGGCAGGTGGCAGCCCGAGATGTTGGCCCGAGGCAGGTGGAGGCAGTGGTTCCCTCCTGGGTCCTGGAATGCCGGGGCCCTAGAACACAGTGAGGAGCTGCTGCTGCCAATCCCTGGCCCTCCTGCAGGGGACTTGGGGTCAATGGGGAGTCCTGGGTGCCCCCTGATGAGTGGCTGGGGGGGAACCAGGAGCCATGGCCACTGCTTCCCCTTCTGGGGACTCTGCTCAAGGGAGGGGGCATGTCACTCTGTGGAGTGACATGATGTCGTCACACTGTCACCATGAAGGAAAAGATTTTTTTTTTTTTAATATAGAGATAAGTTGGCCACCAATCAGTAGCCCCAATCCTAGTATGCAGTTTCATTGTACATAAATGTATCCACCAACAAGCTCAATAAAACTTCAAAACACCATCAAGAAAGCTCATTAAACTTTCATAAGCCGAGCCTATATAGGCAAGTAGTTAGTAATATATGTACATTGTTGCAATACGCGATTGCAAGATCATATTGTTCAACAGAATCGTCAGCCATTGTGATAGTCATCAAGCAAACCACATTACTTAAGCAACTTGGATCTGGTTTCTAGTGGACTTTTCAAACAGTTAATCAAAACCACTTCCAAACATGTATGTATATAACTCAAAAAATGAAAAAAGCTTACCTGTCAGAATTGATTGGTCTACTCTTAGAGTTGTAGATTTGATAGAAGTAAGTCTTATATCAGCAGGAACCTTGTCACCAACTATGGATTCAAAACAAAGATTTTAGTTATTCAGTAATGATTTATAAGCCATCATTCTATCTCATTAACTTTTTGGGAGCTTATCGAGTAACTGCCAAGTGTACAGTTGACAAAAGCTATAGGAAATGCTGGTAATAATTTGCAATATTTTTACAAATGTGTTATAAAATGTCTTTGAACTGCTAAAATAATTCAGACTTGTATAAGCACTAATAAATAACTGTTTGGCAAAAATTTACAGGTTTCTGAAAAACAAAAATGAAAACATTTTATATTTCCATTAAGTCACTTCTCAGAACACCTTGAGACAATGTGGACAGAACATGATCTACTAGAAGCTGAATATGTTGCAGAAGCAATTGAATACATATATTTCAAAACTTTTCCACGTACCAAAAAACACAAACTACTGTGGTTTCCAATACTTGCTTCTGGCTTTGAATTTCCCCTCTGTAAAAATTCTTTGCTTACACAATATCATATTTGGCACAAATGAAATAACTCAAGTCAGTCTTCAGCTATCCAAAGACGGGAAAGAGAATTTTCAACATGATCAAATATTTTCTTTTAAATACAAAGGCTACAGTTCCTCTTACCGGCCCCGCTGTAGACATTGGGAGTGTCTTACCAGTTTTAGAATGTGCTAACTACTGCAAGTTTTAATGCTATACTTTGAACGTTGTCATGCAGTTGAGGCCAATTTTAGATTTGAATAATATAATGGTTTTATTTCTCCATTGCCTCAAAAAAAAAAAAAAAAAAAAAAACACACCCCAAAAAAACCACACCCACGATCTGCTAACCATTAAGATACCGAATTCTGAATTCCCATTTGTGAATTGCAATGGCATTTTAGTTATTTTCTGTCCTGGGACTGACCTTATATGGTCTACCTACTAGATGTTAATGAGTTTGAGAAAGTCCTTTCCATCAAATGCTAGGAACAGTTTTCTAAAAATGTAGCTGAAGAGAGGGAGTAAGTAGAAAAGATGCTCCTGAACATGCTAGAGAGTAATAAGCATATGCCCAGAACTATGTACCTGGTTATACTCCAGCATCTTTATTGGCTCACTCCCTTCCTCCTCCAGCATCTTCACTGGTTTTAAAATCTCAAATGTATTCCTCTTGTTACACCCTCTTATCCTGCTATTCTAGGTTTTCAAGTCACAGAAAAATGAACTGCTATCACCAACACTATTGTGTGACTCACCCCAAGAAATTGGTTTGGGGAGGCAAATAAACCTGTTGAAACTTGTTACTTTGATTCACATTTCCATACATCTCTTTATGCACTCCATTTAACAATTTATAAGTAATAAGTATAATCTCTGTATAAAATCCACTGCTATTCTTAATGAGGAAAAAGTCTTTGAATTTCAATTATTGAGAAATAAAGCATACAAGTTCTGAAGGAAACAAAGAATCTGAATGCTCGGATCACTAGCTAGTAAGAACTGATCTTGTCAGTGGATGTAATTCATTACAACAGTCCCTCTCTATGTCCCTGCAGTAAAAAGCAAGCTGCAATTCCTGCAGGAACTGCTTATGCAACTAGCAGCAATAGTGCACATAAAGAGTAACAGTGTAAGTAAGCCAGGGAGAGTGTTAAAATCTTAGTGTATTCCTGTTAATAAGCAGAAACACCATGGAGGAGAGAGAGATGGGATCTGAGAATAAATTAAATACTATTTTACCTGTAAAAAGCCAATTTAAAAAATAATTAATTCTGCACCATATGCTCCATGATCTCACAAGAATAAAAACAGAGTTGGTTGTAAAATTCTCCCTTCTGGTGACAAACTATATATATATATGAATATGAGAGAGAGACAGAGACAGAGAGAGAGAAGGAAAATAAACTAAATTCATTTTCCATTTTGTACCATTGTTGCATGCGAAAACTAATCTAAGATACCGTGCCCTTGAGCAGTGAGAGAAAATAGCATTAGACAAACAATGACCAAGGCCAAAAATGGGAAAACTATTTGAATATGCTCCCCGGATGTCGTGAAGAGGTTTATATGTAGACATATGATAGCAGCTGGTTTTCAGCTATCACAATTCCACAAGAGCAGACGGCTAATACCTCAGCACAATGTGGTACAGGTCTTGTTAATCTGTATGTGCACACTGTTGCTGTATTTTCAACAGCTGAGCATCTATTAGTATCTCAAAATGTACCAATACATTTGACAAGACTGTATTAGAAGCTGATCTCTTTCCCAGGAACTTTATAGAGACTGTGTGTATATGCAAAACTTAACCCAACCTCCCCCTCCCCCCCACACACACAGCAGCACTTAAAAACCAGCACATTTTAATTGAACAGAACATTTAGGAAAGAATACTTAACGAAGTATCTTCATCTACTAGTTCTGAAGTTCTATAAAAAGTTCAGCAAAACTAATCGCAGAAAGTTGATGAAATTTCAACTGCAGGATTTTTGCTAGAGCTTTGGTCTGCTAGATTAATGATCTGTTAGTCCATGGAATGAATATTTACTTTAGTCACTAACAATTGTTTTAGGCAAAAGGTACCGTGACCAAGTTAACATTTCATTGTTCTACAGTTTACCAGATTGTCCAAAATGAACCATTTAAGACAGTCATCATGTACACAAACATTAAAGTTGTACTAATGCCACAATGCAGTACACAGACAGATTTGACATTTCAGAAATCACTTCGTTTTAGGAGAGTTCTGTTTCCTCCTCTAGATTCACAACCCAATCCTCCAATTCTTCCTCTTCCTCTAGAGCACAAACTTTTCTATTCTGCAAATGAGCTAAAAGATTTTAAAGATAAATAGAATTTACATAATTCTTTCTAGATTCCAAGTTCTGCACCACACACATCCACATGAGATAGGTAACTATGTATTATTTTCATTTTACAGATAGGAAAATAGAGGCAAAAAATGAAGAGACTTGCTCTATACCACAACCCAGTAGTGCAGAGCCAACTTTAAAACTCAGGACTTCAATACCTAATTCAGTGTCTATTCCTCCATCTATTCAAACCCAACAGTATGGCCTGAATGAAGGAGTTTAGGTTATAAGGAGAAGTAATTCAAAATGTAACAAGCTTTAAGACTACAATCACATTTTCAAACATGTAATGCAATTTACACAAAATTAATCTGATGGACAGCACACAAGACTATTTCCCACTCAACCGGTCTCACTTCCTTTCATTCAACACTGAAAAGAAACCAAGTTCTAATATTTCAGATAAGAAGCAAGCCAATGAGAACCTCTCTAGCATGTGGCCTAAGGATATAGCTTGGTCCTTCTGAAATACTTCCATGGTTTTTGTGGATGATTTGAAACTAGAAACACATTTTGGTGACTGCAAATATGCTACAACATGAGATGACAAAGAAATGACTAGGGTTTGTTTGAGAGAGCAATTCCTAAATACTTTCTCCAAATATCGAAAACTACTATTAATATTTAAATGCAATTATTTTTCCCCAGGAAAAAAAACCAATTACAATTGTGTGCGATTTTCAATTCCAAAAGCAACCCTACAATCTACAGTATCTTCCCCTTCAGAGGACTGAAAGATTACCTAGATTGCAGTTGTAGATAATGTTCTGATTTGTGCAGATTTGGGCCAAATCCTGCTTACCTGGCTCATACAAGCAATCCCACAGATTTAAAAATGGGGACAGACTATAAAGTAAAGAAAGCAGGATTTCACCCATAAGTTTTTATATCCTCTTCATGCTACTAAAAATGGAATACTTTTCAGTAAAGTTTCAATATAAATCTAGATATGCAATAAAGGTTTTTTTTTTTTTAAATCTCATTAGTTAAAATAATAAATGGTTTTAGTACTACTGTGTGTGAGAGAAGTCTATTTTGAACCGAAGCGGACAATTTAGAACATTCAGATTTAAATATGAAAATTTTGGGTTTAATTTCAAATTCATATTCTAACCAAAAATATTGATCAATTAGGTATGTAGATCCTGGAGCTTTAATCAGAATCTAGTTCTAACTTTTAAGTACCTGAAATTACTTACTTTAACTCATTAAGGTAAGATGGTTATCAGTAATTTTTTCCACAGTTAAATTTTTTCTATAGTTCTCATTTTTGCTGTATTTTATTTTCAAGTTTAAAATTGTTTTTCAGGTTACTTATTTTGTTTTGCCTCTCCACCCTCATCCCTCCCTATGAACAGGCAATGCAAAATTTGGTAACTTGGGCCTAGTCCTGCAAACATTTTATACATTTATCACTTTAAACATTACAGTGAATGGGGATTACATCCTTATTTCAAGTTACACGTGAACATAAATGTTTGCAGGTTTGGGATCTTTGATTTTGAGGCCATAGAAGGGGAATTTTTCTATGAGGCAAAAGTTTTGACACTTTATAGTTTTACTGTTTATAATCAGTTGTAATATCTAGGTTCTTTGGGGGTGATCAAGGATATAGGCTGCAATCCTGTATCATTTAAGTTAATGGTAGATATCCCATTATTTTTAAGCAGGCCCTACTGGTTGAAGACTGCAGCATTATTACACTAAGACCAGGTCTACACTACAGGGGGAAGGTTGAATTAAGATATGCAATTCCAGCTATGTTAATTATGTAGCTGTAGTTGTGGTACCTTAATTCAAGTTTCTGCACAATGTCCACAGCGGGAGATTGAAGGGAGCAAATGCTCCCATCAGCCTTCCTTGGTCCTCATGAGGAGCAGGAGTACTGGCGCTGACAGGGGCACCCTCTGAGTCTGATTTAGCGGGTCTTTACTGGATTTGCTAAATCAAATTCTGGAAGATTGACCACAGCAGCAGCAGCAATCTTCTTCATAGTTAAAAAAAGCCCTGAGAAACATTCAAATCAGGACCTAGAATTTTACCACAATACACCAGACAGTTTTTTAGTCTGAACCCCACAAATCTTGGGTATTGTTTAAAGACAAACTAAAAGATATACGCAGCTAACACAACATAAACATGCCATGTCGGTCACCTTAAAGAGTGAACATCTCTACGCACAACATAATTTTGTGTACTGACTTCTCTACCAATGTACCTCAATCTGTGGAACCACCTTGTGGGAAGAGAGAGTTTTTTCAATTTCCACAAATATTCAGAATGGGCATATATGTTCACAACCAATGCAACTTCTGTTTTCTGATAAAGGAAACCATCAACCAATTAGACACAAGCTAGATCACCAACTTTAACATCTGTAGGTCGCTGTGATGGAGTGTCTGCACCACACAGTGCTCTCAGGGGTCAACAGAACCCTAAGGAGGCAATGTAGGAGACAGAAGGGTTTATAGTCACAGAAGGGTTTATAGGGGCAAACAGTTGAGGCCGGGCAGGTCCATATCAGAAGAGCTGCAGTATAGAGCAGCCTGAGTGACTCCCTGGAGCACGAGAGAGGAAGACTGGCTCCCTTGCAGGTGGAGAACACCAAGCACCCTGGACAGAGCAGTGCTGCAGGGATATACAGGCTGAGGACCTCAGACAAGGGTAAAGACAGTGCAAGAGCCATGGAGAAGTGGCCCAGGAAAATCTACAGAGGAGGTAGTGGGGACACAGCAAGTCGTGTCTATCTACAGTTGGGCTAGTCAACATGTGGCCCATTTGCAGTTTGGGTTTACGGTGTTGTTTGGGTTGATATGTGTTTTAGTAATTAACTACCTGGACTGTTGAAGACAAAACAAAAAAGTAGTCAATAGAATGGTCTTCTATTTGATATGCTTTTTGGAAGTTAAACTCCTGGACTGTCATATTGCTCATTAAAAGTACTGTCATATGGGTGGAAATAGAGTAAATATTGCATTTTATTAACATCTGCAGAATTTACTGAAATGGGACCTTCATGTTGTGTAGTCTTGCCTTAATATTTGTATTCATGCCCATCAGTGTGAAAGAAGCTATTTGCATCTACACTTAAGTTGCAGCCCTCAGCATGTGCTGCAAGTACCATTGTGGCCCCTGGGCTTCCAAAGTTGAGTAGCCTTGATCTACAGGGTCTCTGGGCCAGGATATGGAATATAGTGGGCAGGCCTGGGTTTCCTCTATGCCCCCACTCAACACTAAAAGAGTGGCTGGACTGAAAGACTGATGGTGTTCCTCCCCCCTTTTTGGGAGACAGTAACATGGAGTGTGGCACAGCCAAAGAGTTGTCTCATGAAGAGGATGCAATGGCCTAGGAGTGATGTGGGTTCCAAAAGTAAAAGTCATCATAGCAAGACAACACCAGAAGCAAGTACACTCGCATACAGAGTCAACCCCCTTGACAACCAGCAGGAGGTGGCACAATGATGAATCAAACCCTGAAGAACAGTGGTCTCCAACCTTTTTACACCCAAGATCACTTTTTAAATGACAGAACAAGTCAAGATCTACTGCCCCGCCCCTTCCTTGAAGCCCCGCCCTCTCTGTTCGCCTCCTCTCCATCATTTGCTATCCCCAACCCTTACACTGCTACTTTTTTTCCCCCCAATTCTTCTGTAGGAAGAAGTTTTTCCAACATTTGGCCTGTCTAGACTGGACCAAATGTCAGAAAATCCTTCTTTGGAAGCCCCTTATTCCTTGTGGAAAGAGGAATATAGGGGTGACTGAAGATCATGTTTGTTCTTCCACTAAAAGAAGTGGAAGAACAAACGCATCCCTGGATGCAGAAGAGTTTTTCTGGGGTATCTCCGGAATCCTGAAAAACTCCTGCAGCCTAGCCGTACCCTCGCTGGGTTGAGACAGGCTGCGTAGGCTCCTGGGTGGGAATGAGGGATTTGGGTGCGGGAAGGGGTGAGAGGTGCAAGCTCTGGGAGGAAATCTGGATGCAGGAGGAAGTGGATAAGGGAACGCTGACTTGGGGAGGGAGTTCCAGGCCGGGCAGTGTTGGGGTCAGATGTAGGTTTAGGGTACTAAGTAAGCCATAGACTTCTGGATGTGAGGGTTCAGGAATTTGGGTTGGGGTATGTGAGGGGCTCAGGGCAGGGCGTTCCATTGTATGATAGGCTGAGATGTAGGGTCTGGAGGAAAGGGGAGTGCAGGAGTGTCATGATGCTGTGGCCAGATGGGGGCTTGGCCCCAACTGGTGGTTTGTTGGCCAGGCTTCATTTTCAAATAAAATACTGTGTCAAACACAAAAAGTTTCTGCATTGTCTTTATTTCTGAGAAGGGCAGGGAACCTGTTTGGACAGGGTGCCAGTGGGGACAGGTTTCTGAGGCTGGGGAGAGGGAACAGGGGAGAGGGGGACAGAGAGTCCCCTGCTATCGCTTCGTCCCAGGATTCTCCCCCCACGCCTTGAGGGAAGCCGGTGCGTGCCTCCCGCAGTGCAGCCAAACCTCTGCGGGAGCCCATGGTGGGGCCAAATCCCCCTCCCGCAGCATGGCCCAAACCCCTGGGCCGACCCCTGCGCTCAACTCAGTCCTCCAGCGCCACCAGCGCAGGGAAGCTGCCGCACTCCTCCTCCAGGGCCGATGCCCCTTCCCCCAGCACGTGACAGAGCTGGGGAAGGGGAGCAGCCAGCGCACTTCCGGAATTCCCGGAAGTGACGTGGGCTTCAGACAGGACTTCCGTCCACCCTGCGGGAAGCAGGCACTACACTAGAGGTAGATAGTGAGGCTTCTCGGGGTGGGGTGGGGGGAAAGGAGGGTGAGGGTGCCCGAACGCCTCGCGATCGACTGGTCGAGGCCTCGTAATTGACCAGTCGATCGCGATCGACAGGTTCGTGACCACAGCTGTAGAACATAATGGTGAATAAAGACATTCAGACTATGTCTAGACTGTAGGCTTTTTGCACAAGAAGCTTTTGTTGGAAGAGATCTTCCACAAAAACTTCTTGCACAAGAGCGTCCACACTGCAAAAGTGCAACAAAGAAGCGAAGCACTTTTGTGAAAGACTCCAGACTGCTTGGATGCTCTCACAAGTAAGCAGTGATTGCTATGGACAGAATGGCCACCAGGGCACCTGTGCTTTTTCCTCTTCCTTCTTGTGCAAAAAGGCGTTCTTCCTCATAGAATGAGGATTACCAATTGCACAAAAACCCCTCTCATCTTTCAATTTACTTGCGCAAAAACGCGCTTGAGGTGTGGATGCTCCGTGAGTTTTTGCAGAAAAACAGCTGTTTCTCTGCAAAAACTCTATAGTGTAGACATCGCCTGAGTCACCCCTGACAGATGAGGACTGAGTGACAGATTCAGAATGTATGACTTTTGCCTCAATACAAAGGGAATTTGAAAGACTGTTTGAGAGACAGTAAGAATGGAGACACAATGGAGCCATAATATGTGGAAGCATGTTTTGCTGAGGTTTATGTACTGCTGGACTGGATTCCAAGGTTGAAACCCCTATCAACGGGGTTGACAAGCAGCTAGGGCAGCTTCAGGTCCTGCTGCTGCTGAAGGTACTCAGGCCCCAACAGAGACAGTGGGAAACACAAGAATGCTTGTGGAACTACAGGTCTCAGCTAGCTGAGCAACAGTTTTATAATAAGCTGCTATAGGAATGGGTATGTAGAGGCCAGAGAGCAAGCAGGGAAACCAGGCACCAGGGCCAGGAGGCTAGTGGCAGGGCTGTGCAAATGTTACACCTGCATGTGACAAGGACATTGGAAGGGAGAATGTACTGATCGGGATGGGGAACAAAAGCTTCATTCAAAAAAGCTCCCAAGAGAATCCCACCTGTGAAAAGAGGGAGGGGGTGGGTCTTGCAGTGGAAGTGCCTGAACCTAAGTTGCAAAGTCGAGGCTAGCTCAGAGGAAGGAGATAAGCAAGGAAAGGACAATGGGAGGCCTCAGGCAAAGGGAAAGTACAGGGCTTGCTTCTGGTGCCATGAGGGCCATGTAAAAAGGCCTTGCCTCCTTAAGAGAAGGAGGGATAGGCAAGTGATGCCTGGGTGCCAAGCTGGGTCAGACTGCCCAGAGTGATGGAAAGGGTGCTCAGGCTGCAGGAAGCGGCCCAGGGAGAGTAAAGAGGTCAGAGGGGACACAGCAAGATGCTGTCATCTACAAGGTTCCCGGGCTGGGATCCAGTGTAGTGGATTGACCCAGGTCTATCCCCTCCCCGCCACACACTTGCCATTGAGGAAGTGGGTGGACTGAGGGACTGCAATGTTGTCCTTCAGCAGAGACACACACAGTCTGACATAGCCAAAGGGCTCTGTCATGAAGAGAACACATGGTCCTGGCAAAGATTAGGGTTGCCAGATTGTTTCAACAAAAATACCAGACACGCTTGACATGACATGACATCACAATCTACATTACATCTTATTTAGAAAAGACCAGACATTTATATTTTCTCAATTTGTTTCCCGAACAGAAAGCTCAAATACTGGACTGTCCAGTTCAAAACTGGACTCCTGGCAACCCTAGCAAAGATGTAGTCAGAAGTGATGATAATAAAACTTCACCAGAAGAGGGCACAGTAGCATAAGAGCTAATCACCAGAACAGTTGGCAGGAGGCACTCCAGTAGTGAGTCAAACCCTGTCATATTGGTATGAATTTGGTTATCAGTAAAGCTAGCAACAAAGAGCTATATATCCACACCATCAGTCGAAGGTTCCCACTATCACCACACTTTCATGTACTACCCAGAAAGACACCTCTCATCAATGCAATACTTAAAAGTTCCTAATTCCTGTCTATTCAAAGTAAAAAGATTAATTATAGTATTTTAGGCTAGAATATCACCCAACCAACCATGTATTTAACATTAGTCTGAACAGATTTAAAAATAGATTGGTAAACATTCAAAGTTCAATCCAGTTGGGGCCTAAAAGGTAAAACCAATAACACTTGAACTGTAGTTTGAATTCCAGATCCATATTACACTTTTGGGGTCCACAATGAATTAGATGGAGTCAAGCTAATAAACTTGGACTAGGCTGTGGGGGAGCCATGATTATCTCCCAAATTCTACATTTTAAACATTCTACTTTTAGTATTGATTTACAGTGAAAAGGGTTTAAGACATTCAGAACACCTTGGGAAAAGCCATTTCACCACCATTAGACAACATAATGGCTCCTCAAGAAAGCAGTTTTGTTTTATGTATTTAGACAATCTTCACACATTAGGGAGCCTTAAGATACATAGTCAGAGCTGTTAATGGTGTTTGGTTAACCAGATGTTTCTAATTCCTGAAATGAAAGCTTGCCAAGAAGTGTCGAGGATTGTATGACTAGGTACTTCATTCAAACATAACCCCCCAACATACAAATCCTCAAAGTTGAATGAGTAGATAGCTTTTTTTATTCCATATGAAATCAGTGTTGCTGCATCTTCAGGGATTTAAAATTCTATTTTGTCACTAATGCGCTGAGGCTTTTTGGAAAGAATCTTGTTTACAGTGCTAAGTGTAAATAATGTAATCATTTCAGTCTCTTCAGAGAAGCTCAAATATGTCAAGTATCACCATAAATATTTATATTTGTTAACAATTGTAGGCCCAAATTAATTCTACTGACTGGTAGGTTAAGTGTCCATATTATCAATTAAAAAAGAAAGTTATTCCCTGTTACAGGTTTTCAACCAAACCTGACAATCATAGGATATATGTGGGAATATTTATGCTTTTAGAAGTAATAAAATCCTGCTGATTGCAGTTCTATGCCTACAGTGAACAGCCTTAATTTTTTTCATGTTTGCATATTCTAGCTGTCTGCAAAATATCTTCTATACACAGAATAATGAATACTGTTAAACTACAGAAACAAAAACAACTTTATGTTTACCCACTCCTATAAAACAAAACTTTCACAAAAGCCTGGACTTAATTCTTCCCCTCATTCTTAAGGAGAATAGTCATGTATGGACCATACAAGATCTGAGCAGAGAGGAAAAATCAAGACTTATCCTAAATGATATATGATATATAAGGCCACCAATAATGTGGTCTTTTGAGGAAGGAAGAAGATTATAACAATGGCAGTACCTTCAGTTCTAACTATGCTAATATTGTTGCAATTACTAGCCATGAAGACAAATATAACAGTATATGTTTGTGAGATATAGAGGTATGGATTACTACATTTAGGTTGAATTCTAAAGATGGGATATTAAAATAATTTTCATCTACGAGCTTTGTACCTGTGTTTTTATTAATTACTACAATTAAACTTGTACAATGCACACAAGTTTAATTATCCTATTTGAATGTGTTTTAATATAAGAGGGATAGGATTTTTGGGAAAGAGAAAGAGGTAGAACCCATATTACCAGGAATCCCAAAGCAATCATTAATATAATATAATGATAGGAATAAGTGGTCAGTTTTCAGAACGGAGAGAGGCAACTAGTTGTGTCCCCACAGGGGTTTTTACCAGGACTAATGTCCTATTCAACATATTCATAAATAAACTGGAGAAAGGCATAATCCAGTGAGGTAGCAAAATTTGCAGATCAAGCAGTTTGGTATCAATATGTTTTAAGTCCACCGCAGACTAAAAAGAGCATCAAAAGAATCTCAGAAAGCTATGTGAGTGGGCAAAACAGTGGCAGATTAAATTTAATGTTGATAAATGCTAAATAAAGCATATTGGAAAACATAATCCCAACTATACATTTATAAAATGATGGGATTTAAATTAGCTGCTAGCATTCCAGAGAGATCTTGGAGTCATTGTGGATAGTTCTCTGAAAACATCCATTCAACGTGCAGCAGCAGTCAAAAAACCAAAGAGAATGTTAGCAATCATTAAGAAAGGGATGCCTAGGACAGAAAATATCATACTGCCTCTGTATTAATCCATGGTGTGCCTCGGTCTTGAATACTATAGTTGCCTCATTCCTCAGAAGCTAAATAACTGTAAAATTTGACATAGGTATTTTCCAGTGAATATCAGTCTGCACACTAAGGATGTTAAGAGGCAATTTGTATTAACTACACGATTAGTCAATAAAGGAAGGTGCTCCGTCCCATCTCACACCAGTCCAGTAGCTACTCCTGCTGCAACTCTGCAGTTTGAATGTACTAGGAGCCAGGTACGCAGGCATCCTGGCTCCCACTAGACTTAAGTGGCAGAGCTGCATGAGGGTAGATCCCGGACCAGCATGAGCCAGGAGAGATCCAGGACTGTCGCAGCTCTGCATTTTAAATGTAGTAAGAGCCATGCAGCCGCAGTCCTGGACTAGAACAAGCTGGGACTGCTTGGTCCTGGCTCATGCTGGGACCAGCAGCCCCTGATCATAGTAGCCTGGGCAGGCTGTGGGCATATGCTGCTCCAGCAGCGGCCCGTCCATGGCCAGCTTTGCCAATCGCAAACAGGAGTTCCTGCTGGAGCAGCCTCTGTCCACAGTGAGTTTCGGCCCACTGCGGACAGACTGATTTGCAGCAACTTCCTTATCCCCCCTCTCCGCTATCAGAGGCAGCAAGTGGGGCAGGAAATGGACAGTCAGCACCACAGAGAGTGCTGGGGGACGGGAGGGAACCGGTTTTTAAGCCAGCTCCACCCAGCAACAGCTCCTGTTTTCTGCCCTCCCCGCTGCTGCTGACACAAAAGGCAGCAAGGGGCTTGAAGCAAGTAGTTGAGTACTCAACTCAACTACTTGTTTACATCCCTACTGCACACCATTCAGCAGGATATCTTGGCTGTGTCAGAGGTTCTCTAACATTTCAGGGACTGTTCTGAGACATGAGGTTTGAACCTAACCTCATTGTAAACACCACTGAAGTCATCTGAATTATGAGGTTGAAGCTAGGGATGTGAACCTGTACACTTTTAAGGCAGCTCCCCGTGCTTATCAGCTCCTGCAAAGCTGCCTCCCCTTGCCTTATGCTGAGAGCTCATGCTCGCAGGGAGTCAGCTTAAAAGCTGGCTCTCCTTTAGCACCAGCTCCTGCCTGTTCTACCTTCCCTCCACCCCATGTGTAAAGTGTGTAACTGTTTTAAATTTCAGCAGTTATAAGTTTACAAAAATGAATGTTAAATAAATTAACATCCCTAGTTGAAGCCATGGTGGATTCTGGATTAGTATACTTTCAGAGAATTTTTAATTTAATTTTTTTCTAAGTCTTACAGAATTTCCCTTGTAAATTAATGAACTATTAACCAGACCTACAGAGAATGAAGTTGATTGACGAGATTAATAACTTATCTAGTCTTCTATACTCTGAACGATGTTTCACACAAGCACGTACATTAAACAAAATTATTGAAAAATCAAGACAAAGTTAATTCCATAACAGCCTGGTAAATGTTCGAAGGTAAAGAAAGCTTTGTTCAAAACTAAAGTACTCTGACAAAGTACCAATTGTTTACCCTTTGTTATCTGTACTAGAGATGTGAATGATTTACTGGTTAAGTATCAGGCTTCCCAAGTAACATTTAAACCGCTACCTTGGAGCAGCCCTCCCCTGGCTCCCAGCATGCTCAGGCTTGTGGGCTATCAGCAGCCTTCCCACGCATGCCCCCTCCCCCGCCCCATTTAAATCAGTTAACTGGTCAAACATTAAGTTTAACCAGTTAACTAATTAAACAGGATTTTACATTCCTAGTCTGAACACAACAGGCTTTGCTAATAGATGTAAATACTGTTTGATGCTGTTTCAGTGCTGAGCTGTTTCAGTGTCTGATTTATCTGGACTGGCATAAGGTGAATCTGAAATGCTCTCCCCCTTCCTTACTCTGCAAGTAAGAGAAAGTTAAGAGGTGACTTGATTAGCCTACCTACATGGTAACAAATATAACAGAAGGCCTTTTTAGTTTAGCAAAGATTAACAAAATCCAACTGTTGAAAGTTGAATCTAGACAATTTAGACAAATAGTAAATAACTATTGCAATGTCTCACCAAGGGCGGTGGAAAGGGGATTACAGCAAACGTTTTTATAACACTTTAAAACAGGGCTACTCAACATGGGCTCATGAGGCCCATGGCCTGTTCGTCGGGGCTCAGCACGTGGCCCGCGGGTCAGATTGTTTGAACACGGCCTCCACTGAAAACACGCTCCACAACAGTGAGGCATCTTCCAGGCGAGGGGAGCACGGAAAGAAGCAAGCGGATGGGCTGGCTGGAACACACGGGTACAGAGTGTCAGCGTTTCTAGCCCCCAGGCAGGAGGTGCTGGGAGCACCAAGGCATTGTGGGAAGTGCTTTGTATTCATGTCTGTCAGTGTGAAAGAAGCTATCTGCATATATATGCAACCACACTTAAGTTGCGGCCCTTGGCATGAGCTGTGAATATCATTGTGGTGCCCGGGGCTTCCAAAGTTGAGTAGCCCTGCTTTAAAACATCACTACAAGCAGTAGTCAATTTTCAAAAGTTTTTTGTTAGTTATTTAGTTTTTTGAGATGGCAGAATGTAATCTGATTTGTTTCAGAAATAACTTTTTAAAATATTGGATTTATACAATTCAAAATTAAACCACTTCTTAAATATAAAGACTGGTTTAATATGTTGGAATGGATACACAAGGCATGTTTGCTGCACAGAAATACAATTCATTACACTTTATTTTGATAAAAGATTAAAAGAGCTGAGTAAGTTCATTCATTTCATTGATTCAGAAAACTTTGAGGGATAAAACCTGCTCATCCCCAACAGTAAACAAGACGGGATCTGTTACGCCAAAGTTATTCCAAGTATGGGAGAATGCAAGAGCTTTGTGAAGGGCGCAGATTTGCAACCTGTGGATGTTCACTGATCATCAACAAAAAGAGGTAAATGGACTACAGTGCTCTTGTGGCCATTTAAGGATTCTGCTTACATGTATGGCAAACTAACAACCAAAGACTAAGTAGTATTAAAGGCACCTGGTTAAACATTAGACTTATTACTTAAGAGTGAAACTAAAGTTTCACTTTCTGAAACTAAAGTTTAACATTCTGAATAAAATTAAAACAAACTAGGGGGCTGCGCCCTGCTTGCCAACTCCCCCAGGGGCCATGAAAGGGGCCATTCCTTGCTCACTATACTTACCGCTTTTGAGAGAGAGAGAGAGAGAGAGAGAGCGCGCTATGCCTGCCACTTTTGAGACCCAGACAGGGACAGACAGAGAGAAGATTAGAAAGCTTTCATCTATTAAAATGAAAAGCAATTCCCAGTAAGAGGGATGCAATTCCCAAGAAACTTGACTGTCTTGAAACTGACATAACATAGCAGTAAAGTTGAAAAGCCATTTGAGGATAACATCTGGATATTTGTTCTGCTGGTCAACTCTAGGTTACTAAGTTACACCAAGTTTGTTTTCAACAGTACAGTACTGAGAACTGCGCCCATCAGAAGTCCGTGAATAAACCTTAAGGTGTATGTCCCAAATCCTTTAACTCAGTTACTGTGACAAACAAGATAAAGTTTTATTACCTTTTAAAAGCTTCCCGTATAAAATGTATCCATGTCACAAAATTATGTCTGTTTTCCACTAACTCTGCTTAACCCTTCCTGAAAGATGTAGTTTTCATGAAGCAGATACAGCTTTAAAAACTTAATGTTTGTAGAGGCTTCAAGCATATAAGCACGTCAGTCAGTCTTCACTGTTTCACCTGCTAAGAGTATCTTCACTGGACCTCTTAGTTGACTTATTCAGCTTCCCTCCTTTTCTTCAACTCCCTTTATTTAATTCTGAAAGGATGTTATTAAACTCGTCTCTCAGCGCCTCCCCCCATCTTAGCAGACACCAACATATATTTCTGCTACTGTAAATTCATATCCATACTAGGAATGTGAACAATTAGTCCATAAGCATTTGCTTATCAGATAGTTGAGACACACTTCCCACCCCCTTGCTGCTTCTATCAGAAAGAGGCAGCAAAGGGGGAGAGGGAAGAGGACGGGGTGCTTTAAAGGAGCAGTGCTGCTTGGAGCCTGGGGTCAGCCGGGGTTAGAAGTTTACTGCAGCAACACCCTGGGCCTGTTGCTACACTTCAAAGTCAGAGGCACCATTATCGACTAATCAAATTGTCGATGCAAACTGCATCAACTATTCAATTAGCCAGTTAATCTAAATTTAATATCCCTAATCTAGACAACTACAGAAATCCACCAACAGGGAAAAATATTACAAGAACAGGTGCATGACCTCTCCATTCGACCCAATGACTGGGGAAGGGGGGGAGGGAGTTGGCTCCTCAACCACCTATTTTCTAAGTATGTCTAATTCAAGAGTGGTAATTTAATCCATTATTCATTGTCTTTAGGGTAACCTTGAGAATAGTTCATTTAAATACCTCAGCACTACAAAATTATTTTCCAATAATTCTTAAAGTAAATTAAGCATTTATTTAACCTTTTTTTAAAAAAGAAATCCTGTTTGTTAGTCTACCGCTTCCTGACAACATTTCTATCTAAGTCAGGCCCAAATATAAGCTAACTGTTTAGAGTCAGAAATCCTCTTGATTAAAGGATATTACAGGGCTAGTCGCTTCCATGCAAAGCTAACTACATCAATATTACTCTTCTGCACTGAAAGATCTGTAGAAAGTATCTTGAACTTAGATGCCACTGACATATCGGAGAAACCTACCACCTGGTTATTTACGACATTCAATGGTGAGACACATTTGCCTAGACATACAAATGTCATTGGCACTCTGCCTAGAATTCCATGCCCAGATATGTATCCCATTTTGAAGTGCTCTGTCACTTCCCTACATGGTCATCTTTTTGCAAACACCATGTCAAAGGCCATCCAAATACTCTTACACACTTGAGACAGAGGCATGCACACAGTTTCTCTCACCTCCAAGTCCTGACACTATGGTTTACAGTACTGCTCTTCTCTACCCACCCAGAAGCTTTCCCTTGTTTGACAATTTAATGCATTGTTTTCAGCCATTTAAAAATACAGAATGCATCACAAATATCTGAATTTGTATTATGCTAAAGCATTTATAATATTCTTAAAGAATTTTTTTGAATAAAGCCCATGCCTTAAGGTGGGGTGGGAAACCTCTCATCAGGAGCCACTGATTTCCGGGGGGGGGGGGGGGGAAGTCACAGGCCACATATCCCCATGGGGAGGCAGGGAGAAGGGCAGAGGCTTGGGGCTTCCCCTAGGCTCCAGTGTGGGACCAAAAAGGAAGGGTTCAGGATGCAGGAGGGAACAGAGGATTGGGACGCAGGAAGGGGTGAGGGCTCTTATTAGGGGAGCAGGCTAAGGCCAAGGGGTTTGGAGTGCAAGAGTGTGCTCCGGGGAGGGTGTTAGAGTGTGGGTATGAGTTAAGGTGCACGAAGGGCACAGGACTGGTGCAGAGGCTTGGGGTACAGGGTATTTACCTTAGGTGGCTTCTGATTGGTGGCACAGCAGGACTAAAAAACAGGCTCCTCACCTCCCCTGACCCCACACAGTTCCTGGAAGTGGCTAGCATGTTCCTGTGGTCCCTGGGAGGGAAAGAGGTGGCTCCACGCATTGCCCTAGCCTATAAATACTGCCTCTGCAGCTCCCATTGATCGCGGTTCCCAGCCAACGGGAGCTGCAGGGCCGAGCCTGCAGTTCAACGCAGCATGCACAGCTTCCCTGATTAGTGCAAGCCAGCACTCAAAGCTTTCAGATGCAGAAACTTGCTATGGGCCAGATGAAATTAAGCAGGGGGTGAATCCGGCCTCTAGGCTAGAAGTCTCCCATCCCTGCTCTACAGGAAGAAATTTTGGATGTTTATTATAACTACTGTAGTAATCTGAATTGAAAATGTATTCACTAATTGTGCAAATATCCAAGAAAAGCAGTATTACTCAAGAGTCTGTTCACAGGATCTAATGCCTATTTGTTCAGGTAGTTTAAAATACAGGAGATCACAGTACTTAAGTCCATCTATAAGATTTTTCTGCGTATCAAATGTAAACAATCATGCGATAAAGCAAATAAATTAAAACATTTGATTCCAAAAATCAAGTTTTGCTAATATCGGAATATGCTGTTTTGTAAACTAATACCAGTAAGTTTAACATGAGTTTCCTGAAGTAAAGGGGGTACAAAAAACTAAAAATTGTATTCTAACTGATACCTGTACATGCATGCTATTCACTAACTGTAATGAAGTAAAACATCACATTGAGTGGTGACACTTGCAGCTACTTGACTCTTGGATCATTAAAAAAGGAGCTTAAAGAAGTGGTCTTAAATTGATATTTGGCTTTTACAGTGTCCAACTATAGACAATACAAAACAGCTGTTGGATTTTTCCTATTTATTGCAATAATCAAGTGACATTAATTGAACAGATTATTTGCAAAAATTCTAAAGACGATCCTATTCCCAAAATCCAAATTCTGCACTTTGCTCTCAAACCCTCCCATTAAACAAACAAAAAAAACCCACCTACCGAAACATTCACCACAGTAATCTTTTATCAATACATGCAAAAAAGTTTCAAATAATCCAGTGACAATAGCTATTAACCACTTTACTACAAAAATACATCTAGAAGTACGACAGTTGAGACCCAAAGCTGCAAAAATATGTACTTGCACACCTAGTTTACACCAGTAATTATAAATTTATCCAGTTAGGACCAGATTTTCAGAGCCCATAACTGGGGCTGGATTTTCAAGGATTTGAACACTCAGCAACTTTATCAAGAACAATCACCGAGTAGCCACACTTTTAGGAAAGATGACCCTAAATGTCCACAATACCCAGTTTTGCACATTTGTGGCAAATGTGTACATTAATTAGACCTGCAAATATACATTGTGCCCTTTGAAAGCAAAGTCTTTAAAGCTTTAATCTGTCCTTCATTAAATAAAAGATTCAAGAAAGTCGAGCTGTTGTACTTCTATTATTCTCATTATTGTGGCTTGAATGAGAACTTCACTTATAGCCCAGCCTCAACTCTCCAGTCAGATTTCTGTAACACACACAGACAGACTACATCAATCATTGCCAAGGAAATGAGCAACATCAAGTTTAGCAAGATTACTTTCACTTCAAATTCGAAGTTTTGAGGGTAGATGTTGAATGATACATGCCTTTGCTTAAATATGTCTTCAACAATCCTCAAAATATCATGAGAAAAGAGGACAAGAAAAAAAAGGCAAATGGTTTTGTGTGTCTAGTGGATTGAAAACATTCCCAGAACACTGATGTGCTGTAGTGTAATCTGTTTCAATTTCATGTAACCCATGTGAACCTTCCTGCAAATGTCAAATGAATCAGTTAGATAAAATTTACAATAAAAACCAAATTATTGCACAGCTTAACATTTAAGGAGCAAAGATATTTTGTTTTTAATTCAAATTGCTTTGAGCAGTATGCCTTCTTAAGAATTCTCAAGCAGTTGGCATATTCAGAAAAGTTAATTTTGTTCCAACTGCAAAAAATCTAGCAACTACTGCCTTCTTTAGAAAATTCCCCCACTAGAGTCAATGAGGCATAGAAAGGATATTTTGTAGTGCTGTGGAAAGCCTGCTGACTCCTAGGGAATTCCATGTGTAGTTTCAGAGTGTGTCTTCTCCTCACCACCACCCCCTGGGACAAAAAGAGGTCAAGTAACACAACCCCCATCTTTTTCATTTTACAAAAGTTGTTCAGCTGAAAAACAAACAATTCAGTTTCACCTGAATACCACTGAACTGGCATTAAAATCAGTTAGCATCTCACTACATGTAGATGCTCCAAACTAAAATACATACCCTCAAGCTGATTAACCACTAGCAATTCTATTAATTCTTTATAGTATAATGTACCAAAATAATATGTCCCCTTGAAAAAGGAAATTGATTTCAGAGATTACTGTTCTATTTCTCGCACTTCAAGTCAGGTCCAAAATTGCTGCAGTAAACTTCTAGCCCCAAAGGCTGTATCACTTTTGTGTACTCCCTCTTGAGAAAAAAATTAAAAAGGAGAAACCTTTTTATTGTTGAAACAAGTTAAATACAGCAGAAACTAGATTTTAGAAATACCCATCTTATGAATGACCAGTTACGTGAACACTTTTCCCCAAAGTGAATAAAAAAAAGTCATCAAGAAAGCAGTATCAAAGAACAGACATCCTTTCACATTCTGATGTTGTCAATGAAATGGATATCAGTTTGTAGTGCACCATATTGCCATTAATTTTCAGATGTTCAATTTCATGAACTTTTCATTCCCAACTAAGTTTGTAAAAAATAGAAGTTAACTTAAAAAAAGCCTATGTTTAAGTCTGAGTATGAAGCAGACAAAGCAGTGTGGCACTAACTGAAATCCAGAGAGAGTATGTTGCCTCATGAGCTTGTAAAGCAGTTAATATAATCAGCACTACATTTTTAGATCTGCTTTTGGCTAAATGTCCCTACAAAATACTCCACATAAGGGAATGTGCATGTCTGTGAATTTTAGACTAGAGATTTGCTCAGCAGTGTCTGGGGGTCCACCCCTGCATCCAAGATATCCTTGTGTTCTGAAACGAGGGTATATAGCAGAGATGGGCAACCACAAATAGTGGGTGGGTTGAATGAGTGGCCCGGCCCTCCTTCACCTCAGTGGACCACAAGTAGTCCATCGCCCATTGGGGTTCCACCTGTGGCTCCTTGCCCCCCCTCTAACTCCATCCCCCACATGCATCAGGCCACCAGTGTCCTGCACCCACCCAGAGCTGGATCAATGCAAATCAGCTGTGGGAGGGAGGAGTAGGGACAGAGCGAGAGAATCAAGAGATTTGAGGTTCCCTGGAAAGTGCTGGGACTGAGAGGAAAGAAACAGGAAGTGCAAGGCTCTGGAGCCTCAGTGTGGGAGAAGCACATGGAGGAGTGGGGCAATTGGGAGGTCTGTGGGACGCAGGTTGTCTACCACTGGTATTTATAGTGGAGACAGACCCATCAGTTCTCTCTCAACCATGAAAGTCCAGTGAAAGACTCCGAGGCAGAAGGGAAGGAGGGCAAGAAGTGGAGCACCTATAAGCAGTGTTCATTATAAGCTGGGCCCTCATGAAGTTGTTCAGGAGAGATTAAAATGCCACCCAACTGATTAGCAGAGCACCTACTTTCTGCTAGGCTTTTTGTTTCTACTTGTAGTGCACATTCACACATGCTTTGGCACACATTAAAAAAAGTTATTATTCTGTGGATGGATGGAAAAAATCCACAAATGGATGGAAAAGATTAGAGAGAATGTTGCCCCTAAGGACATCTCAAAGAACTCCAATTATTAGACAAGGTGCATTTGAAGTCTTTGAAGTGGGAGCCAGCTTAAGAGGCAGCAGCGTGGGTGTAGGGGGAAATGAGGCTCTCTTGGAGCCACTGTTTGGGGGGAGCCTGTTTAAAAGCCAGCTCCCTGCGAGAACCAGCTCTCACCTCCTGCCACCCTCCCCTCCTCACACCGATGCCTCTGCTACAGAGGCAGTAACATAGGGTACAGGGCCTTGCATGTAATTGTGAAGGTTAGGTTAACTGTTTAAACATGTACACTGTCACATCCCTAATCCTTATACCAAGTTAGAAAACCAATGACCCTTAGAAGTATAGATACTCCTTGGACAGGCTCTGTCGGAGTAGAAAGTTCTCAGATAGGCCTGAATATACCAAGAGTGTAGTGTTGCTAGGGTAGTCAACAGGTTGGGGAGTTGGCAAATGTCATTGAGGAGCCTTTGGCCATTATCTTTGAAAAGTCGTGGAGATCAGGAGAAATCCCGGATGATTGGAAAAAGGCAAATGTAGTGCCCATCTTCAAAAAAAGGAAGAAGGACGATCCAGGGAACTACAGGCCAGTCAGTCTTACCTCGGTTCCTGGAAAAAAAATCATGGAAGGGATCCTTAAGGAATCCATTTTGAGGCACTCAGAAGAGAGGAAAGTGATTAGGAAAAGTCAGCATGGATTCACAAAGGGCAAGTCGCCTGACCAATCTGATTAGCTTCTATGATGAGGTAACTGGCTCTGTGGACGTGGGAAAGTCAGTGGATGTGATATACCATGACTTTAGCAAGGCTTTTGATATGGTCTCCCACAATATTCTCACCAGCAGGTTAAGGGAATGTGGATTGGATAAATGGACGGTAAGATGGATAGAAAGATGCTAGAAGGCCGGGCCCAGCGGGTAGTGATCAACGGCTCAATGTCAGGATGGCGGTCGGTTTCTAGCGGAGTGCCCCAAGGTTCGGTTCTAGGACCGGTTTTGTTCAATATCTTTATTAATGACCTGGATGAGGGGATGGATTGCACCCTCAGCAAGTTTGCGGATAACACTAAGCTAGGGGGAGAGGTAGATACTCTTGAGGGCAGAGATAGGGTCCAGAGTGACTTAGACAAATTGGAGGATTGGGCCACAAGAAATCTGATGAGGTTCAACAAGGACAAGTGCAGAGTACTGCACTTGGGACGGAAGAATCCCAAGCATAGTTACAAGCTGGGGACCAACCAGTTAAGTAGTAGTTCTGCAGAAAAGGACCTGGGGGTTACAGTGGATGAGAAGCTGGATATGAGTCAACAGTGTGCCCTTTGTAGCCAAGAAGGCTAATGGCATATTAGGGTTGCATTAAGAGGATCATTGCCAGCAGATCCAGAGATGTCATTATTCCCTTTATTCGGCTTTGGTGAGGCCACATCTGGAGTATTGTGTCAGTTCTGGGCCCCCCACTACAAAAAGGATGTGGACGCATTGGAGAAGGTACAGCGGAGGGCAACCAAAATGATTAGGGGGCTGGAGCATATGACTTATGAGGAGAGGCTGAGGGAGTTGGGTCTGTTTAGTCTGCAGAAGGGAAGAGTGAGGGGAGATTTGATAGCAGCCTTCAACTTCCTGAAGGGAGGTTCCAAAGAGGATGGAGAGAGTCTGTTCTCAGTAGTGACAGATGGCAGAACAAGGAGCAATGGTCTCAAATTGTGGTGGGAGAGGTCCAGGTTGGATATTAGGAAAAACTATTTCACTAGGAGGGTAGTGAAGCACTGGAATGGGTTACCTAGGGAAATAGTGGAGTCTCCATTCCTAGAGGTGTTTAAGTCTCGGCTTGACAAAGCCCTGGCCGGGTTGATTTAGCTGGGATTGGTCCTGCCAAGAGCAGGGGGCTGGACTTGATGACCTTCTGAGGTCTCTTCCAGCTCTATGGTTCTATGAAAACAACAACAAAATAAATTGCCTCTTGTGTGGTGATTTAAAAGGACCTGGGCTGCCACCACAGCAGCAGCAATTACCAGAGCCCCAAGCCCTTTCAAATTGCCATTGGAGCCTTGGATGGTGCTGCTGGAGGCTAGCTATTAGCCCTGCCCCTTTTGCCCAAGGCGCTACCTCTTCCAGAAGGCAATGGAGCCAAGGCCCCCTTCCCCCAACACACTGAAGTGAAGTAAAGTATGTTGCCAGCCCTGAGTGTCACAGACACAGAGGTTGCCATAAGGCCCAGAAATTGCAGGCATTCACTTGCTTGGTTTTTTGGGCTCTGTTGTTGAGATGAGGCTGGATAGAATGACAAATCTGTCTTGGGACTAGAATGCTCGGATGTTAAGAGTCCCAAATGACCCTGATAAAGTCTATTAATTAAACTGGAGTAAAAGTAGACTTTTCCATATTGACACACAGGTGTAAAGGAAAGGGACAGAAATAGGATTATGCAAGTTGCTGTCTATACCTCCAGAATGATCAACCTTTCAGGGCCCCATTGTCCAGGTAGAGAAAAACTGTACTCATTTGGTAAAGACTGGTTGTGACCGCTAAGAGGATTTTGATAAGACCCTTGGCACAGTGGAGAAGCAAAAGGGTAGGATGTAATACTGGCAATGGTCTCTACCTACCACAAAACATAAGAAATGTCTGTAACTCTGAGTCAAAGGCAGATGGGTGTACTGGTTTTGTAAATGGGTGTACTAGTTTTATGAGATCTGCTCTTGAAAGAGATGATCTTACCACTTGGCTGTTATATTGGTATATCCCCAACAGAAGCACCGAGAATGCTAATCACTGACCAGGATAGGGCCCCAACAGGAAAGACAGCACTTAAAGACCTGGGATTCTGGCATACCCCAGAAGCATAACTGTTAATTAGGGCCACTTTAACCGCATGCTACATACAAGATAGAGGCTCAGGACAGTATTAGGTAATTTTAAAGTTTCTGAATGAGTAAAATCTGGGCCAAGAGCCAACGCTAATTTCACTGTGAGAGCGTAACTTTCCCTGCATACTAAAATAGCAGGATACACATTAAGGGTACATGTTGCTCTCTCCTCTGGATGGCTACTATAATAATTAAATACAAAGTGGGAAGAAGGAAGGCTCAAAAGAAATAAATTGATGTACAGCTCAAATTATCTTAAAAGGATAATCATCTGACTGTCAGTAAGGCCTACAAAAGTTTGAGACACATTTTCAACAGGATCCACCTTATAGACTTTGCACAGAAACTAACGTAGTAAAATCTTTAAAACAGAAACGAAACCAGTCCAGTTTGGAGTAGACAGCACAATGTATTTTCATTTTCAAGATGGCAGTCTCTCCAGAGTATTAGAGAAGGTTACTTGATTTTTTAGGACACAATGCAAGATTAGAATCTGAATACCAGTGTTTCAATAAAAGTCATCCTGCATCATTACAGCCATTTATACAGGTTGCTCAATTAAAAAAAGTTTAACTATTACAAGTAGCATTTTAAATTGAGACATTTAGAAGATCAGAGAAAACTTTAGTTTTGTTAATTTACTTTGCACATTGTTATTTTTCATTTGTATTTGAAGATTTTTCACCCAGTTATGAGTAGATGAAAAAAACCCACTAGATCAGTTAGCTGCAAGGACATCTTTTGCTTTTATATCTACTAATTTAAAAGGTAATAGTTACCTAAGACAATTCAAAGGCACGAGTACCTATTTAATGTTTGGTAATTATAGATCAGTGGAGGATTCTGAATGTTCAATGAAGCATAAATGAGGTGTCAACTTTCATTATTCATGCTTCTTTATAATCCAGCCCAGCACTTCAAAATAGTTCAAAGAAAAACAAAAAATAAAGCACTAGACATATGTAATCTATATTAATAACAAGGCATCTCACCAGCTACTTCCACAATATCACCAGGGACAAGATCTCTTGCTTTAATCCTTTGTACACTTTTTCTGTCTTGTCGATATACTTTGCCCATTTCAGGTTCATATTCTTTAAGAGCTTCAATTGCATTTTCAGCATTTCTTTCCTGAAAGGAAAAAAAAAAACAAACAAAAAACCAAGATGTGAAGTTTTAAAAGCAAGAGGTACTGCCAATTCTGACTAGAATGGTCACCTTTCTTTCTAATTTTCCACATGTAGCATTACATGAATACTACTTACTCATTCTATGTTCTTTCATGGAGATGATTAAACTCACCCTGTTATATGGTTGCAACTTCAAAATGAGGTTGCAATCTGGAAAGCACATCAAACAGAATTCAGACATTAATGGGCCCCTTGAAAGGTTAAGAAGACATTGTCTTGAAATTTGCAGTGACCTCTCCAGAATATCCATTATGTCCTGGTAGCTGGAGATCATGCAAACTGTAGCTTAAAGAATTACATGCTCACTAGGGAGTTGCCCCCTGCTCTAACACCTAGCTCTCTGGCCACAAAACCCCTTTGCTTGTACACTCGCCAAGCCCCCTCTCTCTGGTCACTTTCATGGCTAGGGAGCCTAATGATATTCTGTCACATGGCAGGAAAACCTATTTTTTTATTTATATATATATATTTTTTTTTTAAAAAAGAGATTTGATGCAAAGCATCAGAGGGGTAGCCGTGTTAGTCTGGATCTGCAAAAGCAACAAGGAGTCCTGTGGCACCTTATAGACTAACAGATGTATTGGAGCATAAGCTTTCGTGGGCAAAGACCCACTTCATCAGATGCATGTCATGACATGACCTTCATCTGACGAAGTGGGTCTTTGCCCATGAAAGCTTATGCTCCAATACATCTGTTAGTCTATAAGGTGCCACAGGACTCCTTGTCGCTTTTGATGCAAAGCAACACTCCAGCAAAAACATCTATTAAAAAAAATGACTATACACATGGCTGTATGGAACACATCCTTTGATTAAAAAAAGCCTCTATCCCACATCAGTCTGGTGTTTTCACTAGTTATTGACAGAAATGACAATAAAAAAGTCCAATCATTAGCTTCCTCCAATACTTATCTTGTATCCCTCCTTTAGGTCTTTGTTCCACATTTGAGCCATGTCAGATTAAGAGGAATGGTCATATCCACTTACAACAACTTCTTTGTCATCTAGTTAGGAAATAACTATTGTCCAAAAGCTCTTTTCTTTGCACTTGTAAAGTAATGATACTACATGACATTTCACACACATTACTTGCCAACCTACAACTTCCCAAATACAGTGCCAAAGCTAGGGCACCAGAAAAGACCAACACACTTAAAGAGTACAAACAGAAATTGTAACTATTTATAGTGTCTATGCAAAAACAAACGAAAAAAACGCCAAACCACCCCACTCAATTAAGGATGTTAAAAGGCAGTAATTGGCAGTAATTGGCTAATTCATACAGTCGATATGAACTGTATCGACTACACAGTCAATAAAGGAAGGCACTCAGTCCCGGCTCACATCAGGTCCAGCAGCCCCTGTAAGCGGGAGCCCCTACTTCGCAGCAGTCGCCTCTGCCATCCACCCCATGCTGCTGCTTTCTGATAGAGGCAGCAGTGCGGGCAGGGGGACAAATAGCACTGCACAGACAGTGCTGAGGGAACAGGCTTGTAAGCTGGTTTCCTCCAGCACCAGCTCCTGCTCCCCACCCTTGCTGCCTCTGATACAGAGGCAGCAAGGTTGGGGGGGGAGGAGGGCGGAAAATGTGAGTAGTCGACTACTTGCTTACATCCCTAGCCTCAACCCTGAATCTTCTTTCCATAATTAAGTTATAGAACATCAGACCTCAGACATGTGCTAAGTATCTCTGAGGGGGTTGTACTCTGTTGGCTATTCCAAGTCACTGCAGCCATATTGCTGTTTTTAGCATAATAGCTTGTGTACACCTGTCCAAACTGGAAATTATCTCCAGCTGCAAAGCAATTGTATCCTAAAGGTTCAGTTTTAGCTACAAGGGGATGAAACTGTATTGTTTAGAATTTAAATTCCCAAGCAGTATGTGGCTAAAGTGGATTTATCCTTTAAAATTCTGTCAAAACACTATTGGTTTAAAAACCCAGAGGCAAAAGGTATCTATAGTGGAAGTACTAGCACAGACTGGCCACGAACAACTAAAATATAGTCCTGTCCAAATTTAAATGACAACCAGTAACACCAGTAGCTTATCTCCCCAAGCTCTATGGTCAATACTAATGGATGATACAATAAAAAATTTCAGAAAAATTACTATAGACATTTTAAGTCTGCCCTGTTGAGTACAGAAATTCCAATGATTTTTAGGTATACTAAACTTACACCAACTGTTCCAGACTTACACCGGGCGCCAAGAATTCTCTATAGTACATAACAGAACCCTACAAAGGCAGACTCTTATTTTTGGATTATCAGACCCATAGCCATTAGAACAGGGGTGGGGAACCTCAGGCCCAGTGACAGGAGCAGAAGAGAGGTCCTCCAAGCAGGACAGAGTGGTGGCCTCTGCAGCAGCTAATCAGGGCACAGCAGGCCAATATAAAAGAAACTGTTGGGCCAAGGCCTGGCAGTTCCCTGCTGGAGCTTGACTAGGCAGACATAAGGGCTGATGGGGAGAACAGCAGCACTCTGGACAGCTCTGAATGGGAGATGAACTTCAGACCTGGTCAGGACCAGGTTCACAGGCGAAGACTAGCTTGCAAGCCAGGGCAAAAAGGCCTCCGTGGGCTGCACCCAGCAGGAGGAAGCACATGAAGTTTCCTCTGTCCTGTATGGAGCATGCAGTGCTTAGAAGCTCCATGCACTCCTGGCGGTGGGAGGAGACTTCACACTCTCCCCCCGCCCTAGGCCTTGACCAGCCTGGGGGCATAAGGCAGAGTGCATGAAGTCTCCTCCCACTGCCAGGAGCATGAGTGCCTAGGGAGAACTTCGGGGTTGGGGGGAGGTGCAAAGACTTCACAGGCTTTCCCACCAGAGCCACAACAGGAGGTAAGAAGCAGCCTGGTCCTAGGCTACATACCGAACATTTCCTCTCCTGCAGGCAGCCGGGCAGAGAGACTACAAGACTCCCCTCAGCTACAGAGGGGCGCTCACAAAAAGGGCAGTGTCTTTACAAATGGACATGAGCAACACATCTCAAAGAACACAGTTATAAAGGTAAGTACCATTTTTTCTTTGAGTGCTTGCTCATGTCCATTCCACTTAGGGTTTGACTTTGGAGTCACCAAGGAGGTGGGGCCTACAGCGAGAGACAGACTGCAATATAGCCCTGCCCACCGCTGCATTGTCCCTGACGTACTGCACTATGACACAGTGGTTCACAAAAGTGTGCCCGGATGACCAGGTGGCTGCCCTGCAGATCTCTATGACGGGCATCTGAGCTACGAAGATAGCAGAAGATGCATGGGCCCTGGTCCAATGGGCCATGATAGGCAGGGCTGGAACCTGCTCCAGTTCATAGCAAGCTCTCGTACAGAAAGTGATCCAGGATGAAATATGTTGGACCGACACTGACACCGACACGTCTTCTCTGAAGGCGGAAGAAAAACACCACATGCAAGATGAATAGCTCTTAGCTCTCTGACATTGATGTGGAGGCAGAGGTCCGTGGGAGACCACATACCTCGAGTCTGTAGCTTCCCGAGATGGGCTCCCCAGCCTGTTTTGGAGGCATCTATCACCAACTATGTGGTGGGGGGAAGGGCCGTGGAACAACATCTCCTCTCAGACCACCTCCTTGTACAGCTACCAGTTAAGGGACCTCAGCATGTCTATGGGCACTGTCAGTACCATATCGATTGGCTAGAATGCCGGGCTGCAAACTCATGCCAGCCACAGTTGGAGCAGTCGCAGCTCGAGCCTAGCGAAATGTACCACAAAAGTGCATGCCGCCATGAACCCCAGCAGCCTTATGCAGCACCGTGCTGTGGTAGTGGGGGGAACGACTGGAACCTCAGAAGGGTGTCCTTTATTGCCAGAAAACAGGCTACCAGCAGGGAGGAACTGGCCAGCATTGCATCTAAACAGACCCTTACGAAATTCTATCCTTTGGGTGGGAGTCAGAGTGGACTGGGCTTTGTTCAAGATGAGGCCCAACCTAAGAAAGGTGTCCCTGATGAAGAATGTAATCTAGAACCTGAGAGCCCTTTATGAACCAGTCATCCAGGCATGGGTAAACCTGGACCCTCCTTTTCCATAGGAACTCAGCAACGACTGCCATACATTTTGTGAACAGCCTGGGGGCCATAGAAAGGCCAAGGGATAGGGTCATAAACTGATGGTGATCCCAGCCTACTGTGAATCATAGGAAGCACCTGTGACAAGGCACGATTGAAATATGGAAATAGGCACCTTTGAGATAGAGGGCAGCATATCAGTGCCCTGTGGCTAGACAGAGCATGATTGAGGCCAATATCATCATCTTGAACTTTATAGTAGTCAAAGGCATTGAGGCCCCTCAAGTCTAGGATGGGGCAAAAACTGCCCTTGGCCTTTGGTATCAAGAAATAACGGGAGTAGATACCCCTGCCTTAATGGAACCTCCTCAACAGCTCCTTGATATGTGGACTGTGGAACTTCGAGCCTTAGGAGAGATACTTGTGAGAGGGGTTCCTGAAGAGAGAGAGAGAGAGAGAGAGTAGAGAGGGGGGCAAGAGTGGAACGGGATGTAGTATCTGCTTTGCACTATGCCTGGGACAAAGCAGTCCATCGTGATATGTGACCAGGCACAGTGGAAAGGGGTAAATGGTTGGTAAAGGGACACTGACCTGTGGTTGGTACACTGTCTTCACTTGAACCTTCAAAGGCTCAGCCTAGGGCCCTGGGGCTTTTTCGAGGGGCCCGTCCCCTGATCAGACAAGGAGCAGAACGGCCACCTGCCATTCCTTTTATTGTTGTGATCCCTGCACCTGGAGAAGTCTGGCCTGTTTCCCTGCTGGAATGGATGGGAGTGGGCCCCAGGGAAGGAACATCTCTGTGGGGCTGGGGTCTGAACACGGAGGGACGTGAGTGTCACTCGTATCTTTCAGCCCGGGGAGGCTGATGTCAAGGCGTGCAGAGAAGGAGGTTACTCATCTCGACAGTAACGGACTTTCTTCAAGATGAGCGTCCCCGTGGGTGCTCTACATTAGGTCGATGTGGTGCCACCAAGCCTTAGATCGGAAATTTCAGAGCAGCGTCCCCTGAGGTTGCACATGCACGCACCTGCAGCCGCATGCTCTTAAATAGTAGACATCGCACATGCGCGAGCTCCCCCTTCCCCCAAATGCTCCTCAGTTCCTTCTCTACCCTGAAATGATGCCTATAAGGCGGCGAGAATCCTGAAGTAGAGGGGAGGAAGGGAGGGTTGTGGAGCACCCACAGGGACACTCATCTGGAAGAATGACAGTTACTATCAAGGTGAGTAACCTCCTCTTTGAGAGAGAGGGGTCCCTGTAGGTGCTCCACATTAGGTGGCTACAAAGCTATTTCTGGTTAGGGAGGTAAGGACTTCGGCTGACAGACAGAAATGCAGTGGAAAAGAACGCCTTAGCAAATTTCATGTTGAAGAGAGGTCCCTCTGTAAGTGTGTAATGCTTTGCAAACGTGTGGTCAGACAACTATGTAGCAGCTGTGCAAAAGTCTCTTATGGGTACTTTACGGAGGAATGCTATTGAGGTAGCCATGGCTCTGGCTGAGTGTACCCTTATGCTATCTGGAGGAGGCACATCTGACTTCAAGTAACAGAGCTTGATACAATCCGAAATCAGTGGGAGAGTCTGTGATAAGAGGGCCTGGCCCTTATTGTGGCTTGCCATCAACATGAATAGTCTTGAAGATGCTCAAAAAAGATTTTGTTCATTGCAAGTAAAAAGCGCTCTGCGCAGGTCAAGGATATGCATTTTCATCTTAAAGGAACTGGCGTGTGATTTAGGGAAAGTGTATTTTCTGATTGAGGTGGAAGGATTAGTGTACCTTGGGGAGGAATTTGGGGTGGGTATGTAAAGTGACCTTGTTTTCAAAAAAAGGTGGTATATGGGGAATCAGCCATTAAGGCTACGATCTCTCCCACCCATCTCACCAAGGTAATGGCTATGAGGAAAACAGTTTTCATGGATAAGTGTCATAGTGAGGTGTGGCCATTAGTTCAAAAGGCAGCCAAGTTAAAGCATTCAATACTAAATGCAGGTCCCACAGTTGTGTTGGTGGATTGATGCCTGGATAGAGTGTCTGAAGACCCTTTAAAAACCTCTTGGTGAGTGGATGTGCAAATATGAACAAATCTTTCTTAGAGTGGAAGGTAGTAATACCAGCAAAATGAACTTTAATGGAACTAATTTCAAGGTCCGTTTAAAGGTGCAGATAGTAGTTGAGGATGGTAGGAAAGGAGGATGTTGAAGGAGCTACCCAGTGAAACACACACGCGTGCATACATGCATATCGAGAATCTTTTCCATTTCTGAAGGTAAGTCTTACAGATACTCTAAGCCCTACTGTGTACTGTAGAAAGACCATTTATACTTGTTGTGAGCAAGTCAATTCTAATTCAGAGAACCATCCAGGAGCCATGCCTTTAGGTGTAGTGAGGTTTGGTTGGGTGGTGTCAAGATCTGGATGAAGGAGATCCTTGCAGTAAGGTAGGTGGATTGGTGATGCTTGGGACATCGCCTTTAGAAAGGGGAACCATGGCTGGCGTGGCTAGATGGACTTTCTCTCTCCTTGTCTTGTGGACTACCCTGTTCAACAGGGGTATGGGAGGAAACATGTACATTATATGGGTTGACCAACTGATGAGGAAGGCATCTCCCATTGATCCCTTGCCGATGCCCGCCTTGGAACAGAATACATTTCTTGTTGAATTGTGTGGCAAAAAGATCTATGGTGGAGTGACCCCACTGTTGGAAGATGTCTGCAATATGTGCAGATTCATTTGCCACTCATGTTCCATCGAAAGGGATCTGCTGAGTGTGTCCGCCGTTGAGTTCAGGGTGCCCGGAAGGTGCACTGCGGTAATATTTATGTTGTATTTCAGGCACCATAAAGAGTTATGGCCTCTGTGCAAAGTGCTCGAGATTGGGCTCCGCCCTGATGATTTATATAAAACATTGCTGCGATGTTGTCTATATACAGACTGACATGACTGTTGGCAATGAACAGGAGGAATTTGGCACATGTATTCCTGACTTCATGGAGTTCCAGGAAATGTATATGTAGGTTCTTGTCGCTGCTGGACAACAGACCCTGGGATGTGTGATGTAGTAGGTGGGCACTCCATCCTGTCCAAGATGCATCTGTTGTCATGGAGACGGATGGTTCTGGTGAGTGGAAGGGGACTCCAGAACAAAGATTCTGAGGACTTAACCACCAGGTAGGGATTTTTACACTATCATTGAGAGGACTAGGGATTTGGCTAGCAGGTGGATATTGGTTCTATAAACATGTCCCAGCCAGCCCTGTAACCATTTGATGTGAAGGCGAGTGTTGTTGACAACAAAATTGCACACTGGCATTTGCCCCAACAGCTGAAGACATTTGAATGCCGTTGTAAGGGGGTATTTACTGAGGCCACAATTTTTTCAAACGGTCCATAGGGAGGGATTTAGTAACCTTTGTTGAGTTGAGGCAGATCCTATAAATTGTATCTTTTGTGCAGGAAACATTGTTGATTCGGCTTCATTCACATGCAGGCCGAGGTGTCGGAACAAGTGTCTTGTGATTGACAGAACGGCAGGAATCATTGTGTGAGCACACTTTGGAGGAGGCAGTCATCCAGGTAAGGAAATATGATAATGCTTTGCTTTCCCAGAGATACTGTGATAACCACCAGAACCTTTGAAAAAGATCCTCAGGGCTGTGGAGAGTCCAAATGTATTAGTAGTATTGGGAATCTACAACAAAATGAATAAAACATCTGTAAGCAGGGTGAATGGCAGTGTGAAAGTATGCATCTTGCAAGTCAATGGACAAGAACCAATTATCCTGTTCCAATGCTGGCAAAACAGTGTTTCTGGATTAATTTGAGGGCCCGGAGGTCTAAGATGGGTCTCCAACCTCCCAATCTTTTTTTGGTCAGGAAGTAATGGAGTAGAACCCTTTGCCCCTAAACTGTGTGGGGACTGGCTAAATCGCACTGATGTGGAAAAGGTGCTCTACCTCTTGTTGAAGTAGAATCTTATGAGATTAGTTCCTGAAGAGGGCCCGGGAAGAGGAGTGGGAAGAGGTAGAAACATGAAGGGAATAAGATAGGTCCTCCAGATAATTCAGAGAGGCTGTCAGAGGTTATACATTCCCAGTTGTTAAAGAAGGGTAGCAGTCGATGATGGAACAGGTTTGCTTGCAATGATGATATCAGAATAGGTGAGAGGCTCTCATGACCCTTGACCTGATGTTAAAGTTTGCTTATTGGACTGCTGTGACTGTTGGGAGTTGGTAGAGGAAGGGTGCCGTTGTTGGATTCTATTTCTACCTCTGTTTTGTTGGTGTTGGTCTTGTCTGCTATAATGTTGAGCATATGGAGGGTATTCAAGGTCTCGGGTAGGGCTGACACCTATATTGTCTTCTTCTAGGGACCTGGTTGTGGATTCCTAAGAAATGAAGCATTACTCCGGAATCTTTCATGGAATGGAGAATTTCATTGGTATTAGCTGCAAACAGCTTCTGACCGTCGAAAGGAAGTTCTTCCACTGTACACTGAATCTCTCTGGGGAATGGAGTGGAGTTAAACCATGATGCCCTTCTCATGACTACTGATGTTGCAGTGGATCATGCAGCCATGTCAGCAACATATAATGCAGATTTCAATGCTGTTCTGTCAATCGTGTGATCCTCCAATACCAGTGCTTTGTACTGTTCTCTTTTAGCCTTGGGAATATCTGCGATAAAGTTGCTAAGTTTGGTGTAATTTCTGTAGACCTATTTGCTTAATAAAGCAACTTAGTTAGAAATGCAAAATTGTAAAGTGGAAGACACATATATTTGGCATCCAAATGAGTCCAGTCTTTTGCTATCATGGTCCAATAGAGTGGACCGAAATTGTTGCTGCTTGGATTTCTATTGTGCAACCTTCACCATGAGGGAGTTAGGTACTGGGTGTGTAAAGAGAAACTCAAATCTCTTGGGTGGAACATAATACTTATCTCTTAGCGGTAGAAGAGATTGATGCCGGAGTTTGCCACACCATCTTTGCTGGTTCCATTATTGCTGGATTAACTGGCAGCGCTATTTTAGATGGTGTTACCGAGTGCAGTATGTCAGTTAACTCATGCTGATTCTCCACAGCCTCCTGAAGACGAATGTTTAATTCAGCAGCTACATGTTTAAAAAGGTCTTGGAAGTGTGCAGCAGCATCTGAGGTAGCTGGAGCTGGGGGCACAGATACTCCCTCCACTGGGGTGGGTTCATTTAGGTCCAGGGAGGCTCCCCTCTTGTATGGGTGGGTCCCCTTCATCTATTTGTTTAGAAGGGGAATATTGCACTCTGTCATTTCTGGCCATGCTGGTGCTTTTCATAATATTGCCATTTGTCCCACTAGTGCCAGTATGGCATGGGAGGGGTACCCAGGGATTGCCATAATATGAAGGCATATTCCCAAATTCTTGGTCAGATCTGGAAGAGTAAATAATCTGATCCGTGTAAGGAAAATTGCTGGGGAAACCCCCTAGAAAATTCATCTTCAGGTTCTGATAAAATCTTTCCTGAGAAAATGATCTCTGTGATGTTAACATGGCAGGAGAGTGATCAGACTCTAAAAATGGTAAGTTAAAGGTAGAGAAGACTAAGAAGTCTGTGCTGAGTGTAGTCCGCAGCTGGTGTTGTCGGTGCCGTAGTGGGACGCACAGATGCTATTTGAGGTGTTCAATCGTGCCTCGGTGCCAAGGAGACTAGCATTGCGTTAGGTGTCTCTGTGGTGGAGGCAGAGGCACCTGCTGATATGGTCAGTGCTTCACTCTTATACTGTGCCGATGAGACTATCAATGCCAGGTGGTGCTGCAGCTGATGTGGCAGGCAACTTGAAGCCTGACATCTCAAGAGTGTGGTTTAGCGCATGTCTGTTTGTCAGCTGCGCTGGCGACTCGCAAGACACCTGGAGTGTCATATGTTTCTGCGACTGTTCTCGGCACTGGCCATGAGAGAAACGGCTGTTTTGATTCCGTAGCTCGCTGAGGTAAAGAGAAGGCTCACTTTTTGATGGGCTTTTTTGGTTCCCTGCTGTTTATGTTCCTCAGGCTGTTGGCCCAGATTAGAAACTGGTCAGAGAATTCTCAAGTAAAAAATAGCTTGAGATGAAGGTCTCTGTCTTTCTGTGCCCATGATTTCAACTTTGCACAATGAGGGCATTTTTGAGAGATATGTTGCTCTGAGGCAGTGAACGCATTGTGAATGCCCATCCAATATGGGGATAGGCTCTTTACATGAGGAGCAGCAATTAAAACCCATCTTCCAGTCTGCTAGGATGTGAGCTTCACCCAGACACTTCAGGCACAAATCGTGCAAGTCCCCACAGGCTTAGTGCAGTCCATCCAGGGCTTCAAGCAGTGAGGTCCAGGGGTGGGATGGGGTGCAGTGGGTGAACCCCGACCCAACAGTAACACTAACAAAAGCAAACAACTTAACAGACTAACATGGAAAGCAACTTGGAGAAACAATGGGACTCAATTAGGTGCTAACTGTGAATACCCCTGGGACCAGGCTTGCAAGCAAATGAGGTAAGAGCTCCAACAACCATCACGGGCAGTAAGAAGGAACAGAGGAGGGAGAGCCAGCAGGGGTATATATGCTCCGCTACTCCAAGGGGCTCCCTTGCTGGCCCCACGGTACCACTAAGGAAAAACTCTGGCAATCTGTGCACACAGCGCACATACACCTAAGTTGAATGGACATGAGCAAGCACTCAAAGAACAATCTAGTATATCATGATCACTTTGAGAGGAGAGGTATGGAGATTCTTGCACAGGAGAACCACATTAGCCTCACTAAGATTTACTTCAAGACAAAGCAGATGATGATGATGATGTGGTGAAGGAGGTTAGAGAAAGCAACTTCTATACTTCTGCTCTCCAGACCAAAAGCCTTTCTAGATTTTTATCTTTTCAACATAAAAGAATACAGCTTTTTCCATCCTGATCACTGCATCACTCATGGAATGGGAGTCTGCCACCTTCTTTTCCAGTGATGCACAAGGAGCTACTGAAGTCAAGCGCAGGAACTGAAGGGGAAAGCACGATGGCAGTCATCATGATGTTCCCTACACTTCAAGTGGGAGGTGTGAAGGTGTAAAAATACCAACTGCCGAGAACAAGAACTCTGAAGGGCTCTAGAGAAAAGACATTTTAGTGGGAAAAATATTTTAAAGACAATTCTTCACAGGAAAGTGTATTAGATTTTATTTTGTCAGAGCAGATCAGAAGAGTTTTTTGGTTAGGAGAATGTGGTGACAGAGTCAAGAGGCTAATGGGTAGGATCCTATAATCTTATTGAAGGTTTATTTTTCAAGGTAGTGCAGTGGATTTACCTACATATGCCATTAATTTCAATGGACATACCTACTGAACTATAGATATTAATATATATATATTAGTGGCAGGGTCAGGCCAGAGAGCTGCTCCGGGGTAAATAGAAGCAGAGGGCTGCAGGAAAATCAGATGTAGCTGGAAGGGAGCTGGCTCAGGCAGATTGGGGCCAGACGATTCCTCTGCTGGCTGAAGGCCTTTAAAAGCCTCAGCAGTTGGAAATCGGGAGAGAGGTGAAGGAGAGAGAGAGAGCAATTCATAACATTAGACCAGAAACAGCCAGAGAGGGAGTCCCAGGAGGCATGGGACCCTACCACAGAAACCTGCAGAAAACCCCAACCCTTGGCGTTGGCAGCGAGAGGCTGGCCCCAGCAGTGGCCTGGGTCAGAGGGGCCCTTGCCACAACATACATACATATATATAAAAACGTGGATATCTGCATGTACTTCTGGCTCATTTTTGCAGATACGGATGCAGATGTGGACACAAATTTTGTATCTATGATCCAGCACATTTACACATGTCCACTTTAAATATGCAGGTATCCAGATCCTGGGATCTGAATGAGGATATCTGTGGCTCATTTTTGCAAATTTGGATGCAGATACTAATACAAGTGTTGTATCTGCACAGGACTCTACTTATTTGTTTAAAAACCACACAGAAAAGTCTGAATACAGCAGCAATGGCAAAGCACTTGGAATTTACTGGCTGCTTTCCACTAGTGTAAATGCTTTTCATAATGGAGAGCTATTATATGAATTTAAGTTTCCTTAGGCATTCTCCAGATATACAAGTTATTCACAAATCAAAGTCAAAAGGCATTATGTGTACACTGGCTTCCGTGCAAGCCTCCTGGTGTTTTAATAGCTTTAAACAAATCAGCATGCAAATGTAATCATTTAAATACATCCTTATGGCTCAAAAAATGCCTTATTTTTTTCAGGATAGAAATAAGTAGGTTTCTGATCTACAGCCCTCAGCTGAGTGCCCATTATACACTTTATTTTTTCCCCTGCTTTGAATTGGTTTGATCATACTTTTTCCAAACAAGCACTTAATAGCAAGAGTTCTTGCTGCAATGCACACTGAAAGGAAAAAGATGGCCTATTAGAGAAGGTTCAGTGAACAAGCTTTCTGTACATTAGCTTTTTCTCTTGCTAAAATTAGACTGGGGCATGCATTCTACAATAGAATAAAATCCAAAGCATAAATATGGTTGCCTTACTAGCCTGCAGTAAAACTTTTACCCTCCCCACATCTTCACTAGATTTAGTGAGGGAAGTTTTAAACCAAAATGCAGTGTTAATTCACTCCAATTCAACACCAAAGGAGAGCTTTTATATTCTTGTGCTTTTTTTTTTTTGGGGAGGGGGAGAGAGGGTTGTTTCTTTTAAAGAAAGAAGAGACCAAGAAAACTTTTAGGACTAAGATTTATGTGACAGGCACTCCACATTAGAAGTAGACCAAATTCCTACACAAATCTAACTGATTACAGTAAAATTCCATTGGTCTGGCATCTGATGGTCCGGCACCATCAGGAACCTGGAAGTGCTCCGGGCAGCCGGACCATTGGAGCTGCTCTGCCCCCGGCTTCCCTGATTCAGCTGCTGCTGAAACTGACCAGCAGCTGAATCGGGAAGCCGGGGCAGAGCAGCTGGAGTGCTGCCAGTAGGTCCCGTAGCGCTGCCTCGGCGCCGCGGACCAACCCGCAGCACCCCAGCTGTCCCGATTCAGCCGCTGCTGAAACTGACCAGCAGCTGACTCTGGGAAGCCCGAGGCAGAGCTGCTCTGCCCCGGCTTCCTGGAATCAGCCGCTGATCAGTTTCAGCGGCAGCTGACTTGGGACGCCTGGGGCAGAGCAGCTGGGTGCTGCCGGGTTGGTCCGGTAGCGCTGTCTGGCGCTGCGGGACCAACCCGGCAGCACCCCAGCTGCTCTGCTGCAGGCGTCCCGATTCAGCTGCTGCTAAAACTGACCAGCAGCGGCTGAATCAGGGACACCTGGGCAGAGCCGACTATCGGAAGGGGGCTATGAGGGGCCTGGGGTGGCATCCCCACACCACCCCAGACCCCTCATAGCCCCCCCTTCCGATAGTCCAGCATATCTGATAATCCGGCACCCCCTGGGTCCTAAAGGTGCTGGATTATCGGAAGTTTACTGTACTACTTTAATAAATATGCTAGAGACCCTAGATTTTTAACAAACTTGAACAAAGTTTCCAAAAGAACAAGTACTAGGCCACTGTTTAACATCACTTCAGCTTTGAGGAGAGGAAAAAATGTAAGGAAATGCTCCATTGTTATATTTCACATAATTATGCAACACCAAAGTAATTTACTCAACTGTTTGTAGCACTCGTGACATTCAAAATTTTGAAAAATCTGATACTGCATAAAAATAGACAACACATGTAAGAATATGCATTTTCTAAGAGATTTTGAATCATTCAAAACTACAGTGTCTCTCTATAGCTGTTAAATATAAACTACTTTACATTTACAAAACTTTAGAATTACTCTAAGTGGGGAAAATTCTGAATAAAGGAAGGTAAGATACGCGGCAGCATTTGTATGTCACCATCCAATATTTCCTTTCAATTGGCAAGTCACCGCTGAACATTTTTTCAGTTGCAAAGTTATATATGGAATATTTTATATTTATAGTATTCCTCTCAAATATAAAAACAGTACCTGATAAAAGCTTTCCCATTTGTAATATAAAATAAATTCCTTTGTGCAGCATTTAACCAGAAAGTTAGAACTGCGTGGCCAACTGAAGTCCCTGACTAAGTAGTCAGGTTTTTTGCCGCTTGGTTAAATGTCATTATCTATAATTAGAGTTTGGACATTTAGTTCAAAACCCTGAAAATTATGTAGATTTAGATTAGCAAGTTACAATTTCAAATTAATGTTAGTAACTACTCAACTCTCCACCTCTCAAATCTTAAAAACCAAATCAAATAAAAAAAGTAAGCTAGTTTGGCTACTTGAATCCAAATAAAATAATACTGCTTACTTAACTTCAGAAATACAAGACAACCAATTTAGAAATGCCTAGTGTAGGATACATATTTATATTCAGTATAGGTGCGAAGATTCAGATTTTCACTGTATTACGAAATACAGATTTACATGTCTTTTATATTAGAAAGTTCATTGAATAAGACACTACTAAAATTTAAGCTTGTATGTTTAATAGGTTCACAGATGGCAGATTCCAGGATTGTTTAACAGGGATGGCCAAACTTATAGACCCACCAAGTTGCATATGACAATCGTCAAATTTAAAAGCCAAGGTATGCCTGCCAAGAATTGGTGCTTCAGGACTCAAGGCTTCAGCAGGAGCAGGACTGAAACCCTAAGTTCTGGCATGTGCCTCTGTGAGGCTGAAACCCCAAGTCCCACCCCTCTTTCCCTGCTGGGAATTAGCCTGCATCTCACTGCAAGGCAGAGGTCCTAAGGTGCCTCCCACTGTGTCTAGTAAGTAGGCAGAGAATGTGGAGGAGTTCAAGAGCTAAATGTCTGAGAGCCACATGTGATTCACAAGCCACAGGTTGGACATTCCTGGTCTAGAATAGAAGAGTCAGTGGCTATGTCTACACTACAAGGTTTTTGCACAAAAAAGGGCGAAGTGTCCACACCCCAAGCGCATTTTTGAGCCAAAAAAACCCCTGTAAATTGACAGGACAGAGGGCTTTTGCCGGTAGAGTTATTCCTCTCTCCATGAGGAATAATTACTTTCTGCACTACAGCTCTTGCATAAAAAGGCATGTGTGGACGCGCTGCAGGGGTCTCTTGCACAAAAAGAGCCTATCAGAAAAAGCACAGATGCTCTGATGCCATTCTGTTAATGGCAATCAGAGCTTTCTTGCGCAAGACCGTCCATGCATTGTGGATGCTCTCTTGCACAAAAGCACATCACTTTCGCAATGCGCTTTTGAGGTATGGATGCACTTTTGCTCAAGAACTTTTTGCGGAAGATCTCTTCTGCAAAAAGCTTCTTGCGCAAAAACCCTGCAGTGTAGACTAAGGTAGTATGAAGTAATGACTAAAAGCTCTTTGTTCAGAATAGCAATAGGTTGAATCACTGAATTTTGCAGTCTGTTACAGCTGAATTTTTAAGTTCTCAACCATTTTGACTTTATGAATTATACCCAGTGTGGTGTATATCTGCAATAATAAGGCAAGGCATATATTTGCCATGCTAAGAGTCCTAGGCCATTGAGATATCAGAGGTAACAACCCCCAATTTTGCTCTACATCTCATTTGTTTGCAACTAAAATGATTAGGGGTTTGGAACGGGTCCCATATGAGGAGAGGTTAAAGCGACTGGGACTTTTCAGTTTAGAAAAGAGAAGACTGAGGGGGGATATGATAGAGGTGTATAAAATCATGAGTGGTGTGGAGAGGGGCCGATAAAGAAAAGTTATTTATTAGTTCCCTAAATAGAAGAACTAGAGGACACCAAATGAAATTAATGGGTAGCAGGTTTAAAACTAATAAAAGAAAGTTCTTCTTCACACAGCGTGTAGTCAGCCTGTGGAACTGCTTGCCAGAGGAGGCTGTGAAGGCTGGGACTGTAACAGAGTTTAAAGAGAAGCTAGATAATTTCATGGAGGTTAGGTCCATAAAAGGCTATTAGCCAGGGGATAAAATGGTGTCCTTGGCCTCTGTTTGTCAGAGGCTGGAGAGGATGGCAGGAGACAAATCGCTTGATCATTGTCTTGGTCCACCTCTGGGAGCACCTGGTGCTGGCCACTGTCGGCAGACAGGATACTGGGCTAGATGGACCTTTGGTCTGACCCGGTACAGCCGTTCTTATGTTCTTATGTAACAATTTCACTAGTTTATGAGAAGAACGACAGATAGTAGATTTAGTCCAATTTAGGGATATTAGTGTAGTTGATTAACTGATAATTCTGGGTTTATCAATTAATCCTAAAGACTACACTCACCCAGCCTTACAGAGGCAGCAAGGGAGGAAGGAGACAGGAGCCAATGCCCATGAGGAGCAACGCAGAGGGAGGGCACAGGTGGAAGCTCGTGCTCCAGGGGAGCACTGGATCCTGTGAAGTCATCTCCCTCTCCTCATCCCCAACTGCTGCCTCCCACAGAGCTGATAGAGGGGCAGCTGTGCCGGCTCACTGCACAAGTCACCTCCCCTCCCTACTCCAATCCCTCTGTGGGGGTTAAACTTTGACAAAAATAAATGTTTGCTAATGTCCCTAGTCCAATTCTCAAAGCTATCCAACCGCCTGGGCTTTAAACTACTACATTATAGGTTAATATTTGCGCCCTGTGTATTTTATATGTAGATTTGGTTTTCCTTCATAACATACCCTTAAATAGAAAAAAATAGAAAAAGTTTTCAAATCTGGTTCTGGATTAATTTTTCATGTTGTAGTACAGCTATCCATTGTCAACTTGTGTCTTCAAATGTTATGTATCTACACAATTTGTTAAGGGGGTGATTTGTCCTAATTAGATCTGGTATAATGTAATTTTTCTAAGGGAAAAAGTTTTAATTTCAGATATAAATTTTGACCAGCAGTCAGAATGATTTGCTGATAAAAAATGTTAACTGCATAAAACCAAAAGTTTTCCCACAAGAAAATTTCAGTTTTTCTTGGAGGGTGGAAGGAGTAGAGAGAAGGGAGAGGGAGAAAGAAATTTGATTTTCCTCTGGGAAAATGAAAGTAACTGTCCCAGGCTGTTCACTAGGATGGCACTTGTCAATTTCATTATTCTGGAAGGCAAGGTCAGAGATGAAGAGAAAAAGCACTGCCAGGACCCCCAGTTCCCATAAATGACAAGGAGCTGAGATGAGGGGCCATCTGGAAGACCAAAAAATCTGTCTTTAAATCCCTTTCTATTAAAAAATAGTTTCAACATTTTATCCAGATTTGGGATCTCTGAAGACCTTAAAATGTCACAGAAAGATATTTCTTTTTTTCAGCTAGTTCTAATTTAAGGTGATTTCTGGCAACTCATCCTAAGCAAACATTTAGGCACAACTAGTGGTCAAAGAATTTACATGCAAATTCTTGTCATGTAAGGGTTCTGGTGAATCAACTATTAGCACAAAAAAGCCCTCCTGTAAACAGCTGTATTTTACACCCACCCTACCATGCCATTTTTGTGCAAGGCCAAGCCCAAATAAGGCATTAAAGAACCAGGAAAGTAACAAACAACTGTTGTGAAGTAGCTCGGATTGCTACATTCAGAACAAGCCTGATTCAAACCACTAAAGCCAGGAAAAAGCCAACTAACAGAACATAGTTTTTATTCACAGGCACACATTTTATCATTCCTGCAGCTACCATCTCTCTCACCCTTGACTCTGCACCAACAGGAATTAGGAATGTTAAATACCAGTTACTTGAATAGTCAAGTAACCTCATGAATTCTTATCAGTTAGTCGACTATTCTATAGTCCCTGGTGGTGGGGCCAGCAGCCAGTGCGCCTCACTCCCAAGGAGGGTCCTGCCACTTTGTGCTGGTGCCTTTGTATCAAAGGCAGCAGCACACAGGGTGCCAGGCAGGAGCCGGACTGTGAAGGGAGCAGGTTTAAAACCAACTCCCCCGGCGGATTGGCTAGCTGTCACCCTGTTGCCTCTGATAAAGCAGCCCTTGTCTAGGGGGGCGTTTGTGCTCCCAGACCAAGCCGGAACTGAGCCGGGCTGCCTGCCTGCCCAGCTCCTAATACACTTTAAATGCAGAGCTACAGCAGAGGTAGACCCCAGACACATCGCTAGTCAGGAGTGAGCCCAGCTGCTTGCCAGCCTGCTAAAAAATTTACTGGCGTGGGGGAGGGAAATATGTGTAGTCTATAGCATCAACCTATAAGCTTTTGCTTATTGGTTAATTGACCACACTATTACATCCCTATTAGGGACACCATCATTCCACCACACTCGTTATTATACTATCCCCATGACAAAACACTACACCTAACACTATTTAGAAAGTGTAGTTTAGGGAAAAAAAGGTTGAAGGAGTCAGTTAAGGCAGTGATGTGCGGTCAGTGGTACACTGTAGTTATAGTAAGTCTTTCCTGTGCTAAAGAGGATATGTATAGTTTGATGAGGGCTTAATTTTTCATTTTTTCCATTTCCTTGCTTTTGTGGGTTTGAATCAGGTATATTCTAATTGCTCTACAATCACCAACAGAAGTATTTACTTTACAAGTAATTAGAAACTTCAGTCACTTGGAATTTAGATTCCATTTTTAAGTGACATCATAGCACAATGTGCTTTAAAACACAAAATATAAGGTGTGGGCAACTCAAGTACCATCACTGTCCTCAGATCAACTAATTGAAACAAGATATTTTAATGCTCTACTTTTAGATTCTGTTTGCAAACACCCAAAACATTTGATGTTTTCCCATTGTAATATGGATTTTAGAAGAAGTGAAACTACTGGAAAGCAAGTAGTTTTGTGGGATTCTCTCAGCTACTCCGTCAAGGCACATTAAAATTAGTATTACAACTAATCTTAAGGTGGATTTTTCTATTTAAATGAAACCAAATGAAACCAGAAAGATTTGTGTCTCCCTACCCTCCCCCCAAAAAAACCAATTTTTGTGTGTGGGGTTAGTTGTTTATGGGTTTGGAACTATTTTTATTCTAGAAGAGCACCAAATTGTATAAAAATGCAACAAGTAAAGAACCAGTTTTCAGACAAGCTACTTATATTATTACTTGTTAGGTATCCTTTCTGAGTTTAAATTATAGTGCTATATTGCAAATTCATTCCGTTAGTCTACCAGAACGCACTTGTCATTATGTATTAACAGTGACTTATCAAAAGACATACTAGATATTTCAGAGAACTGCATCCATTTTGGTCAGCCAAATAGGCTCAAAGACAAGGCAAAGCAAGGTATTTCTTGACATGGATAATTTTATTTTGAAAAACAAAATTTTATTTTTGTCACTGGAAATGTAGCCATCAACTGGCAAGATTAATGTCTCTATGCTGCTTTTATGCTGGCTTTAAATCATAGGTCATACTTCAGAATAAATGTTTAAAATATTTTATTCTAAAGTACCACACTTTCTGATTAAGCCAATATTAAATAAGACTGAAGACTTTACAACCACATCATCTCCTCAAATTGACAGTGACAAGATTTCTTTTACAGCCCGGTGGCTTGTAGTGATATAAAATCCAGTGTAATTGGTTAACTGGTTAAACATGAAGTTTACCGCCTGCAACGCACCTGGGCCCACTTCAGACAGGGACTGTTCCGAACACTCAAAGCAGTCCCTGTCCAAGGTGGGCTTGTGGGGCTGAAGCAACCTCCTGCCCACAGTGGGCAGGAAGCTGCTTCATCTCCCACTGGTTAACCAGAACAGTAAAATGTCACCAATTAAGGGTTATGATTACTGGTTAACCTTTAACATCCCTAGAGATTGTTTCATCTGCAGACTCAGAACTATCCACAGCAATTAAACTTTCTTTTGGAAAAAGATTCCTGGTGAGAATCTTATCAGATTTTAGATTGAGATGCACAAAATGGATAGGTCTTCTTTTACTAAAAGAGCCTCTGAAGTCTCCAAAATGTTGTCAACTTCCACAATGAAAGTACACAAATGATTTTAAGTTTATTTTAAAATACACTATATTTTCAGATGACATTTCCTGTCAAGTTTCTGCATGGATAAAATTCATTCTTTATAATCTGAAAATATGATTTCAAAATAAAAATGTAGTCCCATTATTTAATAATGGTTAAAAAACCATTTAATTAAATGAACATCTCCTACAAAGCAGAGAGAGTTTGGTAAATTAGTTAACATAATTTTAGCTGTAACATTCTCTGATCTTCAAAAATATCCTGTCCCTTACCAACTCATTACCGCCTACAGTTAGTAGTATTGACATATATTCTCCCTCAACTCATCTTATTTTCCTTTCCATTAAGGCTTCTTTTCCTAATCTAATCCAGCTCAATTGGCAAGGTCATAAAGCAGACAGAGGGATTTTACAACTCAGAATTCCAGTCCTAGCCACTGTAAATAATCACTATTAAAAGATTTTAAAGTAATTCCTTTACAGTTTAAGCAGTTTTGCCATGAGAAGTATGAGTGGGAAAACATAATACTGGAGACACTCATATGCACTGGCACAGATGTATGTTTTATTCTGCAGTTCCTGTGACATTTGCTCAATGAAAGACAGTTACAAAAAGCAAGACGCACTATCACTCCTTCCTTTATTCAACTGCAACTTTAAAAACTTTATTTTTGCTATCTGGCTTTGAAGTGGTTGTTTCAACAGCAAACAAAAATGTTCAAAAACAGAGTAAGTTATTTAATTTAATTTCAATGTTCATGAATGGTTATATCTATCAACAACCTCTTTGCTAAACACATCCATAAGGCATTCTCTGTTTACTATGTTGGACTACCTACAGATTTAATATTGCTAAAATTTCCATTTCAGCTTTTGGCCAATACCTCACGCTAGAAATCACATGATGACTTTGGTTCTAAGTAAGGATGTTAAGAGGCAGGTAATTCACTAATCATGTAGTTGATACCTTTTTTTTTTTAAATTGACTGCATGTTTAGTCGATAAGAAGGCTTCCTCACTCCTGATTCATGCCAAGTCCAGGGCCTACTCACACTGCACCTCTATAGTTTAAATGCAGTAGGAGTTGGGCTGCCTGTGTGCCTGGCTCTTAACATTTAAGCTACAGAGCCGCAGCAGGAGTAGCTCCTGGACACAGCATAAACCAGAACTGAGAGCTAGGATTGCTCAGTCCCAGCCCCTGTCCATGGGGGGTGCTCCAGAGGGGTGCTGGAAGCTCTGTGGACAGGGACAATGCCTGAGCAGCCTCTCCCCATCGCCAGCCCAGGCCACCGTGGACAGGAGATGCTTTGCAGCAGCAGCCTCTGCTTGTGGCAAGCCTGAGCCTGCCGTGGGCAGAGGCTGCTTCGCAGCAACCTCCCCTGCTCCCCCCTATGCTGCTACCTCTCAGAGGCAGCAGCACATGGGGGGGGGGGAGGGGGGAAGGAGCCAGCTTCTGCTCCCTCCCCACTTGCTGCCTCTGATACAGAGGCAGCCAGGATGGGGGAAGTGAATGATCGACTCAACTACCTGATATGCCTAGGTTATTGGGTAGTTGACTACACACCTAGTTCCAAGTAATTTAATGTTAAAAATGTATATAGGTCTTTGGTATAGGTATATACCATTTATAAAAAAATCTATACTATACAAACATCTACTTCTTATAATAAAGAGCTTAGAGGGTTTCTGACGTTCGGTATTACAAAAAAGTTTGCTTACCTGCCACACACCCACAATTGCATTGGCTACTAATATAAGTAAGATTACAAAAGGTTCTACAAATGCTGTTATTGTTTCTTCACCTTCTTCAAACCAGGCCAAAACCTGAAAGAGAAATCACACTTAATCTAAAGAAATATAACGATATACACACACACACACGCGCGACAATATAACACAAAACTCAGCATTGTAAAACTTTCACAAATATTTATGACATTAACACTTTTATTTATTGTTTAAGGCCCAGTTAATTTCAAGATTCCTAAGGACATACATCTTTTTCAAGTTCACTTGACTCATTTATGAGTTCGGCTATACCAAATTCAGTCCTTTTTTTGTCAATTTCATAGTCATAGGCTTTTGAAAATAATGAATTTCATGATTACAGCTAGTTCAATCTGGAGTTCCATGGTGTTGTAATTGCAGAGGTCCTTACCCAAAAAGGTGGTGTCTGTGGGGGGAGGGGGGAAGGAGAGGGAAGCACGCTGTGATACTGCTACCCTCACTTCTGCCCTGCTGCTGGCAACAATGCTGCCTTCAGAACTTGCCTCCCAGCCAGGAGCTGCTGGACTTCAGCTGACCAGCTCGGAAGGCAGAGCTGCTATCAGCAATAGTGCAGAAGTAAGGACAGCATGGTATGGTACTGCCATATGTACTCTGTGCTGCTGCCTGTAAAGGTGGGCCTCTCAGTCAGGAACTACCACTCTCTGGCCACCCAGCTCTGAAGGTAGCAGTGTAGAAGTAAGGGTGGCAATACCACAACCCTTCCCTTCCCAAAACAGCCTTGCAACCTCCCTGCAACTCCCTTCTGTGTCAGGACTAGGGATGTTAAATTTAGGTTAATTTTAGTCAATGAGTAGTTGATAGAATTTCTAATTACTCAATAGGGGAAGGTAACTCCACTCAGTCCCGACTTGCGCTGGGACCAAACCCCACTGAAGTTTTGCAATTTAAAAAGCAGTAGGAGCCAGGCAGCCTGCCCCCCCTTCCCCAGCTCCTACTGCCTTTTAAATTGCAGAGCTGCAGTGGTGTTTGGTCCTGATGCAAGCTGGGACTGAGCAGGGCTTCCTGCCCTGACAGTAGCAGCCCCTGTCCGTGGGAGGGTCTCAGCTCCCTGCAGGGACCCCTGCAGACAGGGGCTGCTTCACAGCAGCAGCCTCTGTCCACAAAGGGTCCCAGCTGGAAATTGGGATTCCCTGCAGATCGGGGCTGTTCTCCCCCCCTGCTGCCTCTGTCAGAGGCAGGTCTGAGGGGGTGAGGCAGAGAAAGTGCTGGGGGGAACTGGCTTTTAAGCAGGCTCTCCCCCCCTCCCCCCACAGCACCAGCTTCCCCCCCCCCCCCACTGTCTCGGATTTAAAGGAAGCGAGTGGGGGGTGGGCGGGGAAATGCAAATAGTCAACTAATCAACTACTTTTACATCCCTGGTAGAACCACACCCCCCAATTTGAGAAATCCTGGTCTCCCACATGAAGTCTGTATAGCATAGCACACAATGTCCACCATGACTGGCAATTCCTCTGCCACATCAACCCCCAATTCCACTCCCATATGACTCATAACTCCAACCCCACCTCAACCCCCAGTTCCACTAATACCATGAACCCCAATTTTATTCTTACCACAACCAATAATTCCACCCCGACCACTGTCTCTGCCACCTCCATCTCCAGCTTGACCTTCCCCCTCCTTCAGAAAAGCACACAAAAGACTAGAGTTTACAGGGAGAGATTAGATTGCATAGTCCGTGATGCATTTTTCATGACTGAATGTAGTAGGTCCCTATCTATGAGCCACATCCTGGAAGACTGAAAATTATTTTTCTTCTTCCATGTTCCCCTCTCTCCCTACAAAAATGTATGCTACTACGAACTCATTAAAATGTTTGTCAAAAACACTGGCTTTAAAGCATTTGTTTCAAAATAAAATTCTAAATTGGTTTTGCAAAACAAAGCAAAAATAAGTCAAATTAGCATGATGGCAAGAAAGTACACTGAAAAATTACCAGTGTTTGTGTATCTATGAATCAATTACAAAACAGATTTTACAAACCAGTGGCCAGTCACGAAAAAAGTCCAATTAGATTATAAAGTCACAATAATTTTTTAAAAAAGCTTTAGGTTTCTCCTGACTGGCCTCTGGTTTGTATTCTGGCACAGAACAATGTTATCAATTCACAATATCAAAGAATGGGTTAGTCCCGCTTCCCTTACAACTGATACTGACAAAGTGTGGTGATGGGGATTTTCTACAAATACTCCCCACAAAGTGAAATGCCTTTCTTCTCCATTGAGAAAAAAGAGACTACATAAAAGGTGAACAAGATGAATTTCATTAAAACCTTTAGAAGCTTAAAACAGGAGAGAGTTGGAAAAACACAACATCTGGTGGTTTAAACTCAAAATACAATTATGGCTGCTGATAGCACTCCTCTTAAGCTGTCCAGGAAGAGCACTTGTTAGTCTCATGAAAATAACAGATGACAGAAGAAAAAAAAGTTTCCTAACCAAAAATTTAAAAAAGCACTAAATCAACCTGGAGAGTTCTATGCAGCTTTTTCCTCCATTCAGCTTTAATTCATTCCCAACCAGAACATAAGAATGGCCATACTGGGTCAGACCAAAGGTCCATCTAGCCCAGGATCCTGTCTGCCGACAGTGGCCAATACCAGATGCCCCAGAAGGAGGGATCACAACAAGTAATCCTCACATGATCCCTCCTCTGTCACCCATCTCCAGAGAAACAGAGGCTAGGGATACCATGCCTACCAATTCTGGCTAATAGCCATTGATGGACCGAACCTCCATGAATCTATCTAGCTCTTTTTTGAACCCTGTTATAGTTCTAGCCTTCACCGCATCCTCTGGCAAGGAGTTCCACAGGTTGACTATGAGCTAAGTGAAGAAAAACTTCCTTTTGTTTGTTTTAAACCTGCTGCCTATTAATTTCATTTGGTGAACCCTAGTTCTTTTATTGTGGGAATAAGTAAATGACTTTTCCGTATTCACTTTCTCCATACCAGTCATGATTTTATAGACCTCTATCATATCCCCCCTTAGTCACCTCTTTTCTAAGCTGAAAAGTCCAAGTCTTTTTAATCTCTCTTCATATGGGCCCTGTTCCAAACCCCTAATCATTTTTGTTGCCCTTTTCTGAACCTTTTCCAATGCCAAAATATCTTTTTTGAGATGAGGCGACCACATCTGTACGCAGTATTTAAGATATGGTCATACCATGGTTTATATAGAGGCAATAAGATATTTTCTGTCTTATTCTCTATCCCTTTTTTAATGAGTCCTAACATTCTATTTGCTTTTTGACAGCCACTGCACACCGAGTGGATGTTTTCAGAGAACTATCCACAAGGACTCTAAGATCTCTCCCTTGACTAGTTGTAGCCAAATTAGTCCCCATCATATTGTATATATAGTTGGGATTATTTTTTCTATTGTGCATTACTTTACATTTATCAACATTAAATTTCATTTGCCATTTTGTTGCCCAATCACTTAGTTTGGTGAGATCTTTTTGAAGCTCTTCACAGTCTGCTTTGGTCTTAACTATCTTGAGCTGTTTGGTATCATCTGCAAATTTTGCCACCTCACTGTTTACCCCTTTCTCTAGATCATTTATAAATAAGCTGAATAGGATGGGTCCCAGGACAGACCCTTGGGGGGACACCATTAGTTCTGAAAACTGAACATTTATTCCTACCCTTTGTTTCCAGTCTTTTAACCAGTTATCAGTCCACAAAAGGACTTTCCCTCTTATCCCACGACAACTTAAGAGCCTTTGGTGAGGTACCTTGTCAAAGGCTTTCTGGAAATCTAAGTATACTATATCCACTGGATCCCCTTGTCCATATCTTTGTTGATCCCCTCAAAGAACTCTAGCAGATTAGTAAGGCATGATTTCCCTGTACAGAAACCATGTTGACTTTCCTCCAACAAATTATATTCATCCATGTCTGACAATTTTATTCTTCACTGTAGGACAAGGCACCTAATGATTCTATACGTGTAAGGCTTCAGATGAGGTTTGGGGTAGGGATGTAAAGGGCATGCTTGCTGGGGTAACTGGCACCTGACCCAGCCAGAGCAGCTCCCGAGCCTCAGTGTGACATGTCAGTTAAACATACAGTTTAGCCATTTAACCTTTTAAACAGGATTTTACATCCCTAGTTTGGAAATAGTACAGGTTTTTGTCATATACAAATCTGAAGTACTTCAGGCACATATCACAGGCATATCCACTGATTAAGTTGAGACAAAAATTCTGCCATAACCGAGGAGACAGTCTAATTCTTTAGTTAACATGCTGAACAAAGAGCCCATTAAGTGACAAATGGGAAAAATGTGTAGTACTACTTAGTGCCAGTAGTCCAGCAACAGCATTATAAATAACTGACAAACTCAGAATCACCTTACCAAGTGGCCAGAAAGCAAGCAGTTACTAAAGACACTATCATACTGTATTAGAACTATTGCTCAATTGTGTTATGTGCCAAGATGTTAAAAAGGATGAAGGAGTTAAAAAGGATGAAGGAGCAACAGCATGAGAGCCTTAAAGGGAAACAATCTGAACCACCAAAATGAGAGCAAATTGTATTAGGCTAGAGAAAACATTCAGTATTGTGAAAAGCAAGGCATCTTCATGTTAGGCTCAGTTTAGAGTGGCTGTATAGTATAGTTGAAGAGTACAGAGGTTTCTAGCTTTTGTTCTAACAGAATCTTTCACTGACTCATTGGCTGCATCTAAGACTAATTTCAACTGTATGCACAATGGAAAAAATACATTTCAGAGGGTATGTCTAGACTACATGCCTCTGCCGACAGAGGCATGTAAAATAGGCTACCCAACATAGTCAATGAAGCAGGGATTTAAATATCCCCGGCTTCATTAAAATAAAAATGGCCGCCACGCTGTGCCGGCTCAGCTGATCATCAGCACAGTGCGAGTCAAGCCGCAGATCGGTCAACAGGGGAAGCCTTTGTCGACCGCTCCATTATGCTTAGTGAAACAAGGTTTACAGGAGCGGTCGACAAAGGCTTCCTGCGATCTGTATCTTGACTTGCGTGCTGTGCCAATTGGTGACGACAGGGGAAGCCTTTGTCGACCGCTCCTGTAAACCTCGTTTCGCTAAGCATAAGGGAGCGGTCGACAAAGGCTTCCCCCTGTTGACCGATCTATGTCTTGACTCACGCGCTGTGCTGATGATCAGCTAAGCCGGCACAGCGTGGCGGCCATTTTTATTTTAATGAAGCCAGGGATATTTAAATCCCCGCTTCATTGACTGTGTCGGGTGGCATGTAGTCTAGACATACCCTGAGGTCCTATGAGGAATAGGTAATTGTCTTTGAATATATAAAGCACTGAAAACATGAGTGCTTTTCCAACATACATATCTGCACGTTAGATTAGCCACATCTACATGTGGCTGTCTCAGTAAAAACTAAAATGTTATAGGAAAACTAGGGGGCTGTGCCCCTGCTTGCTATGCATGCCAATCCCTCCCCAACCCCATGCTATGGCCACTACATGCATCAACCCCCCTCATGGCTGATGGGAAATTTCCCCTTCCCCACCCTGCTCTCCATGGTAAAAGGAGTCTCCCACCACCCCGCTCCAACTAGACTCCCCATAGGGGGTGGTCCTTCCCCAGAGAGCCAGCAACCTAGAGGAAAACCCCTTTTCAACCCCCAGGTCTCCATCACCTAGAGGGAGACCCCAGATCATTAGGGAGGAACCCTCTGATACCCTCCATCCTCCCCATAGCACATCCGTTGGAAGGAGCCGTAGGGGGTCCTGGATCAGGCTCCTCAAAATGCTATGTTTGAGGGGAGGTAGCGCTGCCCAACCTTGTCCCTGTGCCTCCCTGGGGAGCGGCAGCCCCTTCCCTTCCCCCAAAGCTGGGCCCGCTCTCTTCCAACCTTCTCTGTGGCTCCCCCTCAACCTCTCCTCAGCCCAGCAGAGCTGCAATGATGTTATGCTGGTCCCCCATCCCCACTGTTTCCCATCCAGATGCCTCCAGCCCTGCTTCTGCTTCTGGATCTGGGGCTCCACTGCTCCACGACCCAGTGGGGAACTGATGCCTACCTCAGGCCAGGCTGCTAGCCCAGACAGGTGACAAACTAGAGAATTTGCTGGGCCACAGAAGGTCAGTATAGTCTGGCAGCATTACCAACACTGCCACTGCTTACTGGGCTCCTAAGACATTTAGGAGTAAATTAGAGCTAAACAACAGCAGAACACCAAGAACCAGGACTGGTGGCTGTAAACAAACTTTATAGGTCTGTGGGAATCTTGGCCACACCTATAAGTGGACATCCAGCCACTAAGAAAGGGGTACAGAGTATGCACCAGTAAGCAAGCCAGCAATAAACTGGATGATCATGAAAACAGTTAGAAAAACTAAAATTGTATAAATAATCTAAGTATTTTTATATTCTAAAAAAAGCCTCACTGTTTCAATAAGTTTTATACCAGAGCACATATTGTCTCAAATGACTAATCTATTATTAGGAAAGACTGAGGGAGCAGCATTCTGAAGACAACAAAAATGGAATACAGTATACAAAGAGAAGAAGTTCGGAAATGAAATTCATTGCCCAGGAAATGATACCTACTGATCCACTAGAAAAACTGGAGTCTTGTCAGTGGCCAAAACACACAGGGGGTTTTTTTCACTTGAGAATGTCTACCTCAGATGCAAAAATATTAAAACAAAATGTTATCCTACCAATAAAAGGTCTTAGACCAATTAAAATGGATTCCTTTTACCTGTCCAATCTTCCGATAAGGAAGATGGGAGGGAGCAGAAAGCTTATTTTCCCAGATCATTTGTATTTAAAATGTAGTATATTTTGAGGGGGGAAAACCATTAACCTTTGGTATTTCTCTACAGTCCAGTCTGGACTGTGTGAATAGTGCATGTTTTTATTTAAATGAGTCTATTTTACTGGATAGTACAAATTTAATGTAAAAATTAATAGGGGGCATTTTATTTGTGGTAACAAGAAATGATTCTATGCATAAAATTGCCAGAGAGTAAGATTTTCATTTGACAAGTTTAGCTCTGTTACTTATGATGAGATCAAAACTTTCCTTGCTAATTGTTACTGAAAAATAAAACTCAATGATTATTATAAAGGGAAACTTTTGTTATTGAGTTAACAGTCTGCAACTACATGCAGCATGTGTGACCCCATGTTTCTGAATATACAGTTGCTTTGCTACTTACTTAATGGCAGCAGAAAAAAGCAGTAGCATTTGGCAATTTAAGTTCTTACCCTTCTACAAGAGAACATTTTTTAAAGGTTCATAAATTACTTTTGAAAGCTCTAATCTTTCATCATCATCAGATATCTTAGGTGACCCTGTATAATCTGAGTTTTGCTAACCAAGCGTTATACACCAATACTATCGGTAGCTTATGCAACATGCACTCATTCCAGATCTAATAATCAGCTTGTTCTCAGGATGTTTTAAGACAATCCTGAAGTCCTTGCATAGAAAATTCTCTACAATGGTGCACTTTTCCATGCTTGAGGACTAAAACATCAGTCTATACATACCAATTAGGGTTGTGTATAATGCACGTCTTTACTGGGCTACATTCACAACAATGTGCAGGTTGGACCTCCCTGGTCCAGCATCATCAGGACCTGACCAGTACGGAATGAAAGAATTTGATGGACATGGGGAGGTCTCCAGCTACCAGCCTCTAAACCCTTCGCCTACTGCCTCACCCTCACTCACCCCCAATCTGGCTGGGCTGCTTGCCCATCTGCTGTCAGCTCTCTAGGCAGCACAGGTTCCAGCTCCTGCCGTGGTGCCCCGGCCCCACGCTGTCGGAGGCTGCTGCAAAGATCCCACTGTCCCCAGCCAGGCTACTGAACTTGTTGTGCCATCCCTGGCTGGCCCACCTGCCCTTATGCTCCTAGACTGTCTGGTTCAGAAGCATCTGTTGTCCTGCCGGATGATGGGTGTTACCGGACCAGAGTAAGGATTAAATTTTGATTAACTAATCGAACAATTAATGGGATTTCCATTGACTATTCGATGAGTTGATTAAGAACTTCCACATTCTGTGTTTGAAATGTACAAGAGCCCCAGTAGGGCTTGTACATTTCAAAGCTGGCACACTGCGTGGACCCGGGGCCAGCAGGACTCCCCCGCTTGGCTCCACATGGCATTCCTATTTTGAAATGTACAGGAGCCCAAGCAGGGACTCTTGTACATTTCAAAGTTGGCCGCTGCCGAGCTCCTGACCCCTCTTATAGAACTGGAGGGAACCAGCTTTTAAGCTGGATCCCTCCAGCACCCTTCCTCCCCCCACTTGCTGCCTCTTTGTGATAGAGGCAGCAAGGGTGGTGGGAAGCAACTAGTGACTACATCCCTAGACCAGAGAATGCAGGTTTTTGGAGGTACAACCTATACAATTTTAATCTAACACTGTAACTAGAACATTTCCAGAGCTCCCATCTGTAAGCCTGATTTGGTTTAAAAGGGCTGGTAAATAGCAGTAGTAAATAACGCTCGTTTTATGATTCTTTAATTTAGGCAAGCAGTTATAAATACTTTACCTAGATTCTCATATTGGACACGGTGTAGTCTATTGCATTAGGAAAACATTAAGGTTGCATGGCGGAGTGCAAAAGTCAGATAGTGCAGGTTACTTTTAACTCTGCTCTCTTGTATGTATACATGCATTATACTACACTAAATGATTTACTATTTATCAAACATTTTTGACATTAAACAATAAGTCAGTCTTACAACATATTATAGATTAAATGCACTCAAGAAAATAAGCTTGCCTGTAAATTCTTGCTAACGGGCTCATTCTTTGAATTGTAACCAAGAGAGCTAACTAAGGCACTGGTGTTGCACAAGTGGATCCCTTTGCAGAAACTTACTCCTGTGAAGTCCTATAGATTCTGGTAAGACATTTTGGGAAGGGTCCGTGCCTACCCAAGATTTTTTTGTTGGGTCAGGTGAATTACTTAAAAACACATAACTTTTCTTCTCCCCGAGATAAGTCATATACTTGAGGAACAGGACAATGAAGATGGTCCATAATGCAAGAATGAAAAGTTACAAAAGTAAGTGCATCTAAGGCTTTAGAATAGCAATTCTCTTTAATATCCAACATACCACATATACAACTCAATAGGTACTTAACATATCATTTTAGTAATTTAAATCAGTACAGATATAATGGGCTACGATGTCACTACTATACAGTACCTGCCTACTACCAAACTGCAATCCATATAACTCCAGTTGGTGTATAAACTACAACTTGAGAATCGCTAATATTACTGTAAGATATGTAAGAATAAGTATGTAATACAATAATAAGATGGAGAGGCAAGGTGTCATGTGCAAGCTTAACTTTCTCAATTCCTTACTTGAGTGCTTATGCATGCATTAACATAAGGAGTTTTAAAACAATGGATGCCTGCACAATATATAAGACATTCTCTTGAAAGAAAAATATTCCACACAGAACCCACTATTCCATCTACCTTGCAAAGTCCACCAGGGACTTTCCTTGAAAGTAGGAATAAGAGATCTTGCGGAAAAGGGTTTATTTTCCGCAAGATCGCATCTAGACTGGCGCTTTTCTCCGGCAAAACCCCGAGCCGGAAAAAAGCGGCAGCCATGTTCATGCAAATGCCGCGGGGGATATTTAAATCCCCCGCGGATTTGCAATTGCGCTGTGTCTCATTAGCATCCCTTTTCCGCAAAAGGGTGCCAGTGTAGACACAGCCCGTGTGATTTTCAAAGACTGAACTCTCAACACAAAACCAATTTTCACTGGAACACTCGAACACACTTCACAATCAAGAGTATTTCCTTGCCTAATTCCAACACTGAACCTCTAAGATGGTTCAGCACTAATGCAGTTCAAAAAATAATTCAGAGATTAAAAAAAAAGTTGTTGCAAAGTATATTTCTCCTTCCCCTCATACATATGCTCAGAGGCATTAGAACCATTCTGTTACAAAACTTTCTGAATGTTTAATTTTTGGACAAAGACCAGGTCCATAAAATTTCAGCTGAGGTGAAAGTTTCAGAAAGTTACAAACTGAAAATGAGGATGACAACAGCAGCTATTATGCAATCTCAACTTTACTTCCTGCTACTGCTATACAAGGCTTTATGTTATCCAAGAACTAGAGTTATAGCTGACTCCCAGATCAACAAGATTACAGAAAATATTTTAGGGTCACTGACAACATAATTCAAGTTAGTAAAATGTGTTTCTGATCTTGCTCCTGCTGAAGTACGTTAACTTCAAAAGAAACTCTGTGTGCTGCCAAAGACTTAACAATACATAAACCGGGACTTCGGATTCCCAGTTTTAACCAAAAGACGGTGTCTAAAGCATCCATGACAACAACAAATTTGTTTAACTCAACACACACTAGAAAAACACCAGAAATAGTTCCTTGTATTTAAACAGTTGCCTACATGGAGCAGAAATGCATACCACAAAGGTGTGATTTCTAAAGCGCTTTAATGTATTGCATAATAATTGGTTCATGTAGACTATCTGCTTGGGCATACTAGAGGTTCCCAAATCCATTTTAAAGTAGTATTATATTAAAGAGCGGTACAGGTCATCACAGATTACTCATTCCAGCAAAGAGAACCCCCCCGCCCGCCCCCCAAAATCTAAATTTTGGACATTATATAAAGCTCAAAAATTGCTAAAAATAAGCATCTCCCCCTCCCAAATTATATCAGTAGGTTCCAAAAAGCAAAGCCCCTACAGATTAAGTTAACCAAAGTGACCCTGATGCACTTCATTTTAAAACTAAAAATCAGTTAATACTCTGTGTACACTGCTTGTCACCTAAAAAAAACTTCTTGTGGTTTTCACAGAATATTGTAGTTGTAGTATTACAAACCCTCATTAATTTTTCAAGACTTAGGCCATCTAGTTACCAATTATTACTACACATTATAAATTGTGCTAAATCATCCTCAGGATAGTGATCCAATGCTAAAGATTAAATTTTACCTTAACTATATGTACAATTTATCTTTCCATGTAACATTTAAAATTCCCTCAGTGGAAGTTAAAGGCCATAAGCTTCATACCTGCTGTATACTTAGAAATTAGAGCTTTCAGAACCAATATCTGAGTTAAAATTATTTTGATTGTCTCAAATATTTTATGGAACAAAAATGTGTGTGAACTTAGCATAGTTGCTTGAAAGATACCAGAACTCAATTAAAATCTAATAAAGCTTTTATAAAGAGTAAAAATCAAGCCCCTAGAAAAACAAAACAAAACAGAAGAACTTATAAAATTATCTTTGACTCTAACAGAAACACCAGAAGCAAGCAAAAATGGGATCGAAGTAGTCATAGAATAATGCCAATAAAAAAGTTACTAGCAGTATTTCTATTTTAGCTAACAATTTTCAGGCCAGGTGCTTAATATGTTTTACAAGAAGGAGTATAAGTATTATCCCCACTTTTAAGGGGGTGGAAACTTCAGGCATAGAAATCTGAAGTAATCTGTCCAAGGTCCCACAGGTCAGATCGAACTGAGGAAAGAACCTAAATATCTTAGCATTATATCCTGTACTAGAGTCACTCTTTAATCGAGCAGAATTATTTCAGCAAACTAGAAGGTGAAAGCTTATCTTGTTGTTTAATAAATTCAGTAAACATACTAGCAAACTGCATTTGGCCTTGTACATTATTTTAGCTTTGTCAGTTTAGCACAGTGTTGAATATTGTGTTAGCTCACAACACAATTTCCACTTTGGTGAATCTGATGTTGGAAATGAAGCAGGATGTACATTTCTAGTAGTAACTCATGCACTATAAAATTCCACTACTTTTTGTAATAATCATTCTTTTCCACTCTAGTTCTGAGGGATGCAACTTTCATACCCTTTACAAAATCCTACCTCCCACTGAAAAACTAGATTTTCAGTCTAGGGATGTTAATATCGGTTAACTGAACAGTTGATTAACCTCATGAATACTTATCAGTTACTCAACTAGTGAGGTTGGCAGCCAGTGTGCTCCGGCCCCACTACTGAGGAGCCCCCTGCTACACAGCAGCAGCACAGGGTGCCAGACAGGAGCTGGTCCGTGAGGTAAGCCAGTTTAAAAGAAACAGCTCCCCTTGCAGACCAGCTGCCTGTTGCCCCATGCTACTGCCTCTGACACGGAGGCAGCAGGGCAGGGTAGCAGCAGTCCCAGTCCAGGTGGAGGTCTGAACTCCTGGACCCAGCGCGAAGAACTGAGCCAGGCTACCTGCCCACCTGACTCCTAATACACTTTAAATGCAGAGCCACAACAGGGGTAGGTCGCAGACCCAGCGCAGGCTGGGACTGCGCCAGGCTGCTGGCCAGCCTGCTAAAAAATGTACTGGGTGAAGGGGTCGGGGGGTGGGGAAGAGAGAATGCATGTAGTCTATACCATTAACCTATAAGCTTTTGCTTATCAGTTAATCAGCTACACAATTACATCACTAGTTCAGCCATTTCTCAAAATTGCTACTGCCAGCCACATTTCCTCCCAGGAAATATCAAAGTGACTAGAATGCATCTATTTCCATAGGCAAACTCAATGCAAATCCTTGTTGAAACCCTCTTCTTTGAAACTGTATTAGTTTTGTATTATCAGAAGCCTTCACAGGCCCAGAATCAGCAATGCACAACAGGAGAGAAACAGGTTTTTAAAAATATCTCAGTTTAAGGCTGATCATTTGCCTCAGTCTATCTTCATAGTCACTGTCGGCAGACAGGATACTGGGTTAGCCTTTGGTCTGACCCAGTATGGCCGTTCTTGTTCATAATTTGTTGAACTTTGGCAGAGGGCTATACTGCTAGAAATCAACATAAATTCCACTTTATTAGTTTAACTAATAAAAGACTAATCTATTTTTCTGATCACAGTTAAGCTACAATTCCTCAGGTGGAAGTCAATGTCTATTTGGCAGACTTCACTAACAATTTCTAGCGTTTTGCACATTATTTAAGAAAAATAAATAGAAACCAATCATTCTTTTCTATAACATGTTAAGAACATATGCAGCACCAACACCTTCCTCCAGTATTTAGGTTTCAATTCATTTTTCCAGTTCCTTAGCAACCATATATCCCATGCACACTGCATGAAGAACCTACCCAATTAAACATATATTTAAAAAAATCATTTAGTATATCTTGTCCTTTCAATTCTGTATGCAAGATGAGGAGTTTACTTTACAAAAAGACTATCCAAAGGTCAATTACCAAATTTGGTCAACCATGGTGCCATCATTGCTGTCATCATTCTTGTCACTGTCAAAAGCAACAACTGTCACCTTGCTATTATCAGGGAGGGAAGGCAACTGAAATATTCCCCATGCAAATTCTATTTACAGTTTGCACTTTATCCACAAACCTCTCCAGTGGTCATTCATTTAGCCTGATTAGGATCAAATCAAAAGCAAAAACAATGACCAGCCAAACTCATAATCATGGTTGTTTGAAAAGCCAACAACAAAAAGGACTGGAAAATTCCATCTCAAGTATATATAAAAATCTGATTGATTTTTATCTATACATGCTTTTCACAATCCTGGGTCTGGTTTAATTGTATTAAAGAGAATTATATACACCATATATGTAATGAATACAGAAAATTAATGTCTAAAACATGCAAAAGTTAACCTTAGCAGGATAACCAATTTAAAACTTAGCATGCAATTTATTTTTCTTCCTCATAGTAGAACTAGTGTAAGCAAAATAAATTAAGGAATAACCCTTTCCTTCAATATTTTATATACACATACAGTATCCTCATTTGTTCAATGTGTGAAAAGTCTGAAAAATATTTTACTTACAAAAGATATACAAGCTGCCAACAGTAAAATTCTAACTAGTAAGTCTTCAAATTGTTCAATCACAAGCTCAAGTAAGGATTTTCCTGCAAAATATAAAAGGCAGACATATTGCATTTTAAATATACACAGAAAGAGGCAAAATGATGGATAAGAAACATCAGAAGATTGTACAAGCTTGCTTACCTTCTTCAGCAGGTAATTCTGCAAGAAGCACAGGTTTTCCCAAGGATCATGTCAAAGAGAAAAGGGTGTTAGATAATTACTTAGCAATTATAAAACATAGAATCATAGAATGCTAGGACTGGAAGGGACCTCAAGAGGTCATCGAGTCCAGTCCCCTGCCCTCATGGCAGGATTCAGTACTGTCTAGACCATCCCTGATAGACATTTATCTAACCTACTCTTAAATATCTGCAGAGATGGAGATTCCACATCCAACATTAAAGATTATTTCTGAACTAGCTAAAATGCTACAAAACTAAATTCTACCAGATCATATAGATATGAAGTTCATATCTGAAAGCAATGCTAAGTAATATAATTAAGGTGCCACCTTTCAACAAGAATTGGAATGGGCCTTGCTAATTCTGCCATTTATTCAGAATACATTTTAGCAACGATCTAGTAAAGTAACAATTCAATCAAGTCATCACTCCTGCCTACTATGTTACTTCTGGTGCTGCTGCATACAAAGAGCCACAGGCTTCAAACGTGCTTTCGACTCCAGCAGAACACTGATTTCCCTTCACATCCACTTTACCAAAATCTAAGACAAATGCTTTCCTATCTCATCTTTCTATTTAGGAACTGCTGTCTCCCCATCTGCTATTACCTCTCTCTGTAAATCGGTTCTGCAATACAACTGGCACAAAAGAAAGCTATAAAAATAAAGCCCTGCTGCATTGTTTTCTGAACATTTTAACAACAACAACAAAATACCAAAACACCCTTCATTCTATAAGTCAAAGAACGACGTTTGGCTGGGAGTGTTAGGAACCGCAAAGAAAATGAAGGTCAAGTACATGATAAAAGGAGGCACACAAAAAAAGCGTGTGCTTTATTTAAGGACAGAAGCGGATTTCCCAACAAGGTGAAAGGAAACCGAGGTGGCACCCTCCACGCTGAAGCAGCCCGGAGCGCTCAGGGTATAAAAGAAACCCACGAGGTGGAGTTCAAGTCAGCCATCTTCTCTCTCCCTCGCTCCTATTCCGGGTCCTGAGTCAGATGCCGGCTTCGCGCACACAGGTTAGGCCTTGCAACAGGGCCCTAAGGAGGATGAGAGGGAGAAAGAGGATCCCACCACGCGGCGGCAGCTTCCCCCCCAGCAGCGGCAGGCCGTGGGTCACCTACCGTTGGCGCCCCATCTCTCCTTCAGCTTCTTGACTTGCTCCAGGCTGAGCCCCGTGCTCTCGTTCACGCCGAAATAAGCCAAAACTTCCTCCACCGTCTTGGTGTGAGCGTTCTCCATGGCCGGGCCGGCAAATGGTGTCTCTCGTCCGCTTCCTCCTTCTCAGCAGCAGCAGCCGCCGGCCCCTCCCCTCAGCCCGCTCGGTGCCTCGCTCTCTCCCCCAGCGGGTCCCCAACCGCCCCCGGGTGATTATCACCATAGACCTACACCACAATAGGGATCCTGGGAGCGCTCCTCTCCGGCCCCGGCACCCCCCTTGGCTCCGCACCGGGGGGGATTCGCCCCCGCCCGCGAGGGAACACAGCCGCCCCCTTCACCTCGCGGAGCTAGACCCGGGCTCAGCGGCTCTCCCTTCCCCGGCAGCCGTTTGGGGGCCACGAGGCAAGGCCGCCTCCCTCTCTCGGGCGTCAGGCCGATGGATGCCGGCCCCCCTCTCCGGGACGTGCTGCGGCACCAACCGCCCCCACCAGCACTCGTGGAGGGGATTTAGCCGCCCCCCGTTTCTCCTCAGTCGGGGGAATTGTCCCTGTCGCCGCTCGGGGGGTGCGAAGGAACCGTATCGCCCCCGCGCTCCTCGGAGGGGTATGAAATGCCCTGGCTCCTCTAGGGGGCGTAGCTGCCTTGGGGGTCGTTAATCGCCCTCGGTCCCTCTAGGGGAGAGTGTGCAGTGCCCCGCGGGGTGGGATCCGCTCCCGGCGCGCTCCAGCGGGCGGTGTAGCCTAGGCCGCTGTCCCCGGCTAGCCGGCTCGCGGCGCTGCTGCTGCTGCTGCTGCTGCTGCTCCGCTCCCTCCCCAGCGCGAGCTGAGCCAGCGGCGGCTGCTCTAATAGAATTTATCGGAGCCAACTCGCCGCTGCCCCTCTCGCGGCCGCGGCATGTGGACGCCGCTCATTGGCCGGGAGCAGGGAACGGGGAGGAGGGAGCAGCCCCGCCCGTCCGAACCCGGATCCGAAACGCCACCAGCAAGCAGGGGCCCGCCCGCACCGCGACTCTGCGGAGCGCCGTGTCCCTGGCCGCTGGGACCAGCACGCGGGCGGGCGCCAAAAGGAAAAGGCCGCCCCGACCACTTCCCTGCCAACGCGGCTCTGTGAGGCGCGGGAGCAGCCTCCAGTGGGCTGGCGGCTTGCCCCGGAGTGACCGCCAGCGGCTGCTCCCTGCCCTTGCGTGAACCTCGCTACGGCCGGGGCGGGTGGAAGGCTGGCCTGTCACGCTGGCCTGATAGGAGCCGCGCCCCGGCATGGCGTGTGGGAGGGATCCCCCTGTCCTAGGAGCCCCCCAGCACGGCAGGAGGATCCCCCTCTTCTGAAAAGACCCGGGCCCCAGCCTGGGCTGGGGCAGGCCTGACCCCTGTCCTGACAGGCACCTGCATCCTGATAGCCCCCCAGCACACTGCAGGGAGCTGCCTTTTGTTCTGTCAGGCTCCCAGCGTGGTGGGGGGCTGCCCGCTATCTTGACAGCCCCTGCATCGTGACACCAGCTCCCCCCCCAGCACAATGCAGGGAGCTCTTTCTTGTTCTGTCAGCGCCCCCCCCCCCCCCAGCAATGTGGAGATTTGTCCCCTGTTCTGTCAGGTCCCCTAGCATGAGGGGAGCTGCCTTATATCCTGACAAGCTCCCCTGCTGACAACAACCTGCATCCTGACAGCACCTCAGCACAGTGCAGGAAGCTGCCCCTGTCCCTGACAGGATCCCCAACTTGGTGGGGGGGGGGGCAACACAGGTAAGAGAATGGGGACGAGTGGAGCAGAGAGAGAGGTGGGATGGAAAAGTGCCTCCCTGTCCCCAGCCCAGCCGCAGCTTGATTCTCCCCTGCCATTATCCCAACATTATCTAGGTCCCCACTAACCCCTCTCAATATCCCTTACAAAGCCTCAGTTCCCACCCCACACCAATCCTAATACCCCACACACACACCTCTGGCTCACGCTGTACACAATATGTGCAAAAAACTGATATACAAACAGCGTGTCACCAACATACACACATACACGCACCATCTCATGCTCAATACCACAATGACCAACGCCCTCCAACCAAACTCAAAATGCAACAGTGACGGACGTACCCAGTCACCACATAATATTTCACAAACTTCAAGTAACAGATATAATACATGCCATGGATTGACAGACACCAACTCCAGCTGATGCGGGGGGTATGTTCACAATATAATCACAAGGTGTGATTGCAGCTTGTGTAGACATAACTGAACTACCTTTAATCTAGCTAACTCAATATCAGAGCAGTAAAGACATTGCAGCTCAGGCCTCAGCGTGGGCTGGACAAGCTTGCACAGAATTCTGGGTAATTATTCAGGCTGCTAACCTGCACTGCCACATGCACTTTTACAACCCTTGACTGGAATATAGGCATACTGTGAATGACACACAGTACTGACAGTGTGAATTTACATGCTGAGCAATACACAGCCTCACACAACATACCCTACAAGTACTCAGCAGCAACCAACTTACTATGTATAGACATACTGGCTCATACGTGTGTACATGAAACCACTTAACATATAAGTTGATATTGACACACATTGTACACGCGTATACTTCACACCAACTAATATAGATAATATATGCACCATCACTAAAACTAATTAATTCTGAATCTGAAACACCCAAAGTGTAGAGGTGCAACCACATAAAGGTTGTGTGGGACCTGTGGTAATAATATCTCAGTTCTGCAACCACACTGAGGGGGAAATCAACATGAGAATAAAAAGTTTCATGGGATATGTCTCTCTCATTTCCTCTAGCCATTACATCTATTCTGAAATGTGCCATACTATTCGTAGAACTGTAGCTGCCCCCCAAAAAGCTTCCACTGTAAATGGACATTGACCAGACAAAGGACAAACTAAAAGTTAGGGAGCTATAGAATATGCCAACTTGAAAATGTTCTTTTTATCTTGTATTCAGTTCTTATTTATTACTTGCCTCTATTTTTTATGCATGCATGAAACTAGCACATAACACACAATATATTCATGCACTTGACACTTATCAGCACATTCAGAAAAGGACAACACCAGCACCCCACACCAATACATGTAGACATCCACTGACTAATATATGACACAGACCTAACTGATTCAAAGTTCACCATTCAGTATCAATAGACACACACATGCACATACATGATACAGGCTAAAGCACCTGTATTCAACATAGACCTCAAACACACCATTATGTCACACACACACAACATATGATCCCAATGTTATGTGCTTACATGATATTGAATGATACAAACAAGTAATGATATTTGATGATGATGATGATGTTCGTCCATCGTATTCGAAGAAGACCTTGACATCTAACAAGTTGTGGGCTGTCCACGGTGTGTCCGCAGATGGCTGATAAGGCCAATGCGGCACGAAATGTTCTGCCACATGTCGGGCAGACGTGTGTGGGCACCACTGTTGCAGCGCTTTGCAACTCTGGCTTTACAGAGTGCTCGCTTCTCTTGTGCTATGGTTGTCCTTCTGGCTTCAGATGTTTGACAGCCTTGGTGGATCAGCATGCGCCATGTCGATCGGTCTTGTGCCAGGGTCTCCCAGGAGGTAGTGTCAATATCCAGGGACTTGAGAGAGGCTTTGCGTGTCTTTGTAACGCTTCTTTTGTCCCCCGTGCGATCACTTTCCTTGAGACAGCTCACCATAGAAGAGCTGTTTAGGGATGCGATGGTCTGGCATCCTTGCAACATGGCCAGCCCAGCGTGTCTGGGCTTTCATCAGCAGGGTGTGAACTGATGGCAGGCCTGCTCTAAAAAGGACTTCTGTGTCTGGCACCTTGTCCTGCCACCGGATCCTCAGAAGTCTGCGGAGGCAAATCGTGTGGAAGCGGTTCAGTTGCCTAGCGTGCCTCCTGTATATAGTCCAAGTCTCACTGGCATACATCAAGGTAGTTAACACCTTGACAGGCTTTTGACACTGTCAGTCGCGAAGGTCTGTGGCGCATCATGTCGAAGTTTGGGTGCCCTGACAGATTCATCCTGATGGTACGTCAGTTCCACGACAGCATGACGGCTCGTGTTCTGGATGACGGAGAAGCTTCAGAGGCCTTTCCCGTCACAAATGGCGCCAAGCAAGGGTGCGTGCTGGCACCGACCCTGTTTAGCATAATGTTTTCAGCCATGCTGTCAGACGCCTTTCAGAACAGTTCCTTGGGAGTTAGCCTGAGATACAGGACCGATGGGAAACTGTTCAACCTGAAGACTCCAGGCTGTCACCAAGATAAAGGAGACTGTGCTACGAGACCTCCTTTTGCTGACGACTGCGCCTGAATGCTGGATCAGAGCAGGAAATGCAAGCCAGCATGGACAAATTCGCAGCAGCATGCGACAACTTCGGCCTTCTCATCAACATAAAACCAAAGTGATGCACCAGCCAGCTCCGAAAGCCCAACATCAAGAGCCCACCATCACAGTGAAGGGACAAAAGCTGCAAGCAGTGGACCAATTTACATACCTTGGCAGCACCCTCTCCCGCGCAGTGACAATTGACATCGAGGTCAACTGCAGAATCGCCAAGGCAAGCTCTGCATTTGGCAGACTGATGAACAAAGTGTGGGACCGCCGTGGAATAAGCCTTGCTACAAAGCTTAAAGTCTATCGAATGATATTTACAACCCATACAGACACATAACCAATGATACCAAACAGCACACCCGCCGCACATGCATAAACACATCCCAAACTGGCACAGACATAACATGCTGACTAATTTACCAACATAGTACACTTCACATCAATACTTTATGCCAGCATATTTCAATCTGACTCAGGCCAAAGTATTGTGTAGGGATGTGGGTCTGTATCCATATCAAAGTATGCTCAACATGCCAGCTATATGCACAATGTGATATACACATTTTCACACATCAGAGACACTTCAGAGTCTCTGAAAAGATTGCACCTTATTTTCCTACCTCCCTTTCAAAGATCAGTAACAGGCAACATCAATAAAAATGTTCCCAATAAATAAATATGAAAAGTACAATCAGATCATACTTCATACTCTACACATAATGACAGGACTACGTTGTGTGTGTTTGTTTCTTCAAAAAGCTCATGTGAGCATCTTTTCATGAACCTGAACCATGACAAGGGTGGTAACAGGATAACAGGAGGATCTGAGGACCATACCTGTGAGCAGATGTTAGTGCTGCTAGGTGACCCTGAGTCCTTAAGGAGTCACTAGTGTCAAGTATAATGTGCTAACCCCACCCTACCCTATTGATACCCAATACTCAACATGACTGCAGGACTTGGTCCCCTTCCCCCCGTTTCTTTTGCACCTTTGGGAAAGACATATGTAAAATGGAGACAAAGCCCCAGTGCCATCACTGCCTTCCTTCTGCCTTCCTTTGAGCCAATGGAAGTTCCATGGTGCAAACAATGTGCTGTTGGGGCTCTGAGTTTTGTGGCTTTGTGTCATCCTCTCTCAAAAACAACTGAATTGACTGGGGTTCACTACAACTTTAATGACAGGATTTTCTTCCCATCCAAATGTGTGGGGGTGGGCAAGGTAAACAAGTAGTAAGGGAACAAATAGCACTGGAGGCTCCAGAGAATAGTATGGAGGGACTGTCTGTGCAGATGCCCCAAGATCCATGGAGATCCTGGGGTAGCTGCACACTTGACGTGCAGGTTCTGAAAGGATCATACTTTGGGATCTCATGAAGTTTCCCAAGACATTTATTCCCCTTATGCGCTATAGAATAGAAGGGGATCTTACCCAAATCAGTAGAGAGTCATGAAAGAGCTGGCTAAGCAGTGTAAGTGTGAAGACTTCAAGTGGATGAATTCATCCAGCAGTTGCACAACACCATCCATCTAGAACAGTGTTTCTCAAAGTGATCCACGAAACCATTTTGAGAAACATGCCAATTGACAACTGTGATGAAGTGGGGATTGTATTTACTCGGTTTGCTTTGTTATGCTGTGTGTGGTTCCTACTGTCCTGTACTGTTCTGTTGTAATCCTGTGTGCGTGCTTCAGTTTCCCTGGGCACTGCCTGGCTGGGGATGGGAATGTTGAGTGTGGCTCTCACTGAGGGGGAGGCTGCCCCAGGTGCCCCATCTTAGCACATACACAACAATAGGTCATGCTCCCTTGTAACCTGAACCTAGGTGGGGGGGAGCAACCAGGTGACATCGGGTGACAACTTTTTGCCCAGGAAGGGGACAAAGGAAGAGGCGGGGCTGCCTGCAGGGCTGGAACCAGTTGGGGAGTGTGTGAGTTAGTTTCAGCTTGCTAAGGATGTCAGGAGGGGGCCCAGTCACTGGCTCTGGGCCCCACTCTCCAGAAGTTGGATTGTAATGACTGCTTCTGCTTCCTGTGTTAACAACAAGACTATGCTATGCTGTATCCTTGTCAACAAATAAACCTTCTGTTCTACTTGTTGGCTGAGGATCACATCTGACTGTGGATGGGGGTGCAGAGCCCCGTTGCTCCCCACACTCTGTGACAGCCGCACTGGTTTACTAATCGGCACCATAGCCATGGAGCCTCACGACTGTGGTGCCAGTAAGTAACTGGCATGGTTTGCCATTTGCAGCCAAGGGGAGACACAGGAAGTGGCAGCACAGCTCACACCACTTCCCACAGCTCCTTTCGACTGTAAATGGCAAATCAGAGCCAATGGGAACTACGAGACTCCATAGCCATGGCACCGGTAGGTAAACAAACCGGTGTGGCCAGTTAGCAGGTTTCTCAAAGTGGTTTCGTGGGCCACTTGGAGAAACACTGATCTAAAAGGTAAAGGGAAACAGATTTATTTCACTATATATAAAAAGTCAAGTAGTTAAAGTGTGTATTCAGAGTGATATCTTAGAAAAGAGCACAACTAAATGGGCTAACTTAATCCTCTGTGAAACTCTGCTTAATGGAAGTACACCATGCCTGAATTTGCCTACTATCTTTTTTATAGTAATATATGAGGAGAAAAAGCCTAGGGATCAGACAGCAATACAAACACTATATGCGCAGTCCTTACTAATTGAAGTTAACGGGAATTTGGCCTGAATGAGAATTGCATGATTTGGCCCTCAGAATACAGTAACATTCACTTATCCACACTGCTCCATGACAGAGCTGCAGAGATGTTGCTGGTTATATTAAGGATTGTCCTTTCTATACATAAAATCTCTGTGCATCGTGGTGCTCAAATGTCAAATAAAGAGACTAATAGCTTTGGCTGGCGCTAAGCATAGCACAGGAGGGTACTACACAAAGCCCTAATGAGCTCAGCCAATGCACCTGAATCCTGACCTGCAATACCCTTTCTATTTTAGACTGGGCCTCTTCTAAGCAGACAAGGACAGTATTTTACCACCATGTTGAACTATGCCAATTATGTGATGATTTTTGCAGGCTAGCTCATTGCCCATTAGAGCCTTGGTAGAGATCCCCAAACTCATTTCACTGGTTTCTTGAGTTAGATTAAAAGGCAAGTGAATGAAAAATGAGGGCATTGACCCTGTACTGTACTACATTATTCCTCTTATATTACTGGTATTAAAAATGTTGTACAGTAACAGCCCCTTAAAATCTGCAAAACATATTAAAATGCCATAAAAATGCTATACTAAAGTGGCATGGTTTGAGGACTGCTGTTCTCTGATAGGATAATGCAGTTTAAATATAGAAACTATTTTTCCCAGTTAGCTTGCTCTTTGATTTCATGGTAATATGTCAAGGATTTTTTTCTCTCCATTCAATTAGCTTATAGCTTAAGCAGAAAAATGCTTAAAATATTGAGCTGAAACAGTTATATAAACCCAGTAGAAAAATTATCAGTGATTAAATATGATTTTGAATTTGAATAATTAAGTTAGTTGATTTCTTTCTTTACCATTTTTATTGGTAGGCAGTGTGTATTCTTGGCTCAGCAGCTGGTAGGATTTCACTACCACAGAGGCCCAAAGATTGTGAATACAAAGGATAGAGTTGCAGTCAGGAGATTTCTAGAACTGGATCATTGTTCCTGCATTGAGCAGCTGTCTCCCTCCTTGACAGTGTAAGTGGAAGAGAGACAGTTGGCTAGATTCTGATATCAGTGAACCTGGGAGTAAGGGATCAGAATCGGGCTCAATAGGTTTCTTTATTTTTGCCTCTGTGGTAGTTTCCTGGTTTGTCATTGAAGACTTCATTGGAATAGCTGCCACAGCCACCTCAGTAACACTGATGTCAAAGGCTGATCTGGACATATAGGGAGCTGAGACCTGTCACACACACCTGAGAGGAGAATTTTGCTCTCACTTTGTGGTATTGTCATTTCTCTTAAAGGAAAATCAGCTCAATTGCTATCTTTAAAATGTACACCAGCCGGTCCATGGAGGGTAGGATTTTTTTGTTATAAAAGCCTAGTACTAAGAATGTCCTAGCAGATCTGAATTCTGTTCTTGGTTCTGCCAGGGACTTTCCCTGTGGATTGGAGTCAATAACCTCTGAGGAGATTATCAAAGGCACAAATGGCAGTTAAGTGACTAACTCTCATTAGATAGGCACCTAACTCTTATTTATGCCTTCGAATACCTCCTCCTTAAAACTGTTGTGTCTTAGTTTCACAATCTGTAAAATGGAGGTGATGAGACTTACCTACCTAGTAGGGATTTGTGTGGCTTCATTCATGTTTATAAAGTGATTTGAGATCTTGGATACCAGGCATTATAGAATTGCAAAATATAATTCTTGTAACAAGTTCATGGCCACTTAAAATGTCATACTTGTCACTGTGCAGCATACCATAGCCCCAGAGAACTTAAAGGCAACAAGGGAAATAAAACTTATATCATCACACTACAAAACACAGACTACTACCATTTAACCTAAAAGGGATTCTATTTTAGCTGCTAATAGTAGGGCCGGTAACACTCAGGTGTACAGTTTTCATTTCCAGTGGGAACAGACATCCACCCAAACCACTTCAGTTTGTTGTTATATTATTAAAACTTTAACTTATATTATTCTGGAGGAGTTTTTGTTGTTTGTACCAATGTTATTAATAAAAATGCTATTATATTGCATGGTACATTAATTACCAGTGGATCAGAATCTCTTAAACAGATAGGGCAGGGTTTCCCAACCTATGGGTTGCCATTACATTTCAAAAGGATTGCCACGAGCCATTCACACATTTTTTTAATTGTCTTGGGTCACCAAGTCTTCCTGAATTGTCAAAATGGGTCCCCATCTGGAAAAGGTTGGGAACCGCTGAGATAGGGCAAATCTTGTTCTTTGCACAGTCATCCCATTAAGATGAGTTATCAGTTCTTATAAGGGTAAGAGCAAATCCTAGAAATTACCAGTTGCAAGATCAGGAAATGTCTTGGAGGGCATAAGGAGCAGCAGAACCAGTGCAGTGCTACTGTAAGTGAAGGACGCTAAATTGGAGAGAACTCGTACAGGTGTTGTCTACTCTTGGCTATGCTTTGTGCAGCTCCATGCAGCATAGCATGGAGAGGGAGTAGCGATAAGCCAAGAGAGACTTAATAAATCTAGCGGCAAAACTGCTTCTCCATAGGGGTGATAACAACAGTCCCTGTAAAATAAAAACAACGAGTCCAGTGGCACTTTAAAGACTAACACATGTATTAGGGTATTAGAGCATAGGCTTTCGTGAGTTACACCTCACTTCCTCAGATGCTGAAGAAAGAAAGAAAGAAAGAAAGAAAGAAAGAAAGAAAGAAAGAAAGAAAGAAAGGTCTGACATCAGTGCTAATTAAATCAGAATGGATGTGGCTCATATCCAACAGTGATGAGAAGGTAAGAGCACCTGAATGGGAAATGCAAGAACCACTCCATGTGTTTATTTAGACCTTGGTGTCCCTGTGTGGCAGTAGCAACCAGAGAATGGCTCTGTGATGGCAAGTTTCTGTCTCCTCACCTCATATGGAACAGTTGAGCAACAGCCAGTTTAAAAGAAAGCCATTCTGGGTCAGATCAAAGGTCCATCTAGCTCAGTATTCTGTCTTCTGACAGTAGCCAATGCCAAATGCTATTGTCTCAGGTGGGTGGTGAAGTGCGGGAAAGGGGTACCCTAGAGAAAGGGGGGTTGGTGATGGAAGCCCCCTCGTTGTAAGGTTTTTCAGTCCTGCCTTCACACAGCCTTGCCAGGGGATGGGGTAAATAGGGCATTGCTCCTGGTGTGAGGGAGAAAGAGAGAGCTCGGGGACCTCCCAGGGGCTCTGGCAACCCCGTGATTCTCTGTTTGTCTCCTGTAGGTGGTGAGGGTCATCAACACCATCCTGCTGCACAGGGTCATCAACCTCAGCAACATTGGCCCTATCATCAACATAGGCTTCCCAACTGCAGGGGGGCTATTGATGGCAACTACATCCCCATCCAGGCCCCCAACCACTGGGCATCTGCATACATCAACTGGAAGGAGTACTTTTTTATAGTCCTACAGGCCATCACAGACCACCATGACCATCTATGTCAGGTAGCCAGGGAAGGTACACAACGCCCGCATCTTCTGCAACTCCAGCATCTTTCAGAAACTGTACACCAGCACTTTTTTTCCCCAACTGCACCATCAGGGTCAGGGACATGGACATGCCGATGTGCATTCTAGGGAATGTGGCCTACCCTCTGTTGCCCTGGCTAATGAAGCCGTATACTGGACACTTTGATCACACCAAGGAATGCTTCAATGCCAGGCTCAGCAGGGCCCACATGGTGGTGGAGGGTGCCTTTAGGTGTCTGAAGGTGCAGTTCTGTTGCTTCCTCACCTGTCTGGATGTTGGGGAGCAAAACATCCCCCAAGTGGTGGATGCATGCTGTGTCCTTCACAAGGGGAGAAGTTCCTGCCAAGGTGGGGTCAGAGGCCAACCGGATCCACAGGGCCTTCAAGCAGCCACACATGGCTGCTGTCCAACAGGCCCATCGAGAGCTGTGGGCATCTGGGAGGCCCTGAGGGAGACTTTCTCACAGGAACCCAGTGACACTCCCCTGGGCCTCCACACTAGGGGTTTGTGCATTGCCCCTCTGTGCCTCTCCCCCACCCCCCACCCCAGCCTCCACAGACACAATAAAACACACTTTGTTTGGAAAAAATAAACTATTTGTTTTTTTATTTGGGGTAGAAGTAACTGGGGAGGCACTGGGGAAAGAACCTGAAAGAAGGGAAGAGAGGGGGGGAGAAGTAAGGGAGAAGGGGTCAGGGATGAGGATGGGAGTGGTGCCTGGCTCTGGTGGTCCCACAACTTTGGGTGTGGGGACCTAGGTGGCCACGGCGGGGGCTAGGAAGTGAAGCAGGCACCATGCCGGCGGTGAGTGCTTGGACAGCTGCACAGATGGTGCGGTCCTGATCCAGCATCTCTCACCAGGTCTCTTGCCGCAGCTGGATGTCCTCCTCCAGTCTCTGGTCCAGGGTGTGCTGCAGGGCTCACAGTGCGGAGATATGCTCCCACTGGAATTCCTCCTGGGTTCTCCTGCGTTGGCGGGTCATTTGGGGTTGGGAGGCTGCCACGGGTGGTGTCAACCGTCCCCCTTGCAGCTGATCTGGCTGTGGAGAACAGAAACTCCAGTCATCCATGGAGACACTGTGCCTGAAGCCTTGCCCTCATCTGTGAGCTGAGACCAACAGTTCTCGGGACATATGAAAGTGATGTGCTTGGAGCAAGGCCATCTGTGGCCTAGACAGTGGGCCCTTTCCTGCAGGGGCCCAGATGTCCAGGGAAAGCCTCACTACCCCCACATCCCAGGGACAAGTAGACATGGGAAGGTGTTGGCCAGATCGGAATCCTGCACATGCGGGGTGGGTGGGGTGGTGTATGGGGCAGCTGGGCTTCCCTCCGCACTGTGCACACACCAAGTCCAGCAGTGGCAGTGTCCCATGGGGAGAGGACCTGTATCCCAGCCCGCTGGAGGAGAGGGGGGCAGGGTGTTGGGGGGGAAGGTGTGTGTGAACCGTAGATGCTCCTACACCTCACCACACTTTTCCTCAGAAGGGAGTGCTACCCTGAGTGTGCGGGCATGACCGTGTGCCATGTGTAGCACACCTGAGTGTGTATGTGTGTGTCTCTGTGTCCCCACCTTCTAGTGGTGGCTTGTGTTGGGAGGCCTCCCCTGACACTGTGAGCCTCTGGTGCATATAAGGGTCCATTGCTGCAGCCTCCTGGGATTGTGTGACCCAGAATGGTGCTCCATGTGCACAGGCTACTACATGATCCCTGGATGAGAAGGGCAAGCAAGGAGCATGCCCCAACCCCTTGCTGCCCACCACCGCCACCCACGTGAATGTGTGTAGGGAAAGAAATGACACTCACTTAATGTGCCTTCCCTGGTCTCTGACGGTGCCTGGGAGACATCCAGGAAGGGGGATACCGACTCCAGGGTGAGGATGTGGTCCTAGCTTGTAGGCACAGAGATGGTGCTGGCCTCATCCGGCTCCTCCTCCTCCTTCTCACCAGTTGGGCCCCCCCCAGCAGGCGATGATGGGTGTCTCCAGACCTGAGTCCACTATGAGGATAGGGGGAAGGGACTGACCTGCCCCCCAGGATGTGGTGGAGCTGAAGTAATATTAGCAGGTCTGGGGTGTTGCTTTGGAGCAGGGGTTGCGCTCCCTTTCCCTGGTATATGCCTGCCTCAGCTCCTTCATCTTCAGCTTGACCTGCTCCTGGGTGTGGCTGTGTCCCTTGATGGCCAGGCTATTGGCCATTCGACTGTGGACATTGGCATTCCTGCACCTGGTGTGGAGATCCTGGAGGTTTTCCTCCTTGCCCCACACCTCAGTGAGGTCCAGGATCTTCGCACCAGACCAGGGAGGTGTGTGTTTCTTTCGGACCCTGTCAGGCACCTGGGAGCTGCTTGAGGCAATGTTTGCAGTTGTGGGGGACTCAGTTGGAGTGGAGGGCTTGGCCATGACAGCAGCAATGGCTGTGCAGGGTCCTGCTGTGTGGCACAAAGCAAGTAGGGCCTGCTTCCTTCCACAAGCCCTTTCCCTTCTGCCTGCAGCTTTAAGGGCTGCAGGGAAAGGGAAGCTAAAGAGTAGTGATGATTGTGGACTGAGCAGCTAGCAGGGCTCCTGTGGGAAGGGCTGGAGGGCCCCCTATTTCAAAATAACTCCAGCTGCCCTGTCTACACACGCGCTATTCTGAAATAGCTATTTCGGAATAGGTGTAATTCCTCATAGAATGAGGTATACAGAAGTCGGAATAAGCTACCCGTTATTTTGAAATTATTTCAAAATAACGGACATGCTATGTAGACGCTTGCAAAGTTATTTTGGAATAGGGTCCATTATTCCAAAATAACACTGCTGTGTAGACATACCCCAAGTGATCTGTCCTAGCTTCAGGCAAACGGATTTTATATAGTAAGAGGGATTTGATCCTTTGAAGAGTAGATCACTGCATATGAGGAACTACCTAAAACTGCTTACTCTTAAAAAGATTTTTTGAACAACTCTCCACCCAATCAGAGGCTACAATCATAGTCTTATGGTACTATACAACAAGCAAACCCATTCCACAAAAGCTGGCCTAATAGGGAAAATCAAATGGCAAACTCAAACTGCTTGTAAGTTTTCAAGGTCAGAAAAATTTGCAGGTACCCTTAGTGTAAGCAGGATCCAAAAGCCTTTGTATGCACTGGAGAGTGCATGACTTTCAGTCATTCATTAGGGACCAAGGGAATTTTATTTATTATATTGTTGTGGAATGGCACTATTTGGAATAATTTTATAAGGACTGTGGAATATTTTTTCCAAGATCATACATGTTGATTAACTAGCATCATTTTAAATGTTGAATTAATGGAGATTGCCTATCTCCTAGAACTGGAAGGGATTGAAAGGTCATTGAGTCCAGTCCCCTGCCTTCACAGCAGGACCAAGTACCATCCCTGACAAATTTTTGCCACAAATTCCTAAAGGGCCTCTGAAAGGATTGAACTCACAACCCTGGGTTTAGCAGGCCAATGCTCAAACCACTGAGCTATCCCTCCCCCTCATTATGAAGTGATATTTGTGGGTTTTCACCTGTAGACAAAATCCTCCTATGTCATCAAGCAGTCTCTTTTATTAGCATCAGAATTTATTAATTACACCTTCCAGGCTATTTTAAACATATTTTAATATAAAATTATGCAAAAGATAAAAATCCTGCTTTATTCCATCCACCTTCCCCTGAAATAAGAAAAAATTAGTCAGAGATCATAGGCTCTTCTTAGGTTTGATAATTAAATTCTAACAATTTGATCCATCAAAGATCCTTGTTAGAATTATTGACACTGTAATGAAACACATGATTTTTGTTCTCAAAAGGGAACATTTCTGTATTAAGATTGATGGACACAAACACTTTATGTCTTTTACCCCCCTCTGCCTTTGCTTGGGGCATTGCACCTGTCTTCAAACCATTTTAATTCAGGCTGCTATGCCCCTCTAATAATATAACCTCCCAGGCCAAATCTAAGGACATCTTTCTTCAATGGAAAAACTTCTACATTGATCTGTATTTTTATTTTCTGTCCTTTTCTCTACTTTCTACTATCATCTTTATAGGTGCTTCATAACAAGCAGTGGTTGCAAGGGGTTTCATCTTATAAGTGGCCAGCAGTTTTTCATCCCATAAGAACACAATCCTTAGCATAAATCTGTCAGGGCTCAGGGCTTGCAGCCTATGCAACCTGTTTTTTTTTTCTTTTGCTTGTGTATAGTTCCCATCTACATCAATGGAAATTAGGTGTTAACTGAAATTATCCTGACCTATACAGTACCCTTTCTGTTTCAGGGATCTATGTTTGCAAAAGACTATTTTACTCCTGCTTTTTTCAGTTCTTTTGAGGAAAATATACTATTGTGTCATACCTAACCTTCTCTGGAGGCACTTGTAAAACTCTTGAATTTATATTTTCCTGGAACCACTTGTAACTCCTGGGTCAGAAAACATTATTGAAAAAAAACAGCCATTTTTACCATTTACAGTCACTCAGTCTGGCTTTCTCTACACTGGGGTTGAAACTATGCTAATAATGTTGTTACGAAAAGTATTCTAGTGTGGTTTTCCTACTGTAGACTGTCTTTTTTTAAATGAGACCCATTATAGTAAGGTTGATATAATATAAATAATAAATACTTTGTATTCAAAGTGTTTTCTACTCAAGGACCTCAAAGTACTTTAAAAATCTTAAATAATTGAGCTGCACAACACCCTTGTGAGGGTGATTAGTATTATTATTATCCTCATTTTACAGAAGGGAAATTGAGATACAGAGAGATGAAGTGACTTGTCCAAGGTCACACAGTCTTATGACAGAATTGGGAATAGAAACTGGTTCTCTTGGCTTTTCATCCTGTGCCTTCATCAGTCCCCCTAGAGCATAGTATTGTAATACATGTATTGTATGTTTTTTAAAAATATCCTTGTGTATGATGCTAAGGCCAACTATGCTAAAAACATGTTCTAGCAGCCACCAGTCTACCAAGTTGTTGCTAGGATGTTTTTATTCTGAACATGGACAAGCTAAGAAAGCATATATTTCACAAGTCAGTCCTGACCCTAGATACATTTAAAACAGATATCCCCAATAATCAACAGAGTTAACGATGTTCTAAATAATTAATGTACAATAGTGTAATGGAAATGAGGTGCTCTGTGTTTTCCCTAGACACTCATTCTGGATATATCATGTGAATATCTGTATATCTCTGATATCTATATAAAATTCAGATGGAACATTTTCAGAGCACATTTGTACTGTAACTGTATAGCTCTTAGAAAAAGTGAACAAGCTACATTATCAATTACCTTTAAAATGGGCAAGTCCAAATGAATGGTAGGTAAAAACTCTTTCTAGATTATTATAGCTCCTTCTTCAAGTGTTGGCAGGCTTTCTTAATGAAAGTTGCTGATTTAAGATAAGTATGTTCACTACAGCCTTCACAAATATTATTCTAATAGGCAGACAGACAGATAAATATGGTGTAATAGTTCAGGGTGATTACATAAAAGTTGAAAGTGATGGAGATATTCAATGATCTCATGCTGTTATACATAAGTGAGTAAACTGACAAGGAAATTTTTGTTCTTGTTACATCTGTGCAACATCACTGACTTCAATGGGATTGCAAAATGCAGGAGGGAGGAGAAAACAGGTCTTGTTTTCCTGTATGTGGAAACACAAAGTGAAAGGCCTTAGGAAATACTGTGCCTGGTTTATCCTGACTCGAAGTTCAGAGATCTGTTTCACATTTCTGACTCAAATGGAAAGTGCATGTGGGTGTAAGTTACTGATACATTCAGGCAGCCTGTATTCCCAGGAAAAGCTATTCCGCCTTGGAAAACAGCTGCCAAATGACAGCTCCTGCTACATGTATGTTCCATTGCACCAGAAAGGCTTAGGACTCTTAACACTTCACCTGACACAAGCTGCCACACAGAGTGAAGGAGCATCGGGTGCCCAAAGAAGAATTTTGGCCATGTCAGCTAGAACAAACAGGATTCCTTCAGGGCGTCTTGGAAATTCCACCCTTTGAATGGGTGCATCAGGTTGACTCAGTTGCATTAGCTGTTACTGTGGGCTTACCCTGCTTTCCATTTGGGGAGTCTAGTGGCAGCACTAGACTAATGCAGTGCTCGTGTAGTTACTTACACCTGTGAAAAGTGAGTGTAAATCATCACCATTCAGATTTGGTATCATTTTACATCTACATCTACCTCCTAATGCTATTTTTATCAACTTAATAACACCCATCTATTTTCACATTTAGCCATGTCAACAAGTTCCTCACATTTCTAACTTCACTTCTTCATGTTCAATCATCTCTCTGCAAAGTTGACTTTCCCAGCTCAGGCACAAGCCTTATGGCATTATGTTGATCTTGTATACTATTCCCAAATGTGAAATTGTCTGTCTTGCACATCATAGGGCTTTCATATTACATTAACAAGAAAAAAAAATCTTCATTATGGATGATAACTTGTTCTACTGCACTTTTCACAGTTCTCTAGTTACAGTAGAGAACACTCCCATTCTTTTTGTTGAATTACACCTATTGCTTAGGTTTATCCACCCAGAAATAAACAAGTTCGGGTACTAGTCTCATCAAACCACGCATAGCCTATGGTGTAGCAGTCACTTACATTTCATTAAAGAAGTTCTCTAAGAGTCTGTGAAGGATGCTCATCTTCCATCAGAAAAGTTTTCCCAATGTCATACTCACTACCGGTCTCCATCAAATGCTGGGCCAAATCCTGAGGTATATTACTTGAGTCTATAGGCCCCTCAATGTAGCTTAAAACTTGAATGGCCTTTGTACATCTACAACTCAATATGGACATGAAGATTAAAGTGAGATTCATTTCTCAGGCCATTCGTACCTTTTACTTCTTTCATAGTAACAACTCCTGCCTGGCACATTCACCCTGTCTAGCAGGTGAGGGGGAAGTTTCCATCCCTCAGCATTGTTACATTTTTATGCAGAACTAGCCCATTTACTCAAGTTCTTTTCCATTTCCAAGAATTTGGTCTTATGAGAGTGAATGGTATCTTAAACGACATCGTATACAGGTAAAACTTAAAACAACAATGAATAGTCTAGCAGCGCTTTAAAGACTAAGAAAACATGTAGATGGTATCATGAGCTTTTGTGGGTACAACTCAGGGTTTTTTGTACCCACAAAAGCTCAAGATACCATCTACATGTTTTGTTAGTCTTTAAAGTGCTGCTAGACTATTAATTGTTTTTTAAGTTTTTCCAGTTACAAACTAACTCGGCTACCCCTCTGAAACCATACACAGGTGTACACCAATCGCCTTTCCAGATGCTATATGGTAATATACTTTCTAGAAAGGCAGACTCTGATGGTATCACTTAGCTGAAAAATGCCTATAATTCTTTGCCTAAGAAATAGTGATTGCCACCCAAAATTGTGGCTGTCTTCACTTAGGGTATGTCTGGACTACTTCCCTCTTTCGAAAGAGGGATGTAAATTAGACATATAAAAATTGTAAATGAAGCCGGGATTTGAATTTCCCGCGCTTCATTTGCATAACTGCGTCACAGCATTCTTCCGAAAAACGTTATTTTGAAAGTGAAACCGTGGTCTAGACGCGGTACTTTCAAAAAGAAAACCCTTTTTTGAAAGAATACCATGATGTGGTTATGCAAATGAAGAACGGGAAATTCAAATCCCGGCTTCATTTGCAATTTCGATATATCTAATTTACATCCCTCTTTCGAAAGAGGGATGTAGTTTAGACGTACCCTAAGATTTCCTTTTTGTGCTTCTGAGTGATTCATTTCAAACCATGTCTTGTTATAGTTTCTGTCTTTTTTCATTCCTTCTGACCCATCCAAATAACTGGCCTGCAGCTCTTTCTTTGGATACTAGTATTGGGAAAAGGCCATCTTGGTAGTTTCATTTTGTGCTATTTTGAATTAAGAAAGAAACAGTTAAATTATTGTAATTATTTAAGATTCTCTTTTAAATTCTATCCTCTCTTCAGAGGATTTTCTTCCTTTCTTGGTAACAAAAGAACAATTAGCAGATGCTGAGTTCTGTTGTGGTGAGTATCAAAATTAGGTTGGTCTGGGGTCCATCTGAATGATTATTTTTTTTGGTCCTAGCATAACTCCATGACTTCCTAGGAATTTCTCAAAGGAAGGCTATATTATTGCTGTTTTGCATGAAGAGGACATAAAAGGCTGATAAATGCCTCAGTTACCCTGGTGTAACTTCTATTGACTTAAGTGGGAATTGTATCAAAGTCACTGACAAGTCAATTTAAAAAGAAATATAACCTCCAAAGGATATTAAAAATATTAGGCTTGTTTTTTTTCTTTGAAATACCAGTAATGTCAAGTCTGATCTTCTACCTGTTTTACACTCAAGAGGACATCTTGATTATGTTGGTGCTTGTTTACTGTGTGCTCTCACACAGTACTAGATGTAGAGTGAAAAATAATGAAGACTTCCTTCAGTAGTACACTTGTAATTGAAGTTAAGTAGGTATTAACAAAAACAAACAAAAAACAAAGAGTTCTAAAAAGACTGACTCAGACTTCCTTCCTCTCCTAATTTCTTTATTTACACTGTTTTTGCTCTTGCATGTCATCCTTTCACTAGTTCTCTAGTAGTCGAAGATTCTTCAAGAGTGGACAAAACTGGAATTGTTAATGTAAAAAAACAAGCAGAAAAATAAATCTTTTAAAATATAAAAACAAAATCAACTTCCCAACTCTCTTTATACATCATAAAGAAGCAAAAAAGGAGTGTGAGTTCAATTCTTTTTTCCTTTTAAGTGACTTGGTCTAGGTTGTAGGTTAGAATCCAGAACTTCACAATTCCTGGAAAGGTAATTTTTTAATTTTGAGGGTTACACTTTATGGATTACAGCATAGATCAGGACTCTATTGTTCTAAATCAGCAGTGGGCAATAACTAGCCCGCGGGCTGGACACAGTTCACCAGGGTTAGCCCATGGCAGGCCACCGCCATTTTCATCTAGGCCTCTGCCAGTATGGATGCTTGCAGCTCTTGTTGGTCGTGGATCACCATTCCCAGCCAATGGGAGCTGTGGGAAGTGGTGTGGGGCTAATCCCTGGCAAAATGGTCTATGCTGTGATTCATAAAGTGTAACCCTCAAAATTAAAAATTACCTTTCCAGGGGCCGGTTATTGCCCACCGCTGTTTTAGATGCTGTACAAACATCATGCTATCGACAAAACAGAATCATTGGCTTTTGCCATCCTCACAACCTTGTTGAACGTCATGATGTCCATCTGCATGAACTATGCTAAGCTCGGATACAAGGGTCCTACCCAGGCTAGGTAAAAATGTGTTTGACAATAACTACTTTGTTAAATATTAAATTAAATAGTAGTCTGTGGTAAATATTCAGAATGTTTTAATCAGAAAAATCTGAAGATTATTCCATTATAGTCACGCATTTCAAAAGTGTAACATTTATTCTGCTTAAGCTAATGTTGTGAAGGAGAGATATACTTAGAGATTAAGTATACTTATTATTCATATCTTTTGGGAGATGACTAAAAACTGCAGCCACTCAGGATATACTCATTGCATATGCAGATTAGTTGCCATTGCTATTCATCTCTCTGCTATTGACATCTGAAAAGATAAATTATAAAAATATATCATTGTATCATGACTATTTCCAGCAAATCATGTGTCAGGATTATTTTTACATACTAAAACGTTTTTTATTTTCTCTGATTTTTTGTGCTCGCTGAATTCACGATGAGCAATAATTATACTTTGCAGTCATAGGGCACAGTTCATTCAAGTCCTTTAAAAGCAATTATTTTCACTGGTACACTGAAAGTGAATAAGTAAATTGTCCTCTTAGCAACAGCAGTGCAATTTCCATTGATTCTGATTGAATGACACAGATGTAATTGGCCACAGTCCAGCAAAGCACGTAAGCATATGCTTAACTTTGCTTGTGCTTTTTTGGATTTTGACCACTGAAAGATGAATTTTTCATTGAATAACATGTTAAAGATCATGTGGGACACACTATAAAAGAATCCAGAACTACTAAATCTCACTCTAGTGTTTTATACAGAGTGGAGGTCACAGGGCCAAATCTTGTTATATAAAGGAACACAGGGGTGGTAAAAGGGTTTTAACTTCATGATTTGGGGATGGCTCTGTTATTCATGGTAAATCTACAAATGACTTATGTAGGTCATCACACATGTGTCCCAATACCATTTATACCATAGATAATTTAATAATTAAATACCACACATTTTATAGAAAAATAGATGTTTTAGAGAGGTTCACATTTTTCTTTGGATATTTTTTAATCCCTGCAGTTATAGACCAGGTTCTTTAGTTTTTATGAGTCAAAGTGCATGAGTTTCAGTGGTTAAAAAAGTTACAACTTATCAAATTTTCTAAACTTCTAAAAAGGCTTTTCAATAATGAAAATATAATACATTTAAAGTCTCTAATAAATCTTTTGACTTCCCAGGACAAGAAATAAATGCAGTCTCATTGGAAAATAGGACTCTTCCATTGCAAGATGGCATTAAGTTTCCATTTTTAGCTTTAGTGTCATGACATATTGGGCTTTGCAGCTGTCAATGGTCCAGGAGTGAATATTACTCATTCTGGACCACAGATCACTTACATTTTTGAGGCAAAATTCTACATGGGATGGGGACAAGTAAACATTTCTATGGGAAGTTTAATTTGTTTTTAGATAGTCTCAGTCTGATGAAAATGAAGATAATTAAAAAAAGAAAGCTCATGATACCATCTACATGTTTTGTTAGGTTGTGTCTATAGGGCTTACCTTGAAATAAACTATGCAAATTGAGCTATGTCAATTGCATATCTTATTTCGAAATAGCTTATTTCAAAACAGGGAGCGTTTACGCAGCACTTATATCAAAATAGAGCACTCTTCCTCTGACTTCTCTTATTCCTTGTACAATGAGGGTTACAGGAGTTGGAGTAAGAAGTCCTCCAGCTTGACAGTATTTTGACATTATTTTGAAATGACTGCCTGCTGTGTAGACATAGACTAAGTTATTTCAGAATAGCGTTCATTATTTCAAAATAGTGTTGCAGTGTAGACATACCCTTAGTCTCTAAGGTGCTGCAAGACTATTCATTGTTTTTTAAGTTTTTCCAGTTATAGACTAACTTGGCTACCTCTCTGAAGCTTAAAAAGGCTGAAACTCCCAACAAACCACTCATCTTTCTTTTAGCTGGAATCATATAAAATAGAAAATAATTAAGTAGGGCCAAAATACACCTCATGCTATGTGTGCATGAGCCAGAAGGTTTGGAAATAATTGGGAGAAAAACTGTTAATATTCCATTTAAATATCTGTTGCTCGTTTGTCCAGTTGTGAAAGCTCAATCTGTTGTGTTCAATCAGCTCTCAGCTGCTAGTTGCCAGCAGCCTAATTCCACAGTCTTATCTTTACACCATGCTTGTACATTCCACTACCCTGCAGTTCTAGGCCTATACACAATTTCCTGTGCTGTACCATTTATAATATCCATTCAGCCTATGGCCACAACAGTGCAAGCAGTTTTGTGCAAGTCGATCCTTGTAGACACAGAGAGCCCCAATGATTTCAGGGTGCTCCTCACAGCTGTATGGCTCTACCTGTGGAGAGCAGCTTGCAGGATTGGGGCCTATGTCAGTTTATACTATACCATGCATATTTTACTGCTTTTCAACTGAATAATTCCAGTTTAGCTCTAATTCTTCCTATCGTACCATTTGCAAGTGATATAGTGGATCAATACTGAGTAAGCTTTTCACACAAATCCCTGTGAACTGATGTAACTGAATGCTGGTGGATGTCCTGTCTCAGGTTGCTGGGCACTCCTCATATTAAGGTGCTGAGACTTATTAGTGACATACGTAAATATGAGATTTATTGCTCATGCCTATATTGCATGTGTATTCTGACAGCATTATAAATAAACTCCCACAGTGCTGGCCTAGCACACATGGGGCTCAGTGCAAATTGTGAATTAACTTTCTGGGGCAGTCTCTACTTAGTTGCTGTGATCAGGAACTTGTGGGGTATATCTCCAGGAATTTACAGTGACATATGACATTTTCAGGATGAGGGTCAGTAGAAACCTATAGTTGTAGAACTAGTTCTTTACTGGTAAAACTCATTTTTAAAATAGCAAGACTCATTGCAAAGGGTTTTGGAAGGAATTAGAGCCATTCACTGACCTTCCTGGATTAAATAACTCATTAATATTGTGAGGAAGTGATACTGGAGTAATAAACACCTAATGTAAACAATTATCTCATTAACCTCTCAACACTAGCAGTCAGGATTTCCTGATACTAAGTACTAATATGTTTTGTACTAGAATTAAGCATCAGGAAATCCCAAGATTTAGCGCCAAAAGGTTAAATGTTCTCTTGGCATCTTGAAAATGTGTTTTCTGTGATTTGATTGATCTGTGGTGATGTTAGATTAGTTCTCTAAAATGCACACAGGAAAAAGTTTAGTGTACGTATGCTCTTTTATATGGTTTCCAAAGGAGAATAGAGTCATGTCATGCTAGAAAGAGGGATAAAGTTTTAATGATTAATACACAAGGCTGAGAGTCAAGAGATCTGTGTTTTCTTCTCAGTTTTCCCACAGAAATTTATGATTTTAACAAATCAGTCTCTCCATGTTTCAGTTTCTCCTGCAGTAAATCTGGGATGATATCTACTTCGTGGGGCATTGTGATGTTTATTATTTGTTTGCAGAATACTTTGTGATCCATGGATGTGTCAGGCAGGCAATAGAGAAGGGCAAAGTATTATTATTGCAAAACTTTTATATTAAAGAAACAGAAACAGAAAGTTCAGATTATAACCAAACTTGCACCTCAAATAAGAATAAAGTACAAATCACACATGTACTTTCCTCAGTGTCTGATGGTTTGTTGACAGGAAGGAATTTTCCCTCTGGACATATTGGCAGGGAATTTGGATTTTCCCTATTTCCTCTGGAGAACTAAATAAAGATAATGTATTCAGAATCAGATGGATATACCCCATACCCATGTGATCTGCAAGAAGAAGGTGAATTAGTGCATCTCTGCCTTCCCCATCTTCTTCTTCTATGTCAAGGGAATCTTTAAATTCATGGGATTTTCTTTCCTCTTTCTTTCCTCTGTGGACCCTTCCTATGTAGTGGAACAGATTGGCTGTGTACCTGCTAAAGAAATACTGCTTCATCTACCTCTTCTTTTACAAGAAAAGATATGGCCCTTCATTACAGACTTTCTGAAAAAGTCCTGTATTACAGTCCCTCTGAAAATGCCAATTACGAGGAAGAATGAAAAAGAGAAAAATGATAAATCTGTTTCTCCCATCAACCTTAAGTCCTGAGTTCCCCATTTTGTGACAGATAAAGTCAGAAACATTAGAACACCTAAATGCAGGTCCCATGTGAAGGCTTCCCTCCTTTTATCGGAAGACAGTCAGACTTGGCAGGCAGTGCGTGAAGAATTAGTGTTGGGCAGGTTTGAAGTTTCTTGATGCATCCAGACTCCATTTAGTTTTGGCTGAATCCTCCCAATTTGTGGATTACCAAGAAACCATATAGACCCAAAGTACAGCTATATTAATGTTATAGGTTCTAACATTAAAATATATTGCTTTTATGGGGCAAAAATACACTGAAAAAGGACTAGCTATTCAAAATGGTGAAGAACTTTTTTTTTTTTTCAGAAAGATGTGGCCTATGAAAGTACAAAAGGTCATATAACGGAATTGTCTCTGCTAATACTAGAATTTTATAAAGTGGCCTCTAATTTAATGTACTGCAATTTTTGGGTACCCAACTTCAGATGTCTTTGGTCCAAAATTGATGCACATCAAGTCAATGGTTACTTTTGAAAATGTTGCTGATAATGGAATCAGCTATAGTGACATGAGGAAAACTAGATATTATGGACCAAATTTATCCTTGGTATAAACCTATTGATTTCACCGGAGGTATATCAGGGATGAATGTGGCATTTTATCTATATTACACACCAAGACAGATCTAGGAATTACATTATTAAAGTTGCAAAGTCATACAGTGAAAAATCAGGAAAACCAGAATTAAGACTGCTTATGCAACCTTAATTTGGCTTCCCTGTACATTTGTATTATGCTACAGTTTTTATGTACATGATCACATACTGCTCTTTCCAAAGGATCCCAGTCTCAATTCTGGTATTTTCTAACTTTTAAGTGCCTGAATTTGCAATGTTAATAATATTATTGAAGCAAATTTTTATAAAAGATCATTAGTGTAAGGTTCAATCTGGGGATACTTGGGTTTTTTAAAATAGTAACATTTTGCACATCTATGGCACCTTTCATCAGTGAATCTCAAGGGACTCTACAAACATTAATGGAGCTTCACAAGCCTATTGGCATTGATAAAGAACACAGATAGCTCCGAATTCCAAAATTTGGCTCAGAATTCAAGTGTGGTTAAATCTAGTGTCTGAGATCAATTCCAGTTCGATTCTGTGTTTGGTTCACCATGGTATGGGGTCTAGTGTTCCAATTCAGACAAATCTGTAATAGATATTTCTTTGTTACAGATAGGACACAGAAGTTACTGTCTCATGGTCCTACATCAAGTCTATGGAAGCCTCAAATAGAATAGCAGGGCAGATTCTCCATTGTCTTGCATGCTGTGTAGTCATTTACTCCAGTCCAAAGTGGATATAAATTGTTGCCATTATGTTTTGATATCATGATTCTGGTAGGTCCAGCCCAGAAAGTGGAAGTTCTCAAAGGCCCATACTTTATGTCCTGAGGCTGCGTCAATCATTTAATTTCTCTTGAAGTTGTTGTTAGGTTCTTATTGACTAGGGAGCACCTGAAGGCAAATCCCGTTTGCTGCAATAACTGTAAATGAACTTGAAAAGCCCTGTTAAAAGTGTGTATTGACCATATTTGCTTCCACTGAGCTATTCATGTAGCAGGATGAGGGACTGCATTTGAAAGGATCAACTGAGCACAGCTTTAAATATGGTATTTATTGTTACTGCTCCCTTCTCCCTTTCCCAATTAAGGATCCATGTATTTATACTGTGCAGCTGTTGACATCGTAACTGACACATAGTGATAGATGAGAAAGCAGTTACATAAATATTGTAAGCCTGATTCTGTACTGCCTTGCACTTTGCAGGGTCAGATTTGTGCAAAATGAGTGTAAAATGTTACCATTCTGCACTCACTTTTTGCTGTAGTGAAAGGCAACACCACAGGGCCATGGAGAATCAGCACCTGTATGTACAAGTATCAGTATAAGTATATATATCAGTACGTGAATGTATGATATAAAAATTATACTTTGATTTGGTTGTATTTAAGTCTTTACAACAGAGATGCTTAGAGGAGTCTATGATGAGTTAACAAACTGACTGCCTCTCCAGATTCAAAGATTAATTTACTATAACATATTCCAAAGAGGAATATATATTTTGGCTATTTAGTGACCTTTCACAAGGCCTAAGAAAACACACTTCAAATTCTGCACAGCTTAGCTGGGATTCATAGAGGATCGCCATGCAGGAAGCATTTCATGTTTTGGGTCTCATGTTAGTGAAGCTTTATCTAGAGACAGGAACAGTGGGTACTTTCTTTGCACCTGATTCTCCACTACCTTGCATCTTCATGTAATTCACTATGAAATCTCAATAGTAGCATTTTGCACCCAACTGTGAGTGGGTGTAAATGACTGCCCAAGATGTGAGGCCGTAATGAATCAAGATCTTTCTGCTTTAATTACATAGTGATTATATTACACTATATTAAAATAAAAGGATCAGTCCCCAACCATGGATTCATGCTTAGCACAACTGATGGGAAGAAAGGAAAGAAGATCAAACACACCTTTCTTCTCTCTTGATGGTGGCCTGGATGGAGGCTAAAGGTTTTCCTTGGGTAGCTTAGCGCCACCTAAGGGCAGTTCTAACTGAAGCTGGCTACAGTGGTCTCATATAGGGCATGTCTACACTGGGGAGTTATTTCGAAATAACTCCCCTTATTTTGAAATAACAAGGCAAGTGTCCACACTATTAAGCCTGTTAATTCAAAATCATAGGCTTGTTATTTCAAAATAATAACTCCTGCTTGTGAAAAGGAATAAGCTTATTTCGAAATAGTTATTTTGGGAGTTAGTATTTCAAAATAACTTATTTTGAAATAATCCAGTAGTGTAGACATAGCCATATAGACTACTATGCCAACAGAGGATTATCTGAAGCACTAAATACTGTGCCCCATCTATTCTAGACCTCTGTGCAATTTCGAATAATGGGTGGTAAGAAACTATAACTAGTTCTGCATCACCTAAAGATTCACCTGTTTGTGGAGATTCCTTAGCTTCCTCTTTAGGACAAATTTCTGTTACCTTTTTGCTGCCAGACTTGGGGTCGGGAGTCCGGTCCACAGCTCAGAATTTGGTATAAAAGGGTTAAATATGCAAGGCATATTTTTCCTTTTTAGCTGATTAGAGACAGAGCTTTAAACAATGTATTGAAACTATAATTTGATTTTTTATGGTAAGATCTGGAAACAGCAACAGCCTGGCTTCCATAATTAATACTGGAACTTAAACAACAGTTTTTAAAAGGGCTAGAACATAATATAAATAAAGAAAAACAAACAAACAGGGAATCCTTAGATAACAAATTATTTGGTTTAAGAATTGTATGTTCTCCTCCTTCTCTGAGGATCATCCTATCTGTAGATTTTAAATTGAAGACACTAGATTCATTTTCCTCTGACTTGAACAAGACATTTTGACAACCCTGAAAACATGGCTTGTTCCCAGGTTGTTCAGAGTTAATCCAGAAGTTCATAGCCCTGGCAATACTGAAGAACACAATAATATCTATTTACCAGGGGACCTGGCTCATTTAAAAAATCTTTTGGGATTCTTCACAAGCCAGTGCCAAACATCACAACGCTTGGCAACTGCAGGTGCTTTTAGTTACCTAATATTTAGAGCTGAACAATCCCACAGGATGTTGTAGGCACGTAGGGCCAAATTCAGCCAGGAGGTAACTTTCCTGACTTCACTAGACTTGTACCATGTGGAGTTGTCCCATTATGTTGTTACCAAAAACAAAATGCTAAGATTTCAATCCTGCTGCAATTAAACAGTCACAATTGCTTTCACAAGAAAATCATATAATTATTTTCACCTAAACCAAAGAACCTGTTAAGAAAGTCAGTCATAACTCTCTTCATGCTTTGTGAGCAAGGGTAGACTGGGCAGTCTCACTTTGAAAGAAGATCATGAGTTCAGAGGGAGGAGGAAGGGAAGGGGGAGGCTAGAGAAGCTTATGCAGGTAACAGACATGGGAGAATGTTGACATTTTGCTAGATCTGTGCCCCATTTATCCTTAATTCACCCCATCTTGGTTTACAGCCTGTTTATGTCACGAGTGTTCTTAGTCTATCTAAAAGCATCATTTCTGTCTGACACTTGCCAATCTTGGCCAATGCTCTGAACAACTTGTGAGTGGGCACAACACCAGAGGAACACATGCTTGAGGCCGGAGGCAGCCAAGAGGCTACCCAAATATCTCTCAGCAGCAAGTATGGGTTTTTTGGAGGCCACAAAATCCTAACCAGGAAAATCCACATGCTATGCTATCCTACCCTTAGTACTTCCAGTAGTGCATTAAGTGATATGGCTAACAACATAAGAACAGCCATACTGGGTCAGACCAATGGTCCATCTAGCCCAGTATCCTGTCTGCCGACAGTGGCCAATCCCAGATGCCCCAGAGGGAGGGAACACAACAGGTAATCCTCACATGATCCCTCTCCTGTAAACCATATCCACACATCTGGTATGTGTGGCTTATTCTTTCATTCACATTCCTGAGGGTGGGACTTAGGTTTCCAGTGTACTGTTTTGCTTTGCTAGGACTTGGGAAGGGAGGATGTACATGCTATTATATGACTATGTTAAAGCAGACTGAAGAAGTATGCTATGTGATGGTCCTTAGTTTCTGTGGGAGTTTGTTCCATTGTCTTGGACTGGCCCTGAAGGAAGCTCTGTCTCTTTCACAGATGAGCTTTATCCTCATAGTAGAAAGTTGTGTTGAAGGAGTGGAACTGTCAATCCTGGTCCTCATCCTGAAGCTTCCCACATGCGTCCTCTGCTGAAAAACCAGTTTTACAATGGAAACCTCAGTGTGAGAGATCACAATAATGGATGCAGACCAAAACCTAGCTCTGGCATACAATCTGAACAAAAAGGCTCAGAGCAGGGGTATTCTTTTAGACAATTCTCAAGGAGCAGCAGTGAATCCACATTGTATCCACATTGTGGTCACTATAACAACCTCTGGACCACAATAGATTCCACAGCCACTGCTCCTCCCCCCGCCATTTAGGGATTTTGTTCTTGTAATTATAGATGCACTGCCCAACCCCCCACTTCACTCCTAAATCACTATGGTGACTTGTGGTGCCACTTGAAATTTGTTCATGGAAAAAAAGATTTACCCCATGTTCCAAATTTTCAGTCAGCCTCCACCCAACTTCTAAAATTGAACCAATATGTTTTGGGCAAACAAACAAGCCCAAATTTCCTAGTTTTCTCATGCAGTTGAAGATGCAAACAACTGAGAATGCAAAGAAGTGAGTGACATTTTAGAGGCTAGAGTGTGGAAAACTTGATTTGGTATCAGTAACTATTCTGATGACACAAAAATATTGTAAAATCACCGATGGGATCAGTCAGATGAGCACAGACTTGAGTATCAGGGAAATAAAGACAAGGTACCCAAAGCCAATAAATAGGATTTGGGGATGTCATTGTTAATCCAGTTCTTACAAAGGCATAAAGTAGGTTCTGGAGTAACGGATGACACTTTCTTTTAGTCCTGTAATCAGCTGTGTAGTTCAGGGCAGGATTTGGGGATTTTATTTATGGGGAGTGTTATGTATAATGATTAGAGCAATGGACTAGTAGTCAGGAACCTGCTTGTTATGTTATATCCAGGTCAGCTATTAATTCACATTTTACCTTTGGGCAAATCACCTTCCCTCCCTGGGCCTCAGTTTCCCTATCTATAAAACAGGGACAAAAACCTCACAGTGGCCCCAAGACTATTGAAATGTTTATAAATGATTTTTTATTCTCAGGTGAAAAGTACAATATATTTTTAAAAATTATATCAACTTTTTAAATACAAGAAATGTCAGGTGCAGAATAATGCAAAAGGAGGTTTGGAGAATCAACAATGTAAAGTTAAACTTGCGGTTTTAAAATGAAGAGATTTTAGCATTGGTAGCCCCTGAAGTGGAATAGAATTTTTCATTAGACTTAGTGGAATGAGTCTTGAGAGATGCTAGAGATGGGGGAAATTTTTCTGCATCTATCCTGCTTGTTGGCTGCAGAGCTCCCTGGGCAAAGTAAGGGCAACATTTATTTCAAGTAATATTGGGTACTGCTAAGGATACAGATAATGCATGGAAATCAGGTTTAACTGTAAATAACTGAGTGATATTGGTTAAGGTGAATTTGGGATTTATTTAGTTTCATTCTTAGAGAATGAGTTAAATCTGATTTTCTGAAAATACTGAACTGAATCTATCCTTGTTCCCACTCCCATGGAGGTTCACTGTTGTTGCAACAGAGCTGAATTTGTATCCATTAAAGTTAAGATCCAGGGATTTGAGTTGTAACAGATTAACTAAATAAATTCTAAATCTATGTAATAACATTGCAATGTTATTACATGAAAATCTTTAATGTTGATGCATTTAAACCCTTAATCAACCAGTTTAACTGGCATTGGCAAATTTGCAAATTAAGCCAAACCAATTTAAATGATGGTTAAACAAAAGTCCGTCTATATTATGGTTTGCATTAGTTTAAGATCTAGTTTAAACCTCTGAAACTTCTTTAGTAGAGACTGGGCTTAGCTCAGACTCAGTGAATTTAAGGTGATAATGAGAATATGCCTTTTTAATGTTTCTTGTTGATCATCTCCTCTGGAAAAATATTTTGATTATAATTTGTGTTTAAATGGAGTCCCAAGACAAAAAATCTCCTTACCCCAGAAGGAATGCTTTAGGAGACCACACAGAGGAGAATTATACCACCAGAAGCAAGGAAATCCTCCTTAGCCCATCTTCATTTCACACACTGTAAAGCCTTTGATTCTGCAAGAAGAATGTGTATTGACAGAGTTAGTAAGCCCCCTGTATGGCTGTGGGCAGTTGAATGCAGCATGGTGAGAAGTGCAAATCGGCTCTGGGAAGCTAAGTAATTCCAGTGCAGGGCACAATAACAACTTCAAGTGACAAAAGCTGAACATGGACTCTCTTAACAGCTGGTTTTCTTCTGAATATGTATTGAGCCTTAGATCAGTTGGTTTTTACTTTGAAATTTAATTTATCCAAAAAAGCACCAGGTCTGTGGAAGGGTCAGAGAGAGGCATCTCTCTAGCTTAGCTAAATAAACAAGTTACTTTTCTGTGGTTGGGAAGTGATGTTTTATTAATAGCAGTAGATTTGGTTTCGCATTGTGGAGCTCCTCCTGTTTCATCACTGTAAAAGATAAGTGAACACAAAATGTCCTGTCTCCTTCCCCAAAAGAAATCAAGCCAACAGGCAGGGACTATTATGTTTGAAGATATTACCAAGGCATTGACTTGGAGAAAGTAGACACCCAGGTTTATATTCCATAACTATTGGCTACTGCAGCTGGTGATGTGAGAAACTCAACCTTGTTTAAAGTCCTACATGCAAGAGGTTGCAAGGCAACCTCACTACAATAGAAAATGCCTAAAAATAAGGGCTGTGCCTTGAGCAGATGGGAGATGCATTTATCCTTTGACATTTTCCCCATTTAGGTTATTTGGTTTCAGTATGAAATAACACTTTTTTTCGGTGTCTTAACCTGTTCACCCATCTGCTGCAAGCTTTTTTCCTTCTGCTTACAGATCTGGAGCTGTTCAAAACTGCCACTTCAACCAACTGCCTCAACCAATTCCTGATAGGAAAAGAGTTCTGAAACTGTAATGACCTGTTCATTGGAAGTGTATGTGGTCGAATGCCCAGAGAAGGGAACTGAAAGGTATTACTGCTGGGTTCTATTCCACACTCTGCTACTGATAGTGTGATCTTGGGTAAGTCAGTAAAGACTTGTCTTCATGGCAAAGTTACTGCAAATTATAACTTGAATGGTGCCCCTAACTTGAGTCCCTTCACACAGAGAAATCCTTAACTCCAATGAGGTGGTTGTGCTTTTAATTCAGGTTGACCTAGCATTACACAGACACGAGTGTAGCAATGCCAGTGCAGACACAGCAGTTTGAAGATTATACTGAAACTCAGACCTTTACATTTGGTTCTCTTTACTATGATGTTTGGTAGAACATAAACCATAGAAAGGAAGTAAAAAAGGCCTAAAATTGTTTCTTAAGGACCGTGCATGGCTCAATAGGTTACCGAGGTACAATAATATAGTACAGGGGTGGGCAAAAGCCTCTCAGCAAGCTGGATCCAGCCCACCTGGGGCTTTGATCCGCCCGCAAGGCAGTTTCAGGCCCTGCCCCCTAGCTCGTTGCCTTGGAGCAGGAGAGGGGCACAAGCCCTTCAAACTGCTTCTATTTAAAGGACTCACGTTTCCCTCTCACCTTGCCTAGCAGCTACAGGGAAGGCACAAGCCCTTTAAATAGAAACAGTTGAGAGGGCTGGCGTCTCTGGCTCCCTAGCAATGCGCTAGAGGTAAGGGGCGCTGCGAGCCCTCTCAGCTGTTTCTATTTAAAGGGTTTGTGCCTTCCCCAGGGCTGGTAGGCAACGTTGCCTAGCAACAGGAGGGGGAACAGGAGAGCCCTTTAAATAGAAACAGCACAAAGGGATTCTGCATCTCTGGCAATGCACTAGAGGCCGGGGGAGCTGCGAGCCCTTTCAGCTGTGTCTATTTAAAGGGCTCTTGAGTTCCATGGCTGCTAGGCAATGGGTTGCCTGACAGGCATAGGGAAGGTGCTAGCCCTTTACATAAAAGCACTTAAAAGGGCTCGCAGCCTCTAATGATCTGTTAGGAAGCCAGAGATTTGATCCCTTTCAACTGTTCTATTAAAAGGCTCACCTGCTGGGTGGGCTGCAGTGCCTGGCAGTTACCTGGCAGGCACAAGCCCTTTAAACAGAAGTAATTGGAAAGAGCTCACAGCTCTGCCCCACTGGCTGGTTGCCTGGGAGCTGCCCCGGAGGCGTGAGCCCTTTCAACTGTTTCTATTCAAAGGGCTTGTGCCTGACGGGCAGCTGCCAGGCACAGGGCCGGCTCGAACCAATCCTGCGCCCCAGGCAGCGGGCGTGCGATGCATGTGCGGCTCCGCCCCCGGGTGCACGGCGCATGTGTGGCCCCGCCCCCCCAGCGCGCTGCGTACCTTACAGCTGCAATCGGGTGCGTGCTGCCTGATGGCAACTCTAAGGGGTGCCGCGTGGCCCCCGGCCCTGGGCGTGCGGCGCCCCTTACAGCTGCCATCAGGCGCCCCAGGCAGCTGCCCAGCTAGCCCCCCCCCCCTTAACCCTTAATCCGTCCCTAGCCAGGCAATAGGTTAGAAGTGAGGGGCATGGCTTTGTTCTCCTCTCCTTTCACATATGTGGTGGACAATGCTGCAAGTGACCTCCAAATTGAGCTTATTGACTTGCAGAGTGATGCCTTGCTTGTGGAGCGATTAAAATCAACACCACTTATGGAATTTTATGCATCTCTCAATGAACAAAGCTTACCAAAGGTCAAGGCTCATGCCCAAAAGATGCTTGTATTGTTCAGATCTGCGAGCAGACATTTTCTGTGATGAAATTCAATAAATCAAAGAGCAGATCTTCTATCACTGATGACCACCTTGCAGTAGTGTTCCGCATTGCAACATCAGAAATGACACCTGACTTCATGTCCTTTGTTAATGCCCAATACAGACTTTCTTCTTCACACTGAGTTGCATTTTTTCTTTTATACTTAAATTTAATGCATATAAGTTGAATTAAATTCAGGTGGGCAATAAGTTAGATGCCAGTGCTATTAACCTGTGCCTCTGCAGCTATGACCATTTAAAGCTCCTGTTGGCTGTAAATCACCATTCCTAGCCCAGTGAGCTGTAGATGGTGGTGTCCCAATTCACACAGTGCCCATTGGCTAGAGATAGTGCTCCATGGTGAATGGGAGGTTCAAGCTGCTGTACCAGTGGAGGTGCATGTAAATAAAGCATTGGTGGCCTGTGGGGGGCTAACCCTGGTGAACCGTGACTGCTACGTGGGTCGGATACTGCCCACCTCTGATGTAACCAAAAGTTTATTGTTAGTGTTGTTGTTATTACAAATGCTACTACAAGTGTTCTCAAACTGTTAGTGTTATTACAAATTTCACATGTTTTGCCTTCCATGACAATCTTTGGATAATATTGTATGCAGTTAATTATTATTAAAATTTAATTACTTTGTGGTGTAAAAAACATATTGGCATCTTTTTACAGCATGTGGACTGCCCCTTCTGCCCAAGGCCCCACCTCTTTCGAGTTGGCCCTCAGACACTTTTAAAATTTGTGAAGTGGACCCCCTTCAAAAATTATTGCCCACCCCTGATATAGTAGAACCTCAGTGTTATGAAATCCAGAATTACAAATTGATTAGTCAACAATACACAGGTTGGACCTCCCTGGTCCGGCACCCTCGGGACCTGACTAGTCTTGCATCAAGGATTTTGCCAGACCAGGGGAGATCATTTCTGCCCCCCATGACACCAGCCCCCCAGCCCTGGCCCAATCGCCAACTCCCCAGCTCGCTCCCCCCTGTTGCTGGCCCCTGCTGCCTTGCCAGGCAGTCCTGCCCCCTCTGCATACACCGGGCTCCTGCTGCAGCCCCTGGCAGCCCCACCACTTTCATGCCCTGGGCTCCTGCTCCCCAATTGGGCAGTCCCACTACTGTGCACGGGGCTCCCACTGCCTTGCTCAGAAGCCCTGCTGCTGCGCTTTGGTTTCCAGCTGCCTGCCAGCCTGCAGGGCTCCCATGCTCTAGCTCTCCACGGGGACTTTCTGTCCCTGGAACATCTGTGGTCCTGCTAGACCATGGACATTGCCAGACAAGAGAATCCCAGTTAAGAGAATTTCAACCTGTACCTCATGTGGTACAATCAGGGAACAGAATAAAAATTAAAAAAAAAAGAGCAAATACTGTTAAGCGTATATTACTAAAATTAAAGGGAAAGTTTTTTAAAAAAAGTGTGACAAGATAAGGAAATTTTTTCTGTGCTTATTTCATTTAAATTTTCATTTAAATTAAGATGGCTTAAAACAGCATTTTTCTTTTGCGTAGTAAGATTTCAAAGCTGTTTTAAGTCAATATTCATTTGTAAATTGTTGAAAAAAACACCACAGTGTTTTGTTCAGAGTTATGAACATTTCTGAGTTATAAACTCCATTCCTGAGGTGTTTGTAATAGGGATGTTAAAATACATGTAATTAATTAACTGTGTAACTGCTGAAAATTTCAGCAGTTATACAGTTATACATGGGGTAGCAGGCAGCTCTGCGGGAAAGCCAGCAGCAGCATGGCGTGGCAGGCGGCTCCCTGGAAGCCAGACCAGGAACCAGTAAACATGAGCTTGTCGGTTACTGATTTAAATGGATACACTCTTACATCTCTAGTTTGTAATGCTGAGGTTATACTTTAAATATGATAGTATTTGAAAGTGTCAATTTAAAGAAAATTAGTCTGTCCTTATTTTGAGCCACTAAGATTTTCACTTTCAACCATCTTAAAGCCATCAATACTGCCTAGTGAATGATGAAATATCCTACACATACATCAGAGTAGAATTTCTATGCAAACCACTTTAATTTCAAGCATAAGCTTCTAAAACAGAAACATTTTCTTTTACTTTAACAGGGAAGTTGACATGAAAGATTAAACACAAATATTGTACCTTACATTTATATGTAAACCAAAGAAAATGTGCGCCATTCTGCATTTATCCAAAAGCATTAAAACCTAAAAGGGCAAGTAACATTAAAGATAAAGTCTTAATACATATTACAGGGACATGTTTTATATAAACTTCAATACTGATTCAAGACTGTCCTTCTCAAAGTAGATGATGGACATTATTTTGAACCTTGGCTTGTAGGAAGTGATTTCAAAAAAGGTCAGCCTGATTGCTTAGCTTTAAAAACAAACTCAAAGAGCACCTCCATTTTTTTTCAAAGCACAATAAAAGGCAATAAAATTGTTCTCATGTTATTTAAGTGATAATAACATTGCTCTGATGTTTGACTAGGTCATAAGCAGATTATTGAGTGGGTAACATGAGGGCATTAGATTACCGCCAAGGGAAAAACAGAGGTACAACTGAATTATAATATTATAATACACTTCCCCCCATCTGTATGTCACTTTTAAGCATGTGATATAGCCTTCTGTTTGTAGCGGGAGAACGGTGGCAGTTTAGGTAATTCTGGAGATGGATAGTGTTACCATCTGAGGATCTGATTAGACTACTTGGGCCTGATTCTTCTCTCATTTGCATCTGTGTGACTCCATTGACTTCAAAGGGTTTAGCTTTGCTTTATAGCACGCACTGTAACTGAAATGTGAATCAGTACCTTTAATCACAGAACAAAATTATGGCTATTTTACATTCTCATTAAAATACGGTAATATTTCTTGAATACAAATATTTATTTGCATGGGACAATTTGTGGGTTTAAAAGCATTATGCTTTTTATGTTTCACATAACACAAGAGCTGGGGTTATGTGATGAAGTTAACAAGCAGCAGGTTTAAAACAACCAAATGGAAATTCTTCTTTACACAGATCACAGTCAGCCTGTGGAACTCATGGCCAGGTGATGTTGTGAAGGCCAAAACTATAACTGGGTTCAAAAAACAATTGGATAAGTTTATGGCAGTCAGGCTCCGTGCTGTGGATATCTGTAAGCTTCTGACTGCCATATACTGAGACTGAAAGATGGAATGGATGGTTCAGTAATTGCCCTGTTCTGTTTTCTCTGAAGCATCTGGCATTGACCACTGTTAGCAGGATACTGGGTTAAATGACTATTGATCTGACCCCGTATGGCCACTCTTATGTTCTAATGATGATATCCAGGGTTTAGGAATGTGTATGTGTTTTATTAAACTCTGATACACCTCAGGTTGATGCAAAATATTTATAGACGAGAAAGATTGCATGATTCCTTCACTGCAAAGCAAGGTAAACACTGCAAAGGTATATGTCAAAAACCTGTTATTTTTGCACATTAAATCAATCCTGTGTTTATACATAAACTGATCAGATGTTTGAGACATAATGAGGCAGGATTTATTTGCATGACATTTAAAAATATTTCTTGTTTAGAAGAGACTTGCAAAACATTCTGCATGGTTATAATCTATGCTTTTTTTTTCTTCAGCCTAAGGTGACTGCACTAGTACATATCACATCAGTTCAAGGGCGGAAGATTTGCAGAAATTTTGGTAGGTCCCAGAATGCCCATAGCCTGTACACCTCCCCCACTCAAACTCTCTTCCCCCCTCACCTGCCTACGGCTCTGAGATGGAGTTTGGGTGGAGGAGGGATGTGTGGTTTGAGTGCTGGGTGTAGGCTCTGGGCTAGAGCAGAGGATTGGGGACTAAAAAGGAGGCTGGCTCTGAAAGGGAGTGTGGGGCAGGATGTGGGTGGAGTGGAGGAGTGGGTGCACTATGGAGGAGTGGGGTGCAGAAGGAGGGGTGAAGGGACTGACTAGCAGGTGCTGCACTTACCTGGTGGCACCTCCCACTGATGGTGGCTCTTAGGAGGGCAGTGGTCTCTGAGCTCTGCCACTTGCCTGCTGTCTCCATGCTCTCCCTCCTTCCAACAGCTGGCATGGTACATACGGCATGGAGGTACCGCTCCCTCTCTCCGGGGCCACAGGGATGCACATGCCAGCAGCCAGAGAGAGTGAGCAGCAGAAGCCACTCTAATCCTACGGTGCTGCTGGTGGTGGTAATGGAAGCCCCTGGCATGTTTTAACTCACCCAGAGGTGACAGGCAGGCCTGGGATTTGCAGGGGGCAGGAAGCACAAGAGTTGGCAGGCAGCAAGTTTTGGTGGAGCCCAGTCCCACGCAAGGAATATTCATGGTGCCAGGGCATCATGGACTCATATAACTTGCTGCCTATGCCTCAGTTTCAAACCAAAGTTAAATGCATCAGTGCAGAGTGTCTGCATTGGATGATTGCTCTGCTGCACCTGTATCAGCACAAAAATCCCTCGTGTAGATAAGCTTTCAGTCTCCATGCCCATTTTGCATAAGGCACAATCCTACAAACACCACTGTCTGCTGCTCTGAATTGCATTTGTTTAGGGGAATTGCTCTCAATCATAGCTGTATGCTTTGTAGTGGGGGCTGGTCAAAACATTACCATCAAAACTGTTTTTCCACCGGGCATACATTTTCATGGAAAGTATCTGCTTTCAATGGAAAACGTCAACATTGGGGCAAAAATTAAAAACTTTTAAGCTGAAAACAAAACACTTGGCATCTGGGGCTAAAAATCATATGTTTTTTGTTATAAACTCAAAATAAATCTATAGAAATTGTTTGGTTTCATCAAAATTTTCCACATGAGGAATAGAAAGACCTGATTAGCTTTACTTGTAGTACGTATTTGCAGGATCAGACTCACAGTTACTATTTAAGGCCAAATTCTGTTCTTTACATCAATGTACATACAGAGTACATATGGAAGAGCTCCCAGGATTTGTTCCCATATAAATGAGACCAGAGTTTGACCTTCAGTTGTGCTACTGATTTTGTGATACTTTAATTGCCAGAGGAAAGGATGGAAGACCATCAAATTCATGATACTTGGCTTACTAAAGAAGCTGTAGACAAAAATAGCTTTTGTTCACTACAGACCAGGGAAACAAACCAGAAGTGAAAGCTCCATGTTTCATTACTGAGGTCCTGAACCATCCAATTCCTCTCTTTTGTTTTCTCTTTTTCAGTTATACTCATTTCGCATTTTAAAAGATAGTATCAAATAATGCAAGGAATGGTTTCAAGAAATGTAAACTCTGCTGTTAGTTCTGAAGCTGATTAGCTACAATTTGTTCTTACTTATTTAATTAGTGCACTTCAGCTATGGCACCAGTTAGATGTTCCCAAAAGAACAGAAATGCACGTAGGACAAACACACCTGTCAAAAACCCATTTAAAAATACAGTCTGTTTCATAAAATTAAACACATCCTTTACAAACAAGGGGCTTAAATTCTACAAACCTTATTCACAAGCACAGTTCTTGTGCAAACAGAGACTACTTCTGATCAAGGCATAGCAGTTCAAAGAGGCCTTAAAGTGGGGGAAGTGTTATTCATACCCAAATTTAAGTGTCTTTACACTGCTGTGGGTGCATTCATAGGCCTTAGTGAGACTGAGAATCGGGCCCACAGTCTAGTTGATGTCAGTGGGTTTATTGTCCCAAGTAAGAATTTCTTAAATTTGTAAGGGCTCCAGTTGGTTGGCTGAAGACTAGCAAGTGTCTTTGCAAATGAATGAATTTCTTTAAGATATAAATCACTGCAGATAATTCTGTTGTGATATCTTATGCACTGAAATGCCTTCTACAAGTGTTACAATTTAGCCATAATGCCCTCAGAAGCTGGCTTGATAATATTTGTCTGAGTTTGTAATTGGATCCAATTCAAAGGTTTTAACAAATTAAGTATTATACTATTAATTTGCAGATAATAATTCAGCCTAAAAAATTATTTACCTTTTATATGTGGTCTAAAGGTCAGACCAGGATGCTAGAAGTTAGGACTCCTTGGTACTAGATTCTTGTTCCTGGTTCTACCTCTAACTCACTGTGTGAAACTGGATTAATTAGTTAATCTCTTTGTGCCTTCATCTACAAAATAAAGTTAATAATTTTTACTTACATATCTCACAGAGTTGTTAATAGGCTTAGTCCTGTATACGTGTCAAATATTGATTTTGAGCCAACTTAGTCAGCAGCATATGCAAGAACATTCATGCATACACATGAATACACATCTTGATTTTTAAAAATAGTTACCATGTTTACAGTCCTAATTAATTGTGGCTAGTGTTCATGGGCAGGCCTGTTGATGGGGGGTAGATGGGGCAAGAGGGCAGTTACCCTGGGCCTTGCTGATTCAAAAGAGCCTGGAGCTCCTGGCCACCACCATTGCTATCGCAGGAGTGACCGTGGCCAGAGCCCTTTAAATCGCCGCCAGAGTGCCACACAGGGCGCACTGGGCAGCTCTCAGGACTGGCTGGAGTGTAGGGGGCCAGCATGGTGCACGCCAGGCAGTGCTGAGGGTTAGCTGCCCCAGGCCCGCCCCTTCTGCCCAAAAGTCTGCCCTTCTGGGACCACAGAGCCAGCCCCTCCCCACTTTGCCCGGGGGCCCAGCAAGCCCACCCCCTTCAGGAGTGAGAACCATGAAGGGACTTGCCAATGCTGACCATTATGACTCCTAGCTTTTAGGTGCCCAAAAGATCACAGGATCAACACTGCCATCCACAAAGCCTGAGTTAGGTGCCTGTCTGTGTTCCCTCTACGGTGAATGGGAGAGGATAGATGCTGAAAAAAGCTATCCACGAAAATCAGAATGCTAGGTAGGAAGCTGCCTAATCTAGCACATAGGAGAAGCCAAAGAGGAGGATGTATGTTAAGCCTTGCCTCTGGATGCACTAGGTGTTTATGTCCATTTTGTAGGCCTGCATCCAGCTCTGCTTAGTGATCTACAAATGGCACCTCTACCCCATTAGGTGTTCTGCACAAAAGGCTCAGAGAAGGTGTCATTCCTCATCTTACAACCGTTAGCTCAGTGCTTAGAGCCTGAACCTGGACTGAAAGGGATACCACTTCAATTCCCTATGCAGCTAGAGCAGGAGAAAGGCAAGGTTTTCTCAACTCTCAGGAGAGTTCTTTAGTCCTTAGCTAAGGAATATTCTGATAAGGGCTCCCTTGCTCTCTGCGGTTGACTGTTCCACCATAGACAAATACTTAAACAGTGACTGGGCCAGAGCATGAGTTTGTAATCCATTGGCTGGGGCACTCACATGGCAAGTGGGAGACCATGGGTCCAATCCAGTTTCTCTGCTCCAATCACTCCTTCATGATTTATCAGTGCAACACAGCTTCTGCAGGAGAGACTGAGCAAGGTGCACATCATACTATCTTACAGTTCAGTGTTTAATGAACTCTCTTCAGAGGTGAGAGTCTGTATTCAAAAGCTACCCCCCCAACCCCCCGAGGAAATGAACTGAGCCTCCCATAGCCCAGGTGAAAGCTCTTAAGCACTGAGTGTTATAAGATGGGCACCACCACCACTACCTGTGACTGGGTTTTGAATGGGTCCTAATCCAGTTGGTGCCTCTGAGCATGCCCCATGCACCTTATCAGGCCCCACATATAAGTTAGTGGTCACATGTCTATCTTTCTTTGGTTTGTGAATTGCTCTAGGGCAGAGGAGCCATTCACACATTTCCAGACAGCTAGACATTTGGTACTTCTGGGAATGGCATTGGCCTACCCCTGGCAGCATGACCTTGCACACACCAAGAGTATGGCCAAGCGCCTCAGATAGGGCACCATTTTTAAGAGCATGCCACTCTGCTCCCCTTTTGCATGGCCTTGGGCGTGAGGTCATGCTGGCTATGGCAGAGGAGCACTCTTCAAAAGGGTATCCCGGCCTGGCTGATATTGGACAAAACCACATCTGGTTTTGTCTAAGCACTGGATGGGGGATAAACCTTAGAAAAGCAGGAGTATTTAGTTTAATACCGAACAAGTTGTCTTCCTACTCTACAGTTTAGGCAGGAGATAGGCCTGTGGACACCTAGAGGGAGGCAACAGCACACATTCCCAGAGGCAGAAATAGGTGCCTAGGGAACTTTTATGCTGAAAATAATAGGTGCTGAGTGAGTTTAGGCACCTACAGGATTCGGCTACAGTTTTGTGGATTACCATGGAACCTACTTCTTTATAACACATGGTTAGGCTATAACAAAAAACTAACACAAAATATACTGACTGAATATAAAATTAAGTGCAAAAATTTTTAAATCTCCAGAGTGGATGCAAGAAAGGTTTACAACTACAACCCTAAGCCTGGCCAACTGAGGAAAGAAAAGCAAGTGATCTGTCCCAGACTAGATGTAAACAGGCTTTGGCACCCAACCTGGTCTTTTAAACTTGAAGCTTGACAAGCAGTATTTCTCCTATGATCTGGACAGGTGGCAATCCCATCACAGAGCATTTGCCAGCATTACCACTGTCCTCATTTAGACTTTACATCAAGTCTGAGTGAGCCCTGGCTTCAAATCAGACTTTTGATGTCAGTAAGCAAAGGCTAACTCCTAGTTCTTATTTTTAAAGAAATTAAAATATTACATAAATAAGCACCGTTGAATTAAAATTACACAGAGACTTTTTAATGAACAGCAAATGTGAACCATAGAGACACTTGTAAATGGATTTGGAAGTAGATTGTTAAATATGAAAAATACTGATTTTGTCCCAAACAGATCAGCATAGCCTGCAACGTACGTATTATAGAAAAGCATATTTCTTCAGTTCAATATAGGTTACTCTGTTACCAAAAATGTTTTGCTGTTTGTGCATAGAAAGATATTTGCTGATTATAATTATTCAGTTAGACCAACTGAAGTCCTAAATTGGAAAAGCAGCTCTGTCCAAGGTCGCCTCTGTTGTTTCCAAAAATATCTTGAAACAAACGCAAGAGGGGCACTTTGTTGGATGTTATCTAGACATATACAGTTTCAATCAAATTCTTCAAGAAGTGTCAGAATAAAAGTTGAACATTTGTTTGACATTGCCAAGTCACTAGCAAGCGAATCCCTTTAAAGGCTGAAAATAGCTTTGACCACAGTGGTAAAGGCTATAGGATGTCCCTCTGCATACACTTAAAAACATTAAAGTTGATGTTATGTGTACTGTAAACATTTTCTAAACACATCATAAAAAATACCTAGTAAGCAACTTGATCTTTTTTTGAGCCAAAAGCTGGAAAGGGTTACTAAGCTGTGTAATGTTGGGAAAACTTTTGTGATGATTTTTACAATGTAAGTAGGCTTATGATGGACAGAATTAATATTTTATTAATAATTAATCTCCCAGCTCACTCAATTTAATCAACCTCAAGAAAAACAAGGCATTCCTAGCTCTGTAAAGGAAGAGCACAAAGTGATGCATTCCACATGGACAGACTCAGAGTTTGGTGCATTCAGTGTAAAAAAGCCCAGCAACCTTAAAAGGATAGGAACATAACTGTTAACAAGACAGTTATTATTTAGTGTGCCACACTCCTGCTCCTTGTCATCTAAGAGGAGTTCAAGTTACTCTAATTACAAGTCATGGAAGCTGTATTCCTGGTGAGCTTTAAGCTTGAGATGGTCATTTGTCACTGTCTGAATTAATGAATCTCTCATTTTCATTAATGTCTTCAAGATAATAAATTGTCTGTAGAGATTTTCAGGTTGGCTCCTAGAGATACCAGACCAATCTAATCATCCCAGTTCCTGCAGTGATAAAGCAGAGAAATCCTCAAGAATGAAAAGTGTCATGTAAAATACTACTGAACAGGGTCTCAGCTGGTATACACCAGAGGTGTGACCTGGACACATATTTAGTAGGAAGTAATTCAAACAACACTATTTTAATCTTTAGTCTTTAAAATAAATTTTATACAATAAAAATGTCAGATGCAATTAATACAATAATTTAAAAATAAATTGTAAAACATTAATGACATTGAAAGTGATAGAAGAAAGTAGGGATGTTAGTGTGTAGTTGTTCACATGATTAACCAATAAGCCTAGGCTTACTGGTTAACAATAACAACTATACACACCCCTTCTTGCTGCCTCTGTACCAGCCTTTTATGCTACCCTCACATACCCTCACATGCTGGCTCCCACAGAACTGCCTGCCCCCTCTCCAGTGCAGGGGGGGCAGGTGGGAGCTGGTAACTAGGGGGACTTGGCTTAAAAGTCGGCTCCCCACAAGCACTGGCTCCCATGGAGATGCCCGCCTGACCACCCCTGCTGCTGCTTCTGATACCGAGGGGAGCAGTGTGAGAGTGGGGCGGGGAGCAGGCAGGAATCAGTACACGCAGGAAGCTGGCTTTTAGGCTGGCTCCCCGTGCGTATTGGCTCTCGTGGAGCTGCCTGCCACTGTGCTGTTGCCTGTTTATCAGAGGCAGTGTGGAGATTGGAGGGAGGGGGGAAGCCAGTGCTGGCAGAGAGCTGGTTTACAATCTAGCTCTCAGCCAGCAACAGCTCCCTCCTGGCCCCCTGTGTGTAAACATGTAACTACTAAAAAAATCTAGCGGTTACACGTTTACACAAATACCTGTTAGTTAACATCCTTATTAGAAAGTTCAGTGTTTGGAGAATGTATAGTTTAAATGTTGGTTGAACACCACCAGTATCCAATATGCATAATTCTCACACAATTTTGTACTTCTCAAATCTGGGGTCAATCAGCTGTTCCTCACTTAGTTCTTTGTTTATGGCCTGACCTTTCCATTTGCAACAGCCATTAATTTACTGCCCAGGTAATGCTCCATTGGAGTAAATCAAATGTGCTTCTGAATTTTTCACTTAAGATTTTATAGCCACAGATTTTCAATCATTAAATAGACTTTTTTTTAGACAAAAATCAATGGAAAAATTGTATAAAATCTCACTTACCCCAATATCTTTCTGAGCATCATCTTCGTGCATCATTTGTATAATTTAAGAACAAAATGTAACTTGGCCAATTTCTGCATGATTCCCTCATACATCTTTATTATTTGCATAAAATACTTGTCTTTGTGATTCATTATTTCCTAAATAATGAGGAGAGTTTCCTCTGCATTGAAAGGTCTGGGAGCACTTAGAGAGTAGCATTTGTGACTGGTCAAATTCTGTTCGCTATTGACTAAATTCTTCTCTAGGATTAGGACCTGGCATTATTATATTCCAAGAAGAGACACTGTGACATTGATACTGTCTTAATGGGTGGTTTTTAGAGGCTCTAGTAGTTACAATCAAAAGCTTAAAAATGTGTTTTTATTCAGAACTTATTGACTTGAATAGGGCTGTATGAAGACATAAGCTCTGTTTCTGGGAATCCAATTGCAAGATCACATCTTAATCCATTTGGTATTGATTCTCACCTGAAGGGTTTTGTTTCATTTTCTTTGTGACTATATGATGTTATTTGCATTGCTCTTGGAATAGGATTTTGTTAAAGGAACATATGTGGATCAAATTTTCCCCCAAATTGTAAAAAAAAAAAAAAAAAAAAAGTTTTTCTCTAACTTAAGAACAATGGAAAAACATGAAAATTCTTTTATTTGCTTTTTTTAAATCATTCATGAAAATATGTCCATGAAATAAAATAAAGCAATAGTTTATTAAAAAAAAATAAACAGTCATAAATATTGTAGCATTATGTTAATGTATGAGAACCTAAGAGAGAAACTGAGTAGACATCACCTACAATTAAAATGATAGCTACTAGCCTATTTTGTCTTTCATAATGAGAAAAACTTTAATAAATTTCAGGTCTTTAAATTAAGGTGTTAATTTCAGTGGGAGTTTGACTTCAGCAGGATCAAGACAATTATTTTAGGTAAAATTAATGCTAACCCATAATCTACTTCTGTGTTGCCAAGAAAAAGACCACAGAGTTAACTCCATCAGATTTTATTGTGGCAAAATTTCACTTGAAGTCAACAAGAATTTTGTCAGAAGGAGGACTGCAGGATTTGACCCACAATATCACTGATTTTATCTTAATTACATAGGACATTTTTGCTCTGCCTCGCCAACACCCGTGTGCTTCTAATGAGACAGTAAGTTATCAGGGCCCCAGTTGCTTCCTTGTTTGTACACCAAAATCACTGAAAGCAGCACAGCACAATTATCTGTGAAAAAAACATCCCCGACCATGTAGTTAGTTAAATATCAGAAAACTTACCCGGTATTGCCCAGGTCCTTCAGGGCAGGAAGCTGGTGATGTGAGGGGTGCAGGAGTCATTGCATAGTCTTGGGTTTGTGAGGAGGGGAAGGACAGGAGGCTAGGGGTGTGGGAAAGTGAGAGAGTGAAGGCTGGGGGGTGAGGAGGAGGAGCTCAGGGTGGGAGGGCATTCTCCCCCCCTTCATCTGCTGGAGACTTCTGTCTTCCCCCAGCCTTCCCTGGCCACTAGGGGCCTTCTGTCTCCCCGTCAACCCCTTCCAGTGCTGCAGCCAAGAGTTGGGAGGGTAGGGGATAGAAGCAGGAGGACTACTTACCCAGTCTGGTGACAGGCAAGATGGCAGATGCTCAGCCCTGTTGGCCTCCCTCTTGGTGGTACAGCTGCCCCTAGTGGCCTCTTTGCAGTATAGCTCTCCCTGGCAGGCTCGCTGTCCCCAGTGGACACTCTCAGTATTGTATCCCTCTTGTCTCTGCCCCTTCTTTTTCCATGTTATGGAAAACAATCCCATTCACGGCACATCCGATTTTCTTGGCACAACCAAACCCTGACCTTGCTTAAAGTTATGATAAGAGGAAGCTACATATTAAATTTGGTGGTCCTAGTTCTTACTGTTTAGGAAGAGTTCTTGAACTAACAGTCTCACAGACAGACACACAGACAGACAGACACAGAAAAGACAGATGCACAAATCTCTAATATACAGATAGATAGGTTAGTACTGGTGTTTGGAAACGGCTGCAGCAAAACCAATATAGGGAGCACAAGGACAGAAATATTGGGTTTGTGTGGCTCTCACATTCAGGATGGAGACGCCCCTTCCTCTGCATATTAAAACAACTTTAAATTAGGTACAATTTTGAGACTACTTAAATTATTTGGGTGTTGCCTCATGCAGCTGATTCCTGGAGAGATAGATACCTCCAAAGCTGACACATGCATTGACATGTTCAAGGAAATAGTTGCATTCTACTGCTTTTCAGAGGCTGGTGCAGAAGCCAGAACTGAAAGGCAGCTGCAGAATTAACAAAGTTCCTTCATCAGGAAATCTGCTGATATAAATAACATTGGACACACAGAAAACAAGTGTCTTTTTTTTTTCCATTTAAATCTGGGTGAATACAGTGCTAATGAAAGGTGCCAGATTTACAGACCTCAGGGTTGTAGTTCTCTTTATCCACAATGCAGATACAGAAGGGTACGTTTCCAAACCTCTGCCCATGCCAATGTGGCACAAGGGGATACCTAATGATAAGAGGGTAACTTGGTCTTTATGGTCCTGTCACTCTCATGCCATCACTGCTGGTGAGAATGGCTACAAGATTGCCAAAATTTGCCAGACCACCAATTTCCCAGATGGGATTTAGGAACCAGCTTGATACCACCAACTTGTTAACTGAGCTGAGGACAGCTATTAGAAAGTAGATGTTCAGTTACTCCTGACCTGGGCAAGATATGGAACAATGATCTGGAGGTGAAAGGCTCTGTATCCCATCTCCAGTTCCCAGAGCCATCTGGTCATCTTGAGAACAGATTTCATAATACATATTGAGAACGATACTATCCATTTCAATTAATCAGGATATTCTCACAATGTTTTTTTAATTTACTGAGCTGTCACTAAGTAAATGTTTCTATTATACTGTATCTTAAAATACAGATGTTTGCAGGGCTTTAAGGAGACACCCTTAATTGATTTTATATTTATTAGGTTAATCTGTGACACATGTTTTGAGTTAAATTATTTTAGAACAAAATGTTAAGGTCTTAATTGAACTAGATTTTTTTCAGGTCTTTTTATACTTTATCTACCAAAAATTTCACATATTTAAACATATACCTCTGTAGAGGTCAAGACTACAAACACATAAGCACGTGGACAGCTTTACATATGTGAATTGTTCAATTATACCAATCCTATAAGCAAAGTTATATGTTTATACATAAAGTGTTTGCAGATTTGGGCCTTTTGGGGGATATTCTAATATTTCTCCTTTATTAATGCTCAAGCAGAAACAAAATGATGACTGCTAATATTGACTAAAACAAATGAGCATGTGAAATCCAGATGATAAATGTGTTAACTGTTTATGTAACAAGCCAAATAAGTTTGCTCATGCCCATTTCTGATTTCCCTATTCATAGTGCTTACTCATTTGGGAGTTGCCTGTAACTCTTGAAAAGGACATCCCCTGAATCAGTGTTAAACATTCATGTCAAAACCATGCAATGCTATGGAACACAAAGAGCCTTTAAAGTTGGATTATTTCCTGATCTTATTTTGGGTAAAGATATGGACTAGGTCTCTTGAATCAATGTTTGCAATCTGTCTAAACTATTAGCAAGAGTTGGTATCTTAATAGAAAGATTTTTTTTAAAAAGTACAGGAACACAGAATTTCACTAAATTTTTTTCTGTTTTATTTGTATCTTCACAAGTAAAAGGCAGATGATTTTTCACATTGTTTTTATAATCTGATTAGGGAGCTAGTTAGACTATTAATACAAATAGAGCAAAAGATAATAAGCTCCTTCTTTGTAAGTTATTAGCAGAAGAAATCAACTGTCAGAATCAGTCAAAGATTTTTGAATACTCTCATCAAATCTCTAATTGGCTGGAAAAGCCTCTGAACAGAATCTATGAAAGCTACATTATTAAATGTCCACTTATATAAAAGCTAAAAATAACTGTTTAACAGCTTTTTAGTTTTTCCAATTGTCTTTTATTAGAGTACTTATGAATTTCTGCTTCACCTCAGCAAATCATTCTAATGATGTAAGAATGATGCAGCATTAATTAAATGAGTGCAACTATCACATAATCTTAAATGAACTATAAGTAACTTGTTTTTAAAAAGAAAGAAAGATTCTGCTTTCAGAGCAATACAACATTAAAAAAAATATAGCCAGTTGGACTGTACATTACTCTTGTAGATTTTGAAAGTATAACTACAGTACTGGGTAACTGGCAATGCCATATAATAAAGAATGTCACTCTAAATAGTTTAGTGAATAATCAACATGATTTTAGAGTTTCGGATTTTGTTAAGTTTTTGTTTCATGTGCATATTCCTTCCCCATGCTCTCCCCTCCCCCTTTTCTGTGGCTTTGGAGCATGTGTTATCCTTCACCATTGCACATGACTCCTAAGGAATCCAAATGCCCCTTTTCTGGAGATCATCCCAGGCTCCCCCTAATATATCTTCTGTCTAGATGGCCATGCTATTTCACTGTTGATGACAAGCATTCAACAAGATGCCTATAACCCTTCCTCAAAAGGCCAAGTATGTAACTGCAATAACTGTCTTCAGCTCATTTTGGCACTAGAGCACTGTAAATTAATGTAACAATAATAATAATAATTAATAAATACTGGGCTAGCAAGAGAAGAATCTAAAGATATTCCGGGAACTGGGTTTCCCCATACCACATAGTCTGCAGCCGTTTTGTTGAGCTTGCATCTAGCACACTGTTTGATATAGTTCCAGTCCAGTGGCTTTATCTTAAGACAATAAATACTTCTTTTGCCATATAGGGCACTTAAATTTTGGAAGAAGCACATGGTGGTAAGAACAAGCTATTCCAGCTGGCTGTAAATCTACTGAAGGTCCACCTCCTTCTCAGCAGGATTCTCTCCAAAACCAGTGAAAATCTATATAGGAATTAATGCTGCTTAACCCTTTGCAGCATCTACCTGTCCTTGGAGACAAGATTAGCGTACAGCTGCAGAGAAAGAGTCCCTTGAGCTGTCCTGAAGGGGAAGGAAGACCAAAGGGGCAGGGCCCACATAGGGATGAGAAGGCAATGCATGAGGCTGTCCCCAGTCTCTAGGCATATCTTAGGGATGAGTGGGATTTGAAAACTTTGTTCTCTCAGCATGGCTGCAAACCCTTTTTGTTGACATGGGAGAATTTGGAGATAACTCTGTGAAATGAATCTGAGCTTTGCAATCCTCTTTTTCCTCTAAGGCCCAGCAAACTGCTTGCCTTCAATTACTTCTGTCAACTAAAGGAACTTTAAAAAAATTATAAAGGCACACTAGAGACAACCAGATTTTATTTTTCGTCTAGTTATATTAAATATATTTAAATGCAAATACAGACTAGGAAAGGGGTTCACACAAAAAGCAACAAATGGATGTATAGTTAAATATCAGAGAAGGCTAAAATATGTTACCCAAAGTAACACTGAAGGTACTATTAAAAATGAAGTCAATTTCATTTCTAACAAGATAAAAATTTCCAAATAGCTTTTCTACAGGCCAAAAGAAACTAAGAAAATCTGTAAGAATGTTGGTCTTCTTGACTTAACTCTATGATTCTGACCCCTGTCTGTGTAGCCAAGGAGTACACAGGAGAGGTTAGGGAGAATTTCAAGCCATATTGCACTCCTCTGATCCTAGGCCAGCTGTGCACTAGGTGGATCCCTTGATGTTTCTTAGAACAATGTGAAAGCTGCCAATGACCTCCAGGGGCTATTTTGACAACTAGTTAGGGTGCAGTAAAGTCTTATCCACAAATCCTTTTCTGAATTTATGTAGGAAGAATTGGGCCAAATCTACACCACTGGAGGATGTCCCTATTCTGGGATGATCTTCCTGTGCTTTAGAATCACTGTGCATAAATAAAGCAGCACAAAGCTGCTTCAGTTCAGGGGAAACTCTAGGCCTGTATTTCTTAAAAGGCATCAGTTTAAGTTTTTATAAGGGTAACACACAACCACAGGCAAGTTAGGAGACAGCACATGCTTAAAAAGAAAAATGAAAAAGCTCAAAATTCAAGTAATTGTTTTTAAATGTTGTTCTGCCTTTGGGTCAATGGAGGATCTTCTAGCATCACAACTGGTTACCTCAATTGTGCAAGGAAGAAGAGGGTTTAGGACTTTACAAAGTATGTGCATTGTAGCATGGCATGGAGCTCAATTCTGCAATAGCTCCATGCTTACCAGCACATAGTGGATAAATTGGGGCAAGGAAGCAAGTAGAGGGCCAAGATAGGAAATGGGCAGACCAGAAGGTACACAATTAACTAGAACTTAATATCTTTGCCCTTAAAAATGTAATGTTAGGGCTATAATAGCTACTGCAGAACAGCTCTACCAGCTTTCTATGGCCTTGAGAAAGGATTAGTTTTCCCTTAATTTCTTTGGGAAGATATCTAGACTTTATAGTGAAATTCACATTAGTGCAGAAGGCTCACACAAAACCCTCCATATGACTTAAGCCATTAATCTGGCACTTAAATAGTGTAGAGGGCTCTCTGCATAGGAGTTAATATCACCCTTATATTACCCACTGAAATTAAATAATTTAAAAGCAACCTACGTAGACAGTGAGAGAACAAAGTAATATTCAATGGAATGATCTGAGGAAATGATGAGGTAAAAAGCAGGAATTCTAAACAAATTCATAATACCAGCCTATCCTCGCCTCCTTCCTGAATGACTTGACCAACAGAAGCTTGATTTTGTTGCTTTAGAAAACACTCTCTCTTACACGCCATCAGTTGCTCAAAATCCCGCCACATTTTAGCTTGCTTCATATTTGGCCCATGACTTTCTCGCACAGCTTTTTGTTTCTCTCGTAGTTTCTGTTATAAACAAATAAAGTTATTTCAGATTTTTGAAAGGGTTCAGCATGAAAAACATTACCTTACATAGATAGCCTAATGGGAATAAAGAACATTATTAATGTTCATTTAAGTGAGAAAACACCCCATGCAGCATTCTCTGTAAAGTCTTTGATGTGTGTGCCTTGTATGATAAATTTATTGCAGCTCCTTGAAAATAGGTACCCCCTTTTTCTACAGTGCAACTTTACCCAGCTGTGTTCCCAGTTCTCTGTGGGAGTCTCATTTGTTTTGTAAAAGTTTATTTAAAAAAAAATCTGCTCACTTCTTGACTGAGACTTTCCATATCAAGCTACAATCTGTAATAGTCTGACCATGAAGTTATATATCCTGAAATTAAACTTTTACATGAGAATCTGCAATTAATTTGATTGTAGTGACACAAACTGCTAGCTAACATTCACTTGCAAACTGACTCACAGAGAAAATGATAAAGGAAAAAAGAAAATATTTTGGTTGAAATAGTCTGGCTAAGCTCTTCTTCACTAGCCTGAACTTCATATTTAACTAAACCTGGACAACAGCTTGTCTTAATACAGCTACACTGAAGATATCATTAGTCTTTTATAAAAATAAGACTGACAGCTCTGAAATTTATTGACTTTGACAAGATGCTTTATATATGACTTCAGATTTAAGCTGACACAGTTTGTTACATCTATGTTTCAGTTTCTTATCCAGATGGTTTACAAGGAATGTGCTGTTGTGTTAAGCTGTTTGACTGTCTTTTATAAGAAGCTCATGCTATATACTCTGTAGGAAATCAAACTCTGAAGGGTTCAGGGAATTAGTTGCTGGTGCCAATGGTAATCAAGTTTTCTTCGTGGTCTGCAATATGCTTTTTAAAAAGATGAGCACAGTTTTGAACACTGAACCAAATAAAAGTATAAACTGTAATATGTTTGTTCAAGTAAAAACAAAATCCAACTCATCCTTACCTTTCCAAGGTTCTCTTGTTCAAGGATCATTCGTGTGTATTGTTCTCTAAAGAAGGTGCAAAATAATTGAATTATAATTTTAATTAGATCTAAATTATAGGACAGATTAACCATACACATGTGGAAGAAATGGAAAATGGCAGAAAGTTTACAAGTATAGCCAATGTGGGGTTAGTGTCAAAATCTTAAGGGCCCTGAAACAAGAAAGCCAAAGGCATGAGATGAAGAAACGTTTTTATCATCAAGCTTCAGGTCTTCTTTGACTCCTACAATTGTGCAGTTTATATAAAATGCTATTCACCAATGGATGAGGTCATTTTTTAGCTTTCAGAGCAGGTCTGATTTCTGGGGTTCCCCAAGTAAAGTCTGATGCACAGCCCCTCTGGAAAAATGCATGGTTAAGAGCCTTTTTAAAAGTGCATTCAAATTGCCAATATTCTGAGATTGCTCAGTGCCATACTTCTTTACAAATGCCATGCAATCTCCAAATCCAGACTGCTTCGCTCATGGAACAAATGGGAAGATTCCGGAGCATAAGGCGATTAGTATTTGGTTTGATATTTGGCAAAACCTAACACTGGTGGCCTAATTTCCAAAATGCTGAGCACCCTGCAGCTCCAAAGGAACTGCAACAGGAACTGCTGGGTGCTTAGCACTTTTGAAAATCAGACTTTTTAATGAAGTGCCTAAACATAGATGTAGAACAACCAATATTAAAAATCTTGGCCTGTTGCTGTCATTGGTGGATGAAGCTATTCCTCTGATGTATGTGAAAGTTGACAGCACGATATGATATGTAAATCATAATAAATACTGATATGCTTTTATGCCCATATTTACATATTTTTCAAATATAGGTGAGATATTAAAAAACAAGCTCTCTTAGCTACAGGGAGATAGTTCATGAAAAACAAAGTGTTTCAAGTATCTAAAGAACTTCCAAAATTGCTCAGCATGGGAAAATTCTAGTCTTCAAAAGAATAAAATACAATAAACCACACCAGGTTGTCCTAACAGGCTATTATAAGGCAAGGGTGGAAGATCCACTGTGATGCTGTTTGTCCTACATATTCCTCTTTTGAGCTACAGTATATTCTTTAGGCTTCCTGCCATCTGAATCCAACTCTTGATTTCTCAGCAGAGTAGATGTGTTAGGGATCAGAGAGTGTGTGGATGGTATGGTGCACATTGTGCTCTAGCAACTCAGGATGTGTCTACTCAGTGCAAATTAGAACAGTCATCAGGCTGCTCTAAGTTGTGCTGGGAGCCAGCTTGGCTCCTGGCTATTTCCATCAGATCAAAAGAGTGGAAAGCCACCTAAAATCTTCTCCTTCCTATTAAGTACACTGAATGTTACTCAGGCATGACTAAGGAGCTGGTCCCAGAATGTGTTTTTGTTTGTTTTAAGTAAACCCATTTAGTGCACAACAATGATAAAAAACACCTCTTTTTTCATGGTAGCCTTTTTCTTTACTATTTATAATGATGACTGGAAAGAATGCAACTTAATTAGAAAAAAAAACAACCTTTATTTTTAGAGAACAAAATTAACTTTTCACATTCCTTAGTACTGACTGTATGGAACATAGAGTTTATATCCAATAAAGAGGGTCAGAATAAAGACATTTTTTGTTCAATACTGTATTAGGAAAGTGCTGTTCTATTTATAGTTCATTTTAACTCTGTTTACATTCCAATGCCCAGTAAAAATACATACACATTCTGAAAGGCGTTCTAGAAACTCATTTTCTCTATTTTGCGTTTTGTAAATACCCGCATATGAAAATCTTCAGTATACTAATAAATGTGAATGCTTTCTGAACTCACTGACGGTCAAAATAGAACGTTTATTATTTCAGATAGACTATCACCTTGCCTAATTTCTTTTCTCAGGTTTTGGAAAGGTTCAGTGAAACAGTGACAGCAGTGGAAGTGGCAATGCTCCATTCAACTCATACTCATAATGCCCAGAATCCCATAATTCCTCTCAATATGTAGCAATTCCTGCATTTCCTCTATTTGCCCAGTTACTTGATTCCATGTTTAGACAGATGTCAGTAATGTTTCCTAGGTAGCCTGCACTTTCCATACACAGTGGAAGATGCAGTTTCTACCCTAAAGAGCATCCAGTTATATAAGGGCAGCCGAGCGGTGGAAAGGAATAAAACATACAATGAGGTTAGGGGATGGGAAGCACTTGAAGGTTGGTTTGTGTTTTAAAGTTACATTCACTAAATTCTCTTCCTCCTCAACCTGCCCTCTCGCTTTTCTCCTGCACCAGTTCCTAATTTCAGTTCTAGAGTACTAATAACATTTGACTTCTTCTCTGCACATAAGTGACTTATTATTATTATTATTATTATTAAATATTTGTATTCCAGTAGCACCCAGTTGTGTCTGATGGGGTGGATGGTATCAGAAGGTACAAGGAGCAACACACATTTTTCCTATGGAGCACAGGCACTTCTCTTTTCTAACACCAATGTTAGAGCTAGCTAGATCAGGATCTGAGGATGTGCTATACTCCCTTAAAAAGGTGATAGATTTATGGCTTCAATGTGCACTTTCAAGAACCCCTGGAGGAAATCTGGCTGACTCTCTCAGTCTCACTCAGCCATACTTTCTCTTCAGGCTTGGCGGCAGCAAGACACCTCTGCATCCTCTCCAACAGGAGCCTGGAGTTAAAAGCTACTGTCTGGCCTATAATATTCAACACAAAGGGAAAGGTTTTTGGTATGCTTGAGAGAACTCCTGGGCATACAACAATATCTTTTGGATGTAGGAACTTATTTTTGAATGTTATTTTTAAACTCAGATGATGAATTCCTTCTTCCAGTTCACATACCAATGAAAAAAAGTATAACTTCAGTCTCAGTTTTAACTATCCTCTGAATTAACATGCAAGAGGAAGACAAGAACATTTACCTTATTGATTTTCTTCTGTCTTGTGGATCTGGAGAGACATAGGTCTTCATCTCATCTTTAGCACGTTGAAGTTGTACTTCCAGATTCTAAAAGGAAACATACAGCATAATTTAGACATATAATCTTTCCTTAAATATTGTCATCTGTACAAGTGTGATGGGGTGTACCAGCCCACACTGGGAAAGCTGGGCTTAACCAAGCCCACCTGGTTGAAGAAGCCCTGTGCCCCCGCAACCCTGCCAGGCATGCTCAGACTACAGCTCAGGTATAAAGGCCTGGAGAGAGGCTCAGTCTGGGTTGGCTGCTGAAGAGGAAGGAGGTATTGCCCAAGTTCCTGCAGGCGAACCGCCAGAAGGAACAGCCCTGGAAACCAGCCAGTGAGATATTAATGCCACAGAAGGGATATGGAGGAAGGACCCTGAGAGGAAGCCAGCGAAGACTGATAGGAAGTAGCCCAGGCAGGGATATTGTGGCTCAGTGTGTTGCGGAGTGATTCCCTGCTGAGAGAGCAGTAGACTGTGCCACTTCTAATAGGGCCCTGGGCTGGGACCCAGTTGAGTAGGAAGGGTCTGGCTTCCCCTACCACCTCCTCAATCCCTGAGCTGGAGGGGTCAACACCTGTTTATTACTGACTCCGGCTGCGAGGCTGCACTGCCCTGGTGGGAGGGGTTCGGGTGTATAACCACAGTTGCATGGCAGGATATGCAGGGTTGGTCATGGTCCCAAGAAGCCCCAGAGACACGGCTGCTCCCCTTGGGAGAGGAGCCAGAGTGTCACCCCGTGACAAGTTTAAGACTCTCTCTGGTGGACTTACCCTTTTCATGCAGTTAGTATAATGGTAGCTGCTTTCTTCCTGAATACACTCCTCACGAAGCCCTTTTACTTCCTGCAGCATGAAAAAAAATGTATTTTATTGGGCAGCATCCTGGAAAGTCTACAGCAGAGTATTATTGTACGAAGTACAACAGGAAGCATTTAGGGCAACATCCAGCCATCACTGTGTTTGCTGAATTCTGATTGCAGTCAATGGCCCTTACATTCATGTGAATTAGTAATTGAATTCCCTTTGCTTATTGTGCAAAGCATTGTTCACTACTTTGGTATCAAAATCTTTGAATTCTGTACTAGGAATGTGAAAGGTTAATGCTAAATGGGTAATGCTTTCTGGTTTCAGTTAACCGGTAAACAGTGGGGGTTGAAGCAGCTTCCGCCTGCTGTGGATAAGGGCAGCTGCAGACAGGGGCTGCTCACACAGAAAGTCTGTAGCAATGCTGGAAATTAAGTTTGGATCTCCTACCAGTGCTCCAGTTTTTGGGCCATCCTTCCTCTGAAGAGGCAGGATATGGCGAATTAATCCCATAATGAATTATATATCTCCTAGAATTTTTAAATATATAGAAATAACAATCTTACCTGTTCAAGCGTGGAACGATTACTTTCTAAACCTGCTGCACAGCTGTCATACTGGACTTTTTTTTCATCACATTGTTGGGTTAACTCCTGGTGTGAAACGTGCAAAGATCATGTAAATGAAAATGCCAATTTAGTAACATATGGACCTAAGCATGTAAATTCTTGTCCCAGCTATTGGAACATAAAGCATCTTACATAAACCAAGCAAACATGAGTATAATTACAAGGATATCATTTCTAGCCCTGCATTTTGGAAGATCAGCAGTATAAACTACAATATAACATTCAAGTTTCCTTTACATATTTATATCCAGTCTTGGACTTGGTGGATTTAATTTCTAATTTGTTCACAATGTGTAAATGTTTTACTTGCTCTTTAAACATTAATCTTACAAGATAGTTTAGATCAATTATGTTCCATATCAAAACAATTTTGTCAACATTTATTTACTTTATAAAGCAATAGTAAGTTGGCCTTTGCATAAAGAAAAATTGATATTGCATTTAAACTTTTAGCAACCAATAAGATACCATAGGTCTTCTTATGAAGAGCACATATTGGTTACTTGTATATAAAAAAATCCTGTATAAGTTCTGCATTTGCAGATACTTGTTTTAAAATGAATTATGAAAAGAATGTGTCTAGACCTTTAGCTGGAAAAAAGGGGCAGAGCTCTATTTACTTGATTGGGATAGTATACACAAGTTGAGGGTCTGGATGACGTTTTTTTTACCGCCCTGTAAAAGCAAATGGATACATCTGCCCATCATCAAGGATTGGTACATAAGATGGTACAGGTGTGTTCAGCTATAACTATTTAATTATGATGTTTTGTTTTGTCCTGATCTCATTATCATAGAATTATTATGGTGAGGGAAAAAACCTCAGCCTGACAGTATGGTTATATTGCTGATTTGAGAGTTCCAGGTAAGTGTTTCCGTTAATTCGGCGGTTCTCAAATTGTGGTCTGTAGCCCACAAGTGGTCCACAGCTGCCTTCCAGGTGGTCCACAGCGGGAGTTCACCCCCCTCTCCACCATGCAGCGGCACGCACCGTTGGCATGCAGCCATGAGGATGCAGCATCAAATCTGGCAGGCAGGGAGACAAAGAAAGCAAACACACACACACCCTTGGTGCAGGCCAAAGGTGCATCACAGACATGGTAAGAGTGGTGCGTCACTCAGTTGGTCACGCGGGGCAGGCAGCAGGTTGGGCTGTGTGGGGCTCGGCCAGGCGGGACGGGTTCTCGTGGCATATGAGTGGCCAATGCTCCCCCCCTTCACCAGCAGCAGGCTGGGCTGCACCGCACCCAGCAGTGGTGAGAGGAGACAACACTGGGGCTGAGGACCTTGCACACACAGGAGGCAGGTGGAGGCTTGGGGCCCTTTGGGGCTTTGTACTCATGGGGGGGGTGCATTGAGCAGCAGCTCGGGCCCCGAGGGTGTCATGGACTAGACCCCTGCAGGACCCCATCCCCTGCAGGGCTGGACTCCCTGGGGCCACCTACTCCAGCTGTGCTGCACTCAGCCACCCTGCTCCTCCATCAACCTGAACCCCACTACCACCTTGACCCCAGCCCTATTCCCAGTGGCATCCTGCTTCCCATCTCTCTGAATCCCTTCAGCCACTCTGCCCCACAGTTTTAGCCCCAGGCACTCCCTGCCTCATCTCCCTGGCCCTGGCCAGACAACTACCCCCACCCTGCTCCTGCATCTACAGTTGCTCTTTGCACTCCCCTTGCTCCTGCTCACTCCCCCTGGCCAGACACCCTACTCCCAGCCTACTTCTCCTCCCTACCTCCCACTCAGACCTTGCACCCTCACCCCCTTAGGAATGTTAAATTTAGATTAATTAACTAATTGAATATTAGATGGGATTTCCATCGACTATTCAAGTAGTCGATAAGGGTGGCTCCGTCTTTAAACTGCTACAGTTCAAAAGCGGAAGCCCCCTAGCCCCATGCTCTCTGTGGAGCTTTTGCTTTTGAAATGTACAAGAGCTCCGCCAAGGCTCTTGTACATTTCAAAAGCAGAATCACAGCAGAACCATGCGAGCAGAGACTGCTTCAGTTCCCACTCACGCCATTTCCTGCTGTGCCTCTATCTTCCCTGCCCCACGGAGCGCATGCTGGGGGGAACCAGCTTTTAAGCTAGCTCCCACCAGCACGAGCTCCTACTCCTACCCCCCAGCTGCCTCTCTTTGATAGAGGCAGCAAGAGGGAGAAGCGACTAGCATCACTTTGCTTATTGGATACTCGACTAGTTGACTAGTTGCTTACATCCCTACCCCTTCTGCACCTCTCTCCCAGATCTGCACCCCATCACTATCCCGCACTATGGCAGCTCTGTTCCGCACACTGAACCTCTCATTTTTGTTCCTACCCCAGGAACAGGGGATCCACAAAATCACTAACTCTGGAATCCCAGAAAATCTGGCCTTTAGGAAGCCCTGAATCTCAGTCCTGCTGTCCCTTTCCCTTGCCCCATGGGGCTGGAGCACCAGAGGAGTGAGGTGTTTAATTTGGGGGCCACATCAGTGAAGTTTCAGGGTTTTTGGAGGAGTTTTTTTGCTTCTCACTTGCATGGTCCCCAATTGATTTTTCTGTGGGTCAGTGGCCCTGACACAAAAAAGATTCCATACATCCACCATAAATAAAGAAAATATTGAAACCTTTTGTGTTGGACATAAATTAATATTTTACTTTATTTAAAATTAAGTTTGATGAAGTTTGATAAAGTAACATGAGAAAGTTAAAATGCTTCATCTATTTAATAATTTAAATTAACCCAGTCACCGCAGCTGCAGCACTAGCAAAATGGCTTAGGTGTAATTTTGTAATTTGTGGTAAGTTTCCATTAGCAAATGGTGATCCATGGAAAGGTTTACATTGAGCAGGGTGGTCCACAGGCCAAAAAATTTGAGAACGACAGCTCTAATTTTTTCCCCATCTATGTGCAGAAAAATTTTTGTTGGGTGCCCTGAGACATGTGTATATGTGCACCACCACACATGCTGTCAGCTGTGGGCCCTCTGCTAATCAGCTAGGAGGCATCTGAATCTCTCTGGAGTGCCCAGCTTACAGAGAACACTGTTTCAGACCCCTTTAGGCACTTCATGTTGTAAATTCATTTCTCTCAACCAGTGTTTCACCAGAGTTTACTTCTTTTACACCTTCCAGATTTCCTCCAAGGTGATTATGGTGTTGTATTAGGTAACAGAGGTTTAAAAATTACAGCCTCTCCCCGAGTTACGAACGAGTTACGGACCAAACACTTGGCCGTAACTCGAACCCCATTGAGTTACATAGCGACCGCGCTGTTCATAAGCACGGGTGTGTTCGTAACTCGGGGACTGCTTTTACAACCGCTCCATGGGAACTTTGGTCGTAAATGCGAACAGTCATAACTTGACCGTTCGCAACTTGGGGACCGGCTATATGTATAGTTGTGGTTTTATCTTCCATACACTCATAAAGAAAGTTATAATGTAATTAAAAGAGTTGTAATTTAAATATTTCTATGGGGGAGAGGAACCCCACAAAGTTGACAACTAAATTGTTTAAATCTACAAGACAGTATAGACATGTGCCATCATAAGGTCTAGTTCTCTGGATGCCAATAACTAAGAATAAAACTTAAGTAATACATGCCTTAAATTTTCATAGAGGCCTCAAATCAGCCTCTAAATCTGCACATCCAAGCAGTTTTGACACAAATTTATGAATGGCAGTTTACATACAGACTTACCTACAGACCTGATTTGCCACTTATGACAGTAGTTTTATGCTGCTGTAACTCCACTGAAACTAAACACATTAATACTATGATAAATCTGGAGTAAGGCATGTCATGGGTATGCCCTGACTTCATAGGCAAAATTGCAAAGCAAAATTTAGAGATGATTTCTACAGATTTGTCCCATTGCACATACAGCACACAAATGTTCATTACAGTATATATTCCTAAACATTTTTACTAACCTGGCAGTTTTGCCGCAACTGTCTCAATTCTTTGATAACTGGAGCTAGGCTTGACTTCTTATCTGCCACCATAGCATTCAGTTTTTTTACCTGATATATGAACAGGTATTACATGAATATGCTATCAGTAAAAAGTCAGATTATTAAAAATGGAAGGTTAAAGAGAAGGAAGGCAAACATATTGAAGGAAAACAAGTATGAGATATGAAGAAAAGAGACTAAATCATATATTATGTAAAATAAATAATATGCAAATGATAATTAAGTAATGGTACATTTTATAATAGGAGAATCATCACAAACCACTCCAGCTCTGGTCTCATGATCTGAATTGCTTGTTTATTCTATATAAATTCTATCCTACAGTTTATGCAACATAATGCCTTCCTCAGCCTAGAAGTTATTTTGAAAAGAGCCTTGTGTCTGACCCTTTTTACTTCAGGTATATGGCTTGTTAGACCCTGACAAGAACCTAAAAAAATGCTGAAAGTTCTAGTCAGCTTCTAACATTACTTGCATATACTGATTTAGAAGATGTCCACAAAAAAAGAGAATAGTTACAAATAAATACATATTAATTTATAAGAGTATGAATTTTTCTATTGTTATTTTATAACTTTCTTCATTGGGATAGATACAAACTTACACATTTACATTAAATTTAGTTCTCTCTCTCTCCAAGGCCAGGTCTACACTATTGCTTACATCAATCTAACTTAACTAACTCAGGGATGTGAAAAAGACACCCTCCCTGAGTGGATGCAAATTATAGTAACCTAACCACTATCTATGTACTGATGACATAGCTGCCACTTCTTGTGGAGGTGAAGTAATTATGCTGACAGGAGAATGCTTTTCTGTAGATACAGAGCATCTTCACCAGATGCACTATAATGGTGCAGCTATGCCAATGTAGCACTCCTAGTATAGACCTGGTTTTTGAAAACTAGGTATCTTGAATAGTGTATAATAAAGAGGGAGCATTTCTATGAATACAGAATCCAATCCAATGCTCATTGCACTTAATGGATGAACACACTTCAATGAAAGTTGGATTGGGACCATTATGAATTATATTTTAGACTACAAAAACCTTTTCAATGAAGTGTTATAAAGAGGGACCACTATGCACAGTATAGATAGCAGAACCTCGAACATTTATGAGGGTCAAACCTTATTTCATTTATGGCAATCTCTTGTTTCAGAATAAATTTTGATGAAAAGCAAGAGAATCATACATTTAATTTCAGTCCAATCCCTAGACACTCAGCAGGTAGTCTCTCCCCTGTACTGCAAGGTTAGATTTCTGCAAATGTGATGACAAGCTGGGGCTTCCCCTGATAGATAGATAAAAACAATCCAAGCACTCTATGTTCCTCTGATGGGACATTCCAGAGCAGGAAATCCCTCCTACCCTGGGGCTATCTATTACTGGCTCAGCAACTATTAGTTTTTTGCAAGGGTATTTATGATTGCTTTAGAAATTATTCTAAAAAACTTTGAAAAATAGAAATATTTTGAAATAATGAAATGATGCTGCCTAACAGTTCAAATCACATCCAGCCCCCGGTTGAGAAGAATGCTTTTTTATTTTCAGTCAGTTTAAAAAGGGACCAGCAAAAAAAAAAAAAAAAAATCCTTTTTTGTTGCTTCTTTATTATGCATAAATAAAGAAAGTTTGAAAGGCTTTTACATTTTTTCTGTATGATTTTTTCATTAGCATTTCAAGTCCTGTCTTGTCTGCAAGACTGTATGATGAGTTAAATAATGATATCACAAGATTCAAGACAGTTGAAAGTTGAGCAACTGAGAGGGGAAGGGATTAGTCAGGCTTTTAAAACTCATTATGTTTTGTTTTTAACAACTATTTACTTCTAGTGATGAAATAACATTTTGGAAAAGGGAGTCTAACTTTCAAAACAGGTGCAAATACTAACAATAAAATCACAAAATATGAAATCATAAAAATATTTAAAAAAATTACAAAAAATGTCAAACCAAGGAAGCCCAAACTAGATACCCCTAGCATTTCTGAAGGAAAGGCAATCAAGAAACACTGCTAACACATGCACTTTAAAAAAAAGGTATTATTTGAATATCCAAAAGGGACACATGCCCAATTTTTCTAAACCTCTGCCAGGGCAACTTTGTAGCTCTACATTGCCCCAAAATATTTATTACAAAAACGTATTTCTATAAACACGTTGCATTTGATTTTAAAACCTGTGATAGACATGTTAATCCTGGTAGGGATGTTAAAATGCATTTATTTTTGTAAATGTGTAACCACTTAAAAGCTTGCTCCCCACGCATACCAGCTCTTGTCTGCCTACTTGCACTGCTGCCTCTGATACAAAGGCTGCAGCATGGGAGGGGGGAAGCAGATGGCTTGGCAGGGGAACAAGGGGGAGCTGCATATAACCGCGTACACAAGTACATTTTCACATCCCTAAGTCTTGGTTTTATTTTTTCTAAAATTAAACATCTAGCCTGCAGAAATACAGTAGTTAAATTAGGCAAAATCACCATTTCAGACATGTTATCTAACGTTCGTCCCTTCATTTCATCCATCTCACTCTTTGCCGCAGATACTCTCTCCAACTCCTCCTGTGTGTAACTGTATCCAGAGATACCTTTCTTGTCCTCAATAGCTTGCTGTGGACATAGGAAATAAGTACAAAATGTCAGGATAGTTTCTGGCAGACCATGAAGTGAGTTCTCTAATGTAAGTGAAATATTTAAAGAATGCTGGAAGTGAAGCTAAGTGCTGGAATCAGTTTATTTTAAGAGTGATGAAACTGTACGACTGCCATAAGACCTAACTAAAGTATCTGCCATTCTATTCAACTGGTAGGTTATTAATACTTTTCGCAAGACATCTAAAAAGCCAACTGAAGTCAAAAGGAAGTTTTCTATTGACGTCAATGGGGTTTGGATCAGACCTTATATGCTGTAATTAAATATATAAAAATAGAGATGCCTATTTTGGAGGAGATAATCTATTGTAAATATAGCAAATTCTATTACCTCCTTCCCCCCACTATCTAAATGAGAACAAAATACAGTATTTCTGAACTATTTTGTAACTCTGTTTTCCAATGCTGTGTTTTTATGGCAGGGTAACTAATGTACATTATTTATCTTACTGTATATTTCCTGGAGACTTAAACTCTGTCCTCAAACATATTCTGCTGCCCTTGATTGTCATGGGGACTCTTCTTGTTGTTTAATGGTAGAAGCAGAGTTTGGCTAGTTTTCAGTTTCTGAGTAATATATATTCTCTAACTTCAGGAATCATTGTGAAGTACTCTGCTTCTTAAGGCCTGATCATTGTTGCTGTTTTTAAATACTATTCCACTATCGCAGAGAGCTTATCTATGCCTTAGTTGATAAAGAGTTTTAAAGCCCTCAAAATATACTAAATCTTATCTCTGACTAATTAAGGATCTCATCCCACTTTTGTTGAAGACAATAAAAATTTTGCCAATGACTTCCCTTGAGTGCAGGATTAAGCCAGTCACACTCAAGAAAAAAAGCAGAGTGTGTAAACTGTCTATAAGAAACTATTTCTAGTCATGAAATACAATAGCTGAGTATAACTGGCAGATTAAAACAATTCTTATATCAAGGACGCTTTATCAGCGTTTAGCTGATAATTGTAATAATTGTAAGAGAACTTTAAAGATTAAAACACATTAAAAAATTCCAAACCAATTATGTCCATTTCATTGTATTGATGATTATCACTGTGGCTACGACGTATGGGAGTGGGAGAATTTTGCCTTACCAACTGTTGCTGAATAGCCTCATGACGTTGTTTTAGGAGTTCTTCTGTTCTCTGCAGGATACCGTACTCAGCTGTAATTTCTGCTATTTCTAGACGCTTCTTTTTGTAAAATGTGTTCTTGCTCCGAAGCTTATTGACATAGCGTTTAAACTGAAATGAGACATAAAAGGGACATTTGTAATTTAAATAAAATGGCCTTATTTATAGAACTACAGAAAATGAAATATCCTGTTCAGATAGCTCTCTATACCTCTGTTTAGCCATTTGATAAATGGAAATCATTTATTTCTACTTACCTGCCTCACTTGGGGATGGAATGGCTAACTGCTGTTTGCAATGTTTTGTAGAAACTTGTATTATATTAACTTTTATTATCCAGGTTGAAGCTCTATAAAATGGGACTCTGGTTGCTGGATCGGAGAGCCCTGGTGGCCAGGAGCCCTGCAGCAGGAAGGCTGGTGTCTGGGAGCCCTGCCAGGGCCCAGACCCCAGCTGGCCTGGAAACAGGGGGGCCAGCAGCTGGGAGTCGTGCTGGAGCCAGGAGGCCTGCCAAGGTGGCAGCAGTAACTGGGAACCTTGCTGGAGTGGCAACAGCAGGGCCCGTGGCCAGCAGCGGGGCTGGAAGCCCTGTCAGGGTGGCAACTGTGGGGCTGGCAGCAGCAGTGCCAGGCACCCTGCCAGGACAGCAACAGTGGGACTGGCAGCCCTGCCACGGCCAGTAGCCAAGCTGGGCTGAGGCAAGGGGCTGGCATTGTACTCTCATGGCCTGGTAAACTACCTTGTTTGGGATTGGTCAGATCTCGAGGGTGCTGAACCAGGGAGGTCCAACCTATAGTACTTTGCTCGTACATGAGAATGTCTTTTATCCAAGAACATCAAAGAGATCTACAGAACTGAATTGCACAACATCCTTGTAAAGTTGATAAACATTATTATTCACACTTCTCAGGAGGAAACTCAGACACAGAGAGATGACTTGCTCAAAGTGACAAGACATTTGTGTCAGAGCTGGGACTAGAACTCAGGTCTCCCCCTATCCTCAAGATGGCCCTACTTCTCCTAAGGCAGTGGATAAGTAATAGTGTTTAAGTTACCTCTGATTCACATGTCACCACAGCAATTTATTTTTTTAAATTAAAGTTCTATTCTTTTTTAAAATTTAACCAATAAACACATAGGGATTATATAGTTCTATGTTCCTAAAGCTTATGTTTCGGAACGGTCAGGAACCGATACTCCCATCCCCATCGTTACCCCCACATATTCAAGGGAGTATTTAAAATAAAACTACTTCCTCTGTAGTATCAAGGATACATACATCTGGAGATAGGACACTGTATGGGGTTAATCAGAGCTCTGAGGTGGTACCAAGCATTCTCTCAGGTGCCTGGCTAAGTGGTTCTTGCTCACATGTTCAACGTATAACTGACTGCCTTTTGAAGTATTGGGAAGAAATTCCCCCCCAAGTCAGTTTGGCAGTGGACTTGGGGGTGAGTGGGTTTCCTCATCCTCAGCAGTGAGGAGTGCAGATCACTTGCCAAGATTATCTGAGCCTTGATTATCTGAGTCAAGATTATCTCATTTAACTAGTTCCCTGTCATTGCAGGACATGCCCACTGATAACGGGAGACAAGAGAAGGTTACTCACCTCGCGAAAGTAACTGACATTCTTTGAGATGAGTGTCCCCGTGGGTGCTCCACATTAGGTCAGTGTCCTGCCGCTGAGCCTTAAATCAGACATTTCAGAGCAGTGTCCCTGGGGCCGCATATGCACATGCCTGCAGCCACACGCTCTTAGCTTGCAGGCATTGCACATGCATAATTCCCCCCACCCCGCTCCTCAGTTCCTTCTCTACCCCAGAACGATGCCATGGGAAGACCAGAATCCCAAAGTAGAAGGGAGAAAGGGAGAGTTGTGGAGCACCCACGGGGACATTCATCTCAAAGAACATCAGTTACTATCGAGGTAAGTAACCTCCTCTTCTTCTTCAAAAGATGTCCCCGTAGGTGCTTCACATTAGGCGACTACAAAGCTATTTCTGGTTAGGGAGGTAGGGATTTCAGATCTGGCAGAAATGCAGTGGAAAAGACTGCCTTAGTGAATTTCAGGTTGGAGAGAGGTCCCAATCACACCTGTGTGCAAAACGTGCTCTAGATCTTGCTTAAATAGAACCTTGTGGAGCGGTCCCTGAAGAGATGCCATGAAGGGACTTGGAAGGGGGTAGAGACATGAAGGGACAGCCTTTCTAAATTATCTGGAGGATCCAGCTGTTAGAGGTGATATGTTGCCAGTTAAAGAAGGGTAGTAGTCGATAATGAAATGATGGTGTTGATATAGGTGAGAGGCTCTCATGACCCTTGTCCTGATGTTCAAAATTGCTTATTGGACTATTGCGACTGTTGGGAGTCAGTAGAGGAAGGGCGTCATTGTTTTATTCCGCCTCTGTTCTGTTGGTGTTGGTCTGCTGTAATGTTGGGCATATAGAGGGCATCGAGGTCTCAGGTAGGGCTGATACATAAATTGTCTTCTTCTAGGTGCCTGGTTGTGGATTCCCAAGGACTGAAGCATTCCTCTGGAGTCTTTCATGGAGTGGAGAATTTCGTTGATGTTAGCTGCAATCAACTTCTGACCATTGAAAGGAAGATCTTCCACTGTACATTGAATCTCTCTGTGGAATGGAATGGAATTAAACCATGATGCCCTTCTCATGACTACTGCTGTTGCTGTGGATCATACAGCCTCATCAGCATTGTCCAATGCAGCTTGCAATGCTATTCTGTCAATCATGTGACCCTCCAATACCAGCGCTTTGTACTGTTCTCTTTTAGCCTCAGGAATCTCTGCGATAAAGTCATTAAGTTTGGTGTAACTTCAGTAGTCCTATTTGCTTAAAGCCATATAGAAATATGAAATTGTAAAGTAGAAGATGTGTATATTTTGGGTCCAAATGAGTCCAGGCTTTTGCAACCACGGTCCGATGGAGTGGACTGAAATTGTTGCTGCTTGGATTTCTGTTGTGCAGCCTCCATCACGAGTGAGTTAGGTACTGGGTGAGTAAAGAGAAATTCAGTTCCCTTGGGTGGAACATAATACTTATCTATCTCTTAGCGGTAGAAGAGATTGATGCCGGAGTTTGCCACACCATCTTTGCTGGTTCCATTATTGCTGGATTAACTGCAAGCGCTATTTTAGATGGTGTTACCGAGTGCAGTATGTCAGTTAACTCATGCTGATTCTCCACAGCCTCCTGAAGACGAATGTTTAATTCAGCAGCTACAAGTTTAAAAAGGTCTTGGAAGTGTGCAGTGTCATCTGATGTAGTTGGAGCTGGGGGCACAGATGCTCCCTCCACTGAGGTGGGTTCATTTAGGTCCAGGGAGGCTCTCCCCTCTTGTATGGGTGGGTCCCCTTCATCTATTTGTTTAGAAGGGGAATATTGCACTCTGTCATTTCTGGTTATGCTGGTGCTTTTCATAATATTGCCATTTGTCCCACTATTGCCAGTATGGCATGGGAGGGGTACCCAGGGATTGCCATAATATGAAGGCATATTCTCAAATTCTTGGTCAGATCTGGAAAAGAAAATCGTCAGATCTGTGTTAGGAGAATTTCTGGGGGAAACCCCTACAAAATTCATCTTCAGATTCCAATTAAAATATATTTTCTGAGAAAGTGATCCTTTGATGTTAACATGGCAGGAGAGCAATCAAAGTCTAAAAATGGTGAATTAAAGGTAGAGGAGACTAACAAGTCTCTGTGCCGAGTATAGTGCACAGCTGGCATTGTCAGTGCTATAGCGGGAGGCACGGACGCTATTTGAGGCGTTGAATTATGCCTCGGTGCCAAGGAGACTAGAACCGCATTAGGTGTCTCTGTGGTGGAGGCAGAGGCACCTGCTGATATGGTCGGTGCTGTGCTCTTATGCTGCGCCGACAAGACTGTATTGGTGCCAGGTGATGCTGCAGCTGATGAGGCAGGCAACTTGAATGTGGTTTAGCGCATGTCTGTTAGCTACCCTGGCAGCTCCCAAAATGTCCGGAGCATCATACATGTTGAGATGTGGTGCTGCTGCTGTTTTCGGCTCCGGCTGTGAGGGAGATGGCCATTTCAGTGCCATAGCTCCTTGAGATAAAAAGGAGGCTCGCTTTTTGATGGGCTTTTTTGGTTCCTCGCTGTTTATGTTCCTCAGGGTATTGGCCCAGGTCAGAAGCTGGTCAGAGAATTCTCAAGTAAAAATAGCTTGAGATTGAGGTCTCTGTCTTTCTGTGCCCATGATTTCAACATTGCACAATGAAGGCATTTTTGAGAGATATGCTGCTCTCTGAGGCAGCGGATGCATTGTGAATGCACATCCGATATGGGGATAGGCTCTTTACATGAGGAGCAGCATTTAAAACCTGGTAAGCCAGGCATGACGCAGAAACCAGTCAGTAACTGCAGGAAGGGGTTAACTGGGAGAAAAAAAACATACTAATCTAGTTTTTTTTAAAGTTATCAAACAACAACAATAATAAACTGGGGAGAGAAAACTTGGTTTTGAATGGAGATAAGTATGTAGATGCAAAGAAGCTAGGTAGCACTGCTGAGTCCATTTGCAGCCAGAGGTGGTAGAGAAGGAAAAGAGGAGAGGAGGGGAGGACTCGTGTAGATGCGATACCTGCAACCTAAGAGTGTGCGGCTGCATTTATAACATGAGATTAGCTGTTATTGATATACTTCAGGGGGGATGCTATGAGGCAAAATTCATTGACATCTATAAAGTGCTTTTAGATCCACAGATGAAAAGCAAAAAATTCAAAATAATACACAGCATGATAAATTAGTGTAAAAAAAGTTTCAAAATGTTCAGCTGGGATAAAGTCATTATTGTAGAATCAGTGCCTTCTACTAACAAAGAATCACAAGAAAATATCAGTAGTCCTATTACCATAGATACAATTTTAAACTTTAAAAATTAAGATGCATGACAGTACCTAGCTTGTGAGTGAATTTCCCTGTTAAAGAATAACACATAAAACTGATGTGACTACAGCCTAAGAACCCTTAGAGTAACTGTATGTTCTATAAAAAGTGTCCTGGGCAAAATGCCCAAAATGAAATCCACCCTGTTCATCTGCCATCCTGTGCAATATCTAGGCCAAAGTGTTTTTTCTATCTTGCTATGCTCCAGAACTATTTTTAAAGCCAAAAGCTATAAACGTTTTTCGTGAAAGAACAAACCCACAAATTACTCAATGTGCTCTATGCAGATTGGACTGTGTGGCTTTAGAAAACCATTTTACATTGTGTGTATTACCTCGGACAAGGATAGACAAGGTCACAAGTCATAACACTAACAATATAGCAGCACTTTTGTTACAATTGTACTGAGGTTTTTATTGTAATATTGGTTGCGCAAGTTTAACTATTCCGTAAATTAGCACAAGAAAATATTTTATGACAGTCAATTCAAACACATCCTTTCAGCTTATACAGACTAGAAAAATGTAGTATAGCTTGTGCAAATACTGAATTTTCTGTGATTTTTTTCAAGCTAGTTCAGAAAATGCTTTGTTACAAAATAATCAAAATTCAAAATAACACAAACCAATGTAAGAAAAATATGGATTATTCTCTTGATGGAGCAGTTCCAGTGATATTTCACTTGGACAACACAATATAATAAAGAATTATGTAAGAGAAAAACTTTTTTTCACATGTGACTATAGACAGCTGTCAGATCTTGGTTTTCTGTCAGTTTACCCTAGGGTTGAAAGCAAGTTACTATTCTCTTCACTTCCATAACTACTTTTAAGGTCTTGAAAAAAGCCTCTGTGGGAGACACAGTATTTGCATGTTCAGTATTTGGCCAAGCATATCTATGTAATAATGGAATCAAAGGATTCTGTTGATTAAAGAACTGATTCCAAAGATGTTCTATTATTATTCTATGAATGTGGGCCATATAATAAGCAACCCAACCAAAACCATAAAATAGTGAAACCTTCAGACAGAACACAGGGACAGGGTTGAAACCCCATCCATTTTAGGACATGCAAATCTGGCTTTGATTCAGTGCAGACTCTTGGTTTCTAAATGCATCTTTTGGTTTTCACATTATTCTAGTTACATGAAACTGTAACACAAAATATAAGCAATAGTAGCAATATGACAATGTTCTATAGATAATGAATCAAATAGCTTGGCAGCATTTCTATCGCTTTAGTTTTCTACAAATGTAACATTTTAAAAACACTCCTAAACCTAGGGCCAAATTTAGTGGTAGTGTGGCAGGTGCAACTCCATTTAAATTTAACTGGAAGGGAACTCTTGGCAGACTTATCAGATCTGTGACTGCCCAGTTGCCCCCTGGCCCAACAGCCATGAATCAAACCAAGATTTTCCCACACTCAGGTAATTTATGACTCGTCTAACTAGGGTTGCCAGAAATAACCAAAAATACTGTGCACGCACACACACACACACACACACCCAAAAAAGGGGGGGGACCAAAGTGGTTGCACAAAATCATAGAATCATAGAATACTAGGACTGGAAGGGACCTCGAGAGGTCATCGAGTCCAGTCCCCTTCCCCCATGGCAGGACCAAATACTGTCTAGACCATCCCTGAGACATTTATCTAACCTACTCTTAAATATCTCCAGAGATGGGGATTCCATAGCCTCCCTGGGCCATTTATTCCAGTGTTTAACTACCCTGACAGTTAGGAACTTTTTCCTAACGTCCAACCTAAACCTCCCTTGCTGCAGTTTAAGCCCATTGCTTCTTGTTCTATCCTCAGAGGCCAAGATGAACAAGTTTTCTCCCTCCTCCTTATGACACCCTTTTAGATACCTGAAAATGGCTATCATGTCCCCCTCAGTCTTCTCTTTCTAAACTAAACAAACCCAATTCTTTCAGCCTTCCTTCATAGGTCATGTTCTCTAGACCTTTAATCATTCTTGTTGCTCTTCTCTGACCCTCTCCAATTTCTCCACATCTTTCTTGAAATGCGGTGCCCAGAACTGGACACAATACTCCAACTGAGGCCTAACCAGTGCAGAGTAGAGTAGAAGAATGACTTCTCGTGTCTTGCTCACAACACACCTGTTAATGCATCCCAGAATCATTGTTTGCTTTTTGCAACAGCATCACACTGCTGACTCATATTCAGCTTGTGGTCCACTATAACCCCTAGATCCCTTTCTGCCGCACTCCTTCCTAGACAGTCGCTTCCCATTCTGTATGTGTGAAACTGATTGTTCCTTCCTAAGTGGAGCACTTTACATTTGTCTTTATTAAACTTTATCCTGTTTACCTCAGACCATTTCTCCAATTTGTCCAGATCATTTTGAATTATGACCCTATCCTCCAGAGCAGTCGCAACCCCTCCCAGCTTGGTATCACCTGCAAACTTAATAAGCACACTTTCTATGTCAATATCTAAATAGTTGATGAAGATATTGAACAGAGCCGGTCCCAAAACAGACCCCTGCGGAACCCCACTTGTTATACCTTTCCAGCAGGATTGTGAACCATTAATAACTACTCTCTGAGTACGGTTATCCAGCCAGTTATGCACCCACCTTATAGTAGCTCCATCTAAGTTGTATTTGCCTCGTTTATTGATAAGAATATCATGCGAGACCGTATCAAACGCCTTACTAAAGTCTAGGTATACCACATCCACTGCTTCTCCCTTATCCACAAGACTCGTTATCCTATCAAAGAAAGCTATCAGATTGGTTTGACATGATTTATTCTTTACAAATCCATGCTGGCTGTTCCCTATCACCTTGCCACCTTCCAAGTGTTTACAGATGATTTCCTTAATTACTTTCTCCACTATCTTCCCTGGCACAGAAGTTAAACTATCTGGTCTATAGTTTCCTGGGTTGTTCTTATTTCCCTTTTTATAAATGGGCACTATATTTGCCCTTTCCAGTCTTCTGGAATCTCTCCTGTCTCCCATGATTTTCCAAAGATGATAGCTAGAGGCTCAGATACCTCCTCTATCAGCTCCTTGAGTATTCTAGGATGCATTTCACCAGGCCCTGGTGACTTGCAGGCATCTAACTTTTCTAAGTGATTTTTAACTTGTTCTTTTTTTATTTTATCTTCTAAACCTACCCCCTTCCCACTAGCATTCACTATGTTAGGCATTCCTTCATCAGACTTCTCTGAATATATGTATATTCTGAACTTTAAGCATGAGTAGTTCCATTGACTCCAAAGGCATTTAAAATACTTAAAGCTACGAATAGGCTAAAGTGCTCTTCAAGATCAAGCCCTTAGCAAGCAGCATAATTCTAATTTATGTTAGTTCAGGTTTTCTTCTATGTTTTTTCAATAATCAAGTGTCAATCATAAGTTGAAACAATTCACAATATTAGGTGTGTTTTAGATCCTGCTTAGAGAGTCACCAGAAGATTTACCCAGCACTGCCCAGCTCTGTGGCTGGTCGGGGCCTGGCCCAGGACAGCTAGGGGTAACTTGGGAAGGGGGGGCCACACATAATGCATGGTCCTGGCACAGCGGTGGCAACACAATGGACAGCAGCTACTCCCTGGGGCAGGCAAGGGCTGTGCTGCTTACCAGAGGCTGCTCCCCAGGGCTGGGGCACTTGCTGTACCCTGTGGTCATTCCTGAGTACAATTGTTCCCGCTCTTACACCCCTCCCCTTCTGTTTGATGAAAAATTGTTCTCCCATTGTCGTGGAGTGAGCAATCTGACGCTGCTGTAAGTTATGGTAAAAGGAAGCTGCATACCGAGTTTGGTGGTCCTAGCTTTTACAGTTTAGGAGTTCTTGAACAAACAGACTCTCAGATAGACATTCAGACAGACACACAAACTCTCTAAAATATATAGTAGATGTTATAAGTTTCTACCCCTCATAGTTGCAAAGAAAAGCTTGAGAACCCTAATGGCCCAAAAACCAGCAGGAAAAAGCTACAAAAGATAATCCAAAATATTAAGAACATAAGAACAGTCATACTGGGTCAGACCAAAGGTCTATCCAGCCCAGTACCTTGTCTGCCGATAGTAGACAATGCCAGGTGCCCCAGAGGGAGTGAATTGAACAGGTAATGATCAAGCGATCTCTCTCCTGCCATCCATCTCCATCCTCTGACAAACAGAGGCTGGGGACACCATTCCTTACCCATATTGGCTAATAGCCATTTATAGACTTAACCTTCATGAATTTATCTAGTTCTCTTTTAAACCATTATAGTCCTAGCCTTCACATCCTCCTCAGACAAGGAGTTCCACAGATTGACTATGAGCTGTGTGAAGAAGAACTTCCTTTTATTTGTTTTAAAACTGCTGCCCATTAATTTCATTTGGTGGCCCCTAGTTCTTATATTATGGGAACAAGTAAATAACTTTTCCTTGTTCACTTTCTCCAGACCACTCATGATTTTATATACCTCTATCATATCCCCCCTTAGTCTCCTCTTTTCTAAGCTGAAAAGTCCCAGTCTCTTTAATCTCTCCTCATACGGGACCCGTTCCAAACCCCTAATCATTTTAGTTGCCCTTCTCTGAACCTTTTCTAATGCCAGTATATCTTTTTTGAGATGCGGAGACCACATCTGTACACAGTATTCCAGATGTGGGCGTACCATGGATTTATATAAGGGCAATAAGATATTCTCCGTCTTATTTTCTATCCCTTTTTTAATGATTCCTAACATCCTGTTTGCTTTTTTTACTGCCACTGCACACTGCGTGGACGCCTTCAGAGAACTATCCATGGTGACTCCAAGATCTCTTTCCTGATTAGTTGTAGCTAAATTAGCTCCCATCATATTGTATGTATAGTTGGGGTTATTTTTCCCAATGTGCATTACTTTAAATTTATCCACATTAAATTTCATTTGCCATTTTGTTGCCCAGTCACTTAGTTTGGTGAGATCTTTTTGAAGTTCTTCACAGTCTGCTTTGGTGTTAACTACCTTGAGCAGTTTAGTATCGTCTGCAAACTTTGCCACCTGTTTACCCCTTTTTCCAGATCATTTATAAATATGTTGAATAGGATTGGTCCTGGGACTGACCCTTGGGGAACACCACCAGTTACCCCTCTCCATTCTGAAAATGTACCATTTATTCCTACCCTTTGTTTCTGTAAAAGACTATTTTAAATATGTTGCATGCATTATGATATCCCCACATGATAATACAATCAATGACGGTCACAAAAGTAAGTGATTAAGTGGTGGATATACTTTAAAAATGTCAGTTTTTAAGCCTATTCCACGATTTTTGAGTGCTTGGGATTATGAGTTTATAAACATGATATTGGAAATGATGTAAATCCAGTGCAAAATAAGGTTAACATTATTTTCAACTTTACTGATAATATTACCATTGACTTAGTATTTGTTTATTTATTTTTAAAGATTTAGTAGAGAAAAATCTTTCAGATCTAACCAGGCACCAATATTTGGGTGTCCCCTATCATACAAACAGGAAAAAGAACAAAAGAATGGAGATTTCACAAAATCCTTATTCCAGGATTAACAACTGTGAACATTCAGAAGATAAAAGTAAAGATGGGCTGTTGTAGGTTTTAAGTTATTTAATTTTGGGGGAGGGAAAAAAATCCACAGCTTAATCACTTACTTTTGTGACAGTCATTGATTGTGTTATCATGTGGGGATATCATAATATCATCATATTAAAAATAATCTTTTACAGAAAGTTATTGTAGAAAACAAGGTATTAAATGTGAAGCAGCAACTGTTTGAAGGTATCTAAAATCAACTAAATTATTAACAATTAAGAACACCTGGATAATATTAGGTCAATCAAAATTCCAAAAAAGGAACCCCCCCGCCCTGAAATTAAGAACTAAATGCAGATTCTGAACAAGCAGTTTTGTTAATACATGGTCACTATCATTGTCTTAGCAGCACAACCATAGAAAATCTTGAGTCTCAGTACACAGATTTGACTAAGGAACAGATGGTTAATTTTCAAGCCAGGCCAATTAACATGATAAAGGCCTTGCGAGCAATTAAAATTCTGTCAGGGAAAGTTCTTGGCATGACAGGTTTTCAGTAATCTTTTATCAGATCTCAATGTTTGAGCCAGTATAGACATTTTTACATATGACTAATGACTCATATACTAAGGACAAACTTTTAGAGAAAAACCAATTATTTTGGTATATTGAAAAGAAAATTATCCTACAATCTGCTTAGACACACCAATTACAGAAGTTCTTCATTAATGTTGTATAGCAGGTTTCTTCTAAGATGCTTGCTGCTGGGCAGGATGGGATATTACAGCAAACATTATTAATACCAATCAGAATATATTTAATGAGAAAGTGTTTCCAGTTATCACTGAAAACATGCAGATCAGTAAGATTAATGCTTTATGGGTGCGGAGAGAGCATTCAGTTGTGTGAAGCCATATTTGATGTCTCAATCACAGCATACATTCTGTTCCAGAGGTGGTTAATGTCTTACAGCAAGAGCTTTTGGCCTCCGTAGCAATTCTATAGACTGGTCGTCTTTGTACTTACAGTAGGATTGACCATAACATTCATTCTCCCTGTTTAATTTATTTATAGAACTTTTGGCAGAAAGGATTAAAAGCTAGAAAGAGATGGCTCTATAATGGTGGAAAAATATATCCCAGGTCCCTGCTTAAACCTATTAACACCTAACCTGCGGCTCCTTTATGACTACACTTTAAAAAAGTTATCTATCTGATATCAACAAAAGTTTATTTTTATGGGCTCAGACTGATTAGGACATAATTGGGGCAGAACACTCTCAAGGCAAAGCCTCTTTTCTCACAATATTTGCAAACAAAACGTATCTGCTTCTGCCTTTTTTTTTTCTTAGGGTGGGGAGGGGATGGAATGGGGTGGAGTATTGCATGTAAAAATAACTAAATAATTCACCAAGAAAACAAGTTGCTTTAACTCAACTATATGTTTAAAAATCCATGGGAATTCCTAGGCTACATTTTCAATATGTTCTTTTTGACTTCATCCACTGTGGGTAAACCTAGCTTTGATCCTATTTAATTCTGATACCCTGGGAAAGTCTAGGATCATGCAGTCCTACATTGAACCCTGAAAAGTACAATGTGCTGTGAATAAAGCTAAAAATATCACAGGTTTACCTAGGATCACTTGTAATTGAACCATCTACCCTTCTAAGTGTCAAAATTTGATTCCCTAATTTTCAGGATCTGACAGCTGCAGCTAACAGCTTGCCAGCTTTGCCCCCATGTTCATTGTACTTTTGTACGAAGCATTTAAAAGATTTCACAATCCCTGCAGCAGACAGACAATTTAGCTCTAGCATTTTGTAGTTTGGTATCGAATGAACCAGTATCTCCCTGCTGTTGCCTGTAAATTCCATCTGGCTGTGCAATTTCTTGAACTAGCTGTGTCTGGAAAGCGGTATGTTCCCCTTCATGATTACAGGAGATGGCAAAACACTGGCTCCCAAAAACATAAGTCAGAATTGACCTTTCAGTGGATGAAGAGCTAAGAAGACCTCAGCTGGAGATACAATTGTTGGTATGAGAGTCCAGGCAAAGAAGGTATGTATTTGAATGCCAAATCCAGCAAGTGCCTTGCCATACGGGGATACAGAGGCACTAAGAGTGCAATTCGATAATAAATTATGAAAGATGTGAGATTAATGCTTCTTCTTGGGAAGACTATTGTTGTGTTAGTAGCTAGCATCATTAAGACTATATTTAATACCTTTAAAAATAATATATAAATACAAAATATACTCACCTTGTGCAGTAACTGGAGTTCTTTGAGATGTGTGTTACTGTGGGCTCTCCAATTCAGGTGCACATGCACAGATGTCTTTGATTGAAGAATTATCCTAGAAGTGCCCATCTGGACCTTGCATGTGCCCTACATATCCTTATGTCCCATAACAGTGGTGGGCAACCCGTGACACACATGCAGCTCACTAGGGTTCCACACCTCCTGTCTGTCCCCTTCTCGCACATGGGGGCACTGGAGCCCCACACTCCCTATTCCTTCTCCTCCTTCCCAGAACTTTCAGAATGTCATGAATTCAGTGATTCGCGCTCTGTCCCCATTATTCTCCCACTCTCCCAGAGCCTGAATGCCTTGAATCAGCTGTTCAAGATCTGGGAAGGATGAGGAAGTGTGGGGATGGAGCATGAATCAGCAGATTGATGGCACTACAAAAGTACTGGGAGGGAAGGGGAAGAGTAAGAAATGTGGGACTCCTGTGTCTCAGTGCATGAGAACTGTGAGGAAAGGGGACAGAGGGGGGTGCGCAGGCTGTCGGTGGAACCCCAGCGGGCCCCAGGCTGTCCACCACTGGATTCAAAAATACAGCCCGCTGAGACGAAGGAGGGAGAATTATGTGGCCCACACGCTAGTCTTGGTTGCCTATTGCTGTCCCATACTGACACTACATAAGGCTGTGCAGGCAAATCATAGGCAGTTCCCTCTCTCTCACAAAGTCCTACAGAGGAAATTCTGAAGCAAATGACAGGAGGGTAGGTAACAAAGCACCCTTAGGAATACACATCTCAAACAACACCAGTTACTGCACAAGATAATTATCCTCTACTTCGTCTAGTGTCCTTGTCGGTGCTGCACTTCAGCTGGTTCCCAAGCAATAATTTCTTAAAGAGGCTAGAGTTTTGGGAAAGAGTCCATCATAGAAGAAATAACAGCATCGCCTATTTCAGCATCTGCTACTGCAGCATGAATTAAAGCATAATGGGAGAAAAACATGCATCGACGACAGTGTTGCAGAGTTGCAGGTACCAGCAACTAGAACATTCTTGAGTATGGCTACAGATGTATATTTTGATCTAGTAAAGTATCCAGTCACTTGTAGGGAAGGTAAAACAATAATGCAGTGGTCCCCAACCAGTAGATCAGGATCTACCAGTAGATCTTGGAGCCTCTGACAGGTGATCCTGACTGGTTTGGTCACGAAGCCATCAATCGCTGGCACTTCAGTCGCCCCTCCACGCACTGTCTTGTTGCTCCTGCCCTCTGCCTTGGAGCTGCCTCCAGGATCCTCCTGCCTGTGCAAGGTATGGGAAGGAGAAGAAGGGGGAGCTCTCATGTCAAGGTGTCCCTCCCTCCCAGTTCTGTACCCTCTGTCCACACAGAGAGAAGGGAATGGAGGGAGCTTGGCAATGCCAGTCTCTGTCACTCTCACATAGTATGTGGGTCTCTGTCATTCTCACAAACACACACTATCCTTCCCTCTCATCTCCCGACCCAACACATGCATGCCGGGGGGGGGGGAGAGTTGTTGTTACTTCTTTTACTGCTTGCAAAGTGGGTTATTTTTGTTTTTTTGACTGGTCTGTGCATTTCATTTCTCTCTTGTGCTTAAATTTAATACTTTGAGTAGTGAGCGCTAACATGTCTAACCTGTCACAGCTGGACTCATTATCCCTATGGTAAATGCTGCTCCTGGATGCAGCTGACATGTCCCTGCAGCCCCTGAGAGAGGCAGAGCAGGGGATCCCTACATGCTGTCCTTGCCTGTAGACATCACTCCTGTAGTTCCCATTGATCAGTAATGGGGAACTTTGGCCAGTAGAAGCTGTGGACTCAGTGCCTCTGGATGAGGGGCAGCATATGGTGCCATGGCGATATTGCTGTACATGCCAGTTCTTTTCAGGAGTGGAGCAGGGCCAGGGCAAGAGTAAGCCTGCCTTAACTCCACTGCTCCACCACCTGGAAGCCGTCTCAGTTAAACGGTGCCCAGCCAGAGCCTGCTTCCTCAAGCCCTGTCCCAGCCCTGAACTAAGGATGTTAACTAGCAGTTAATGGACTACTTGATAGACACTTCCGCATTCCTCCTTTGAAATGTACAAGATCCCCCAATGGGACTCTTGTACATTTCAAAGGAGGGATGCAGCCCATGGCCAGCAGGAAGTCCCACTGACTCTGGCCTGCATTTAGGTGCCAGCTCTGAAATGCACAAGAGTCCCCAGAGGGCCCCTCCCACACAACAAATCCCTTGGCCCAAGACCAGAGCCTGTACCCCAAACCTCTACCCCAGCCTGGTGAAGGTGAGTGAGGATGAAGGAGAAAGGAGGATGGAATGAGCAGAGCGAGGCCTCAGAGAAGGGGTGGAACAGGGGCAGGGCCTAAAGAAGGAGCGGGAAGGAAGTGGGGCAAGGGTATTTGGGTTTGAGGTAGATCTTGCATTGCACTTGCCTTGAAAAAGTGATCTTACAGTTAAAAAGGTTGGAAACCACAGCAATAATGCATCCAGAGACCCATTTAGAACAGGGCTGGCAATAATTTTTGACATGGAGAGGCACTCCAAGATTTTGGAAAGTGGTTGAAGGCCGCATTCTTGCATGATATTAATGGAGGAGATGCAGGGTCTGGGATTGAGGTTGGGTGCAGAAGGGGAGCTTGGGGTAAGGGACTGGGGTGCAAGAGGGAGACTAGAGTGTGGGAGGGGAGTTGGGATGAAGCAGGCAGTTGTGACCTAGGGCAGGGGACTGGAGTGCAGGGGTTTGGGATGTGACCTAGGGTAGGAGGGGACTGTGATCTGGGGCAGGAGATTGGGGTGCCAGATCTGGTAGGGGGTACAGGTGTAAGAGGGGGACAGAGGGTTTCGGTATGTTGAGTGGGGAGGCAGAGAGTAGGGGCAGGAAAGGGCTGAGGTGCCAGAAGCAGGCTGTGGCCAAGAGACTTTCTTGTCAGCTGCCAAACTACCCTGCCTGCCTGCAGACTTAAAATGTTTCCCAGCCTGCCTGCCTCCATGGCCATGTGCTTCATGAATAACTGAGCAGAGGAGAGGAAGGCGTGGTTCTTCCTGGCTGCCTGTTACTCCAACAAGCAGCTCACATTGGCTGGTTTCTGCCAGAAACTGGCCAATGGAAATGTGCTGGGGGGTGGGGTGGCTCCTAAAACTCCCCCCCCCCCCCCATCCAGTTTTAAAACAGAAACGGAACCCTGCAGCCATGTTTCTGCAAGGAGCAGGGGCTGTAAGGCAAGCTGGCAGCCTGCCTAGGGCTCCCCACTGCCTCTGCGGGCTGGATCTGGCGGCTTGGTGGGCTGGATCCAGCCCACAGGCCCAATTTTGCCTCAGCCTGATTTAGAAAGTCTCTGAGTGAAAATAAAGTGTCCATTAGACTTATCTGCATCAGAAACAAAGAGTTTAGGAGTCTTCCTGAACAGCTTAGTTCTGTCCAAGTAAAACGCTGATGGGCTCTTAACATCAAGTATATGGCAGATTGCTGTGTAGCGCTCCACTGGGGCTGGGCATCACAGCTCTGGCTCCACTGCAGGAGCCAAAGGCCACCCTCCTCAGCATCGCCAGTCTGCCAAGTGCAGCTGCGCCCAGCAGGCCTACACTGCTACCCCTCAGTCCCCTAGGCCAGGCCCGGGGAATGCTGTTGGGGCCAGACAGCCTGTACTTTCCCCTCCCCCATCTTTGGGCAACACCATGGAAGTCTTCTAACATAAAATAAGAAAATGACATTCAGTGCAACTGGCAACTCTAGATTTCTCTTACTGCAGATTTCTGTATTGTATACTTGAGTAACAAATTATAAATCCAGTTAACTAATTAAACAAGCCATACGGATTAGCTAAACTTTTTTTCTAGCAACATCCAACACAACAAACAGCTTGGAAATTTACTTGTCAAATCACACTTATACTAAAAGGCATAGAGAGACTCTTGGAGAATGACGTATTGCAAAGTGAAATATTTAAGTTACTAAACAGCTGATCCACCAAGCCGCATCTACATCTTCATCTAAATAATCTTCTCCCAATAAGCAGTTTTTCTTATGAGGTTTCATTCTTACAACTAGGCCCTGCATCATACTCTTGCACTTGAGACATTTTCCTTTTTTACCCAGGGAACAAATTTCTTCAAACTATTCCCAGATAGGGTCTCTCTGATGCCCAGACACCAGGAGTTTTTCTGTGGCAAGTGTGAGGGAATATAGAAAGCTGTGTGTGCTGAATAAGGCATGGGTTTTTTTCCAGTCTACTTCACTGTTCCTTTTTATACTGCCTCCACCCTTTCCTATATATTGTGTCTTGGACTTTAAGACGTCTTAACTAATTCCTTTGCCGTGCTTGGCCAAGGTCCACTACATAAGCACAGAACAAAAACAATCCTATCCTGTTTGTGTTTTTTTGCACTTTTTAGTCTGCTGGGAAACAGAAATTGGAAGCCTAAAACTTTCAAGAAGAGCTAATAGTTATGTGATTGTAAATGTATGTAAAGCATGTTTGTGATGAAATTTAATTGTAACAGTTATTTTTAAATGACAAATTTAGTGTTTTATTGATTTTAAAAATTTAAAACATCCAATTTAAATAATTATGTTTTAAATAAAAATGCAATTAAAAGGGTTTTTTTAAATCACTGATTTTTATCCACCCTGATTTAAGACTGCTTAGATGTGATGAAATGAGATCTCTACTTAGCATACAATAACTATTGCCTAATCCTTTCCTCCTCCCACATTTGTTTGCCATATCCACCAGTGCTGTCATAATTTAGACTGCAAGTTTCTTGGGGGACTTTTCAGTGTGTGTTTGTACAGTGCTAATACAATGGACCCCAGTTCTGGATTTGGGTTCTTAGAAACTACTGCAATACTAATAAATAGAGTAAGATTGTAGAAAAATGTATTATATTGTGATTCATTATTGAAAAATAATGTGTGTGCCTTACACTCTGCATCCAAACATGTTTTCTGTAAAGAACGAAGCGTGTATGTGTATGAGCATATCTAAACACAGGTAACATCTTATATTCAAATATTTTCTTCTTTTCAGCTTTTCCATTCTAGGCCACATCCCTTGCTCCATGCCAGCGTTTCCCAAACTGTGGTCTGCGGCCCAGTACTGGTCCTTAGGAAAAAAATACTGGGCCTCAGAAAAATTTTCGTGAGAGCCCAGCTCGCTGCCCGCAACCCCCACGATGAATGCCACGCTGAACTCCCAGTGTCAACGGAGGTAGCACAGGCTTCCTGTGGGGTCAGGGGGCAGTTCTGCAGCTGCGCACCAGGTCCCAGAAGTGTGCGGGCTGCTCTCCCCCATGCCCCAACAGCCGGCGCAGTACCTAAAATGCTGGTCCATCACGCGCTGGGGACTTTGTTCCCCTGCTGCCTTCCTGCGCGCGGGGGAGTGGGTGGGGATCCGGGAACTGCGCCGGCTCCAGCTGCTCGGGCGGCGCATGTTGCTGTGGGGAGCGGAGGAGCAAGGCGCACACTGCCCGAGCGGATAGGGCTAGCACAGTCCAAGAATCCCCCTCCCTCTGCGCAGGAAGTCATCAGGCATGCAACGGATCAGTGTGGTACCACGCTGCTGTTTGGAGGACGGGGGAGCAGCCTGTGTACTTCCTGGGCCTTGGCAGCTACAGGATCTCCAGGTATCGGTCTCTGTCCCCTCCCCGCCCCCCCCCAGACTCCCACAAGTACCCTGCCCCAGCACCCACAAGCGCCCTGTCCCTTGCCCCAGCACCCGCAAGCACCATGTCCCCTGCCCCAGCACTCATTGGCACCCTTCCCCAGAACTCTGTCCCAGCACCCACAAGCACAGTTGGGGTCACATTAGTGAAGTTTGAGGGGCTGTGTTTTTGTACCTCACTTGTGTGGCCCCAACTGACTTTTCTGCGGGCTAAAGTTGGCACTGGGGGCTTTGGGAGGACCAGAAACAATTTATTTGCATATTCATCATTTGCTTAATGAATATGCAAATAAATGTTACTGGTCCTCCAAAAGCTCGTGAATGGATTACTGGTCCCCAGTATGAAAAAGTTTGGGAACCCCTGCTCCATGCTATGACCCAGCCATGTAACCTGCATATTTTATCACCAATCATCTCTTTAGTGCCTGAAACAAAGCACCCTGATTTAATGTATTATCTTACTGTCTAACAATTCTCAGATTAAAACAAATTGTTCCTATCAGGTCTTGCCACAACATGAAGTTTCTTTTGTTTACTTTACAGTACATAGATAGGCAGTAATTTTCATGGAGATAAAACAGAGTTTCATAGAACCATAGAGCTGGAAGAGACCTCAGAAGGTCATCAAGTCCAGCCCCCTGCTCTAGGCAGGACCAATCCCAACTAAATCAACCTGGCCAGGGCTTTGTCAAGCCGAGACTTAAACACCTCCAGGAATGGAGACTCCGCTACTTCCCTAGGTAACCCATTCCAGTGCTTCACTACCCTCCTAGTGAAATAGTTTTTTCCTAATATCCAACCTGGACCTCTCCCACCACAACTTGAGACCATTGCTCCTTTTTCTGCCATCCGTCACTGCTGAGAACAGCCTCTCTCCATCCTCTTTGGAACCTCCCTTCAGGAAGTTGAAGGCTGCTATCAAATCCCGCCCTCACTCTTTGCTTCTGCAGACTAAACAGACCCAACTCCCTCAGCCTCTCCTCATAGATCATATGCTCCAGCCCCCCTAATCATTTTGGTTGCCCTCCGATGGACCCTCTCCAATGCGTCCACATCATTTTTGTAGTGGGGGGCCCAGAACTGGACACAATACTCCAGATGTGGCCTCACCAGAGCCGAATAAAGGGGAATAATGACATCTCTGGAGTTTGTGGATATCTCTATTGTAAAAAAATTGCTGCTGAGTAATTAATCATTTCTTTCTGAATAGTGGGAACCTAATGAAGCACAGATTGCCTGCATCCAAATTTTATTAAAAAAGCTGTCAAAGATTCTGACAAGTCAGACCCTAGGGCTAAATAGCTGGTAGAAAGAAATCCAATTCAGTGATTTTGTTTTTATTACTACTGATATTGCACCACAGATCTGCATAGTGCTTTACAAGACAGGAAAGACTAACAGCCTAAAGACTGGCTCTTGCAGACTTATTACTTGGGTTTTACTAACATGACGATGCTCCTGCAGTCAACTAAACCATTCACCGTACTAAACACTATCCTCAACAGTAAGTTCCTGTTGTTGCTCCACCTGTTTTCAGCATAAGTTAGGAAGGAGGTGGGCAAAGGGCAAGTTGGAAGGCAGTATGAGTAATAAAGTTGCACTAAAGTAAGGTGTCCCTCTTGAGGATTAAACATTTATTTTATTACTTATGTAAGAGTATAAATATGCACAAGTGCACATATCCATACATACACATTTAGTTTGTAAAGCTCCTCTGAAGAAAAAGTGATATTTGAGGAAGGAGTTAATGAAGGAGGCATGGCTGATGGGATCTGGAAGGGAGTTCCTCGAAGAGTAATATAAGAAGGCTAGATGTGGGCGTGCCAAAAGATTACCAAGGGTCAGTCCAGATAAGCAGTACAGATAAGTAAAGAGCAAATACAGGAGAGTGAAAAGAAATGAGAAGTAAGAAGCTGGATTCAGCTAAGGCAGGCTTTGTCTCGCTGATTGTGCCTGTCTCTGTTCCCTTCATATGGGCGTCAGTTTTTTCCACATGACAGGAAGTGATATATCAGGAAAGTTAACTTGGCATGGCAACAAGCTGTTGCCCAGCTACAGCAGCCAAACACTTTTCAAACCATCTAAGAAAAAAAAGCTTCTTTGATGTGAGCAGCTTCAAATAAAGCTTAGCCTGAGCCAATCTGAACGTAGAGTCAAAAGCTGTGTTACAAAGAAATTTCAAGTGCGTCCGGGAGAATAGAAAAAAAGTGAAATGTATCTGGATAATGAACAAAATTGTACTAAATTATGTTTCATGTCATCATTGATAATTTCACTCTGTGATGCTGTGTCCTAAAAAGAATAAAATGTAAATTTGTGGATTTTTTAATTGTATATCCCTTAGTAAATTTGAACTACATGACATATCTGAATTCTGATTCCTTGTGATTAAACCATTATTAGCAAGACCAAACCATTAATCATCACCATTTCAGCAAGATCAACTCTGATATTATTTGACTTGTGACACTAAAGAGATATCAACAAGTCTAGTAAATATTATATATGAATATTTATATACAATTTGGGGAAAACATTAACTACCTGAAAATAGCTGCAAATCAAATGTTTTAAAAGCTTTGTTGTAGTATAAACTATGGAAAATATTAGGGCTGTTAAGCGATTAAAAAATTAATCACAATTAATTGCGCGATTAATCATGCGGGCTGCCCCTTTGAAACACTGCAGCGGCATTTCAAAAGGGCAGTGCTGTGGGAGCCCGGGATCAGCTGGAGTTGTCAGCTGACCCCAGGCTCAGTGCAGCTGCCCCTTTAAAATGCTGCCTGGGGGGCAGCACCGCAGGAGCCTGGGATCAGCTGGAGTCCCCAGCTGATCCCGGGCTCTGCTTGTGCTGCCCTTTTGAAATGCAGCAGCAGTGTTTCAAAGGGGCAGTGCTGCATGGAGCCCAGGATCAGCTGGAGTCCCCAGCTGACCCCGGCTCTACACAGCGCTGCCCCTTGACAACACCACCTCAGTGTTTCAAAGGGGCAGCACCACAGGAGCCCAGGATCAGCTGGAGTCCTCAGCTGATCCCGGTTCCATGCAGCGCTGCCCCTTGGAAATGCCGCCGTGGCGTTTCACATGGGCAGTGCCGTGGGAGCGTAGGATCAGCTGGAGCCTAGGATCAGCGTTTCAAGGGGCAGCACCACACAGCTGACCTCAGGCACTGCATCTTTGAAACGAAGTGGCGTTTCAAAGGGGCAATGCTGCCCGGAGTCTGGGGTCAGCTGGGGACTCCAGCTGATTCCAGGCTCCCAGCTGACTCTGGCTCTGTGCAGTGCTGCCCCTTTGAAGCGCTGCCCCAGCGTTTCAAAGGGACAGTACTGCTTGGAGTCCAGGGTCAGCTGGGGACTCCAGCTGATCCCAGGCTCCTACTCCGCTGTCCCTTTGAAACACCCTGGCAGTGTTTCAAAGGGGCAGCGCCACGGAAACGCCTACAATTAACATATTTAAAAAATTAACGTGTTAATTGTGCTCTGCATTAATCGCAGGCGTTAACGCGCATTAATTGGCAGCCCTAGAAAATATTATTAGATTTTCTGAAATTTAAAAAAATCTGAAAACTATATTTGGTATCAAATTCTAAATTATATTTCATAAGAAAGCAGAGACTTAACACTATCACTTTCTTTTATATGAACATTCTATAAAATATCGGTAAACTACTCTAGTAATTGTTACTAAATTGTAAGTTCAACTGGAAATGCTCCATCTTTTACCTTCTGTCATCCTCCCCAACCTCCTTGCTACTTCAGCTTACCTCATCCCCTTTCAAAACTTCTGTGCCATCCAACTCACGGGCCTGGTTTGCTTTCTGTAACATTTGCTTCTCCATGTTTGACATCTCCTCCTTGGCAGTCTGAAGCTCTTCTGCTTTGGCTTCTTTCTTCCGAGAAATGATGGATGCCTGTGGGTTCATTAAATATCAGCTCGGATGAGTATGTAAAAAGTGCACTTGGTCACCTATGTTTAGCCATCAATAAAATCTAAGTTAAATTTTAAATTTCAGATGTTGTAACATTGAGATTGTACAGATAATTGTAGGGAGGAAATTTCTATTGAGAAAATGTTGTTACTATGCCTATTTGTAGCTATATAGGAAGTAAAAAATAACAATAGTAATGGATTCAATCCTGAATCCATTTTGGGTTATGCTTAAAACTCTCATTGACTTCACTGGAACCAGGATTTCACCCAGAGTTTTTATGTTCCAGATTCACATTAACAATTATATTCTGGATTCATATTAATATTTTTACATTTGCCTTTAATTTTTGCATCTGAATTTTTAATTTTCATTAAAGAAAATGAGGCATAGATTACTGCTGCTCAGTTTAATTTTAGTCTTTTTTAGTGCATATATAAGATGCACTAACCAGGCTTAACTGGAAAGGTATCCAAGATTTTGCAAGATTTCACACGTCATAATATGGGTTTTTATAACTCCAGCCTACAGAAATATGTATCATGTAACTAGCAACAGAACTGAGCCATTAAATATCTGCAACCTAGAAAAAGATGAGAAAAGAAATAAAGGATTACAGGTTATTTCACCTATTTGAGCCTTATAGAGACAGATTGGTTTTTAAATGAAATTTTCACACCATGTATACTATATAGTATATTTAGTGTTGCCTATTATTTAATGGAAAAGTGAATGTGTTTAAGAAGGCAATTAAAATGCTTTTATTTTCTGATGTATTTTATATCAGTTTTATTTCCCCAAAAATCAAACACCAAAGTTAGAACAAGCAATCTAGTGTTTTCTGCATATTAAAACAAAACACAGTACAATGTAGGTATTGTTAATGCTAGAGTCTCCTTACTGAATGAAAGAAATGTCTTCCCCCCCCAAATATATTTATCAGAGGTGATTCTGCGTACATGACATCTCAGCTCTTAGCTTCTTATCTACAGAGACAACTGTGGTAATTGCCAAACCAGGATCTAGGTTTTTCTATTTTAGGTCTTATCTACACTTGGAAATTACCAATATAGATGTTCCAAAATAAGCCCCAATGTGAATATTCTGATTCCAGATGAGCTATTTAAGTACATTTCCAATAATAGACCAGCAACTCAGAAATGATCATGGATTGTGCCCTAACTTCCACTAACTTCTACAGAAAAGTGCCCTCAGCTCTGGGTGTTAGTTCTAGAATACAGACTCTCTGCTGCATCTATCACACAAAGCCTAAGGGTGTGATCCTGTAATTGCTTATTATCAGGCTTAGTTCCATTGCAGTCAATAGAACTATGCCCACCACTAAGTGGGTGCAGGATTTATGTAATGCAAATATACTTCTGTTCAAACTTGCATATTTATACTTTATATTTTTCTGTTTAATTTAGTTTTGCATAAAAAAAAAAAGACATCTCAAAAGTGTAGATCTCAGTCAATCTGAGAGGATTTTGCTCCTTACAATAGAGCTTTTGTTCTTACCTGTTGTCGATACATGGAAAATTTGCTATCAACAGGCTCATATTTCATCATTCTCTTTTCAATCAGTTGATTAATTTGAGCATTTACTTCATTTATCTGGAATAAAGAGCAGAAGATTGAGAACATTCTTTTTTTATTTCTAAAGGCATTAACACTCTGTTGCAATGGGTGTGAATTCAAAGAGGGTATGAATTTCCTTATACTGCTGATTTCTAAACATTTTAATGCCACGATCCCCTTTGGGCTAACCTCTGCTAATGTAATTCCCAGTCTGGGCCCAGTGATTGAGAGTGAGTCTACCATATGAGGGATGCCCCCTAGAAACGTCTCTTATGGTATGCTGGGGCAGGGGGAAAAGGACCAGGTCCTACCCTTGACGGTGAGGTGTTGGGAATGGCAGGCTGGGCTGAAAGAAGAGTTAAACGTTGGAAAGTGGTGAAAGGGACTTTTTGGGATGGGAGTGAGAAAGGATGGGGATGAAGCAGGCTTCTTTGTGAAGTGGTGGGGAAGATGGGCTTACTGTGGGGGGTAAGTTAGCATTAGACAAGCTCAGGGAGAGGAATCAACATTAGTTGCAGGTGGCATTCAGTTAGGTGGAAGGCATGAACTCATGCTGCAGACCTGGATGCACCCATCTGGCTTTCACAGCACCTGGTACCAGCAGGCTGTGTTATAATCAAAGTAAAACCAATAACACCACCACGTACTCCCATACACTGGTATACACTTCACGGAAGACACTATCATTAAACACAAATTAGATCTGAAATAGCGGCATTTTGGAACCTCTGCCGTCCACTGCAATGTGTTTCTTGTAATCAAAATGGCACTCATGGTTTCAGGTACTTCTGCTAGACATGTCTTGTACCTTCCTTTCCCTCGTGCACTGTAGGCACATGGTGATCTTTCCATTGTTCCAGATTATTTTTCTTCTCACTATATTACTTATAAATTCACTATCCATTTGGAAGTTTGTCCTCCTTCATTACACATGGAGGGTGTGGAATACTTGGCTATTATCACAGTGTGAGCTAAATCATCACTCTTTCCATGGCCATCTTTCCTCAGATCTTCAGATAAAGAGAGGAGTTTAATTACACCATTCCTAAGCAAATATAGAGTAGCTTGTGCCCAAAATTACTGTGACACAGTTAAATACTAGCATTAAGATCTATTACAAGGACTTGCAGGGTGAAATCCTGGCTTTACCAAAACTCCCATTGACTTCAATCAAGCCAGGATTTCACCCTGTTTCTTTTCTACCCATCTTTCATGGGCCATGCCTGAGGTACATGGGGATATAATGAAGGGTCACCTTTAGGTTGGGAGAGAACATTTCTCTAAACATTGTACAAAAATTATGGAGTCACTACCCAGTTTTTCTTATACTCATCATGTATATGACTGAACAATACTTTACTTTTTCTCTAAGGGTACGTCTAGACTACATGCCTCCGTCAATGGAGGCATGTAGATTAGACAGATCGGCATAGGGAAATGAAGTCGCGATTTAAATAATCGTGGCTTCATTTAATTAAATAGCTGCGCTTTGCTGATCAGCTGTTTGTCGGCAGATCGACAGTTTGGACGCCGCCGCGACAAGGAAGCCTTTGCTGACCGCGCAGGTATGCCTCGTGAAATCAGGTTTACCTGCGCCGATCGACAAAGGCTTCCTTGTCCATCAGCGCGCCCAGACTGTCCCGATCTGCCGACAAACAGCTGATCAGCAGAGCGGGCAGCTATTTAATGAAATGAAGCCGCGATTATTTAAATCGCGCTTCATTTCCCTATGCCGATCTGTCTCATCTACATGCCTCCGTCGACGGAGGCATGTAGTTCAGACGCATTCTAAGGTGTGTCTACACAGCAAAGTTATATCTGAGTAATGGCCATTATTCCGAAATAACTATGCGAGTGTCTACACAGCAATTCTGTTATTTCGAAATAATGGATGGCTTATTCCCACTTCTGTAAACCTCATTCTACGAAGAATAACACCTATTCCAAAATAGCTATTTCGAGTAATACCAGGCCCTAAGTCGAGTTAGCCACTCATACCTTTTCTTTTCTTTAAAAAAATAAGATAATTATACTTGGGAATGAAAAAAAGGTTTAGGGGACAAATAAGAAAAAAGACAAACTAGTTTGGTTTTGAGTCAACATACCTTCGTTTCAAGTTCATTGAGATCAGACTGACCCATAGCTGGCTCTGAAACCACTTTTTGAAGGAAATACAATGATTGCTTCTTACTTTCTAGTTCTCTAGGAAATTTTTCAGTGCACAGATATGAATTGAACTTTATCTCCTCTTCCAGTCTCTTCATTAAGCCTTGAAAAAAAATATTAAATCAACATGTGTCTAAACAAAGGAATATAGAGAATAATTAGGGTTCACTCCATAATAACTGTAATTTAATCAACAAATCAAGCTATTTAACAACAGATTACAATAATTAGAGCATAATGCTTGAGCCCTCTTCTCAAAACTGAAAGGAATACCTAGTTGTTTGATTTATACTTTAAATTCTGGTTATATCTTTAAATAAGAATAACATGTAACACAGCAAACCACATAGGCTTTCCTTCCAAGTTTTCTTCTTGAGGATATAACTACAATAAAAACCCTTCTTCAGTGAAACTCCATTAACCTGAAATTGGATACAGTCTCCAATTTGCAGTACTCACATGAAAAGTGTCACCATTCCCATTCAAACAAACACCAGGTTACCCATTTCATTCACAAAACTGGGCTATGTGGTACTTCTCTGTTATGTTAAAACTGATGAGATTTTGGACTACATTTAAGACCAAATTTAGCCTATGTCTACACTGCAGCAGAAAGTCAACCTAAAGTATGCAATTCCAGCTTTGTGAATAATGCAGCTGAAGTCAACGTACCTTAAGTCAAGTTACCCTGGGGTCTACACCGCAGAGGTTGAGGGGAGAAACTCTCCCATTGACTTTCCTTACTCTTTTTGTCCAGGTTAGAGTATAGGGGTCGACTGCAGAGTGATCTGCGATCAATCTGATGGGTCTTCACAAGACCCACTAAATCAACTGCTGGTAGATCAATCTCAGAGTGTCGATCCCCACTGTAGTGTAGATGTAGCCTTAGGCCACTTATGTGTATCCATCTTCTTACGTGTATTCAGAAAAAGAGGTGGCCAAACACAGCACCTGTCTAAGTGGCTTGCTCAAGGCTTCTCAAAACACTCACTCCTCAGTACCCCCAGGGCTGGAGCATCAAAGTAAGAATCTTGACATAGCCTCTGTGCACACATAATCCTGGTCGCATGTGGATTATTTCAGCCCATTAGGAATTACAGAGAGGCGAGGAAAGGAATCTCTGTCCACTCTTATTAACACTTCAGCACTGTTACTATATTTGACCCCCTCTCTCTATCTGTGACTCAGAACATAACAGGTCCACAATTTGACCCAGAATCTTTAATAAGCATTTGTAAGAGTTCTAATGTGGGCCTTAGTGAGTTTGGCAGTCTATGATGCCCTTGAGATTCTCATCTACAACAAGGTCTCTTCACATTGCTCTGGCAGTTACAAGAGCCAAAAAGCTGCAATTCATGCTCACTTTACGTCTCCTTTAAACTGCCAGAGGGGTGTCCCATTCTCTTGGATTTAAAAAAAAAATCATATAAATTTACTTGGACTAAAAATACTGAAAATAAAAACGAAATAGAAAGAGACAAGAAGAAATTGCTGAGCAAGCTCAAATTTTCTGTCCACGGGTACAACAGAAGAAAGCATTGTTTGCTCTGTAGAAGCCTGATGTGCACTGCCCATTATCAAGCTTATGACCATTTTGCCCTTGATAGATTTAGTAATTTATCCTATTTTCCTAATAATTCAGAAAGGAACATTAATACATTCAGATAAGTAAAATTCACAACTAGTGGGTAACGATTGAGTAAACTAAAATAGCCATGAGATTTTTATCATTATTTTGTTCACTCTTCTGATGACAATAGGTGGCAATAGCTCAATTATTCCCAGAGATACCACTAAAGACTGTGAGGTGGAAAGCATACACAAGATAATATGACAGTAGGGAGAGAAATTTTATAATATTTTCATGGATTTGATGGGCACAAAAAAAGACTAATGGCATCGTAGCTATTCAAAGTACTTTAGAAGCATGTCTGTTATTTTCATGGTTGTCACAGATATTACAGAAAATGTTAAATTAGCTATGCCAGGAAAAACATTCAGATTCTGCCAGTTTTTCAATCATTCCACACAGGCATGGAAAAATTTGAGAGACATGGATATGACTAATCTTGCTGAGACAGGGATGAAAATGTAGGGTGAAAGAGGAGAGACCAGGACTGGAGACAGCTGATCTGCCTTGTGATTCTCTAAAGCTGAGGATCTGAAGGCTTTACCATTAAAAACAATAGAGGGATCAGATCAAAACAAAATGAGAAATAGGCCTATGAAAAAGGATTGTGACCAATAATCCCCTTTTTCATTCATGTGGAAAATAAATTGTTATGTGCACTGAGGCATGTGCAGATGTGCACCAGTAGTAGAAACACAGGCTGTCAACTATGAGTGCTCTGCTAGTCAGCTGGGCGGCACCTGCATCTCTTCTGGGTGGCTTCCCAGGCAATCAGCGTACAGGAAACACTGGTTGTGACTCTCCTGCAGCTATTTACATCTGGGAAGTGGGGAGGGCCAGACCATCTTCATCCTTTTGTTCTCAAAGTTTTTTAGACAGAAGATGGGCTCCTTATTTCAGCTGCCTTAAGGGAACTAAGGAGGGAACAGAGGAAAAGGTGTTAAAAACTTAAAAGAAAGAAAGCTGGCCCTAGAGAAAACAGTATTATTAATGAAGTAAAACTGACACATTCCAGAAGTGAGTGGAATGCTTCATTTCCATTCCAGCAGTTCATAAGGATTATTTGGTTTACACTGGCCATTTAAACATGCACTTATATATTTCTCTACAAAATGTATTGATTTACTCTATGGAAAATGTCAATTATTTCCATGAAAAATAAGATAAAATATATAAAATTGCCCCTGTAATGGTGACTTCAGAACTGAGAAATAATGTGTAGCTTCAGGTAGTAGCTATTATGCAGTCAGCAATTGCTTACCTGCCACCTTATCATTAGAATCTGGTTTACTGAAAGGAAATGTAGGCCAGCACAGCAGAGTTATGAGTTACTTTTTTCCAAAAATGCAGTGATTTTTAATTTTCACCAAGCTTTTCATCAGAGCTGGGCTCCTTCTTCCCATGGTTTTCATTACAGCAGAAACACAGCACCTCTACAAGTGCAGCAACCTCTCCCACATACACAGTGTACTAAATTTTCTGAATCAGTACTGAATAGGAACATAAGCCCTGGCTGGGGATGTGTAATGATGACCCTTGGCCTGGAAACAAAAGTAACACCAACTGAGTTAATGGAAACTAACTGCTATTTTTTTCACATTAGGCTGATTTTTAATTCTCCAACTTCTTTAATTGGAAAGGGACATTACAATATATTGAATATTATAGAACCATATACTCCAAGGCCAGAAGGGACCATTAGATCATCTAGTCGGACCACCTATATAACAAAGGCCATAAATATTCACCAAAATAATTCCTAGAACGAATCCTTTAAAAAATATATCCAGTTTGAATTTAAAAGTTATCAATGATGGGGAGAGCCACCACAAACCTTGGTAAATTGTTCCAATGGTTAATTACCTTCACTTAAAATGTATACCTTATTTCCAGCATAAATGCATTTAGTTTCAAATTCCAACCAGTGGATCATGTTATAACTTTTTATGGCAGACTGAAGAGCCCCTTATTAAATATTTCTTCCCCTTGTAGTACTTAGAGACTGTAATCAAGTCTTCCCTTAGCCTTCTGTTTGTTAAGCGAAATATACTGAGCTCTGAGTCCTATCACTATAAAACATGTTTTCTAATCTTTTAAGCTTCCTCATGACTCTCCTCTGTACCCACTCCAATTTTATTAATGTCCTTCTTGAATTGTGGGCTCCAGAATGGAACACAGTATTTCAGCAATCGTCACATCAGTGCTCAATGTGGAAGTCAATACCTTCCCATTCCCCTTGTTATGCATATCAGATTTGTATTAGCTCTTGGCCAAAGTGTTATACTAGGAGCTCATGATCAGCTGATCATCCACAATGACCCCCAAATAGTACTACAGGTTGAACCTGTCTAGTCTGGCACCCTCAAGACCTGACTGGTACCAAACCAGAGAAATTGCTGAACCATGGGAGGTCAATATTATCTAGCCTACCAACACTTCCACTGCTAACTAGGCTCTTAGAAGACATTTAGGGGTAAAACAGAGCTAAACAACAACATGTAACACGAAGAGCCAGGACTGGTGGCTGAAGAAAAAAAAAAAAACCTTTATGGGGCCGCAGGAAACTTGGCCACACCAGTGATAAGCAGACATCCAGCTAACTAAAATCATGCCAGACCACAGATGTTGATGGACCAGAGAGTGCTGGACTAGAGAGGTTCAACTTGTACTTTATATCTAATGCAACTTACTTCTTTGCGATAAGGCTATACATTTCTAAATATCCCACTGTGCATATGGTATTATAAATGCTAACCAAGCATTCCAAGAGGAGCAGAAACCGACTAGCTTCAAGGGGCTATGAAACTGCTGGTATTTGGGCTTATTTCTCCAACAATCTGATAACTGTTACCAACTCAGTTCTAAATTTTGATTGTTCCCTGAACGCTCCTGAAGATATTATAAAGGAGTGAAGCAAGTAAAATCTTGACAACTTGATGGGAAAGTGCAAACAGAACACAGATGACTAACCTATTTGGTTTCCTTAACAAATAATTTTGGAATATTGTTCTCTGTAGGATTAGACATATGGGAAGTAGCTCTCTCAATGCTATTTTTGCAGTTTAACTAAAACTTTTTTTAAACAGTGTTTTTCAGTGAATCATGTTTTGTTCAAATTCCCAGGCTAGAAGGCAGAGGAACAAGTGTATTTTAGATCTTTCCATTACATACTGTAAAACCTTGTTTTTAATGTTTTCAACTCTGACTTTATTTCTCTCTCCATACACAAGATACATAGTAAGTTTGGCCCAGTTCCCAAAGATTATTTTAGATAAATTCTGCCAACTACATATTTACACATGAAAAACTATTAACAGCAATTCCTCATGTTTTCCATTCAGATATTTTTTATTACAGGAAAAGGCTAGGCGAAGAATTATTTGCTCAGTTATGCAGGAATTAGGCACATTCTTGCCATAATTCTACTAATGAACATAAATTCAGACTTGATTCAGCTCTCAAACTTTTAGTTCTTTCCAAATTCCTAATTGTCCAAATTTCTACCATTGACACTTGCAACATTAACCAATCTGATAAAAAGGAAAAAGAAAAGAGGAACATGCAGTTAGTGGCCTCTTGCCAAAATTTAGGTTTAAGTAAGTTGTTCAACATCATATAGGAAAACCACTGCCACTGATGGGAGGTGGTCTAAAAGGGGCATCTGCCACAGAGCCCGGCAATTTAAAAGGGCCCCAGGCTTGCGGCTGTCGCCACCAGCACCACTACTACGGGAGTGGCAGCAGCTGGTGCCCTATTCCTTTAAATTGCTGCCACAGCCATGGGCAGCATGGGCCAGGCAGGCTGAAGGGCTATCTGGCTGATAAGGGAAGGCTAGCTCCCTGCTCTTCCACCCCAGCCCATGCTCCTAGGGGCCAAACAATTCTGTGGGCAACCCTGAAGAAGTCCATGACTTAAGCAAGTCTAGAACTGGCTTATATCTTAACCATAAGATCCCTTCTCTTCCTGCAATCCCCCATCTTGTTCTCTACACCACTTACAAGTTCTTTTATCAGATAACCCATGGATGCTACTTCCACTACATAGCCCTAATTAATTTCCTGACAGCCACCCACACTATGCACTGACTGAGGCAGGGATCTCATGGAAGGAAACCGTATATACCCATGCAATGAAAGACTGTCATAATGAATGCACACAAAAGGACCAAATGAAGATTGTGATATTTCCTAACTTTTGAGTGCTTAAGTTAGTAACATAAATAATACTGTACAGTAACATTTTAAACAGATTTTTTTTTGTTTTCTTTACTGCTTCTTTGAAAGTATTTTAAAGGAAAAAAGGTAAAACCAAATTTTAAAATGTGCAACTGTAACATTGCCCCTCATTATGCATCAGTGAAAGATTTTAATTCTGAACCTATATCACTGGCAGCACAACTTCAGCTACAAAACTAATTGTATTAGCTGGCAACAGCAGACAGCTGTTATCCCCAAGGGGTGGGTGACCTAGTAGAGAAGGGATGGGCAAAAGGTGGCTAGTGGGCCAAATCTGGCCCACCAAGCTGCCAGATCTGGCACACCAAGCCGTTGGATCTCGCCCGCAGCCGCCTCACTGGCACCCTTACTGCAGAGCAGGAGCTCCTGCTTTAAACAGCAGGCTGCTAATTGCTCTGCAAGTTGGGTGGGGAGGAGAAAGCACATGCTGTCCCTGCCCCCTAGCAAAATCTGCAAGCTCCTATTGGCCAGTTTCCAGCCAATAGAAGCTGAGATATTTTGCTGAAGGCAGGAGCAGCAAATGAAGCCTCCTCCATTCCTCACTCCTCCTTTCTTCCTCCCACCCTCCCTCTCTGTCCTGGAGCAGAGCCAACAGCCCACAGGAATGGAGTTTGCAGAGTTGTTGTCTGGTAGCTGTGTAGGTAAGTGCCTCCCAGAGGCTTCCTCTGGCACCTCACCTCCTCTCCCTCCCTTAACTACCTGCCCCAGGCCACCACCCAAACTCTCTGTATCCCCTCTCCCTACCTCCTCCATGTCACAAATCCCTCCCAGACCCTGCACCTCCTCCATTCCTCCTCTCAAGGCCAGAATCCTCTCCTACACCCCTATCCCCTCCTGGAACTTCCACCCCAAATCCATGCCTCAGATTATAACCCCTTCCTTCATCCAAACTTCCTCTCAGACCCCACTCCTTCTCCTGCACTCCAATCCTCTATCCCAAGCACCCTTCTATGCCCCACCTTATCGTCCAAGACCCCACACCCCCTCCACAGAATTGCTCTTGACCATTTACCAAAATCTTGGCGTGACCCCCCCCAATAAAAATTGCCCAGCCCTGTACTACAGTAATGTGCTAGGTTCAAAAGGTTTTTTTTGTTTGTTTTTGTTTTTTTGGGAGCTGATCTGTCTCTTTCTTCGTCTTTGAGAGGCTGTCTCCCTAAAGGGTCCCAGTACAGTGCATGTGACTTTAGCTTTGGCAGTGGCATGGTTAGGGATGTTAACAAATGTGTATTTGGATAAACCTGTAACTGCTCGATTTTTTTACTGGTTACACATTTACATATGGTGGGGAGGGTTGCAGGAGCTGGTGTTTGTGGGGAGCTGGCTTTTACGAGCGCTAGCTCCTGTTACCCCATACTGCTGCTGTCTGTGATAGAAAGGCAGCAGCATGGGGGGCAGGCAGCTCCCGAGGAGCCAATATATGCAGGGAGCCAGCTTGAAAGCCACTCCCCGTGTGTACCAGCTCCCACCAGCCCCCCTCCTCCACACTGTTGCTTCTCTATCAGAGGCAGCATAGGGGGCAGGTGACTCTGCAGGAGTCAGTGCTCATGGGGAGCCAGCTCCTTCCTGCCCCCTCTCCCATGCTGCATCCTCACTCAGCGTGGCAGGAGGAGGGAAAGAATTGAGACCTGTATTTATTTTGCTTGGGATCAATGTTGGGCTGACAGGCCTATCATTACATGGGTTATTTGGTTTCTCATTTTAAATATTGCCACAGTTTTACCTTCTTTTAGCCCCTGGAAATTTCCCCAGTTTCAAAACCTAATGACAATCAAAATTAACAGTCCAAATAGCTACTCATCCAGTTCTTTTAAAACACCTGGACAGAAGTTACCTGAAACTGCTATTGTAAAATATCTAATTTTATTAGCCGTGTTTAACACCCCTGAGTTGCTCTTTGAATGAAAAATATTTAATCATTGTATGACATGCTGACATCATCTGGCTTTTTCCCCAAGTACAGAACACATATTTCTGTCTGCCTTTTCTGCATCATTATTGACAATTTTACTATTTCCATCTTTGTTCAAATACATTTTTTTATTACTTTAAATACTTCTTACTATCCTTAATTCTGTTGGTCATTGATTTTCTCTTCTGTTCCTTTATTTCCTATATCAATTTTCTATTATTCTTATCTTTTAAATTTATATTCATTGTTAACTGTCCCTCTTTCCATTTGATATACATATTTATTTTTTATAGTTCTTTCACTTCCCTTTTCATGCAGATTTTTTTCTAACTAATGTAGTGTTCTTTCCCTATTATTGGACTTCAGACTTGAGCAAAACTGAGTAGAATTTCATGGGCCAAAGAAAAGACTTGTCTCTGGCTCAAGGGCTGCTAGAAACAAGAGCTTCTCAAAAAAGAATGTAAGAACCTTTTTTTACAGTATATGCATAGCTACAAGCTCCTCTATAACAAATAAAATAATAAAAATACACAAAGCAGAAACTTTAACTGTAAGGAGTTATTTTTCAATAAGTCTCAGTGTTTTCTCTTATTTCTGCATCACTTTTGTATATGCAAAAATCAATCCATCTGTACCTGCAAAAGTGGGCTCAAAGAAACAGAAGCAAAGGTTGAAAATCTGGCAAAAACAGGGCAATGAAAAATTAAGGACTGAGCTTTATAATCTTTTTATATTTCTGAATTGCAGCACATACTGTATATGCTAGACCATTGTCAGAAATATCTGTGAACTGTCTAAGCACAATGGGGCACATTAAGTACACAATTTCAGCTTTTAACTAATAATTTATTTGATTAGTAGTCCAATCTTGTTTCAGATAAAGTCAATGGGAATTTTGCTATTGACTTATACAGGAGAAGAATCAGATTCTACATGAGTTTAAGATATCAGGAGCAAATCCACCCTCTACCTCCACAGCCACATATTTCATAAAATACAGCAGGACTGGTAGGTACAGTTCTATTGCATGAAGAAATTTGAGTACTCTGTGACCACTGCATATCTGTGTTCTGTGGTTTTGATCTAATGCCCACTGATGTCAACAAAAGATTTTCCACCAATTTGATGGGCTATGAATCAGGTCCTATAAAAGTAGTGGTGCTGTTCTGCTATTAAAGTAACATCTGGGAGGAGCCTGTCTTTATCCCCTGTTCCAGCTGCCAGAAAAACTTCCTGAGCCAAACCAACTAACTTAGGAACTTCAGGGGGGTAGCCGAGTTAGTCTGTACAGGATAAATTAAAAAAACAACAAATGGTCTGATAGCTCTTTATAGATTAACAAAACATATAGATGCTATCATGAGCTTTCGTGGGCACAGCCCACTTCTTCAGATGACTGGAGTTTTGAGTTTAAGATGTGCAGACCCAAAATAAATAGGGGAGAAGGGAGATGGGGGAAGGAGGAAAAAAAGGGGGGGGGTAGGAAACAAGGAGCAGAGGATATGAAAATATCAAAAGGAAAAACAAGTAGGCAGAACTAACTTAGGGTTGAAGTAGAGACCCAGATAAGAATTTGAATCTATCTGTATTGTCTTTCCTATTTAATTTCACATTTTATTAAAAAATAATGATAAAAAATAAATGTACCCTATCCAAATGTTACGGGGACATCTGCCTAATTTCAATGCAAGTGTATGAGAAACCTGTTAATATAAGAACTTATTTGTCAACACCAGATCACTCAGCTCTTTTAACAAACCTCAGAGAAACAAACTTCAATGTGCCATGGTGATCTTATTTCTTTTAAAAAACTACCTCTTCTTTTTAATTGTGGACAAGAATCTATCCTATGACATGCAACTTCTTCCCTAAGAATTTAGATGAAGTAACTTCATTGAAACAAATACAATGCATTTATAACATAGGATACAAAGTACTGCTTTAATGATCTTTTTAAATGAAATTTATTTAATAAGGGCATCTTATGTTTGTACAGAGTAAGGTTAAAAATTGGACATATTTTATATGAAGCAATTCTACTTTTACTGATCTTTTAAAGTGGCTACCCCTCTGATACTATTACTATTTATTAATATGGCCAAGTGTATCAATTACCAATTTTATTGCTTGTTAACAACAGGCATCTTAACATATACTTTTAATCAATATTTTACAGCCAGTCATCCACATCCCAGTGTCCATGCCAATGAAATGAACAATAGTGTTCTCTACAGTGGACAAGGACCAAGAATTTAAGTAATTCAGTTCCCTTCTTGGCAATAACAATTTGTATTTATGCCAGCAGAGATATTCAAAGCAAATTGAGGACAATCTTGCTGAGAAAGCATGAGTTAGATTTTTCAAACCACTCTGTCTGCTGGCTACCGTCAATAAAAATACTGTGTCATATCCTAGGAAAAAAATTAGAAACCGCAAATTCATGGCACTTACTTTAGTACTAACAGCAACTGTCTTTACAGTTAAACAAAATATTAAGAAATTCTGAACTTAATGAAACTGGGATGGGATGCCATAGTGAAATCAAGAACAGTCATTTCCAAACACTTAACAAAAAACCTATATTGACCTATAGTTCAATGGTCAAACATTTTTCATGGTGCATCTTTTAAAATCACTTGCCCCAACTACACTTCTAGAAGAACAAAACCTCTTGTAACAACTAGCTGTAATATTTTCCTGGCAAAGCTAAAGCACACTAATACTAACAGAAAATTAACACAATAAGAAACAGTGACTTAGTTCCATGATTATAAACTTTTCTTAGTATTAAATTTCATTTTAGTTTATAACATGAGGTATATCTACTCTTCAAGCAGGGGAGTGCAATTCCCAATTGAAAGAGACATACTTGTACTAGCTCTCATTGAACTAATACACTCTTATTTTTAGTGCATCCAAGGCACAGACTAGTTGTGCACCTGAGACCCTATACATGTACTTGGGGCAGCTAGCTCATCAAACTGCTCATGTTGCCATGGTGGCACACATTATTTTCAGCATATCTTGATGATAATGAGATGAGAGCTAGAGCAAGTATGTCTCCTCTGGATGGGAGTTAAACCTCAGCTTGAAGCACTGATGTATCCATGGAGAAAAAGCAATCAGTAGCATTTCTTACAAAGACATACAGAATGCTCCCAATAAAACACCTGCTAAAGAGCAACATTCACGAAACAGATTTTCCTCTTTCTGTTAGACGTGAAAGAATCTGATACAGGTTGAAAACTGAGGAGACTGATTTTAGGGGAGAAGATACCAAACCTGCAGTGAGACTCCATTGCTTTCAGACAGCCTTTAAACTGACAGGGATTTGAATTGGTAGGAATAGGCACCCTGTTTGAAAGAACTGGAGTCAAACATTTTTAGAGCTTTTAAGAGGTCTTAAACATACCAACAAAGCTTTTTAAATAAACTGAACCCCATTTAATACAGTTAGTCATCTAATTTAATTTTAAACCACATTTGGTACATTATAATTGCTCTGGGGAACAGTAACTTTGCTTCTCCCCAACACAAAGTATGATGGAAAGGAGGAGTGATGGCCAGCACTCAGTATCTAAAGGGTTAAACTCAGGTAGCTAAGGGTGTTTGCAGTGAGCCAAAAGAAACAATGGGATAAGGTGCTGAAATTTAAATTGTTAATATATACCTCCCTGCTCTCCTTTGTGTGAGTTCTTAGTTAATAGTTGGAGGAAGCAAGATGAAGTAATCAAACGGAATTACCATGCCTACAAGAAATATTGGGCATGGGAATGGACTGGGCTTTGAAGTGCGGATCGTGAATAGAATGGAGGAATGTATGTTTAATTGTGATCAGGGTATTTTTCTTTATTTTGCTGTTTGGTTAAACTTCTCTATGTGAAATCCATGTTCTTCCCTCCTCTCCCCTTCACTTTACTCAGGCTGTTCCAGAGATACCATTTTTCTCTGTGTTTTAATCAGCTCTTTTCTCAGTTGTTCTGTAAAACCTATCAACCAAGTATGCTTTATCAAGTATATATTTTTGTTTTGTTAATAAAATCACCTTTTTAAAGGCGATTATTTTATTCTTATGTCCTGAAAGGTAACAGGTCTCTCTCTGTATGTGTCTATCTAGGCTGAGAGGTCAGCTACTATAGATTTCAGGGTTTTTTTCTGTTTTCTTTTTCAACCTCTCTTGTGGTAAAAGAGCTTGGGGTACTCCTCTGGAAGAATTTCAGGTGATTTTTCCTGGGTTTTAAAAGAAGGAGTTGGATTCCTGATGGTGGCAGCCTATCTCCCAGTTTCAGTGAATCTGTGACTCTGGAGAGTTTTTGTAAGCAGAGCCTATAAAAGCAAGGTCTTTTAAAGGTCTCTTGTGGGCTCCCACCTTCTGCACTTGGAGTGCCAGAGTGGGGAGCAGCCCTGACAAGTTACAATTAGAAACCCAAATCCCGAAGCCTCAGTCAAATCTTCAATAGGGTCTTTACTTAAGTAAGGACTACATGATTTAGCCCAGACTCTTTAAACACTTGGTTCTCTTTTGCAAGCAAAGCAGAAAATGTTATATCTCAATATATTAACCTACTCTGTGTTTTAATCTCAATGATGAAAAGACAAGTGTATTGACTTTTTTACTATGTTGCCTTTGCTTCTGTAAGCTAACATAAAACTAACCCATAAAGTTTCCATTGGACTAAAAAACAAAACAAAACTTGGAACTGGTACAGAAATGTTGACATAGCTTTAGTATGGCAACATCTCTGGCAGCTAAATACAACTACTGAAAAAACTGAATGATTACAAAAACCCTACAAACTCCTTTTGAGTCATGTAATTCAGAACCCTTTTTGGTTTCATTTGAAGTTCACATGCTGATGCTGCATCTCAATTTTTCTCTTTTCAGCCATGCAGAATTACAATCTTCAGTCTCTTCATAACTGTGTGTATTACCATTTTAAGATCTGATTCTTATCACATTTTGTGCAGCTTCCGTGCAGACTTCAACCAGATTTAAAAAAAAAAAAAAAAAGTTTGCAAATCATGGCTTCATCAGCCCCCAAAAAGTCTGTGCAAATATCTTCTCCACTATATTAAGAGGATTTTTTAAAAGACTTAAAATTAAGAAATGAGGGCATTAATCTCTTCATTCTGTTCACTTTGCAATATACAGGTTCAATTTTTATATATTTATTTTAACAGTAGGTGAATTAGATCTCGTTTCTACATCTGGTTTTGTAACAGCTATGATCAGATTTCTATCTCCTGGATATCTGACTATGCATGTTTGGTAAAGGAGACAGTATATTTCAAGATAACAAGAGGGCTACAAACTAGAAGCCCTCTTTTTTGAGAGAGGATTTGGTGGCCTAGAATTTGAACCAAATGATTCATCTATATGCAGCTATTAGAACATTTAAAATCTCTGGCAGGCAAGAACAACACTTTATTTGGCAATGCACAAATCTAAACACACAGTCCTGATTCTGTTACGTGCGTGGAACCCTGAGTGTATGCAGATCTCCAATGATCTAACAGGGCTTTACATGGAAGCAGAAGCCCGGGAACAGTGGCTGGATCTAGGCCATACCATGCCATTTGCACTTCTACTAAACCTTTCATCCTAAATACGCAGGCTGAAACTTATCCCAGGAAAAGGGACAACTCAAAGTTTATGATCCACTTAAATCTTGTGCTTTCCCTCTATATAGAAGTGAATTTCATTCTCAGTGATTGTAAAACATTAATATATTAAGCCTCTAACCAGTCCTTTAAGGTGTTATCTTCATAGTGTAAAAGAGGAAACCAAGACACTGAGAAGTGTTTTGCCCAAGATTACATAAAAGTCAGACCTATAGATGGGAGATGAACTCTGATTTGAGTCTCACTTTTGTGCTCCAAGCAGACTTGCTTTTTCCTTTAAATGACTGAGTAATTAGAAACTTAACTATCATAGAATGATTGCTTTAAGAGACAGAATTAACGATGCATATATGATGCATATATGATGCCTCTCCATGATTTTACTGTGAGATGAGTTTTATAATCGCACTGAGTAATACCTTAGTCTGTGAGTAATCCCATTGATTTCATTGTGGCTATTCAAACACTGAGAGACATATTCAATATGATGAGTAAGGGTGATAAACTAGTCCAGAGGTCTCAAACTCATGGCCTAGGAGCCGTCTATGGCCCGAGCAGTTCCACAATCCGTCCTGTGCATGGGTGCTGACCCTTGAATTGTTGTGACTCTGGGGGTGTTTGTACCCTTCCCCCAAGTGAAGCCCCTGATCCACCTCTTCCTTTCCCTACTTCTCCTTCAATCCCCCACTGCACCCTTTCCCTCATGCCCCCATCTTCTGAGGGACACAGCTTTGTGGATTACTGGGAGGCCTGAGCCAGCACAGCAGCAGGGTTTGGGTCCCCTTGCACTCATTGCAATGACAGGAAGCACAACGCCCCAGACCCAGCGCAGGCTGGTTTGAGAGATGGTAGTGGAACAGAGTAGACAGCTGTGTATCTCCATTTCCTCTCAGGTCCCACTTCCACAGTAAGTACCGGGAGACCTGATCCCTGTTGCAGCCCACCCAGGGCTAACCTTAGTATGGGGGACCACACTATCCATAAGATGGTTAGGGAAGGCACTGCAGGGGCCCCCAAATTGCAAGGGCAGCCACACCAAATCCATCCTATGGATGGGATGACTCTGCGCACATCTCCCCTGGCCCACAGGGACGTTCTGCTTTAGCCTTGCTGTGCTACTGATGATGGCACCGAGGGGGGGGAAGGGGAGTTAAACTGGAAGAGGAGTGTGTGGACCAGCATCCAGGGCCAGAAAATACAGGGGTGACAGGGGTAACGCATGGAGATCCCTCCGCCTGCCCCAAGCCCTGCCAGAGAGGAATGCCCAATGGCCCACTAGAAGGATTTGAGGACTAGCACTAGCCATAAGGTAAACTGAGTTTGAGACTCCTGATCTAGTCCGATAAAACTACATGGGCAACAGTTGCGTGTTAAGAACAAAGCACCACATGCAATTTGTATACTGGGAAATAAATATAATTGCAAAGTGGCTTTATTTCAAGTTTCATAAAAGCTATAGTGCTAACCCACCCTAATAGCTAAAAAAATGTTTCAGTATTTTTTTTCAGCCAAATATTTTGTCAAAAGAAGGGAACTATGGAAAATAAGTCTATATTTATGTTACATGTACATGTTCATTTCTGAAAAAGGCAGTATTTTATATATTTTCTTCTCCAATCACACACAATACACATAAAATTTTCTGATTAAAAACATAGTTTGTATTAAATCCATCAACTTTTACATCACTGGTCATTTTTTACTTCCAGTCACCTCTCTTTCTAGTTTATAATCATTAGTATTGAATATTTTATTCTTAAAATATTAAAAAATTAATTAAGCCACGAAAGCATGCACAAGCCTAAATAGAGACATTTATGTTGCTATTACACTAAAGCCTCCCTCCTCACGCCATTCATCTCTACTGTTTGTCTCCTTCATTCTTTGCTGTGCCAGGGCTGACCAAATTTCAGATTATAAGCTCTTCACTGAACAAACAGTTTCTTTCTTCAACTTTTCTGAGGTTCCTTTCTGGCACTTTAGAATAATAAATAACTACCAAGCAACTTTCATTCTTTCTGAATCTAGCACCAAGAGAAGTAAAAAGCAACATTTATGGATTGCTACTTACTTTCAGGCTTTGAATCCACAACAGCATGTTGCATATCTTTCAGCTGGAGCTGTACTCTTTGCAGCCTCTGGTCTGCATGGAACAACTTAAAAAAGACAATTGACTTTATCCATACATATATTCATTTGAAATGCAACAACGAACTACATCAATAAGATGCCCAAAATACAAAAAAGGAGAACAGTTTGCACCTAAAGAACATTTCTTCCACAAGACAAAGTTGGACATCTCTTATCTGGCACTCTGGGGACCTAACTGGTCCCAAACTAGGGAATTTGCTAGATCAGAGAAGGTTCCCTGCCACAGCCCTTAGCCGCCGACTCTGCCAGCTGGGATGGGGGGAATGAAGAGGCAGGGGACTACCTCCAGCCCCTGCCAGGATGCCTGCTGGGTTGCTGAACCTGCTGCTGCTGCCTCAGCCGGACTGCCTGCTGGGCTCCAGCAGCCCGTGCTGCCACTGGATGCTGGGGGCTGGCTCTGGCCCTGGCCCTGGCCGGGCTGCCAAGGGCTTGGGCTCTGTTCCCAGCCCCACGGCAGCCCGCTGATCCTGCTTCTGCAGGCTGTCCTGGGCTCTGGCCCCAACCTGCTGGGGGCTGCCACCAATACCAGCCTTAGTTCCACTTCCACAGGCTGACTGGGCTCTGGACCCGCTTCCACGGGCTGCCCAGGGCTTTTGCCCCACGCTGCCGTGGACTGCTGGGGCTGCTGCTAACCCCAGCCCTCTGCCACAGGCTGTCACCAGCCCAATCCTGCACTGCCAGGGGCTGCACTGACCCGGTCCTGGTGCCACAGACTATCGGGAGCGGCTACCAACTCTAGGCCCACTGCTGCAGGCTTCTGGGGGCTGCTGCCCCATCCCGTTGCTCCAAGCCGGCACCTACTAGATTGCCCTTCTGCCACTAGGCTACCAAGGTTCTTTGATCCAGGAATATTTGTGGTCCTGCCTAGTTTTATTTGTTGCATTTTAGAATTAAAGAATACATACTTCTTGAGCTACATCTGAATTTTTTTTCTTTATGGCAGAAACCAATTTAACAATTGGAAAAATAAAAAAAATTCTAATATTTATGAAGGGAAGGACAAAACACAGTAACTAGGATCAGGGAGAGTGAAGGAGAGGTACTGGGTAAGCATTCTTACAGTGTTTTGGAAATTCAGATGAGTTGTTGCAGCAATCCGCTATAATGTTGAGCCAAGTTTGAGACGACATTGCCAAGTTTGCTGCCAAACAGCACCTGCTTGTATAGCACTTTTGTGATTTGGACAAATATCCACTAAGAAGTGAAACTTGCTGAATATCAAGTTCATTTTGCTTGTGGTCTAACTCAGATGTCAAGATAGGACACAAAAGGTGAAAGAGTGTCCAAGAACTTCTATCCAACTGCCAAACACAAATGAAGCCTGCAGCACTAAATTTTTTTATTTTTTCTTGCAGTATATTTTGCCAGTTCACACTACTCGTCATCAGAAGTTGGCTAGCTGGTTTAACAAACAATGCCATCACACAGCACTGGACTTTTTAAAAAAGTTTTGTTTTGTCAGTGTGACCTGTAAGCAAAGTTCAGCCTTCCATTTCAATGAAAGCCACTTCCAATCAAGCAAGTTCCATCTATGATATACGTGATCTTCAAGTTGGAAAGAAAAAAAATCTAAAAGTTGCTCTAGAACATCTTACAGAACAAGGTAATGCAATGCCATTCTGTTTGCTTATACAGTTCCCAACTTAAATCTTAATGAAAACATATGCAAGCACAAAACAATATTTCCTCACTACAATATATTCAATTCTCTTTCAGAAATACAATATGGCATAGAACAGGGCTTTGATGTCAGTTGTGTCAATGGCGGTTAAGACTGTTAAACACCTTTTTAAAGGTGCTCAGCACCTTGCTGGATCAAGCCCCTAGAATAGAAATTAATAGCATATTCCTATTACAAATAGGTTTTCATTTCCTGAGGGAGCATATAGACAGTGTCACCTACTATCATCTTCAGCGTTACTCTTTTAAAAATCTATTTATGGATCTTCCCCAAATAAAGCCAAACATCTATTTCCTTAGGTTTAATAGATTTGCTTTTACATGGATACCTGATTCTTTTGTTCTTGTTTCTGCTGGGCTAAAGATTCTTCTCTCTCTTTCTCTACTCGAAGCTGTCTTGCTATTTCAAGCATTCGTTGGTGGTTTTGCACCGTCTCCACCTACAGCACATGGATAAATAGTGCACGTTACTGCCAGATAGTTGAGAAATAAATTAGTGTGATCATATGTCTCACAAAAGCACTTAGCACTTCCTTCCCATATCTATTGCCACTTAGAAATGACAGTAAGGCACTGGATTCAAGGTCCTTAAAAGCTTTGGACTACTGCCTAGGGAGATTTCCTTTCCCTCAATTACTTATTCAATTCCTTCCTCAGACATAGCATGTTCATCTTAATCCTTGTTTGCATTCCTAAATCAGAGTAGCAAGCCAAGGACTGTGACACTGAAATGTTATAATGTTACTTCTCTCATTACCCTCTTCTTAAGACGCTCCACTCTCTTGAGGAGCTGATCCTTCTCCTCTTCCATTGCAGTGATATCCTATAAAGCAGCAAAAATAAACAACAAAATATTAATTTACTTACAATATTACTTATAATAATTGGGCCAGAGTCTGTTAGTCACATAAACATGGAGTAAGCAAAATCAGAATCTGTCTTTTTGCATACTGATACACGTGCAATTTCATTGGTTCATGGTCTGATCATCCAAGGTTCTAGTCCTGTTCTCTCGCATCTTATCACCCCAGCCCTTATAATCTTTATGTAGAACAGGCTAGATAATAGCATCGCATTCCCCATGTATTATTGTGCACATTTAAAATGTGAGCACATGAATTTCTTTGATGATAAAAAAACCCACCAAGACGACAACTCCAAATTTGATCCTATAATATGTATGCCCTTAAAAGGTGCCATCATGTCCGTGTCTATGCAGACAGAGGTTTGAATTCTAGTTTTGCATTGAGTTACATAGGAGACCTACATTCTGCCTTTTTTTCCCCAGTGAAATTACATTTAAAGGGATACTCCGGTTATAAATCCTGGGTCTGATTACTATTCTCACTCTTTTTTTAAAGTGATGTCTTTCCATTGTTTTACAATGATGTGAGAGGAAAAACAGGCACTATATATATTTATGCCACAATCCAGCATAGCACTTAAACACGTGCTTATCTTTAAGCATGAGAGCAGTCCCAATGAAAAATGAGGCTAGTGCTTACATGCTTTGCTCCACTAGGATCTTTATGAAAATATCCTTATTTAATAGTAACACCAATTTAGATAATAACGGAAATAATTTTTATTATTGAGTTTACTTTTCACCATTTCTGTTGTATTCAGTTGGCTTCTAAGTCACTTAGGTGCAGGGCCGTAACAAGGGTGAGGTGAGTGAGGCACTTGCCTCGGGCACATAGCTGAGGGGGGCACAGAAAAATAATATAGACCAGTGGTTCTCAAATGGTGTTCCGTGGAACCCTGAGGTTCTGCAACGTGAAACTAAGGGTTCCACAAGAAAATTCTACTCTCTCCCCCGCCCCCTGCAAAGCCCATAGGCAGCTCCCATTGCAGCTTTGCCAGCGGGGGCAGGCTTCTGATGGTGTGTGCTCTGGCTGCCCCACCACCCACTGTGGCTGCCCCACCACCGCACATGGCACGGCCTCCTCCTCACCCCTCAGGACGGCCCCATCCCACGGGACCTCCGGTGCTGCACAGCGTCCTCCTCGTGTGCAGGTGGCAGCTTGTTACAGCAGCCGCTGCTGCCAGGAGGGGGAGGGGTGGCCGGGTCCGAGGCATCGAGTAGCTGCTCCTGGACCTTGGCATTTTTAAACTGCCACCTGTGCCCCAGCAGGGACCACGCGGAACTTGGCTGGGGCTCTGACACCCCCCTCAGGGCGTGCTCGGGCTCTGCCCTGCCCCGGGGTGTGCTCGGGCTCACTGCCCCCTTGTGCGCTGCCACTCTCTCTCCCCCGTGCTCCTCCCCACCCTGCTGGGGAAGTGGCAGTCTGGTCTGGCGGGGAATGTCAGGGTTTCTACACACATGCCCTGCCAGCGGGATCCCCGCTGCATTGGGGGGGGGGGGGGAAGAGGGAGGAGGTAGATGAGCTCCTTCTTCCGCCCCCTGCTGAGGGAATGACAGTGTGCTGCCTGAAGGCTTTCCCTGCTGCAGCAGGGAGCCAAGCCAGGTAAGCGTCGCCCTCATGCCCAGACCCTGCACCCAAATCCCCCTAACTCACTCCCCTCCCCCTGCCAAGACCCCACATTCCCAGCTTGCTCTGACACCCTGCTGTGAGTCCCCTCTTGTACTCTCCCTCCTGGCCAGACTCCCTGCCCCAAGCTCTCTCCTGTACCCGCCCTCCTGGCCAGGGCATGGCAGATCATCTTGGTGATTTATACACAAACATCATGAAGTATTTTCCAACCATAAATAACAATAACTAGATTTGAAATCCATTAAGTATAACAGAAAAGCCAGTCAGTTTTTCTACGCAAGATTATGAAAACCTAATCGAAATTGCTTCATACGGCCAATTAATACAAAAATTTAAAGAAGTTTCTCGGATTACATTTTGGATGGCTTATGTCTAGACTATTCAGCTTTATCAAGACGTGCAATTCGTCAGTTGTTACCCTTCACCAGCACATACTTATGCGAAACTGGGTTCTCGAAATACGCAGCAACAAAAATGAAATACAGAGATCGACTAAATGCCGCGCCGTATATAAGAATCCAACTTTCCAGTATTAAACCAAATATTAAAAGACTTTGCGAAGAAAAGAAGAAAAGCCATCGTCTGCATTGAAAACTGCCAATATTAGTTTTTGAGCTTTATTTTTTGTACACATTACATGTGATTTTTGTTTTTAAATATGTGCAATTAAACTAAATGTTGATCTCATGACCTTGTTTCGCATTTGTTTATTATTATCCTTACTTATTTGAGGTCTACCTTTTCAGCTCCATATATAAGACTGTTATTAGGGGTTCCACGAAATTCTTTTGAGTTTAAAAGAGTTCCGTAGCCAAATAAAATTGGGAAACACGGATATAGAAAACTAATTATTTTAAGACAGCTGCTTCCTTCCCCCACCCATTAACGTCGGCCAGCCCGCATTTTACATGTCTGGCTGCACGTTGCTGCTCCACGATCCAACAGTTACCAGGCCTGGCAGCCGCCTAGCATGTCAGCTGCTTCCGAGCAGCATGGGAGGCCACGCACCAGCTAAGCCGCGCCTAGCGCCACCTTAAAGTGCCCTAGTGCAGTTCCCAGGCACGGGGCCAAAGGAGAAGGGGCTCCAATTGCTCTGCACAGGGGCAGAGGTGCAGGGGGTGAGGTGGGGGTGTCATGCTGGGAGCCAGGACTCCTGGGTCTCATCTATGGGTCTGGGTTCAGTCATGGATTCCCCTCCAAAAACTGGAGCCCATGCTGCTGAGCCACCTGTGCCAAGCGCTTTGATTGTGCTACACAAACCAAAGGGACAAGGCAGTGACTGTGGCTTCTTGCAAAAGAAGTTTTAGTAAATTAAAATTAATTAAGAACTACCTTCGAGCATCCACGGGTCAGGCGATATTATCAAATATGTCCATCTTATCAAGAGAACACGAGGTAGCAAATAATATTAATTTCAATGCAATTATGGATGAGTTTGCCTCATTAAAAGCGTACAAAGTACAATTATAAACAAATACCTAATAGTACCTGACATGGTGATATTTTATAATTATATGTATATATGTATTAATTGATTGTTTATGCAGATCTCATAACTATAATAAATAAATGTTGTGTTATTATTATTATTATTGTTATTTATGTATTTTCCCCTTTTTCTACAAAATAACTACACACACACACACACACACACACACACACACACACACACGAGGGGGCGCAATTTTATATTCTTGCCTCAGGAGCAAAATTAGCTAGTTATGTCACTGCTTAGGTGCTTCTGAAAATGTAACCCTGCATTACTAAAGAAAGGACCTTAATACACGATGTATGTTCAAAGGAAAATGTAGTGTTAATATTTGAAAATCTATTTTTTGAGGCCAGTCCTATGTCTTTGAAGCACTGCTTCACAATAGGCTGCAGAAGACCCAGTTCTGAGAGTGACCTTAGGTCTCGTTCTTCCTTTGTTAACAGAGAATCACTCCAGCTATGCAGAACAAAGCTGTAGTATCTATTAGCACTGACCTGTACACACTGGAAACTGCAATGGGCCCATGGAACAGATTAAAATGAAACAGATTTAAGATACAATCTGGCAAAACTGCTGCAAATCTATAGTTTGGTTTTGAGTTTGTTCGGTGTTTTTTTACCCGTCTTATTTCTGCAGTGGAGAAGCCAGAAGTCTTGAGCTGCTCACATTCCTTATGCAGGTTTTTAAAGGCTTCCATCAGATCTTCATACTACAAAACACAAGAAAAAGAAAATCTCCAAGGCCAGCACTGTATCTAATATGTTTCACATCTCTACATTGCTGATCTTTGTGTCCACATGGTATTACTAAAAAGCAATGTGAACACAGAGGTATTTCATCTGAAAAAAAGTCATCATATAAAGCGGATGTTCACATGTATTACAACATTGCAACAAACAACTTTCTATTTCTCACATATTGAGAAATAGAAGGCTGTTCAAACATTCATGCAGCTATTCAGCTTTCGTGATGCACAATAAGGGTACGTCTACACTGCAACACTATTTCAAAATAACTAGCACTGTTCTAAAATAACTTAGTCCACGTCTACACAGCAGGCATTTATTTTAAAATAGTGTCAAAATACTGTCAAGCTGGAGGACTTGTTACTCCAACTCCTGAAACCTCACTGTACGAGAAGTAAGGGAAGTCAGAGGAAGAGTGCTTTATTTTAAAATAAGTGCTGTGTGGACGCTCCCTATTTCGAAATAAGCTATTTCAAAATAAGATACAAAATTGATATAACTTGAAATAAGCTATGCAAATTGAGCTAAGCCCTGCAGTGTAGACGCACCATTTATATTTTTTGTTAAACATTTCATCATACTGATTTAATGAATGACTGTATCTAATGAAATGCATTAGGAAAACTTCATAGAAATTATGTAAACGTGTATCATAGGGCACGTCTAAACTACTTTTTTTTCCAAAAGAGGATATGCAAATTTGACATGAATTTGCATATCTTCTTCCGATTTCACTTTCGAAAGAGGATCTTTCGAAAGTGAAAGTAGTCTGGATGCGGGTTTTTTTTTTTTCGGGAAAAAAACCCTTTTTCGGAAAAAACCGCATAAACTTCATTTTTTAAGGAATTTGTGCAGAATTTGCATATCCTCTTTCGAAAATAGAACATAGTCTAGACATCGCCTCAGCTAATATAAATCTGAACACACATTTTAATTATATTTTGTTGGCTTTAAATTTTGGACACCCCCCCAGTTTGATTGCTTAAGATCCACATTTAATGTTCACAAAAAATTCTGGAATATCAGCCTTCACCAAATGAAGTCCTTTGTTTATCCACAGAAAATCAATATCTGTCTGCTGGAAATTAGACAAACCCCCAACGCATTTTAATTGAGTAATCAAAAAGCAATCAGAAGACAATGGCATGTAGTCAGTAATGTTTGGGAATAGATTACAATGAGGCACCTACAGTGAAAAACTCCATAGCCTTGTACAGAATGTGAACAAACATGCTTTTCTCTTATATTAAAGACGTGTTAGCTGTTTGTGGGTTTTTTAAAGTTTTAAACCTGTCTACATGATGTGTTAACATGGTTTTGAAAATCATTTACTTAAAAGAGGTAGCTAACACACTTTTAAAACACATTTTTTCTTAGCCATCTCTTTGCCTTCTTTTCACCTCTACTACACATTTCTTCTGCCAAGAGTATCGCTAATCCGGATAATAAAATAATAGCTGGGTAGAAATTCATCTAAAAACATTACCTGTTTGTTGGTGTCAGCCACAGTATCATCCTGAAGAAATTCAGCTGGCACATCAAGTTTAATTAAGAAACGTGCCAGATAAGCTCTTTTCTTGAGTTCATTAGTCCGTTGCAGGAGCCAGTGTAAGACAGGATGAATCACAGGTTTGCTACCAGTAACTAAACCCTGGCGGAATGTACTCCTAAATAATAATAAAAAATAATAAGCATTCAACTAAAGAACACTGTTTTAGAGCAAACACTATTAGCGATTTTCATGATTCCCTCCCCATCTGTTAATGTTTTTCTATACTGTTGCTAGTTTTCTGACCACAAGCTGATTCTGCAGCCCTTTTGCAGGCAAAACTCACAGAAGACAGTGAACAAAATTGCAGCAATGGATCTTGTGTTTCAGTGGTAAACTCCAAAAAAATTTAATGGGAATGGGCTGGGTTACAAGACTACAAACTGGAGATGAGGTAGTACAGACTGACATGCCTGGTCTCTAAGGGAAGGTGATGACCCTTTTAGTCGTACAGCACCCTCTACTGGCTAACCTGAGTACTACAAAATACTAAACCAAAAAGGACAGGATTGAGAAGTAACTCCCAAACCTTTGAATTCTTTGCTATCACAAGCAAAGTGTGCCATATACTACACAGTTCCTAGGAGTTAATGGAAGAAATATCAACGGTACATCTGCATATTAAGTGGAAAAAAACCCAATAACTTTTAGAGGTATACTGAGGAAAGAGTCTGAAAGTCAAAGAATTTGCAACAAATATATCATTCTTTTTTTGAATGAGGAAAAGGCTATTCGCAATGACAGAACAATGAATAAGACAGACCTTCAAGTAACAAATTATAAAATTGGAAGACATAAGAACAACATAAGAACGGCCGTACTGGGTCAGACCGAAGCTCCATCTAGCCCAGTATCCTGTCTGCCGACAGTGGCCAGCACCAGGTGCCCCAGAGAGGGTGGACCGAAGACAATGATCAAGCGATTTGTCTCCTGCCATCCCTCTCCAGCCTCTGACAAACAGAGGCCAAGGACACCATTTTATCCCCTGGCTAATAGCCTTTTATGGACCTAACCTCCATGAAATTATCTAGCTTCTCTTTAAACTCTGTTACAGTCCCAGCCTTCACAGCCTCCTCTGGCAAGCAGTTCCACAGGCTGACTACACGCTGTGTGAAGAAGAACTTTCTTTTATTAGTTTTAAACCTGCTACCCATTAATTTCATTTGGTGTCCTCTAGTTTTTCTATTTAGGAACTAATAAATAACTTTTCTTTATCGGCCCTCTCCACACCACTCATGATTTTATATACCTCTATCATATCCCCTCAGTCTCCTCTTTTCTAAACTGAAAAGTCCCAGTCGCTTAACCTCTCCTCATATGGGACCCGTTCCAAACCCCTAATCATTTTAGTTGCCCTTTCTGAACCCTTTCCAAGGCCAAAATATCTTTTTGAGGTGAGGAGACCACATCTGTACACAGTATTCAAGATGTGGGCGTATAGTTTTATACAGGGGCAGTAAGATATTCTGGGTCTTATTTTCTATCCCTTTCTTAATAATTCCTAGCATCCTATTTGCCTTTTTGACCGCCGCTGCACACTGAGTGGAAGTTTTCAGAGAACTGTCCACAATAACTCCAAGATCTCTTTCCTGATTTGTCGTAGTTAAATTAGCCCCCATCATACTGCACGTATAGTTGGGGTTATTTTTCCCGATGTGCATTACTTTACACTTATCCACATTAAATTTCATTTGCCATTTTGTTGCCCAATCACTCAGTTTGGTGAGATCTTCTTGGAGTCCTCACAGTCTGCTTCTGTCTTAACTATCCTAAACAGTTTGGTATCATCTGCAAACTTTACCACCTCACTGCTTACCCCTTTCTCCAGATCATTTATGAATAAGTTGAACAGGATTGGTCCTAAGACTGACCCTTGGGGGACACTACTAGTTACCCCTCTCCATTCTGAAAATTTACCATTTATTCCTATCCTTTGTTTCCTGTCTTTTAACCAGTTCTCAATCCAAGAAAGGACCTTCCCTCTTATCCCATGGCCATGTAATTTACACAAGAGCCTTTGGTGAGGGACCTTGTCAAAGGCTTTCTGAAAATCTAAGTATACTGTATCTACTGGATCCCCTTGTCCGCATGTTTGTTAACCCCTTCAAAGAACTCTAATAGATTAGTAAGACAGGATTTCCCTTTACAGAAACCATGTTGACTTTTGTCCAACAAATTATATTCTTCTACATGCTTCACAATTTTATTCTTTACTATTGTTTCGACTAATTTGCCCGGTACTGAAGTTAGACTTACCGGTCTGTAATTGCCCGGATCTCCTCTAGAGCCCTTTTTAAATATTGGTGTCACGTTGGCTACCTTCCAGTCATTAGGTACAGAAGCCAATTTAAGGGATAGGTTACAAACCACAGATAATAGTTCAGCAATTTCCCATTTGAGTTCTTTTAGAACCCTTGGATGAATGCCATCCGGTCCCGGAGATTTGTTAACATTAAGTTTTTCTATTTGTTCCAAAACCTCCTCTAATGACTCTTCAATCCAGGACAGTTCCTCAGATTCCACCCACAAAGGACGGTGCAGATTTGGGAATCTCCCAACGTCCTCAGCCGTGAAGACTGAAGCAAAGAAATCATTTAGTTTCTCCGCAATGGCTTTATCGTCCTTGATTGCGCCTTTTATAGTTCGATCGTCTAGGGGACCCACAGGTTTTTAGCAGGCTTCCTGCTTCTAATGTACTTAAAAACATTTTGTTATTTCTTTTGAGTTTTTGGCTAGCTGTTCCTCAAAATCTTTTTTGCTTTTGTTATTACATTTTTACACTTGATTTGACAGTGTTTATGTTCCTTTCTATTTATCTCACTAGGATTGACTTCCACTTCTTAAAAGATGCCTTTTTGTCCTCACTGCTTCTTTTACATGGTGGTTAAGCCACGTGACTCTTTTTACATCTCTTGCTATGTTTTTTAATTTGGGGTATACATTTAAGTTATGCCTCTATTATGGTGTCTTTAAAAAGTTTCCATGCAGCTTGCAGGGATTTGGCTCTAGTCACTGTGCCTTTTAATTTCTGTTTAACTAACCTCCTCATTTTTGTGTAATTCCCTTTTTGAAATTAAATGCCAGGGTGCTGGACTGCTGAGGTGTTCTTCCCACCACAGGAATGTTGAATGTTATTATATTATGGTCACTATTCCCAAGCGGTCCTGTAACGGTTATTTCCTGGACCTGATCCTGCGCTCCACTCAGGACTAAATCAAGAATTGCCTCTCCCCTTGTGGGTTGCTGCACTAGCTGCTCCAAGAAGCAGTCATTTAAGCCATTGAGAAATTTTATCTTCGCTTCTCTTCCTGAGGTGCATACAATATTTTTAAAGTAAAACATTTCAATATTTGTCTGCTAATAAAACAAACCTATTTTCCCATTATGTATAAACAAGCTTATACTTACAGGTCAGTAATACTTGCTGGAGGTTTGTATTTAAGGATACCAAGAAGGCTCAACATTCGTTTAGCTGTTTGCTCTGGCATCTCCTCTCTAATGTCAACAACATGCTGAAAAACAAACAACAAAAACGAACAGCAACAACAAAATCCTGTATTACCATGCATACCATGCATGGGTCAGATTGTTAGCCAAGCAGATCTAAAGGAAGGGACTTGATCTACCCATTACGTGATATACTACAACATGTGACTGACATAAGTGAGATGTCACATAAAGAACACCACTCTACAAGCCAAAGTCTGATTCTCTTTGGACTCTTTCCCCATATGTGTGCTTAGGCAATTTTATTTCAGTCCTGTATTCTGGTTGGCCATGGGCCCACTGTATGCCAGTCAAACACATTACTTCTGCCAAGCGTATTACTAATCCTGATAAGTCAGGGCCACAATTAAATGGCCAACAATTTCTCATCTAAAAACCTATTCCACTCATAGGTCAGCACTCATAGAACCTGAGGATGGACTATGGACTATCAACTCCCTTGCATTGTGGGGCACAGAGCAAAAGATGCATCCCAGAGTTCATTTCCTGATCATGTCCCACCTTTTACAGGTGAGAAAGGGCTAGCGAGAATTTTGTCCTATAGATAAGAGAATTGTAAATATGAATAAGATCAAGATTCACATTCTTATTCTTAGAAACATATGATGATTGGTTTCCAGCATTTGTTAGTTTAACAAGAAATAACTAGGTAACTAGATAGGACTCTTTTCTGGATATGCATATATAGCTCTCTAAAATTAGCACAATCTACATATGTAAAGCAAACATATGCCATAAAATATATAAAAACAACTGTAAATAGAGATTTTTTGCATGATTTCTGCTTCCACCACTCTTGAGAGCAAGCCTTTTAATGCCCTCCATTCTTACCTTTGGGTCAATCTCCCCCAGAACATCATTGAGAAGCTGCAACAGCTGCATTGACTCCAATGAGTCAAATGTAATTAAATTATAGTTCTTCTTAAAAGGCTCCTTATTGAGCTTCTCAACAATTGACTTTATCTGATCACTCATAATTGGATCCTGCAGAAGAAAGAGGAGATGGGGGAGAAGATCCAATCAGTAGAACAGATGTAATGAAATCTTTGAACTTCTGTATACCATAAAACTCTTATGATGGATGCACAGAGTTGGAAGCTCTGAAAAGAAGAAAGCTTCTTTAGCCCATTCTAGTGCATTGCCTTTTATCATAAATGTTTATCTACACTTAAAACTGTATTTCAGAGCAGACATTACCTACACCACTAGGAGTTCTTCCCTGAACATAGGTAATCCATCTGAGAAGGGTAACAAGGTCAATGGTTGAATTTTTCCATCAACCTAGAACTGCCAATACGAGGGTGGGCCGGTTTTAAGTCTACTTACCTATGTCATTCAGCAGTGTGGATTTTCATAGCACTGAGTGACCTGAGTTGGCCTAACTTTTCAGTTTAGACCACAGAAAGAAATTTACATAGAAGCATTTGTGTTTACAAGCAAGGGCTCAAGAAGCCCTGTTGTAGGTCTTCCCAGCGTGGGTGCAATTACTGCATAGAGTATCACTTCTGTGTAGCAGAGACCTGTAACATGAGGGACCCCAGAAGCCCCTCAGCAGGGTGGAACCCCAGATCCTCCCTGACAGCAGGGACTAACCCCTACAGGTGCCAAGGGAACCCCACATCCCCCCACAGCAGGGAACAAGTCCTATGCATGCCAGAGGACCCCAGATCCTTCCCAAAGCAGGGACCGACCCCTCTGGTGCCAGGGGGGTCTCATCACTCTTCAGTGAGATTGATGGGGAGCCTGCGTCACCCCTCTCAGCAGGGAGCGACTCCTTAGGTAGCTGGGAGACCCCAAATCCATTCCCACAGAGGAACCTGAGCCCACCGGCTGCCAGGAGCCCTGTATTCTTCCTTGCCACCGAGACCGCCCACAGGGCCGCCAGCGCCTCCTTGTGTTACTCCCTGCAGCCCGGACGGAGGGGAAGCTTGTCTCTATCCCATCGCTGGGACCCCCCGCTACGGGCCTCGGTGCGGCTCCCAGCCGGGGACGGGCTGCTCCCCGAAGGGCCCCACCACCTCACCCCGGCCCCCGTTACCTGACCTTCTGCCCCAGCTACCAGTTGTCGCCCCCCCTCCTCTTCCTTTTCCTCCTTCTCCGCCCCAAGAGTTTTTCGCGTAGTTACCAGGCCCTTGGTAACGGTTGCTAGGACAGTGAAGAAGCCTTACTTCCGGTCACGTGGTGTACAGGAACAGCCCGTTGCGCGCCAAGGCAGGGATCTGGAAAAGGGAAGGGGGAAAGGAATGAAGCGAGGCGCATGCGCAGATTGAGGTAGTGCGGGCTGGGGTTTTCCGCTTTCCATCAGGTGCAGCGGGGAGGGCGGAGGATCGAGGTGCCTGTCGGGCTGCAGGTGTAAACGTGGAGCTAGAGTGGGCAGCCCTCCTTGGGGGCTCTGCCAGCTGTGACTGCACCTGGCACAGCCAAGAGCTGAGGTACATGGCAGTGAGCTGCCCACGTTGCAATGGACATCACCAGCTGGGCTGCCTCCCAGCCTGGCCAGAAATAATCTCCATCAAAGGGAGCGCTAGGCTTGCTCCCAGCATATTTCCTTACACGGCAGGCTGTGTCCACCACTTATGTGGGCTTTTCAATACCTCACTTGGTTTCCTGTTCCTTTTTCTTAGGAGGGAACAATTGGTTACAAGAATTACTAAATTAATCCTAAACCCATGTAGTTCTCTCATTTGAGGAAATAAAATGAGGAAAGGAGAGGATTTGTGTTGGTTTTATTTTAAATTGGGACCTGATGACCCTGATATCTGAATATCCATAACTGCTTACAAATAAATAGGAATATCATTGGGAAAATAACTGTGTAACCAATTTCAGGCAGGTGCCTGCATATACTAGTCTTGGCAATTTTATCATTTTTGGAATTCCAGAATGATGCTAGTTGTTTTAAAATGAAATGCATTAATTATCCCCTTCTAATGTTTATCCTTTTTCAAAATCAGGGTGTGTAAATTGATTTGCAAATATAAAAAAAACCTTTGTATTTCTTGCTAGTCAAATATCAACCATGAAAGCCAGCAAATCAGAGTGGAAAGAAACCTGGGCAAATAGAAATCATGCTCAATGGCAAAAGAGAGATCATCTTACATAGGAGCATCCCTGGGCAAGAAAATGAATGTGTCTGGCCTGGCAGCTAAGGTCAGATTCCAAGCAGATGGAAGAAGCTGATGTGAGCATACTTAGGAAGAAGACACTCTGAAGAGCAACTGTTGGTCCCAGTTGGAATCCAAGTCCTGTTGTTTATTCTTGTTATAAATAAAGAGATGTGCCTTAAATTTGACTGGGTTATATTAAAATCCATTTCTGTATGGCTTTTCAAGTACCTAGATGTATCACAGGTCTTGCTTTGATCTGTCCCAATCTGAGGTGGGTTTGGGGGTTTTGGTTTTTTTGCTATTATTCTGTATCACACTTTTCAAACAACTTTTAAAAAAAGAGTAGTTCTGTGGCACCTTTCTTAGAGATTAACAATAGATACAAACAACTTTTTTAAAAAAGAGTAGTTCTATGGCACCTTAGAGACTATATATATATATATACAGGGCTCTTGAACAGCAAGCCCGGCTCGCCAACCAGCCGCTGTCCGGCGATCTGCACATCCGCAGATTGTTCTGCGCATGCATGAATCGCCCGAACCCGGCTCTTCTGGGTTACAATCTACTCACCCGTGGCGAGTAGATTGTATAATTTGTCGAGCCCTGTATATATATATATACATATATATATATGTAGTATCATGAGCTTTTGTGGGCAAAATCGACTTCAGATGAGAGAATCCCCTTTTTTTCTCCACTCAAAATTATCTCATCTGATGACATGGGTTTTGCCCATGAAAGCTCATGATATACATATACACACATATATATATATGTCACATTAAGCTACACAACTTCAGCTATGTCAATTGCGTAGCTTAAGTCGAAATAGCTTAATTCAGTTTAGGTGCTGTCTACATGGCAGGAATTCAAAGGAAGAACACTCTTCCTTCGACTTCCCTCGCTCCTTGTGAAATGAGGGTTACCATGAGTTGGAGTAAGAAATCCTCCAGCTTGACATTTTGAAATAAAGGCTTGTAGTGTAGATTCGCACTATGTTATTTCAGAATAATGTCAGTTATTCCAAAATAACGCTGCCGGGTAGACATATCATTAAGGTGCTACAGAACTACTTTGTTTTAAAAGTGGTTTTTAAAGTTACAGACTAACACAGCTACCTCTCTCATACTTTTCAAAGTTTGTTGAAATGCTGCTAATTTTCTCAGCATACTATACTATAAACCATAGCACCTTAGGACAAAATCAGCACTTGCATAGGCAATGTCCACTGTTATGCTATCATTTTATGAATGGGTGCCTGCTTACCTAAGGTGCTAATTTGCCCCTGTGTGGTAAGGGTTTGTAAATCAATTTTCAAGAAACATAACTTTTCAAAAATCACACTTCCTTCTGGATTTCTTGTTCCTACTACTCTCACTCATAGGGTTGCCAGGTGTCCGGTTTTCTACTGGACAGTCCAGTATTTGCGCCCTCTGTCCGGTAGAAAAATTCAGAAAATACCGGACATGTGTAATGTCCGGTATTTTCTGAATTTCCGGCTGGGCGCCGGACGGAAACCTGGCGGTGGTGGGGGAGCAGCTGGGAGGTGGGGCCGCAATTGGCGTTGGGAGCCCTGTGGTCACGAGCAAAAGCCTGGCAGGGTGGGCCGGGGGCAGTGGCTGGGACTCCCCCCATCCGGCCTCTGCACAAAACGACAGGCTCCCAGCACCAGTCGCGGCCCCGCCTCCCAGCAGGGAGCCTCTGGTTGCGTACAGAAGCTGGGCGGGGGGAGTGGCTCCCAGCCACTCCCCCCACCCCCACCCGGCTTCTACTAGCAACTAGAGGGAGTGCCTGCCAGGGGCGCAGCCTGTTGGACTCCAGCTACGGCCAGTGGCTGCACCTCCCCTGCCAGCTCTGCTTCCTGCCCCCTTCCTCCGGCCCCCTCCTCCTGTCCAGCCCCCTTGACCTCTGATCCCCGCTCTGCTTCCCACCCCCTTCCTCCCAGCCCCCTTCCTCCCAGCCAGCCCCATGGCCCTGACCCCCACCAGCTCTGCTTCCTGCCCCCTTCCTCTGGCCCCCTCCTCCCGTCCAGCCCCGGCCCCGATCCCCAGCTCTGCTTCCCACCCCCTTCCGCCAGCCCAACGGCCCCCGACCCTCCCCGCCAGCCCGCCTCCCTTCCTCCCAGCCAGCCCCGCCCCCCTCTCAGCTGGTCCCTCCTCCACCTGCCCACGATCAAGTGTGTCCGGTTTTTTGGGGGGGTCTACCTGGTAACCCTATTCATAACACTAGAGATGACTATAAACTGAGAAAGATTAGAACAAACAATGCATGTCTCTATCTTGTTGAGTTTGTTTATTATGTATACTTGTGCCTTTGGTTTTTATATGGGTGTTCCACACAGCAACAGAGAGAGGGGGGAATTGGTCCCCTGAGCCTTAGTTATGAGTCTGATCTGGTATTACTCACAAATTGAGGACCTTTTTGACCACTCCCCTGCACTTTACGTGGCCATTCGAATCAGTGCAGAATGGGCATAAAGCACTGACATTCTAATCTGGTAGTGTGTCATACTCACTTAGCCCTGGTGTAAATGACTATGCAGAGTTCAAGGCAGCAAAGAATCAGGCCTTCAATGGAGCCAGAACAAGGTATAAATAAACTATACCACCACAGTCTCCTTTAGACATCTTTCTGCATTTAGCTCCACATTTTTAAATCTCTGAGGCACACTCAGATGTGTCCTATTAGCCTTTGTAGGTAGATAAGAACAGTGAAAATTTGCTTCAGTACATTTGGGCCACTGTACTGTCAATCCCAGGAGGTCGGACTGGAAGATCACAGTGGTCCCTTTTGGGTTTCAACAAGCTGGTGATGATCCCAGTTGGTAGCTATCAGATCCCTCCTGTTCTCATGTCTTTACCCCATCAAACTTTCTGTTAGTTGGATTATATAGAACTTCAATGGCCTTTAGAGATAGGGCTGTTGAGCAGATACAGTAACATAGGCTGTGATCTGTCATGGGCAGTTCTAGGTACTCTGGTGACTAGAAGGTGAAGCAGATGGATAACAGTGTTTCCTATAAGATGGCAGCACAGCTTCACAGGTGATTAATCACTCCCCCACAAGTCAGTCAGCTCCGAGCATGGATCCCTGAGCCTCTGACTAGGCAGGGCTGATTACTCATCTGTGAAGCTCTGCTGCCATGCAGATTAGAGAGAACAATGGTGGATAACCCAGCTCTCTTTTCCATCTGCTCTTTCAGTCACAATGGATTCTTTAAGGCAGGGCTACTCAACATGCGGCCTGTTTGTTTGTGGCCTGTGGTGTGGTTTCAGTGTACGCAGAGGTCAACACACAGCCCACAGGTAGGATCCTCTGAACATGGCCTCCACTGAGAACACGCTCCACAATAGTGAGGCATCACCCAGATGGGGTGAGCATTGAAAGACCCAAGCGGATGGGCTGGCTGGAACAGACGGGTACAGGGTGTTGGCATTTCTAGCCCTCAGGGAGGATGTGGCGGGAGCGCTGGGCCCTGTGGGAAGTGCTGGTTGCCTAGTCTTGTGGGCAGAGCCTGAGAGGTGCTGACTGGCTCACACTGGCCATGTTTGGGTCCAGTGCCACGGCTTAAGGCTTAATCTTTGTATTCATACCCATCAGTGTGATATATGCTATTTGCATATATTTGGATATATATATATATATATATATGTAACCACACTTAAGTTGTGGCCCTTGCCATGTGCTGTGAGTATCATTGTGGCCCCTGAGGCTTCCAAAGTTGAGTAGCCCTGCTTTAGGGCTTCCTAGATAGGGCTATGGTAAGTGAGAAGCTGTTGCTGAATTTCAACTCTACTCTGGCTGCTTCCATAGAATTTTATTGAAAAACTCTATTGACTTCAGGCTGTGGGATCAGGCCCCTAATACATATTTTAAACTAACTAGAAGACTTACCTGGTGTTGCTTGGATCCTTCAGGGCAGGGAGCTGGTGGTGTGGGGGTGCAGGATTCAGGGTTGGGGAGTTGAGGAGGGACTCAGAGCAGTGGGTTGGGGATAGAGGAGTTAGGACTGGAGGGTGAGGAGAAGCTCAGGGCACGGGGTGGGAGGTGCAGGAGTCAAAACATGGTGAGGAGGGGCTCAGGACAGAGGGTGAGGATGGCCAGCAGCTTCTCCCCAGGATTGTAGGGGTTGTGCACTACGGATGTGAAAGTTTAACCAGTAAGTTAAACTTATTGGTTCCGGTTAACCATTAATCAATAGTGGCTGGAGCTACTCCAGCCCTGCAGTTGGCCTGCTGCAGACAGAGGCTGATCTGGTGTCTGGAGCCCAAGTGCCCCACAAGCAGTGCTGTCCGTGGGGAACCTGGGCACCACAGGCAGGTACTGCTCCCCCACCCATGCACCCTTTAATTGGTTAATCAGTTAATTAAATGGTATTTTAAATCCCTACCACAAACCCAACGGGCCGATTTCTCCCTGGGGATGGCCCAGAGTGGAGGGAGACACACTGCCTGCCTTCCCGCTAGCTTCTCTCCAGGACAGGGTGGGGGCATGCAAAATTTCTAAAATAAATAGTAAAAAGATGAAGTCTGATTTTGTGAGATGCTAAGTACCCTCAGCTTTTGTAGAAATCAATAGGATTTAAGGCCATTCACCAGCCCTCAAAAGCCGTTCTACAGCTCGTGAGCTTTCAGTGTGTGTGTGGCACATCCAGATGTGTTCAGTGATTTTCAATGACAAATTGAGTAGGATGTTATCTTTTACTGGACCAACTTCTTGTCTAACATCCTGGGATCAATATGGCTACAAAAGCACTGCAAACAAGATTTCCAGTGGACATTCAGAAAGATAAGAGTTTGATTGTTAGTGAGAATTTAGCAGGAAACCAGATCTTGGATCTAATTGGATCTTGGACATTGATATGAATAGCCAGGCTTCTGGGAGGACATCATAGGAGTATTAATGCATCTGACACTTAGGTTTTAGCTTTTTTAAAATCTTGAATATTCAAAATGCTAAAGCACATTTGTAATGACCAATCAAAAGGAATTCCAGAAATATTCTTCTTCTGAAAACTGTCTTTGTCCACAGTGTGGGCAGCTGTGGAGCATTGGTCCAAATTCATCCCTTGTGAATTCCTTTGATTTTAATGAAGATACACCAGGGATGAATATGATCCTTTGTCTTTTGTTTGCTCATGGATAATGCATGCCAGCCACTTTACCTCATTTTCTTGTTGCTGATTAATAATGAATGATCTTTCTTTAAAGAGCATAACATACTCAGTTTCTCTTATTCAGCTTCCATGCTAGTAATATGAATGTTTTTCTTACTGTGCCTTTAAGTGGTGAGGCCTGCCTAAGGGGGATGTAGGCGTGGAAGTAGACAGAATCAAGCAGCTACAGTTCTTGAGAGCATAGATTTCACAGGAACTTGTAACAATGGCTGCATTTTGCAGTTTGAAGAATTTGTGTGAATATGAAACTTCTAAAGTTATCCGTTTTCAGAGTGTTTCCTATGGGAGTTTGAAATGGACTTTCCATATGGCTGTCTTCTTGTATGTCTGGTAAGTGGAAAGTGACCAGATGAGCAAATATGTTTCTTATGTGGGTCACTGTCTGAATGGTTAGGACTCAGCCTGTAACTCTAGGGGACCAATATAAATCAGTTGTTTAGTAGTCTTTAAAGGCTGATCAGTATGTTAATGACATGTTTTGTTAGTCTCTAAGGTGCTGCTAGACTATTCATTGTTTTTTAAGTTTTTCCAGTTACAGACTAACACGGCTACCCCTCTAAAGCAGTATGTTAATGACAGATATTATCGAGTGGTTTTTTAGCACAGGGCGTTGGTCCATATTTTTCTCTCATCCTCCTAATAAAAGGTGCCAGAATGTAGTTTCTTTTCTAGCGGTGTGTGCTATCTAGTTTCATTTCCACAGTCAGTAGAGTTACTCTAGATTTACACTGAGGTAATGGAAATCAGATCCTGGCCTTGAGAGTCCAGGACTAGACCTACCATTCAAGTGGCACAGGGATCACACAGGGCATCAATCTTAGAAACGTGACTATTAAGTACATAGGTCTGGAACCATAAAGAGAGGATGTTTTCCTCTTTGCCTCAGAACTAAACTGCTTTCAGTAATAGTGTTTGCAGATCAGTGTTTTTAGTTCATAAAATAGATTTAATTCTTGCAGAAGGTGCTTTTGTACCTTGAGCAGCTGATACCAATTTCACTGGCAAAAAACTTGTAAGAAGTTCTACTACCTAATTAAGGCATCATTTCCAAGCTGTTCTCTCACATAGACAAGCTGTACCAGCATGACTTTCCCAAATCACTGTTCTCATGAGGAGAAAGGCTGACTGCAGAAAACCCCTCAGAAACAGAAACAATAGTCGAACAGGAGTCATTTTAAAACAAATAATTGGTTTGGTCAGTCACTTCAACTCTTATACATTTCAGATTAAGTTTTCACCCCTGAAATTTTTATTCTTTTAACTGAAATGGTGCTAACTCAGGTAAAACACAGTTTTGTTTGTGAAAGCAACCCTTTTATATATTATTTCATGTGGAAAATTTCAGTGTGTCTTTGTAACCAAGAAGGCTAATGGCATATTAGGGTGCATTAGGAGGAGCATTGCCAGCAGATCTTAGAAAGTGACTATTCCCCTTTATTAGGCACTAGTGTAGCCACATCTGGAGTATTGCATCCAGTTCTGGGCTCCCCATTGTAGAAAGGATGTAGATGTACTGGAGAGAGTCCAAGAGAAGGCAACAAAAATTATTAGGGGTTTGGAACACATGACTTACGAGGAGAGGCTGAGGGATTTGGGCTTATTTAGTCTACAGAAAAGAAGAGTGAGTGGGAATTTGATAGCAGCCTTCAACTACATGATATGGGGTTCCAAAGAGGATGGAGAAAGGTTGTTCTCAGTGGTGACAGATAACAGAAGGAGGAGCAATGGTCTCAAGTTACAGTGGGGAAGCTATAGGTTGGATATTAAGAAAAACTATTTCAAAAGGAGGGTGGTGGAGCACAGGAATGGTTTACCTAGGGAGGTAATGGAGTCTCCATTCCTAGAGGTTTTTTTAATCCTGGTTTGACAAAGTCCTGGCTAGGATGATTTAGTTTGGATTGGTCCTGTTTTTACCAGGGAATTGGACTTGATGAGCTCCTGAGGTATCTTCTAACCCTAGGATTCTATGATTATTCTGAATTTACACTAAAGCTGCCAGCAGTTTCATGGGTTTGACCCATGACATTTGCACATCAGATGCTGCAGAAGCAAAGGATGCCAAAAACTCTTAGGCTCTGTCTATACTGCAGCCGTCTTCTGCAAAAGCTTATGCAAATGAAGTGTGGAGTAAAATATCGCCGCACTTAATTTGCATAATTAATTAGCAGCCATTTTTGCGCAAGAGGCTTTTGCGCAGAAAGGAGTTGTGTAGATGGCTCCTTTGTGCGCAAAAACCCCCTTTTGCTCAAGAGCCGTTCTTCCTCATTTTTTCAGGGTTTGAAATCTAGAAGCTTCTACTAATTGGTTGAGCCTTAATCAGGGGGAGGGGCTATCAGGCAGTCCAGAGTTTTATAAAGGAGTGAGTCAGCGACCAGGGAGCTTGCGAACAGAAGCTGTTAACAGGGAGTTTGGAGAGGGAGTTGGGAAGGGGGTAAGATACTCTCGTCATTCTTTAACATCTTTTCACTACACTCCTTCCCTTCAAGGAGGCATTGAATAACAACTGAGGAATCTCTTAGAAGGAAGGCAGGTATGGATGGTGATAGCTCTGCTGTTGTTACCTGCACAGCATGTGCCATGTTTGTCTTCCTCCCAGAAGAAAGAAGGGATTTCATCTGCACTAAGTGCAAGCTGGTCACCATTTCGGAAGAAAAAATTAGACGACTGGAGGCCCAAGTATCGACCCTATGTTCTATCAGAGAGGATGAAGACTTCCTCAATAGAAGGCAGCGTTTAATCCTGCAGCCACAGCAGGCTGAAGAGCCAGTCAGGGCAGTACAGGACAAGGAAGAAAACTGGTAGCATGTAACCTCTAGAATGAGAAGAAGGCCAACTCAGGTATCCTCCATTCCTGTACAGGTAAGTAACCACTTTCAGGTTCTCTCCACAGGCACTGCAGTGGAGAATGATTTGGGAGGGACCTCTCAGGGAAGAAATCAGAAGGGAACACCATCTACCGGAAGGCATGGGATGTGCAGTCCTAGGGATGGGGGTTCCACAACCACCACCCCCAAAAGAAGACGGATGGTGGTGGTGGTCGGGTCTCCCTCCTAAGAGGGACTGAGTCATCCATCTGCCGTCCAGACCTGCAATCTCGAGAAGTGTGCTGCTTACCGGGAGCTCGCATTCAGGATGTGACCGAGAGTCTTCCGAAAGTGATTAAACCTTCAGATCGCTTCCCCTTCCTGCTTCTCCATGTAGGAACTAACGATACGGACAAGAATGACCTTGAGCAGGTCACAGCAGATTATGTAGTGCTGGGAAGAAGGATCAAGGAATTTGAAGCGCAAGAGGTGTTCTCGTCCATCCTTCTGGTTGAAGGAAAAGGTCTGGGTAGGGATCGTCGAATTGAGGAAGTAAATGCATGGTTGCGCAGGTGGTGTTGGAGAGAGGGCTTTGGTTTCTTCGACCATGGGACTCTGTTCCAGGCACAAGGATTGTTAGGAAGAGATGGGATCCACCTATCCAAGAGAGGAAAGAGCATCTTAGTGGGCAGGTTTGCAAACCTAGTGAGGAGGGCTTTAAACTAGGTTCGTTGGGGGATGGTGACCAAAGCCCTGAGGTAAGTGAGGAAGTCGGATACCAGGAAGAATCACAAGGAGGAACAAGCAACAAAGGAGGACCCCTGACTCGGCTGGAGAAGGCAGGGCAATCAATTGGTTATCTAAGGTGTTTGTACACCAATTTGAGAAGCCTGGGAAACAAACAGGAAGAATTAGAAGCCCTGACCCAGTTAAAGAACTATGATTTGATTGGAATAACGGAGACTTGGTGGGATGACTCGCATGACTGGAGCACTGTCATGGAAGGGTATAAACTGTTCAGAAAGAACAGGCGGGGGAGAAAAGGAGGAGAGTTGCATTGTATGTAAGAGAGCAGTATGATTGCTCGGAGCTCCAGTACTTAGAGGGAGAAAAGACTGTTGAGAGTCTGTGGGTTAAATTTAGAGGTGGAAGCAACAGGGCTGATGTTGTGGTTGGTGTCTGCTATAGACTGCTGGATCAGGTGGATGAGGTAGACAAAGCTTTCTTTGGACAACTGAGAGAAGCTTCCAGACCGCAGGCCCTGGTTCTCATGGGCAACTCTAATCATCCTGACATCTTTTGGGAGACCAATACAGCAGTACACAGACGATCCAGGAAGTTTTTGGAGAATGTTTGGGATAACTTCTTGGTACAAATGCTGAAGGAACCGACCAGAGGCCATGCGCAGCTTGACCTCCTGCTCACAAACAGGGAGGAACTAGTAGGGGAAGTAGAGATGGGTGACAACCTGGGAAGCAGTGATCATGAGATGGTAGATTTCAGGATCCTGACCAAAGGAAGAAAGGAGAGTAGCAAAATACACACCCGGGACTTCAGAAGAGCAGACTTTGACTCCCTCAGAGAACTGATGGGCAGGATCCCCTGGGATGCTTACATGAAGGGGAAAGGAGTCCAGGAGAACTGGCAGTATCTTAAAGAAGCCTTATTAAAGGCACAGGAAGAAACCATCCCGATGCGCAGCAAGAAAAGCAAATATGGTAGGCGACCAGATTGGCTTACCAGGGACATCCATGGTGAGCTTAAACACAGAAAGGAAGCTTGCAAGAAGTGGAAACTTGTACTGATGACTAGGGAGGAGTATAAATATATTGCTCGAGAATGCAGGGGAATTATCAGGAAGGCGAAAGCACAATTGGAATTGTAGCTGGCAAGGGATGTGAAGGGTAACAAGAAAGGTTTCTACAGGCATGTTAGCAAATAAGAGGGTGATCAGAGAGGGTGTGGGGCCCTTACTGGATGAGGGAGGTAACCTAATGACAGATGATGTGGGAAAAGCTGAAGTACTCAATGCTTTCTTTGCCTCTGTCTTCACAGACAAGGTCAGTTCCCAGACAAATGCACTAGGCAACACAGTATGGGAAGGAGGTGGACAGCCCTTGGTGGGGAAAGAACAAGTTAGGAACTATTTAGAAAAGCTAAACATACACAAATCCATGGTCCCTGATTTAATGCATCCAAGGGTACTGAGGGAGATGGCAAATGTCATTGAGGAGCCTTTGGCCATTATCTTTGAAAACTCATGGAGATCAGGAGAGATCCCAGATGATTGGAAAAAGGCAAATGTAGTGCCCATCTTTAAAAAAGGGAAGAAGGACAATCCAGGAAACTACAGACTGGTCATCCTTACCTTAGTCCCCGGAAAAATCATGGAGGGGATCGTCAAGGAATCCATTTTGAAGCATTTGGAAGAGGGGAAAGTGATCAGGAATAGTCAACATGGATTCACGAAGGGCAAGTCGTGCCTGACCAATCTGATTAGCTTCTATGATGAGGTAACTGGCTCTGTGGATATGGGAAAATCAGTGGATGTGATATACCTTGACTTTAGCAAAGCTTTTGATATGGTCTCCCACAATATTTTTGCCAGCAAGTTAAGGGAATATGGATTGGATAAATGGATTGTAAGATGGATAGAAAGCTGGCTAGACTGTCGGGCCCAATGGGTAGTGATCAACAGCTCAATGTCAGGTTGGCGGTCGGCTTCTAGAGGAGTGCCCCAAGGATCAGTTCTTGGACCGGTTTTGTTCAACATGTTTATTAATTACCTGGATGAGGGGATGGATTGCACCCTCAGCAAGTTTGAAGATGACACTAAGCTAGGGGGAGAGGTAGATATGCTGGAGGGCAGTGATAGGGTCCAGAGTGACCTAGACAGATTAGAGGATTGGGTCAAAAGAAATCTGATGAGGTTCAACAAGGACAAGTGCAGAGTCCTGCACTTGGGATGGAAGAATCCCAAGCATTGTTACAGGCTGGGGACCGAATCGCTAAGTAGTAGTTCTGCAGAAAAGGACCTGGGGATTACAGTGGATGAGAAGCTGGATATGAGTCAACAGTGTGCCCTTGTAGCCAAGAAGGCCAATGGCATATTAGGGTGCATTAGGAGGAGCATTGCCAGCAGATCCAGAGAAGTGATTATTCCCCTTTATTTGGCTCTGGTGAGGCCACACCTGGAGTATTGTGTCCAGTTCTGGGCCCCCCACTATAGAAAGGATGTGGACACATTGGAGAGGATCCAGCGTAGGGCGACCAAAATGATTAGGGGGCTGGAGCACATGACCTATGAGGAGAGACTGAGGGTATGTCTACACTAGCCCCCTAATTCGATCAAGGGAGGCTAATGAGGGCGACCGAAATTGCAAATGAAGCGCGGGATTTAAATATCCCGCGCTTCATTAGCATGTTCCCGGCCGGTCGCCATTTTAGAAATTGACTAGCCCGAAGTAACTGCCTGCGTCTACACGCGGCAGTGAAATGGGATTCCGAATTAAAGCCCTAACTCGAATTAGCTGGTAAACCTCATTGCAGGAGGAATAACAGCTAATTCGATTTAGGGCTTTAATTCGGAATCCCGTTTCACTGCCACATGTAGACACGGGCAGTTACTTTGGGCTAGTCAATTTCTAAAATGGCAACCGGCCGGGAACATGCTAATGAAGTGCGGATATTTAAATCCCGCGCTTCATTTGCAATGTCGGTCGCCCTCATTAGCCTCTCTAGATCGAACTAGGGGGCTAGTGTAGACATACCCTGAGAGATTTGGGTTTGTTTAGTCAGCAGAAGAGAAGAGTGAGGGGGGATTTGATAGCAGCCTTCAACTTCCTGAAGGGAGGTTACAAAGAGTATGGAGAGAGGCTGTTCACAGTAGTGACAGATGGCAGAACAAGGAGCAATGGTCTCAAGTTGTGGTGGGAGAGGTCCAGGTTGGATATTAGGAAAAACTATTTCACTAGGAGGGTGGTGAAGCACTGGAATGGGTTACCTAGGGAGGTGATGGAATCTCCATCCCTGGAGGTGTTTAAGTCTCTGCTTGACAAAGCCCTGGCTGGGTTGATTTAGTTGGGATTGGTCCTGCCTTGGGCAGGGGGCTGGACTTGATGACCTCCTGAGGTCTCTTCCAGCTCTATGATTCTATGGCTTGGGAGAGAGTTTGCTGGTTGCTTTTGGGAGTAGTGCAGGGCCAAGGCAGGGGGAAGCCTGCCTTAGCCCCACTGCACCACCACCCAGGAGCCACATGAGGTAAGTAGTGCCCAGCTGGAGCCCACATCCTGAAACCCTACCCCAGTCATGAACCCTCTCCTGCACCCCTAGTCCCTGCCCTAGCACCGAGCACCCCTTCATCCAAACACCTTCCCAGAGCCTGCACCTAGAACCCCCTCCAGTACCCCAACTACCTGCCCCAAGCTCAGCTCAGAGTCCCTCTCACACTCCAAATCCCTTAATTCAAGACCAGAGCCTGCACCCCAACCCTCTGCCTCTGCTTGGTGAAAGTGAGGGAGGATGGGGGGAGGAAGGGAGGATGGAGAGAGCAGGGGCAAGGCCTCAGAGAAGGGGGCACAAAGGAGGCAGGGGCAAGGGTATTTGGGTTTGAGGTAGATCCTGGATTGGTCTTAAATTCAAAAAGTGATCTCATGCTTAAAACGGTTGACTGGATAAATGTATTCAACACAGAAGATCTCAAATTCCGTTACAAATTTTAATAGAGCTTTTAATTTACAGTATACCTTTTCTGATAATAGTGCCAAGAAATGACTGTCATTTCAGTCCATTTCAGTAAGTTAATTTGTGCTTTCCATTTTGTTTGGTTAGTTATGTACTTGTCACTGATAAACGGTATCAGAAAAAGGACTCTGTGATCAGCTCAGTTCATACAAAAGTAAAAGGTGTGGTTCAGGCTGACTCAAGGATCTGGGACACAGCAGAATACACTATTCCTGTACAGGTGAGTATCATTTTAAGATCAGTGCAGTGTCTGACTTCCATGGACATGTGTAGTTGTTTTGCCGGTCTGTATCTTTGTCCTATTGCTTAGTGGGTATGTCTAGACTGCAGGCTTCTTTCGGAAGAAGCTTTTCCTGAAGAGATCTTCTGAAAAAACTTCTTCTGAAAGAGAGTGTCTACACAACAAAAGCGCTTCGAAAAAGCAATCTGCTTTTTCGAAAGACAGCATCCACACTGAATGGACACTATCTCACATTTAGGCTGTGATTACTATGGACAGAGTGGCCACCAGGGTGCTTGTGCTTTTTCCTTTTTCCTCTTCTTTCGAAAAAACACTCTCTTCCCCATCCACACACGCCTTTTTCCAAAAGAGCTCTTTCGGAAAAAGGCTTCTTCCTCATAGAAAGAGGTTTACCAATGTCAGAAAAAAACCTCTGTTCTTTCGATTTTTTTTTTTTGAAAGAACACGTTTGCAATGTGGATGTAAGTGAAGTTTTTTCAGAAAAACAGCCGTTTTTCTGAAAAAACTCTGCAGTGTAGACATAGCCAGTGGCTTTAGCATATCAACAAGAGAAACGGTAGTATTTGCGGGCATGAATTAAGAAGGCTGTAAATTGGAAGCATTAACTTTTAAGCATGGAAAAAATCATATTAACATTTTCTTTTTGTGGAGTTTTAAGAAACTCAATGTTTCTACCACAAGTCATTTTAGATTTTACTAACAGTAGGGAAAAAAATCACTGAATTTAGTAAAATTATTCGTGATCGTCCACCAGTTTTATACTTGAACATGGAGCTACTCCTGATTTAAACTGGTCTGAGTGAGATTAGAGCCAGGGGCATTTGTCTGTAGTGATGTCCCCCTGGATTAACACAGGAGTGACAGGTATCAGAATGTTGCACATAATATTTAATTTCTGTTTTCTTTCTGTTAGGGAATAGACTCTTTTTTCGTGATAACCAACATAATTACAACAGAAAACCAGGTTCAAAGTATTTGCCCTGAGGTAAGTGATTTCCCGCCTGTATAATGTAGCATTCCTTGGCAAAAGTAATCCATTGCAGCCTCAAATATTAATTAATGGTTCATCATTATGGTAGTTCTGTACAAGTGAACATTGCTTTGTCTTCCTCTGCATCTTTATTTCAGCCACATGCAACAACTAGTCTAGTTACACTCCTTTTTCCCCCTCCACCCTCTTGCTTTTTCTCAGTGAATTAACTGGTGTTGGTGTGATGTACCACTCCAAAGACCCTGCAGCCAAACCTGCGCTTGGGTCATACTCTCTCCATGCATTTATTCTTGTTCATCACATTTTGATTCACCGCTAGTATAAAGTGTAACTAGGAGGAAATATGGATTAGAGAATTTTTACCAGCTTCTTTGCAGGGATTATAATTCTAAAATGGATCATGCTTGGGTCTTTTTCTTTTATACATAGTCAAAATTTGTAGCCAATTGCAGTTCTCTTAGTCATTCATTTATATAGTTAGTAGCAGACTTACCTGGAATTGTCTGGTTCCTTCAGCACAGGGGGTTGGTGGTGTAGGGTGTGCAGGACTCTGGACAAGGCCTTAGAGTTGGGGGGAGGAAACAGTGAAGATTGGGGAATGAGGCTTAGGTCAGGAGATCCCATCTGGAATAGGGATGTGAAAGGTTAATTGGTTAACCAGTAAGCATCACCGTTAATGGCCCTCCCCTCATCTACCAGGGACCCTTTTCTCTCCCCCAAGTCCCTCTGGCTTCCAGGGTCCCTTTTCTATTCCCCCTCAGATACCAAGGGTCACTCTTATCCTTCCCGCTCCTTCCCCAGCTGCCAGGGGCCTTTTGTCATTCCCCCTTCCATGCTATGACCAAGGCTGGGAGTGGGCAAAGGTGTGGGGGAGGAGAGCTATTTACTTGGTATGCTGGCAAGGAAGATGGTGGAGCCTCAATCTTGCTGGCCACTCCCTTGGTGTTACGGCTGCTCCTAGTGGACACTCTGCAGGATAGCTCTCCCTTGTGGGCTCGCTGCCCCCACTGTCCACTCTCATATCATATCTCTCCAAACAGCAGCCCCTCCCGTTGCACGTTATGGAAGTTTGTCCTTTTCCTGGGGCTTCCAGTTTTCCTGGCACAACCAAACCACAACCTGGCTTAAGTTAGGAGAAGAGGAAGCTGCATTCCAAATTTGATGGCCCTAGCTCTTACTGTTTAGGAGTTTTTGAACAAATAGACTCTCAGACAGACAGACACACTCTAAAATCTATATAGAAATTAAAAGAGACCTAAGTTCCGAGAAATTAGTTGACTGTCATTGGCTACAGTATGTATGTGCTCTTAAACAAGGAACTAAACAATCCACTGTCAGACGCGTGCACGTCATATGATAGGTGAGAATCAGTGATTGCCAAATGGAAAAGGATTTTAAGGATAGGAACAGAAATGTTACTGCAAACCAGTGGAAGTTAAAAACCAAAAGGGATCCATGCCTCTTTATCTGATCTGTTCTGTTTTACAGTTTTGATGTACAAGATAAACACAGCAATTATTTATTAAATAAAAACCAAATTTGTATGGACAGCGATCTGAGGCACAGAGACACAAAAATGCATGCCAGTTTAACCACTTTCATTGCAACAGAGAGACCACACATGTCTTTTCAAGTCAGGCATTTGCACATGCAACTGCGTATTTAGACAGGCAGTTATGATCATTGCGTGTGAAAGGAGAGCATGCAAATGCATGCACGTTTCTGAATATACAAGTGCGTATCAACTGTTCAATTAATTTTTTTAAAACAAACATATGTAAAACACATATCAGACTATTCTTGATGAGTGTGAAATAGACAAGTAAATTCCATGCCACTGTTAGACATAGCAGTATCTTACAGGATACATCTAAGCTTGTCAAAAGCTTGTATTCTATTTTCTGTCCATACCCTAAATCACTGGCACAAAAGCATCAGAGTGATACCAGAGAACTGCAGAGAGAGAGAAAGAGGGAAAGAGAGAGATTATAAAACCCAGCACATTTGCTATTTGTTCATTGAGGGGGATTTGATTAAGGGAACTCAGCAATCCTGCTGATACTCTGCAGCACTAAATGGAACATGAACATGAATCTTTTCTCAAATTCTTTTGTGGATGCAACTTGAAACCATCAGAAGCCTTTGGTGAATTCCAATGATACTCAGTTTTTTTAAATATTTTATATGTAAAGTAATTACATTGATTAATCAGAACACTCCCCATATTGCCAATAGGATTGCAGCTGAGGAGGTAGCATGGGTGTAACCAAAACAGAATTTGATGCCCTGCCCTAAACACTCAGGACTTTTAGAAACAACTTTCTTACATTTCCTATATCTTTGGTGCATATTTGTAAAAACAGATTAACTGGACAAATAAATTCCTGGGCTCACTCCAGTGAAGCCAAGAAATTACACTTGAGATGAATTTGTCCTGGTAAGTCTTTGCTTAAACCGATTTTCTCAAAAATGGAGAAAATAAGCTCCCAACTGAGTGAATGGGTTACAGAAGGGGGCTAAATTTCCTCTGGTCTACCTTTCACTCTGTTTCAGAGGGTAGCCGAGTTAGTCTGTACAGGATAAACTTAAAAAACAACAAATAGTATGATAGCATGTTAAAGACTAACAAAACATGTAGATGGTATCATGAGCTTTCGTGGGCACAGTCCACTTCTTCAGATGACCGGTCATCCTCATGATACCATCTACATGTTTTGTTAGTCTTTAAAGTGCTATCATACTATTTGTTATCTCTCACTCTGTGATTTCATCTTACTGTTTGTAATTTCTGTATAGAACATTTCACAATAGCAACAGAGTGGTAGATAGCTATAATAGTCTTTTATGTCCCCTAGACGATCCAACTATAAAAGGCGCAATCAAGGACGATAAAGCCATTGCGGAGAAACTAAATGATTTCTTTGCTTCAGTCTTCACGGCTGAGGACGTTGGGGAGATTCCCATATCTGCACTGTCCTTTGTGGGTGACGAATCTGAGGAACTGTCCCGGATTGAAGTGTCATTAGAGGAGGTTTTGGAACAAATAGAAAAACTTAATGTTAACAAATCTCCGGAACTGGATGGCATTCATCCAAGGGTTCTAAAAGAACTCAAATGGGAAATTGCTGAACTATTATCTGTGGTTTGTAACCTATCCTTAAATCGCTTCCGTACCTAATGACTGGAAGGTAGCCAACGTGACACCAATATTTAAAAAGGCTCTAGAGGCGATCCGGCAATTACAGACCGGTAAGTCTAACTTCAGTACCGGGCAAAGTAGTGAAACAATAGTAAAGAATAAAATTGTGAAGCATGTAGAAGAACATAATTTGTTGGACAAAAGTCAACATGGTTTCTGTAAAGGGAAATCCTGTTTTACTAATCTATTAGGAGTTCTTTGAAGGGTTAACAAACATGCAGACAAGGGGATCCAGTAGATATAGTATACTTAGATTTTCAGAAAGCCTTTGACAAGGTCCTCACCAAAGGCTCTTGTGTAAATTACATGGCCATGGGATAAGAGGGAAGGTCCTTTCTTGGATTGAGAACTGGTTAAAAGACAGGAAACAAAGGGTAGGAATAAATGGTAAATTTTCAGAATGGAGAGGGGTAACTAGTGGTGTCCCCCAAGGATCAGTCCTAGGACCAATCCTGTTCAACTTATTCATAAATGATCTGGAGAAAGGGGTAAGCAGTGAGGTGGTAAAGTTTGCAGATGATACCAAACTGTTTAGGATAGTCAAGACAGAAGCAGACTGTTAGGGACTCCAAGAAGATCTCACCAAACTGAGTGACTGGGCAACAAAATGGCAAATGAAATTTAATGTGGATAAGTGTAAAGTAATGCACATTGAGAAAAATAACCCCAACTATACGTACAGTATGATGGGGCTAATTTGGCTACGACAAATCAGGAAAGAGATCTTGGAGTTATTGTGGACAGTTCTCTGAAAACTTCCACACAGTGTGCAGCGCGGTCAAAAAGGCAAATAGGATGCTAGGAATTATTAAGAAAGGGATAGAAAATAAGACCCAGAATATCTTACTGCCCCTGTATAAAACTATGGTACGCCCACATCTTGAATACTGTGTACAGATGTGGTCTCCTCACCTCAAAAAAGATATTTTGGCCTTGGAAAGGGTTCAGAAAAGGGCAACTAAAATGATTAGGGGTTTGGAACAGGTCCCATATGAGGAGAGGTTAAAGCGACTAGGACTTTTCAGTTTAGAAAAGAGGAGACTGAGGGGGGATATGATAGAGGTATATAAAATCATGAGTGGTGTGGAGAGGGATAAAGAAAAGTTATTTATTAGTTCCTAAATAGAAGAACTAGAGGACACCAAATGAAATTAATGGGTAGCAGGTTTAAAACTAATAAAAGAAAGTTCTTCTTCACACAGCGTGTAGTCAGCCTGTGGAACTCCTTGCCAGAGGAGGCTGTGAAGGCTAGGACTATAATAGAGTTTAAAGAGAAGCTAGATAATTTCATGGAGGTTAGGTCCATAAAGGCTATTAGCCAGGGATAAAATGGTGTCCTTGGCCTCTGTTTGTCAGAGGCTGGAGAGGGATGGCAGGAGACAAATCGCTTGATCATTGTCTTCAGTCCACCCTCTCTGGGGCACCTGGTGCTGGCCACTGTCGGCAGACAGGATACTTGGCTAGATGGAGCTTTGGTCTGACTCAGTATGGCCGTTCTTATGTTCTTATGTTGCTTTATTTTTCAGTACCCCATTGCCAAAGCTATCTGCTCTTCAGATGTGAGTTGTATAAATGGACACACGGACTCCCAGAGCAATGGTACACATTTAAATTTTAAAACTTGTAGCAGGTAGTGAAATGCAACTGTCTTTTGGTTAATAATTATTAGAAATTGTGGAGTACCATCCTTGGAAAGTTTGCAACTGAAGAATCAAATTCTGCTCTCAGATATACTGGTGCAATTCCCACGGGCAATTGTGTATGCATCTCTCTGACTAGGGAGATGAACCACCAAGCACAGTGGGTGGTAAGGAGGGAGGCATAAAGACAAATGTGGGAGTCGGAAACAAAAGGAGCAGCAAGAAGAATGACATGAAAATTCACTCACCTGGATTTTTTCCACTTTGTGGAGAACTTTAACAGCAGGTGGGAATGGGCAGGGGGTCACAGGGAGGATGAAAGTAGGAGGAGGGGATACAAATCAGTGCAGCAGAGCCCACTCCTGCAGTGCTTTCTACAAGTGTAATTCATGTTGAAGTCAGTGACAGTTCTGACTTAATTACTTTCTACCAGTGTAATTCACATTGAAGGCAATGACAGTTTTGATGTGTGATTGCAAGATCAAGCACTATTTAAAGGCTATGTTGTCTTTGATACCATCAGAAAGTCTATGAGTTTGTGAGCCAGCCACTTCCTACCTTTTTAAGACACCGATAGCCAATAGGAGTTGTCTCCAATGGTGTAATAGTTAGCTTGTGTTTCTTTGGATGCATGATGTCACTCCATAATCTGCTGTGAGAGTATAGTAGCAGAACACTCATGCTTTAATTTGCTTATGTTGTTGAATTAAGCTTTTCATGAAGATGTGAGTATTTTTCTAATTTTTTCTAAGAATTCCTTCATCCACATCCAAAATGTCCAGTATTGAGAGGGGCAAGAGGAGGAGTTGAGCATTGTCCGTGTGTAGCTGAAGCATGGATCTGATAACCCTTCCTACAGCTAGTTCAGCCTGCAAAGAGCTGCAAAAATCAAAACTTCGACTCTGATTTTAAGGTGTCTGTTCTACCTGTGTATAGAGATCCATTAATACTTTGAAACTGTGTTTTCCAAAGGATGGAGTCTAACCATTTTTGTGAGTTCAATAATAGCTAACTTCTCCTCTGTACAGGAATTCAGACAGGAAGATGTGTGAAATATAATGCAACAATTAAAACCTGTGAAGTCGCTGCCTGGTGCCCTGTGGAATCAATGAAAGGTGCCCCAGTGTAAGTAAAAGTGTATGTAATCAGTAAAGGCTAGAGCCTGCAAGACAATATGATCTGAGGGGGGTTACTCAGCACCTTTCAAAGGGCCCGTGGAATCTTTGTTTGTAAAACAGTTGTTTCCTACCCATCTCTTAATATTATTAACTCTTATTTTTATAAATTGACTACCAACAATGTGCTTGTATTGGCTTCTTCTCTCTGATCTTGAAGTGAAGTAATAAGGCCAAGCTTGTGACATCACAGCCTGTGGTCATGAGAACAATTCTAGATGTCACAGATTTGTCATGGATTCTCTGCAGACATTTTGATAATTAATGAGGATGACAGAAAAATGTAGCAACCCTAAAAATTAGGGCCCTACCAAATTCATGATCCACTTTGGTCAATTTCACTGTCATGTGATTTTAAAAATACTAAATTTCATTAGTTCAGATATTTAAATCTGAACTTTCATGGTGTTATAAGGGGCTCTGACCTAAAAAGGAGTTGTGGGAAGGTTGCAGTACTTTTTTCCTTACTTTTCCTTCAGAGCAGGCCAACTGGAGAATGACTGCTGATTGTTGGTAGCCCAGCACGGAAGGCAGAGCTACCATCAGCACCAGCGCAGAAGTAAGGATGGCTTTGTATGGTATTTCCACCCTTACCTCTGTGCTGCTGCCTACAGAGCTGGGCCCTCAGTCAGCAGCTGCCACTTAGGCCGCCAAGCTTTGAAGGCAGCGGTGCAGAAATAAGGGTGGCAATACTGCAACTCCCCCTAATATAATCTTGTGGCCCCAACCCTTGCAACTCCCTTTTGGGTCAGGACCTCCCCAACTGCAAAAATGCTGGTCTCCCCCAATAAATCTGTATGGTATAGGGTAAAAGTGCACAAAAGACCAACTTTTACAAGAAGAGACCAGACTCTGTGGTCTGTGATGCATTTTGAATGGGTGAGAATTTGGTAGAGCCATATTGATAAGTCTCATAGGAAACATTTGCTGTGGAAGTGGTGAAAGCCTAGTGCTGGTAACATGTAAAACTGAACTGAACAAAACTCTATAAAATATACTGGAGTAGACTACAGGGGACCTAATATCTCTTTTTTAAAAAACCTCTACTTTCTAATCTCTAAACCTCTAATCCATGAATGTAAAGTGTTCTATAATATAAGAATTTCACTTTAATGTACAGTTACTTATCTGTATCGGGCAAAAATGTAAATATTGTTTAATAAAACCTTTGATTTCACTCACAATGTGCAATTCAAAAATATTCTCCATTTGAGGCCCCAAGATATCACATTGCTCCCAGTGGTCCCTGATATGTAGCAGCTTTTGAAATAAGTGCACAAGAACCTGGATCTTGTGTAATAAATTAGACCTTAAAGCTTAGAAAAGTTATACAGGGCAAATTCTCTGCTAGAGTAAATTGGTGCAGCTCTTTTGACTTAAATAGAGCTGTGTCACTTTACACCAGCAATTAATTTAGACCATGATATGGTTTTGCTTTTTTCTCCCTTCGCTAACACTGGATATGATTTGGTAGGCTTAACCACAGAGAATAGGATAGGCCACCTGCTAAACTGATGTGTCTATACCACAAAACCCAGCAGTGGAATTAACATTGATTTGTCCTCTTATTGGCAGTTCCAGCAGAGATAGATGAACTAAATAGGCAAGGGAAACACAACTTTCCTCATATCTCAAGAGGTAAACCCTCCTGGTTGGGAGGCAAGCATAGGGGAACCTGGCCATACTGTCTTTGCTCCATCGATAGAGGGCCTCCATGACTAGTTTAATGCTTCTCTTATTGAAGTCAGTGGTAAAATTCTCACTGGGAGCTAAGCCCTTTTGAAAATTCCATCTTAGGGTTCCAATCCTGCTTTATATCTTTGGGTATCCACATCCACCTCTAGAATCCTGCAAATCTGCAGATATCCACTTGATAACCATGCATATCCTCATCTGCAGATGTCAGTGTGGATATCTGCAGCTCATTTTTGCAGATACAGATGCAATGCTGGGCAAAGTGACCAGGATAAACTGGCCAAAAGACAAATGTTTGCAGCACCCTGATAGAAGAGGTCTGGTGTCCTGACTGTACAAGCAGCTTACATTTTTTATTCCTGTATTTTCAGTTTTTTAAAGTTCAACATACATTATTTGTGTCTTGACCATTATACATACAAGACTGGTTAGAAATTGTAATTGTTCGCACCATATCCCAAAATGTTTAAATTTGGATTGCAGTCAACTGCTGCTTTTTCATCATGCTTAGGAGACATGCTGAAAAGGGCAACTGACACTGTGTCAACCTGCTGAAGTATTTCCAATCCTTGCAAGTCTTTGGCTCGCAGACACTGCTGCTAATACAATGATGTGCTAAGGCAGATGCTCTGAAATAGTGTCCTTTGGATGGGTCACAGCTTCAGTGACCATTTCTGGCCACCTTTAGGGGCTTTCTCGGTGAAAATGAAAGCTCTCCTGGCTTATTTTGAAAAGAGAAAGGGAAAAGCCAGTATGTTGGCTGACATCCTCTCTCAAATTATTTTTCAAACTAATTTTGTGCTGGTGCCAGATTGACAATGCTAGAAACTGAATTCCTCTGTTTTTTCTACCAAACAAGGATGGCCTGGGTGGTAACAGATCCTTCACATGATCCAGCTGATGTGACAGAACTCTGACATGGAGGGGTCACCTCCATGGAGGAGAGTGTAGTTCAACATCTCATTTTTATAATCTGTGCCAAATGTGGTTTAAGCACCTGTGAAAAGCTATCTGTCTACTGGGAACTGCACTGCACACGCCAACTAATTTCCCATCATCTAGAGCCATCACATGATAACATCAGTCACTACCTATCAATGGCCAGATTTCTATAGCATCTGGGGACTTCAGCCAGAAACAGGGTCTGTTGTATAGCTATTATACAAACAACTGTAACAGATAGTCCTCACTCTCAGAAAACTGACAGCTTAGGTTTATAAGTAAAGCCAAGAAAGCTGTGTATTCCATTCTAAACCTCCTGAGCCATCTAACTCATTATTCTCAGTATCATGTTCCATTGGACAATTTTTCAGGCAATAGCAAAATAGCGTAGTATTAATTGATGGATTTAACAAAAGGAAGTTTTAAAAGCTTTCATTGTGCTTGATATGTTCCTTTTTTAGGCCTGCCATTCTGAAGAGTGCTGAAAACTTCACAGTGCTAATCAAGAACAATATCCACTTCCCAAAATTTAATCACACCGCGTAAGTGCAAACATTCATCCATCTCCTTTTAAAGAATGGTTCTACTCCAAAACCAGATGTTTAACTAAAGCACCTTCTTAACTCACTAAGTCTGCAACCTCTCTGTGTATTTAGGGCTGTATCTGCTATGCTGAGTGACAAAAATCAGTTTTGATTGCTCTTTGTTACTCTTAACCTTGCAGGAACCAATAGGACAGCAATGTGGACTCTCTACCTTCCCATGCATTGGCAACAAATTTTACTTACTAAGTTCTATTTGGCTACACCTGGGTAAAACCACTGAAGGCACAGGTTAACTTAAGTGTCACTGAGGGCAGAATTTGAAAGGAATTGGGTTGTATAGATGTCACTGAGGGAATAATTCGATCTACAAAGCCTTTGTTACTGGCAATGATGCCAAGGGCTAAAGGACCCAACTTGACTCTTAGAACCCTTTCCCTCTAGTATTCTACTAGTAAACTGAATATGTTTGATACTGGTTCAGGGAAAGCAATGAGCAGGGAGCCCCTCAACGACATTTGTAGATGCTTTGTCACAGAAGAGCTCACATTTATGTTTTCAAATAATTTGTGGTTGTTCTTTACAGAAGAAACTTTTCACCAAAATTGAATATTTCATGCACATTCAACAAGATAACTGCACCAGACTGCCCAATTTTTCAGCTGGGAGATATTCTCCAAGCAACAGGAGAAAATTTTTCAGAGATGGCAATTCAGGTCTGTGGCATGACTTCTGTTTCCCGTTCAGTACTAGCATACCTCTGTAGTATTTCTCTTTCATTTCCGTTGTTAAACACTGCAGACAGTAGAATTGTCCAGTTTTAAGGGCTGTTCCTGGGAAAGGCAGGGTACCCTCCACACCACAGAATTTAATGAGCATTGAGGATGCTTTACATTTTCCAGGATTGGACACATACTCATTTACTGCTTTTTGGACTTGGTTGTCGTAATTAGTTGCACAGTCTTCTCTGGTCAGTTAACATGTACTTTTCCTCTCCCTAGGATTCGTAAAAGGGCACTCAAACCCATGCATGCCAGGCAGCTAAAAAGTGGCACATTTTTAAAGTACTTATACACAAACACTAGAAGTCTAAATAATAAGATGGGTGAACTAGAGTGCCTCGTATTAAAGGAGGCTATTGATATAATAGGGATCACAGAAACTTGGTGGAATGAGGACAATGAATGGACAGAGTCATGCCAGGGTACAAAATATATAGGAAGGACAGAACAGGTTGTGCTGGGGTGGGAGTAGCACTATATGTGAAAGAAAATGTAGAATCAAATTAAGTAAGTCTTAAATGAGCCAAAATGTTCTATAGAATCTCTATGGATAGTAATTCCATGCTCTAATAATAAGAATATAGCAGTAGGGATATATTATTGAGCACCTGACCAAGATAGTGATAGTGACTATGAAATGCTAAGAGAGGTTAGAGAAGCTATAAAAATAAAAAACTCAATAATAGTGCGGGGAGGGGGAGGATTTCAACTATCTCCATATTGACTGGGTATACATCACCTCGGGACGGTATGCAGAGAAAGTTGACACCTTAAATGACTGCTTCTTGGAGCAGCTGGTTCTGGAACCCACAAGGGGAGAGGTAATTCTTCATTTAGTCCTCAGTGAAGCACAGGATCTTTTCCCTGGGAGTGGGGCTGGGAATGCACTGGCTGCCAGCCCTACCCCCCGCACTATAGAATAGATGACTAACCGATAAGAATTCATGAGGTTACTTGACTATTCAGTTAACCAATATTTAACATCCCTAATAAGGAAAGCCAGTAAGGAGTTTGAAGAACAGCTAGCCAAAATATCAGAAAGTTATAGCAAAATGTTTTTTAAGAACATAAGAAACAGGAAGCCTGCTAAACAGCCAGTGAGGCCATTGAACGATCAAAATGCTAAAGAAGCACTGAAAGACTATAAGGACATGCGGAGAAACTAAATGAATTCTTGCTTTGGTCTTACCAGCTGAGGATGTTAGGGGGATTCCCAAACCTGAGCCCTTTTTTTTAGGTGACAAATCTGAGGATTTGTCCTAGATTGAGGTGTCATTAGAGGAGGTTTTGGAACAAATGGATAAACTTAACAGTAACAAGTCACCAGGACTATCCTCTTGTGACCTAATGATTGGAAGATAACTAAAGTGACTCCAATATTTAAAAAGGGCTCTAGAGGTAATCCTGGCAATTACAGACCAGTAAGTCTAACGTCAGTACTGGGCAAATTAGTTGAAACTATAGTAAAGAATAGAATTGTCAGACACATAGATGAACACAATGTGTTGGGGAAAAGTCAACACGGTTTCCGTAAAGAGTAATCATGCCTTACTAATCTGCTAGAGTTCTTTGAGGGCGGTCAACAAACATGTGGACAAGGGGGATCCAGTGGATATAGTCTACTTAGATTTCCAGAAATACTTTGACAAGGACCCTCCCCAAAGGCTCTTAAATAAAGTAAGTTGTCATGGGATAAGAGGGAAGGTCCTTTCATGGATTGATAACTAGTTAAAAGACAGGAAATAAAGTGGAATAAATGGTCAGTTTTCAGAAGCGGAGAGAGATAACTCGTGGTATCCTCCAAAGGTCTACACTGGGACCAATCCTATTTAACCTATTTATAAATGGTCTGGAGAAAGGGGTAAATAGTGAGGTGGCAAAATTTGCAGATGGTACTAAACTGTTCAAGATAGTTAAGAACAAAGCAGACTGGTAAGAGCTTCAAAAGGATCTCACAAAACTAGGTGATTGGGCAACAAAATGGCAAATGAATGTTAATGTTGACAAAAGCAAAGTAATACACATTGGAAAAAATAATCCCAACTATACATACAAAATGATGGACACTAATTTAGCTATATAACCAATCAAGAGAGAGATCTTGGAGTCATTGTGCATAGTTCTCTGAAAACATCCACTCAGTGTGCAACAGCAGTCAAAAAAGCAAACTGAATATTAGAAGTCATTAAAAAAGGGATTGAGAATAAGACAGAAAATATCATATTGCCTCTATTGCCATGGCATGCTAACATCTTGAATACTGCATACCACCTCATCAGAAAAAAAGATATATTGGCATTGGAAAAAGGTCCAGAAAAATATACAACAAAAATGATTAGGGATTTGGAATGGGTACATAAAGGGCTCTGCCCCTGTGGCCGAGGGGAGACTTGTAGACTCTGCCCAGCTGTCTGTGCGAGAGGAAGTGTCTGGTATGTGGCCTGGGACCAGGCCTCTTCTTACTCTGTGTTGTGGCTGCTGGGGGATAGAGAGGACCCAGGCCCACCCACTCCTCTGGGTCCCGGCCCAGGGACCCTGTAAGTAGCAGTTACCTGCTGCATATCAAAGAAGTCTGTTGCTGTCATGTTCCCTGGGCCACTTCCCCAGGAAGCTGCTCTGTCCAGCCCTTTCTCTCAGGCTTTGTGGTCAGGTTCTTTCTGGACTCTGTCCAGGGTTCCGCAAGATGATGTCATTGACTTACAGGCTAGTCTTCAGCCTGTGGAACTGGTTCTGACCAGGTCTGAAGTCCAGCTTCCACTCAGAGTTGTCCGGAGTGCTGCTGTTCTCCCAATCAGCACATAGGCCTGCCTGGGTTGTGCTCCAGCAAGGAACTGCCAGGCCCTGGCCCAGCAGCTTCTTTTATATTGGCCTGCTGTGCCCTAATTGGCCGCTGCAGAGGCCACTACTCTATCCGGCTTGGAGAACCCTTCTTCTGCTCCTGTCGTTGGGGCAGCGTGCGGCAAGGTTTCCAGCTTCTGTCGGGGCCTAGTCCACCCCATCACAGGAATGAAGACTGATTTTAAAGTTTTAAAGAAATTTTAATTTTAAAGAAATTAAAAAGACTGAGACTTTTCAGTCTTAGAAAAGGGGAGCTTAAGAAGAGATATGATAGAGGTCTATAAAATCATGACAGATACGGAGAAAGTGAAAAAGGAGTACTTATCTATTTTTTTAAAGGGGTACTTTATAAAACAAGGTTGAAAAACACTGACCTAACTCTTTTTACCCAGGGGATTAGGTTGGGTTAATTATGTCTCTCATGGGTATGGGTTTTTCATACACCTGAGAGACGTAGCTATAGTGATGTAACTTTTTGGTGTAGACCAGCTCTGAGGTTTTCCTACACTGTAATGAGAGGTTTGACTAAACCACATGCAGACAGAGCTCTGCTAGCTTTGATCCACCTAGCTCAGATAACAGTAGCAGTGAAGTCGTGGCAGCACAGGCTTAGCCACTCAAGCACATACCAGGTTCCCATTGTGTAGCTCGAGCTGCTGCAGCTTCACTGCCGTAGTTAGTCAAGCTAACTAGATTGTGCATATGCACCAACTCTGTGGGTGCTCCAGGACTGGAGCAATCACAGAAAAAAAATTAGTGGGTGCTTAGTACCCACCAGCAGTTAGTTCTCTCCTCTCCTCCTGTCATTGCCTCCCATCCACTGACGGCCCTGCTGATCAATTCCTCCCCTCCCTCCTAGCGCTTCCCACCTGCTATGATCAGCTGTTCTGCAGCAAGAAGGAGAGAGTGGGAAGAGTGGGGAGAGGGTACATTCAGTGGAGCGGATGGAACTGGGTGGGAAGAGGCAGGACAAGGGTACAGCAGGGGCAAGAAGAGGCGAGGGTTAGGGAAGGGGGTGCATAGGAGCACCACCTGAGGCAGAGGTTGGTGAGTGCAGTTATGTAACAAAAATGTAAATTTTTAAGTTACACTTTCACAATAGATTACACTACAGTGCTTGTATGAGATGAATTGAAAAATGGTATATCTTTTATCACTTTCAAGTGCAAATATTTGTAATCAAATCTAATAATATAAAAAGAGCACTGTACACTTTGTATTTTGTGTTGTAAATGGAAATCAATATATTTGAAAATGTAGAAAAACAACCAAAATATTTAATGCATTTAAATTGGTATTTTATTGTTTAACAGTGTAATTAAAACTGTAATTAATTGTGACTAATTTTTAAAATTGTGATTTTTTTTTTAGTTAACAGTGATTAATCGACAATGCTAATAATTACTTATGGGTGAAATGGAGACACAGATATGAAGTGACTTGCTCAGAGCCAGAAACTGAACCTAGTTCTGTTGAGGTCTCTGTAGGCAATACCATCTAAGTTGCAACATTCAGTTCTGGATCCTAGATTTCCTGCAAAATTAATGGGAGTTTGTGTCTGAGATATTAGTTTGAGATCTTTTATTTAATTGAATTAAATGGCAACAGAAAATGACAACAAATTTGGAATTTTTGTTGTTATGATGGAAAACTGGCCAAAAAACAAGAGATGCCTTCAGTATTTGAAAGAATTCTAGCTTCTAACTAGTTTGATCGGTGTGTAATGCTAACAAGTGGAACCGAAACTGGAACCTCTGGAGCTTAGTGCATGAGCCTCTACAGCTTGAACTAAAAACCAGCTGGGTATCAGCTAAGGCTGCAGAGCACACTCACTCTTTCTCTCTGCTACGTCTAGACTGCAGGCTTCTTTTGGAAGAAGCTTTTCCGGAAGAGATCTTCCAAAAAAACTTCTTCCAAAAGAGAGCATCCACGCTGCCAAAGCGCATCGAAAAAGCGATCTGCTTTTTCGAAAGATAGCGTCCAGACTGAATGGACACTCTCTCGCATGTAAGCTGTGATTACTATGGACGGAGTGGCCACCAGGGCACCTGTGCTTTTTCCTCTTTCCTCGTCTTTCGAAAGAACTCCCTCCCTCTTCCCAGTCCACATGCACCTTTTTCTGAAAGAGCTCTTTTGGAAAAAGGCTTCTGCCTCATAGAAAGAGGTTTACCAACATTGGAAAAACCCCTCTGTTCTTTCCATTTTTTTCAAAAGAACACGATTGCAGTGTGGACATAAGTGAAGTTTTTTTTGAAAAACAGCTGTTTTTCAAAAAAAACTCTGTAGTGTAGATATAGCTTCTGTAAGTGGTCTAAGTGCCACTGAGCCTCACCCAGTAGGTGTGTGGGTTACATATGCAATTAATTAAGTCACTTAAAAAGTCTTTGCTAGAGGTAAGAATATACCTTAAATATTAGTGTATTTATGATATGATCTTGCCATTGGGCCACCCTCAAATCTCCACTGACTTAAATGGGAATTAGGTGCATAGAGCAATTTCAGAACCAAGCCCTGCACAGCCTTTTTTCCTGCTCCTGATCTCATTTAAAGTGTGTTTTCTCTTTCTCTGTCCAGGGCGGAATCATGGGCATTGAGATTAACTGGGATTGTAACCTGGACAAATGGTTCTACCGCTGCAGTCCAAAATACAGTTTTCGCGTCGTCTTGATGACAAAACAACAACTGAACACCCTGGTTACAACTTCAGGTAGAAGATATTTTTTAAAATATACATAGCAAAGCAGTGTATTAGCTGTATTGCTTGAGTGAATAAGAACATAAGAACGGCCATACTGGGTCAGACCAAAGGTCCATCTAGCCCAGTATCCTGTCTGCCAACAGTGGCCAATGCCAGATGCCCCAGAAGGAGGGATCACAACAGGTGATCCTCATGTGATCCCTCCCCTGTCGCCCATTAACAGACAAACTTTACAGACTGATATGAATGTGGAGATGGGATCAAATGGGTGGAAACCAAGGGGGTTGTGGCTAGAGCGCTGGAGCCTTGGCTATTATTCTTGACTATGCTGCAAGATTTCCATTGTGATCTTTCTTTTTTTATAATAGCTGCTGTTGTACAGATGAGCCTTACTTGCCTGCACAATTTCTATGGTTGCCTGTGCATTATCAGTTAGATTCGTAGAGCCCTGTGTGGATACAAAATTTGTATCTGCATCTGTATCCACAAAAAATGTGCTGTGGATATCCGCATTGACATCCACAGATGTAGGTGCCCACAGATATAAAACAGCTATCCTAAAATTTGCAGGGCTCTCAATATAAAATTTGTATCTGCATCCATATCCATAAAAATGAGCTGCGGATATCTGTTGATTTGCAAGGCTCTATAGATTTATCACACACGCAAACAACCATTTATGCATGAAACTGGTCATTTGTGCTTGCATCTTCCAAGGCTGTGTGCACAATTCTAGTGAATTAAGGTCCCAATCCTGCAAGCCGTTCCATGAAAATGGATTATTATTCCATCATTTAGAACTCCATTGAGTATGGAACACAGGTCTTCCTTTCTGAAACAGCTCTTGTGATTGGGGACCTAGCTGTGCCCATGATGTTCTGAGCCTGACCCCTCAAATCCTGTCATACATTTTTTATTACGATGTGCATTTGAGTGGAGTTACCGTTGTGCTTAGGAGCCATGGACCAGGCCCCCACTTTACAAACACACAACAAAAGGAACCTACAGTCTAAGACCAATGGCAACAAGTGGATATTGAGAGACAGATGGGGTATCACAAGGAAACAATGAGACAGTGCTGGTCAGCATGGTGGGCAAGTGGTTTCAGTGTGATGGGATGTTAAAATGTTCCTATAAAATTCAATCACTCGGTGATACGGTGTGTAACATACCGTACCTGAGCCAGTAGTAGCCATACCTGGCAGTGCATTAAAATATCTTACAGAGAACATCTCTTGTGCATCCTCTCCATGATGGGAACGCTGTGGTAGTCCAGCTCTGGTACAGAGTACCAGCTTTGCAACCTACCATGTGCAAGGAAGACATGACATGACTAAATGACACCGACTCCCTAAGTGTTGTAAAGATTTTTGTGGGCATCATAGAAGGGTCTTGAAAAGAGGACAGCCAGTTTGCTTTGTGAATGTTTATGTTTGTTATAAAATGAATGGGCAGTGTCAGAGCACCTAGGCAGGAGGTCACTCTGTAACTAACATTATTTGTATGTCTTTAGTCACAGATCTGTAGGAAGCTCATTTTACTACAGTTCAGCACAGTTAGCTCTGTGCAAGGAAAGCCCATTCCTGGCATTGTGGAAGTGTGACCAGTCAGAGCCTGAGAAACAACCCCCAGCCCTGAAGCTCCTATGAACACTGACTCCTGTGAACTCTGGCATGTCTGCTTGGGGAAGTTTACACATTGCCAGCTCACGCAATGACATTGATAGTGTTAGTGTTGTTCATCAGTTGCTGCCCAAGAGCATAGAAAACTGCCCACCCAACCTCTGCCATTTTTTCAAGGAACAAAAGCAAAGCAAGGAGACCATTTGTGTGCAGCAGTTTAAGATCAAAGTTGTGTAATTTGTTTGTTTGTTTGTTTGTTTGTTTTAAAGCAGGGAAGTAAAGAGTAATAGGCAGTGAGTTGATGGATCTATAGATTCTAATGGAAAAATGGTCTGACAAGTCTGATGAGGCTAATTAAAACAAAAAGGAAAAGAAAACTTGCCAAAAATTCCCCTGTTATTTTGGAATATGCTGTTTTTCCCCAAGCACATTTACTGTTTTAAATGAAAAAGCTCCATTGTTCTTAGAATAACTCAGCACAGAGTAAATTTTTTCCTCTTGAGTATTCAAGATGATAAGGTAATTGCAGAGAAACTAAATTAATTCTTTGCATCAGTCTTACTGGCTGAAGATGTTAGGGACATTTCCAAACCTGAGCTATTCTTTTGCAGTGACAAATCTGAGGAATTGTCTCAGATTGAGGTGTTGTTAGAGGAGGTTTTGGAACAAATGGATAAACTTAACAGTAACAAGTCACTAGGATCAGATGGCATTCACCTCAGAGTTCTAAAAGAACTCAAATGTGATATTGCAGAACTATTAACTGTGGTTTGTAACTTATCCTTTAGAAGATCGCTAATGTGATGCCAATATTTAAAAAGGGCTCTATAGGTGATCCCTGAAATTACAGACCAGTAAGTCTAACATCAGTACCGGGCAAATTAGTTGAAACTATAGTAAAGAATAGAATTGTCAGATGCATAGATGAACACAATGTGTTGGGGAAAAGTCAACATGGTTTCCGTAAAGAGTAATCATGCCTTATTAATCTGCTAGAGTTCTTTGAGGGGGGTCAGCAAACATGTGGATAAGGGGGATCCAGTGGATATAGTCTACTTAGATTTCCAGAAAGCCTTTGACAAGGACCCTCCCCAAAGGCTCTTAAATAAAGTAAGTTGTCATGGGATAAGAGGGAAGGTCCTTTCATGGATTGATAACTAGTTAAAAGACAGGAAATAAAAAGTGGGAATAAATGGTCAGTTTTCAGAACGGAAAGAGATAACTCGTGGTATCCTCCAAAAGTCTACACTGGGACCAATCCTATTTAACCTATTTATAAATGGTCTGGAGAAAGGGGTAAATAGTGAGGTGGCAAAATTTGCAGATGGTACTAAACTGTTCGAGATAGTTAAGAACAAAGCAGACTGGTAAGAGCTTCAAAAGGATCTCACAAAACTAGGTGATTGGGCAACAAAATGGCAAATGAATGTTAATGTTGACAAAAGCAAAGTAATGCACATTGGAAAAAATAATCCCAACTATACATATAAAATGGTGGGATCTAATTTAGCTATAACCATTCAAGAGAGAGATCTTGGTGTGATTATGGCTATTTCTCTGAAAACATCCACTCAGTGTGCTGCAGAAGTCAAAGAAAATGGAATGTTAGGAATCATTAAAAAAGGAATAGAGAATAAGAGAGAGAATATCTTATTGCCTCTGTATAAATCCATGGTAAGCCAACATCTTGAACACTGCGTACCATGGTGGTCACCTCATCTCAAAAAAGATATATTGGCAGTTGAAAAGGTCCATAAAAATGCAACAAAAATTATTAGGGATTTGGAATGGGTGTCATATGAAGAGAAATTAGAAAGACTGAGACTTTTCAGCTTAGAAAAGAGGAGACTAATGGGGGAAACAATAGAGGTCTATAAAATCATGGCAGGTATGGAGAAAGTGAAAAAGGAAAAGTTATTTACTTGTTCCCATAAGAACTAGGGGGTCATCAAATGAAATTAACAGTTAGAAAGTTTAAAACAAACAAAAGGAAGTTTTTCTTCACACAGTGCATGGTAAGCCTGTGGAACTCTTTGCCAGATGATGTTATAAAGATCAGGACTGTAACAGAGTTCAAAAGAGAACTAGATAAATTCATGGAAGTTAGGTCCATCAATGCTTATTTGCCAGGATGGGTAGGAATGGTGTCCTTGGCCTCTGTTTGTCAGGGTCTGGAAATGGATGACAGGAGAGGAATCACTTGATACCTGTTCTGTTCGCTCCTTCTGGGGCAATTGGCACTGGCCACTGTTGGAAAACAGGATACTGGGTTAGATGGACCTTTGGTCTGACACAGTATGGCTGTTCTTATGTTTTTATGATGGGGCTAAATTCCGCTCTCACTTACACTGTCGTAAACTGGGAATAATTCCACTGAGTTCACTGAAACTCCTCTAATTTGCACTGGTGTAATAAGGGAGACCAGTGTCTGCCCTATAGACCCCTCATTCCTGTACATGTCAGGAGAACTTTTTGGTAGAGATCTTGCAAAACTGTTGTTCGTGTGAGTCAGATTTACTTATATAATGTAGCTGCAATGACTTCAAAATGAGTACTTGGGCGAATAAGGATTGCATGGTTGGGCCATACCCTCAACTAATTCAAACTAATTTTACATGTGGTAGAATGTCAAATGGTAAAGTGCAAAATAAAAGGTATTAAATAACTTGTGAATTCTTGAATAGGTCTGGGGAGCAATAGATCCTTCTATGATGTCCAGGGAACCTTTGTCACAGTAGATTGAGGCTGCATAAGGATAATCATAGGGTGAATGCATTTTAGGGACCTTTTTATCATCTGAGTGAGGATAAAGTTCTGGAAGGCAAGTTGTCCAAGGCCCTGACCATGCAGACTGCTCTGCGCAGGTGAATCAGTGCCTGCATATAGCTACATTAATGAGTTTAAAAGGGAATTTTTCCATAGACTTAAATAGTATCAAGATTAGTCACCAAATGTGAAGAACTATTTGAGATACAATGGGCCACTGCCCCGCTGGTCATGAATGACATTCTTATATATCAAATCAGAGCACAAAACTTTTGCAAGGAAGAAAGTTTCTCTGACATTGTAAGCAAATGTAAAACGTCCTCTCCTCCAGAGGAAAGAAAAGCTGTGGAGATACTATCTCATCCTGAATACACTGGTAAAACCTAAAAATAGAATGTTACAGAGCAGCAGGCATCAACGGCAGCTCAGCCAAACGCTGGCCAGCAGAACATGCCTCAGTTAGAGATCGCAGAACCATTGAACACAAGATAAAAGAGTGTTTCATGTCTGTGCAGTCAGGGAAAGCAGAACTCATTACATTGTATTTCGACGAGTGACTCACTGCCTTAAGAACAGAACTCAGCAAAGGGGAAGTTAATGAGCACAAGACATGGAATGCAGATTAAAAGTACTTCAGAGTTCTGCAGAACAGATATGGGAGGAGGCTGTGCTACAGCAGGTGGGAGTCGTCGAAAGCTGTCTGGTGGGTGATCTGCAGGTATCAAGGGATTGACAGACACTGCCTGCCTTGGACTGCTTTAGGAAACATTGCCTTTTTGGGTCCTACGCCAAAGGGGACCGTAGGAAGTGGGCAGGGTAGCACTCCGCAGGAAACTCTCTGCACCTTGCAGGAGCAGTCCAGCAATTCCTGTAAGTCCTGACATTTCTGATGAGAACCTGCTGTGCTGGATAAATTGCTTCTTGAAGAGCGGTGTTTGAATGCTCAGAAGTGTTGAGCCAAACCCATTGGTCCTGCCTCTGTTTTTGTTCAGGCCGTAAATTCTCCCCCACAGCCATTTGCCTGTATAAGGACTGTGTAAAAACAGCCTTATGGTCAGTTGCCTCCCTCTGAGGGAAGACCCATGGGAGGGGCTAAGGGAAGAAATGTGCAGGGGATTCCTCCAATGACCAGACTGCAGGGCCCACACATCAGTTCCAGGACATTACCAGGAGGCCAGGAGCATCTAAGCGAAGACCCTCTGCCTCTGTGTCCCCTTCATTCTCCCTCATTCCACTTCTCTGCCCCTGGGGCTCCACTGGAGCCATTCTCACAAGGCTTCCTTACCCAACAGCTGCCCTTGAGTCCTGCTTTTCGAGGGGTCCCCCCACATAAAGTAGGAAGCCGACCTCACAGGAAGGGTGAGGCTGGGGCTGTACTACTTCTCTCACAGAAACTCCTCCTGCCTCGGATGTTTGTTCTCCTTGCTTGGATCCATTACATCTAGGGTGAAGGGGAAACACTGCTGCACAACCATCCTGCTCTGCCCTTGGCAGCATAGTTACTGCAGTGCAGCATGAGCCACAGAGGGGCCCTGCTTGGAACAGAGTTTCCTGATTGGATACGTGCTAGGAATTGAGGGAAGCATACTGCAGAGTGCAGCTGCTTCTCGACTTCAGTCCCCTGGCTTTGGTGACAAATACAGCCAGAGCCCCAGCTCAGCAGCATACCCACAGAGGTGCTTCAATGAGATGGGGCAAATGGATACCTCACCTCTGCCCCCGGTTTTTTGCCATCCATTTTAGGTTCTAATGAGTTTGTGTCTTCTTAGATAGAGGAACTGGAGGTAGAATATGACCCATGGAGAGCAGTTCCAAACTGGATTGTCAGGTTGTTCAGTGGTTCTGGCGGATGTGGCTCCAGCTACTGATGAGGGGCAAGATTCATTGAAACCCAGGAAGGAAGGAATAGAGAGTAATCAGAGAGCAGAGGGCTGAGCTGGTGGCATGTCCCATTGAACACAATCTGTTTTTACCAGAGATTTTGGTTTGCATGGGAGACTAACCACTAAATAAAATCGGCATTGGCAGTGACAGTGCGACATTGAATTACTTTCTCTCCATAGAGCCAACACCTGTTTACCACACTGAAAAAAATCTGATGTGATAATTCCAAGAGAAATGGTACGAATGTTGGTATTGGAGTTCAGATTTGAATGGCATTGAACATTTCTCAATATATCTGTCAGGCTGCATCTACACTGCAGGAATTTGTCAGCAGAGGCAATGCAAATGAAGCGCTCATTAGCATTTCTTGCACTCTCATTTGCATAGTCTCTTCTGATCCCTTTTGTCCCACAGACAAGCAGGCAAAGGAAGTGTCCGGGAGAGGGGCCTGAAGCAGCCTGGCCTTCCATGGGGGCCGCACACACACCTGCACCTGGCAGCGCTGTCTTCAAGAGCAGGTGGTTCCTCAAGCATGCAGGCATGTCTGTGTGCTGCATGTGGCACTTCTCGGAGTGCTTGGGGTCGTGCATACGCTTTTGTGCCCACCCTGCTTCCAGCAGTGTCTGGTGGTGGGAGGGCATCCCCACAGGGGTCAGACATGTGTGGGGCCTCCACACAGCCTGTGAGCACGAGCCTGTGGGTGCTCCGGGGCTAGCTCCTGAGGCAGCGTGGTGCACACTGCCACTGCATGTGCTTGCATGTGCATGGAGCGCAGAACACTGCCCAGGCCAAGTAACGATTGCTCCCCATCACTTCTGCACCCACCTCCCCCACCCTCTGTGTGTGTGTAAAACTGACAGCACTCACCTGATGATCCCTCCCTGGCGTCAGAGGATGCCTGGGAGATGTCCAGGGCCTGAGGTGCTGACTCCAGGGTGAGGGTGACAATACTGGCCGTGTCCTCCTCCTCTTGCAGCTGCTGTTTGTTCTCTTCCTCATCCTCTTCCTCCTCCTCGTCAAAGAACTCTGGCCGGGTGATCACGGGCATCTCAAGTCCTGAGTCCACCATTATGGGTGGGGAAAGGGCTTCACCACCCCCTAGGATTCTGTGCAGCTCCTCGTAATATGGGCACAAGTATGATCCTGCCCCGGAGCGAGAGCTGCGGAATTCCATGGCCTTGGCGTATCCTTGGCACAGCTCCTTGACCTTGCTCCTGACTTGGTCCAAAGTGCAAGGGTGGTGTTCCCTCTCAGCTAGAGCCTCGACCATCCAGCCATAAATGTCAGCATTCCGCCTCCCAGTGTGGGGATCCTGCAGAGTGGCCTCTTCCCCCAACAGCTCCGGGAGGGACAGGATCTCTGCCCCAGACCAGGAGGGAGCACGGCATTTGCTGCCCCTGGCTGGGTCCTGGGAGCCCTGGTGCTGCTCCCTGTGAGGGCCAGGGGATCTCGGGGGGCTTGTTGCTCGGCCATACTCCGAGTTGTGTGCCAGGGATAGCCACGTGGTCAGGGTGGTGGTCCACGGCTGGCTTTCTGCCACAAGGCTTGTCCTGGGTGCCTGCAGCTTTAAGAGCTGGCAGGAGATAGGAACTATAGAGTTGTGATTAGTATGGATGGAGTGTCCACCAAGGCACCTGTGTTATTTCTTGGAGGCCTCCTCTTTTGAAAGAAAACCCTCCTCCCCATCCACACACGCCTTTTTCCGAAAGAGCTCTTTTGGAAAAGGTGTTCTTCCTTGTAGAAAGAGGAGTACCACTGTCAGAAAAAAACCTCTATTCTTTCGATTTACTTTTGGAAGAATGTCATTGCAATGTGGAAGTAACTCAAGTTTTATTGGAAAGATGGCCATTTTTCCAACAAAACTCTGTAGGGTAGACATACTCTGAGTTATCCCTGCATCTAATACTTTCATAGATGCTTGGAAACAGAGCAGCAGAACTGAGCAGAAATGACTATAAAAACCAGTGCCAGAAACCCCAAAACAACAAAGTGGTAAAAGCACCAGTGCCTGGGAGATAGTAGGGTTCCCACCATTGCCATGAACTGAAATCTTGAGATCCTGGGATTTTCTTTCTGCTTTTCCAGTAGCTGACTGCCTCTCCAGAGCCTTTGCTCAAAAAGTCACCTTTTGATTCCTCACCGAAGAACCCTTCCTGCACATTGCTCTGATTTTTCTAAGCTTCTTGTTTGATTTTTGACAGATTTGCAAAGTACTACAAACTCCCCAATGGAAAGGAGGAGCGGACACTGATCAAAGCCTATGGAATACGATTCGACATCCTCGTCTTCGGCACAGTAAATGCAACCCTATTTCTCATCCCGGCTGCAAACCTGCGTGCTTCCAAAAAGAAAGGAGAATTTCTGGCCCTTTGGCAAAAATAACTCCAGTAATAACAGTACAGCCCTTATGGGAGACAGCACTGCCTAGTGATTACAGCAATGGACTGTGGAGGTGACCTGGTAACAATCTTGGTCCTGACGGTGACTTTCTCTGTCACCTTGGACAAGTCACTTCCCCTCTTTGTAGCTCAGTTCCCCTATCTGTAAAACAGAGGTCGTGCTCAGTACCTATTTGCACTGAGGTTATTGGAGGGGAGGTGCCATTAAAGGGCATGGTATAATTATTACATGCTATCCCTGTTAAGAGAGTGTTTGACATCTTCAAAACACTACAGAAATGAAAGGCCACTTTTGCAAGGGGCCCCCATGGGAATTCAGAATCCTAGGCACTTTGCAGGATCAAGTCTTATCCAATGCATCTTCAAACTCAGCCTTGCCATGGGGTGGGAGCAGAGATCAAGGCTTGGTCCCTAGGCTGGCAGGTTAGGTACCACTCATAGCTCTGAGCATGAGGAGGAGCAGATAATGCGGTTGGGCCCTTGTTAAAGTGGAAACAATGTATCCAGAAGAGAGTACTGCTTCTTTCCTGCTGTCAGAAGCTGAGAGGAAGAAGTTCCTACTGAAGGGGGAGAATCAGTGAAGAGGGAACAGTTGTGTCATTGTTGATTGTACAGGTGAGGACTTCTTAGTTATCTCTGGTTCCCTTTCCAGCTGGGAAGGGAACCTTGGGAAAAGTGACTGGCTGTGATTGGAAGAAGACAACTGGTCCTTCCAGCAGAAAGTGACAGGGCTAAAAGGGAATCCTTAGCTCCCAGTTGGATGCAGTAAAACAACCCTTTAATTTAAACACATTCCACTCCGTTAGGTGCTTTAAGTCCAATCAAGTCAGACAAGCTAGAAACCTTGTATATGTCACAGCATTTTTGGCTGGGCCCAGTCATGCAGCAACTGTTGCTGTTCTTCAGCAAACTGACGGGAGATGGTCTGAATTCAAATTACTCTCTTCTGCTTTGCCTCAGGCTGGACAGTTTAACATCTTTGAGCTGCTGGTATACATCGGGTCTGTGCTGTCCTATTTTGGCTTGGTAAGAGATTTATTTCTTGTACTGATGGAGCTGCTTTGGAGACGCAGCCTCATTAAGAAAATGGAATCACTGCTCTCTCTTCTTTTGCATGCAGGCTCAGTTCCTTATTGATTTTCTTATTACTTCATACACTTTTCCCTGCTGCAAGGATTCCATCAAGAAATATTACTTCAGGAAGAAGTGCGAGTCTGCTGCGGGGCCAAAGTGGGTAAGGGATGCAATTAACTGCTTGAATAGTAGGAAAATACAGTGTATTGTGTCCTTCATTGTGCCCTTCATCAGGTCTTTGTGGATTCATTCCCAACACACAGCTGGTCTGAGTTCTCCTGCACCCAGTGTGCACCTGCAGGAGTGGGTTGCATGTGGAGAGTGGTGTGAGTGCAATAGCGGACTTCAGCACTGCAGAACGCCTTGTAGACAGCTACATAGAAAAGTGGCCAGTGGGTCCTTATAATTAGGGATCCAAACTTCCTTCCCCAACCAGCCAGTACCCCAAAAACCTCCAGGCACAGGGCCTCTAGGAAACCCCACAGAGCCAGGCTCTGCAGTTTGTGGAGGCTGTGGACTCAAGGCCTGAGCATGGGTGGCAAGTTCTATGGGATCCTGGTGCAATATTCTTGCTCTGAAGCGCAACTCCAGCCAGGTGTCCCCACAGCCACTACCAGCAGCACAGCAGGGCTAGATTGGCTTCCCACTGCTCGCTTCACTCAGCTGTTGGCACATTCCTGTGGTCCCCGAGAGGAAGAGGTGTCTCCCATTGTGAGCATCAATAGGAATCTGTGGGGGTGGTTTCCACAGGTCCCAAAGCTGTCACATGGGGCGCAGTTATGTAATGATTGGGCTGTGGGTTGAGAACCACAGTGGTAGAGGGAGGGTTGTCTTCAATGGGAGTTTCCTCCCATCAGGGGCAACGTGTGGGGAGGGGAGGCACATGACTCCCCAAATGCTATGGGTGGGAGGGACAAGAGGCCAGAGCTTCTGGCTGGCCTTGGGGGACTAGCAAGAGTCTAGTACATGCATCAGGGGTTGGACCCATCATACGCACTTACAATGGCAGGGGGAAGACAAGCAGCATGGCTCTGCTCCCCTGGCTGCTGGCCACATCACTTGGGTGAAGAGCAGGCCTGCCCATCTGCATTCATTGCCAGGAAGTGGAACAGTGTGACCGGCAGCCAAGGGAGTGGAGCCACATTGCTCCAGTTTCCCCTGCCACTGTTGGTAAGGGCAGGGGGTAAGGGCAACCTCTGCTGCTCATGCCAGAGCCCTGCTACAACTCCAGACTGCATTGCTCAGGGGAGGGAGCTTGGAGGGAATGTGGGTAGAGGCAGAGAAAGGGCAGGTAGAAGTGGGGAAGAGGCAGGACCTGAGGCAAACGGGACATTGTCTTGCCCCTCTCCCCTCCCCTGGCCTAGAGATAGTATGGGGAGGAGTCATGTGGGAGAGTAGTCACATGGCCAGTCCCATTCCTGTGTCCTTCCTCCCCCATCACCTCTGTCCCCAGTGTTAAGTGCATTTGTATGAAAGTAGTTTTGTTTCTCTCAAGCCCATCATGCTGCACACATTACTGTGGCATCCTGAACAGCTGAGCTTCTAGGCTGGGATTTCAGAGGAGTCTAAGGCCAAGTCTTCACTAAAGAGAAGATTGACACTGTTGCGATCGATCTTCTGGAGTTTGATTTAGTGAGTCTAGTTAAGACTCACTAAATCAAACTCAGAGGGCACCCTTCTTGGTGGCTGGTACTCCTGCTTTTGCAAGGAGTAAGGGAAACCCATCAGCCTCCTGCTGTGGGGACAGCATGGAAACTAGAAACAAGGTACGTTGACTCCAGCTACATAATTAATGTAGCAGGAGTTGTATATCTTGATTTGGTGTTCCCTTTTACTGTAGATCTGGGGTAAGAGAGTTACATGCCCGAATCTCAGCTCAAAAGCTTAACTCTAAAGCCTTGTAGAATCTAACTCCCACTTGCAGCTCCATCCTCCTCTCTTCCCGCTCCCTGGGCTCCAGCCAAAGCTAACACCTGATTGTTCCCTTTATCCTCCTTACCTGCTCTCAATGCCCTCCTTCTTCCATGCTACCCCCTATAACTTCAGCAAGATTTTTATCTGAGTGAGGCATGCAGGATCTAGGATTCTAGTTATGGGTCAGATCAATAGTGTGTAAGTCCTGAGTATGTTAAATAAATATGCCAGCTGAGGATTCTAATGTCTTTTGTCTCACAGACCTTGATGTACGTGTCATTTGTTGATGAGCCGCACATTATTCTGGTAGACAAACCGTTGAGGACAAGTCTACAGAATGTTAAAGGCGAGTTCGTTCAGGTAAACGCAAGCCTTTACTTTGATGGCTTTGGGGATGTATCTCTTGAATGACTTATGTTTTCTCCCCAAGTTTTTAGCTAAATTTTGGAAGAACTACTCTTGTGATCTTGGGAAATGTCTGAAGTTGACTGTGTTGGGAACTTGCCTGTTTTTTTTAGAGTAAAACTAAAAGGTCTCATTTGTAGGTGTTCTTACTCCTGCGTGAAACAACTTGGGGTACATCTCCATAGCAATAACAAAGCTGTAGCACAGAGGCCACATTTATGCTATAACACAGGGGTGGGGAACATTTTGGGTTGGGGGCTGCTGACCCACAGAAAAGTCAATCAGGAGCTGGACACAAGTGAGAAGCAAAATAAAAAAAACAACCTTCACTGAAATGGCCCCAGACTGAGAAGGAGAAAGACATTCCTTACATTCCCCTCACACACTAGAGCCTAGGGAGGCCCAGCCTAGTAGATTTTGTGTGCTCCAGCTGTGCAGGGCAGCAGGGTGGGGCTGGAGTGCTAGGGTGGGCTCCCCAGTGCGGAGGTGGGGGGGAGGAGTGAGCCTCGGGGGCCAGAACCAGGCAAGCTATGGGCTGCATCCAGCTTCCGGGGCTTAGATTCCCAACCCCTGCTATAACGGAAAGACAATATAAGCTATGCGATTTCAGCTACATGAATAACATAGCTGGAATTGACATGCCTTGAGTCGATTTACCAGGGCTCTACACTGCAGGGAATCAACGGGAGAAACTCTCCCATTGACTTCCCTTGCTCTTCTCATCCAGGGTAGAGTTATAGGGTTGATGGGAAAGCAATCTGTAGTCAGTTTGGTGGGTCTTAACTAGACCCATTACATTGACTGCCAGTGGATCAATTTCAGAGCATGGATCTGGGCTGTGAGTGTAGATGTAGCCAGAGTCTCAGAGCCTGGATCGATTGACCTGAACTTGTGGGGCTAGAAATAGCAGTGCAGACTTATCGGGTCAGGCTGGAACCCTGGCCTTGAGGCTCTCCCTCGTGGTGGGTTTTCAGAGGCTAGACTGCAGCCTGAGTCCTGTGAGCCTGAGTAAGCTGACCCGAACCAGCTGCAGCCGATGCCACAGATCTTGTATTGCAGAATTGACATACTGCTTGGTAGTTCTCAGTCCATTTCCCATTGGGTGGCTGTTTACATCACAAAAAGACAACCACTATAATTGGCACTCATTGGATCTCTTCCTGGCTGTCTCCAGAGACAAGCCAAGGATCACAAAATAGACATACTCATCCAGTGCTAATAATACATAATGCAAGGATTAAGGAACATGGACAGACATGCATGGGGTAAACTTCTCCTGCAGCAGCCCGTGCTGTGACTACAATATGGATAATAGACTCCTTTCACCCACCTTGTCTCTCTAATGTCTTCAGCTACAACTACATCGCATACAATCCAATCCCCAATGCAGCCAGTCATTGGGGAAAAACATAGAAAACATATTTAAAATAATATTCTGAGCCTGCTGCTTGTGAGGTGGGAATGAACCAACAGCTCTCACGGTGAGGGTGTGTTCTGCATTAGAATTCAAACCCTAAGCCGTTCATTTTCCTGATCTGCCTCTTTACTGTTGTTATATCTGGGCCTGTAGCATTAAATGTGAAGGTTGAGCAGTTAGAATCAAATCTGTGAATACCCAGGGATTCTCTGATAACAGGTAAGTGCAGATGCTGACACAGAGCAAAGAAAACGCTGGATTTTCTCATTTTCACCATGTCTCCTCTGATAATGTTTTTGGGAATTTTAGCTGCAGAGATACACTGGGGATTTTACTGACGTGATCAAGCTCACAGCACAGTCTCCTAATCGCATCCCTGCCTTAGCACAAGCCCACGAGATGCAGACCATTGAAAGTAACAGGGAAACTTCTCCATCCCATGACCGCCCTTCTTGGTGCTGCTGTGGGAGATGCCATCAAACGCAGGCTTTCCGGGAGCAACTCTGCTGCCGAAGAAGAGAAGGATCATGCATTACAACCGCCGCTTTGTTTGAGCAGCTTGTTCTTTCCAGATCAACACTGGAGTTTATCCTGCTTTACAAAGATCCCTTGTTGGACTTGAATACTGAGACTGTCAATAACCAGCTTCGTCACTGTGCTTACAGACAGTACATTCACTGGCGTTTTGGCTCTGCTGAGGTGGAGAGCAGTGCCCTGATGCCAAGCTGCTGCAGGTGGAAGATCAGAGAAACTTATCCCAGTGAGGATGGCAATTACACTGGTTTGGAGGTTCAGAAATAAACTTTATTAAGTATCAACTATGAGATAGCTTCAGCACCACAATCCAGTTTATTTCTCACAGTCAAGCCTTGTTAATTTCTCTTAGGAGACATTTCTAAAAGAAAAGGGTTTGATTTCCACAGTCTGCTGCTGTATGATTGAATTCCGTATGCCATTGTGTTAATATGGTAGTATTACCTAGTGATTAGCACAGGCAGCTGGGAGTCAGGAGTCTTGGATTTTGTTCCTCACTCTGCCACTGACATGATCTCTGTCCTTGGATAGGGCACTTAGCCCATAGTTTTCAAATGCAGCCCCAATCTTTGTATGCTCAGTGTTGGGTACCTTGGCCCCGATGTTCAGAGATTCTGAGTACTCAACACTCTAACTGAAAACTAGACTGTGCCAACAACTGTCTGAAGGTAGGAACCCAAACATTCAGAAAACCAAAATTAGAGGACAGTTGAAAATTTGACCCTTAGCTTCTCAATGTCTCAATTTCCCCATCTGTCAAGCAGGGATAATACCTACCTTTTTAAAAGACTTTTGAGCCTTGGATGAAAGATGCTTTAGAACTGTAGAGTATTATAGCTTGCTTGGGCCCAGTCCTTCAAACCATTATTCATGTGAGTGGTCCGTAGTCAGATAAGCAGTCCTAAGGAGAACAGGCTTGCGGGATTGGGCCCCCTGCATGTGTATTTTATGTACAAAGTCATGCACAAATTATGTGAGATTTTAGATTCTTTCAGATTTGTGGTCAATCAAATCTGTTATCAGAGGAAACCAGCTCACCTTGAGTGATATTAGTAACACAGGAGAAGCGTTTTTAACTGCAGTTATTATGTGGAAAAGTGATGGGCAACCAAGTCTTGTGAGTGGGCTGCATGAGTAGCCCTCCTTCATCTCAGTGGGCTGCAAGATTGAAATTGCACTAACCATGTGCACTAACCATGACCCTAAGAATAAAATTAAATGCATTACACTTGATTCTCTCCCTTTATCATGCCTTTTCAACACAAAGTGATGCATTATTAGAGGCAAATTAAATTGCCAGCAAAGTAACATAAAGAAGCAGAGGGAGAGTATGGCTCTCACAATGTTGTGTGCAATTAGTATGAGCCTCACATGCGCCCTTGCTTTAAACACGTCACTTCTCATTTTGCCAAGAGCGGCTCTCCCTCCTCTTCAGGCCCTCCCCTCACTCCTCAAATCCCTGCCTGGCCTCTTCCTTGCCTCCTCCACTGAATATGCCATGCTCCTTCTCCTAACCTCCCTCCCAGCATTTCTGGAGTGCCAAGAATTGGCTGATTCACACCCTGTCCCTTCTCCTCCCCATCCCTCCCACAGCTTGAATGCTGCAAATCAGCTGATTCACAGCACTCTGAAAGTGGAGGGGGTGGGGGAAGTGGGTAAGTACGAGGTCCTCAAAGGTTGCCCATCACTGATAGAGGAATTGAAACAACAACATTTTCACTGCCTTTCTACAGTATTTTCAGAAACCTTGGATCAAATTCTTTTGTCATTTACTCAGGTGCTAATTCATGATGGCATCATGATGACATCTGTGTAATGGAGCCAATTGCATAGCAGTATGCAGTTTCACGGCAGTATATATAGCCCTGAGACTGCAAATATATGATGGATTAACCCAGGACTACTCAACTTCGGAAGCCCCAGGGGCCACAATGATACTCACAGCACATGCTGAAGCACGCAACTTAAGTGTGGTTGCTTATAAATGCAATTATATATGGAAATATATGCAAATAGCTTCTTTCACACAGTGCCCCGGCACCTCCTCTCCGGGGGCTAGAAACACCAACACCCTGTACCTGTCTGTTCCAGCCACCCTGTCTGCTTGCTTCTTTCAGTGCGCTTGGGAGTGTGTTCCCAGTGGAGCCCATGTTCAAAGGATCCCACCCGCAGGCTGCGTGTTGAGCCCCATGTAAACCCAAATGGCACTGCGGGCCGCACGTGGCCCATGGGTCACATGTTGAGTAGCCCTGGATTAACCTGTGCATTGATTTGGGGGATTTTCTTGTACTTTGACTCAGTCTCACTAGCTATTTTTGCAGCAATGCGACAAACTGAATATTAATTAGTATATACAGGGCCAATTTCAGTCCTGCAGTACTATAAATTTGCGCAAATCTATAGATTTGGTTTTAATTTTTTTTACATATTTTTAAAACTGGTGTCTGGAAAAATATTTCAGTTGTAATATGCATTAATTACATTTATGCAGCAGCATCTCATTGTAGCTATGGATTGGGACTGTATTGTAATTGTAAAGTTAGTACTGATAACCACTATACACTAATGTATGAATGTAACACACTTTCTTTGCTTTTGGAACTACTGATATTGGAACCTGAGATATTTGTTTAGGACTGTCATTTCAAGGACTTGTTAAATATGTTCTTATGTTCATTCTGCAATTTTTTATAACTTGCAGCCAGTTTTGACTGTTTCCATTAATAAATAGTGTTTAATCAATCCATAGGAGAGTGATAGACTCTCTTTAATCATTTAGCAGTACCATATACATTAAATCTCTTCCCTTCCCCCCTTTAGAGATTTGAAAATAATTTTTATTACTACCCATGCTTCCAAAATTCTAGAACTGTGAGCTTTTGTTGCTGTCCTTAGCAAATAATGTCTCCTTTCAAAGTTAAAGTTAAGCTTGGTATCACACTGCAATTCTATTGTTTGGAATGTCTGATCAAATTTATAAGAGAGAATAAATACAGTAAAGGATTTGATCTAAGGGAAGAGATAAATGGGGAATCTAAGACACCTAGGACGCAATTCTCTCCTCACTGTAAATGGGAGCTGAACTGGGGCCTTGTTTAGATGTTTATAACTATACTGGGCCAGCTTCTCTCTCACTTTCTTCCCAGCAACAATCTGACTTCTGTGTGCTGCAAGTGTAACTGTTGGGAGACTCTGAGCCAATGAGTTTCATCTGCCAGGAGTTTTGAACACACAAATTGTTTTTGTGTGTGTAATACTGTTGTAATCTGCTCCACTCCTGGGAAAACTACCATACCAGAAGCCATATATCTTGGCTGTTTAAAACAACATCAGCAGCAGTTGAAAACTGAAGACATTGATCTTCTGGCCTGATTTTCTACAGCCACTCATGGTCCCTGTTTATTGTTTCAACCTTTGATACTGTCCTGGTTATCTGACCCTAAAGTGTAGTGGGATCTCTTTTGCTTTCATTGCAAGCTACTCTTTTAGACCTATTTTCATTCCTGTAGATGCTAAACACGTCAGGAGTTTCTAGTTGAGTCTTTTCTTGGGATAGGTAGTGTGCACAACATAACACAAACTCTAAAAAAAATTACCTGTGTAAAACACTTGTAGTACTCCCTTCATCTCTTTAGCTCAGTGGTCACCAACCAGTAGATCAGGATTTACCAGTAGATCTTGGAGCCTCTGACAGGTGATCCTGACTGGTTTGGTCAGGAAGCCATCAATCGCTGGCACATCAGTTGCCCCTGCACCCACTGTCATGCTCCTCCTGCCCTCTGCCTTGGAGCTGCCCACAGGAGCCTCCTGCCTGTGCAGGGTGTGGGAGGGATAAAAGGGGGGAGGCACTGATGTCAGGGTGTCCCTCCTCCTCCCACTCCTGTACCCCATCGCTGCACAGGCTATGTCTATACTACAAGGTTTTTGCGTAAAAACAGCCATTTTTGCACAAAAACCAGCGGAGCAGCCACACCTGAAGCGCATTTTTGCACAAAAAAAATTACAGTAAATCAACAGGACAGAGGGCTTTTGCCGGTAGAGTTATTCCTCTCCCCAGCTACAGCTCTTGCGTAAAAAGGCATGTCTGGACACTCTGCAGGGGTTTTTGTGCAAGAAACCCCTATGGGAAAAAGCACAGGTGCTCTGATGGCCATTCACAGAATGGCCATCAGAGCTTTCTTGCGCAAGAGTGTCCATGCACTGTAGATGCTCTCTTGCACAAAAGCATATCGCTTTTGTGATGCGCTTTGAGATCTGGATGCACTTTCGCGCAACAAGTTTTTGCGTAACAACTCTTCTGCAAAAGGCTTCTTGCGCAAAAACCCTGCAGTGTAGACTAAGCCACAGAGCGAAGGGGATGGAGGGAGGTTGGCAATGCAAATCTCTGTCATTCTCACACACTGTGTGTGTCTCTGTCATTCTCACAGACACACATTGTCCTTCACTTTCATCTCCCGACACAACACATACATGGGGAGATTGTTATTATTTCTTTTACTGCTTGCAAAGTGGGTTATTTTTGGTTTTTGACTGGTCTGTGCATTTCATAATTTTCATTTCTCTCTTGTGCTTAAATTTAATTATTTGAGTAGTGAGGTCTAACATGCCTGCAGCTCCCATTGATCACTATTGGGGAATAGAAGCTGTGGGCTCAGTGCCTGTAGGTGAGGGGCAGCCCACGGTACCATGGAGCTATTGCTGTACATGCCAGTTGCTTTCAGGAGTGGAGCAGGGCCAGGGCAGGAGGAAACTGCCTTAACCCCCCTGCTCTACCAACTGGAAGCTGTCTCAGTTAAATGGTGCCCAGCCAGAGCCTGCTTCCTAAACCCCTGTCCCAGCCCTGTCTCCTGCACCCAATCTCCTGCCCCAGAAGTGAGTCCCCCTGCACCCAAATTCCTTCTCAGAGCTTGCACCCTGAAAGCCCTCCTGGACCCCAATCCGCCACCCAGGGCTAAGCCCAGAGCCCCTCCCACACTCCAAACTCCTTGGCCCAAGACCAGAGCCTGCACCCCAGCCCCCTACCCCAGACCAGTGAAAGTGAGTGAGGAAGGTGGATGGAGTGAGCAGGGTGAGGCCTCAGAGAAGGGGTGGAGCAGGGGCAAGGCCTCAGAGAAGAGGTGGGAAGAAAGCCGGGCCAGGGTATTTGGTTTTTAGGTAGATCTTACATTACATTTAAATTGAAAAGGTGACCTTGTGGTTAAAAGATTGGAGACCACTGGTCTAGCACAATGGGAGGGCTACTCCTCATTTAGATCTTTTTGGGTACTACTGATGTGTTAAATAATAATTAAAATTATAGTCGTATCCACCATTCGTCCATGGTAAACTCTGGATGATTGGGCAATGTTATCAAAGTCACTGCAGAAGTGAAACCCTGCTCAGCTGCAAACAAAATGGGTCTTGTTCTCACTGATGAGAACTCTGTTTTTTGTTTAACACATCTACTTAACTGCTTGGGATTAAATTTGTCTTTGTTAAAGATTCTCAGTCAGCATTGCCAGCTCTTGTCATTCTGACATGAGCCTCACAGCATTCAGTGTTTATCTTAACATCCCAGCTGTTGGAACCAGAGTTTTCATGAAAATCTCGGCTTCAATATTTTAAAAAAGTGCATTTTTAGCCCTTGTGGTTGTAGAGAAAAGCTTGAAAGTACATAGTGCATTCCAAAGGCTCACACCCAGGTGACAAATTAAGACCTAAAATTGATTATTTTTTAAAATCTCATGATTTTTGGACCCAGTTCGTGAATTTTGAACATGAGTTGAGCAATAAGTGTGTCATGCTCCTTTATGTAAAGGGTTACAAACAAGAGTGCTAGAACAATTTGTATCATGGGGTGCTGAGAGTCACTGAACCAAACCGTAAACCAGGGTTGGGCAAATACTGGCCTCTGGGCCAGATTCGGTTCCCCAGGGTTAGCCTTCAGCGGGCTGCTGCTGTTGTGTTTATCTGCGCCTCTGCAGGTATGGTGATTGCAGCACCCATGGGCCACCGATCGCCATTCCCGGCCAATGGGAGCTGCAGAGGCAGCCGCCGGCTAGGGGGTAATCCTGGCAAACTGACGCTGTTTTATTGCTCGCACCTGCGGTCAACCCTGTATAATGTATATAATGGAAACCACCTCCAGCAAAGGGTGCCCACTTGTTACGCCATCCCTGTGCTGGACAGCCCTAGCAGTAATGCACAATTCCCTGCCGCCACACTGCGCCCGGAGGCGCTGGAGCGGTGACTAGGGGCAGGGGCAGTGGCTGCCGGGGGTTGGCCCCTGGCAGACTTGCTGCACTAGCAGGCGGACGTGCCCCGCCTGTCGCTCCGGGGCAGCCTGAGCCTGGGCGGAGGCGGAAGAGCCGGGGCGATCCCGAGCGGGGTCTGCAAGCGGCGCGACAGCTCGGCGTGTGCGGCAGCCGCTGCTTCCCCACGCCCAGTCCCAGCCTGCAGCCGGGGGCCGCCGGTATGGCCCAGAGCGCCTTGTGCGTGGCCTTCCGGAGCTTCCTCTTCGAGTACGACACCGCCCGCATCGTGCTGATCAAGAGCCGCAAAGTGGGGCTGGTGAACAGGGCGGTGCAGCTGGCCATCCTGGCCTACGTGATCGGGTGAGCGGGGGCTGGGCGAGCCTGGCGAAGGCAGCGGGTGTGCGCCCCCCTCTCGCCCCCCACCGTGTTGGGCTGCAGCCTGCCCCGCAGCTGGCTGGAGGAGCAGCCCCTCTCCGGCACTGCTGGGGAAGGAGAGGCCGGCAGCCCCGTGATGCGATCCCCCCCACCATTCACTGGCTTTGCAGGGATTTTCACTTTCAATTGTGGGGAGGCTCTTGGGACAACGGGAAATTCTCTTCCTCCTCCCCCCCCCCCCACCTGTGTTTTGGGAAGAGGATTGTGGAGCGAGACTTTTCCACTCCCTCCTGGGCCTGCTGGGGGCTGCTGATTTACCCAGTTTGCAGTGTTCGGGGTACCCCCAGGCAGGGGTCAAGAAGTATAGGCAGTGGGGCTGTGTAGCTACATTTCTAGGGCTTTGCATTGGGAGCTGCCTGGGGGCATCAGGGGTCTCTGGCTCAGTCACACCCCACTGCTGCCTCTGTCCAAAACATTTGGACTCCATGCTTTGGATGCCAGGTGCTGCAACAGCAAGGATAGTGACTCTGCCTGGAAGACAAGGGAAATACTGCTCCCAGATCATGGCACAGATGGCTCTTGAGCCCTGTGTTGCAGCTAGCTGACTAAATTAAACCTGCTTAAATCTGGGATTCCAAGGCAAATGTGGGGATTTGGCCAGAAGACAGGTTTTGGTCTGTTTAGTTTCCTATAGCAGGCAGGTAGGTGTCTGCAATAGCGGGAGAACGAGAGAACTCCTTGCTCATCTTGTTTGTCACAACAGAGTTGGTGCCCTGAAGGTCCTCCCTATTGTAAGGCTTATCTGATAGGTTTGGCCTTTGGCCAAGTGACTTTATAAACTCAGGCAGATCCTGGAACTTAATGTTTACAGAGTTATAATACGCCACCCAGCTGATCAGGCAAAAATGGCTAATAAAATCTCTTGACTATAGTATTGGGGAAGGGGGGGTCCTGAAATATATTGGCGTTCAGACTTCAGTGATTATCTTTTTGGGGAAGTTGTGACTCCCAAATACGCAGAGATGCTGGAACAATTTATATAATGGGGGCACTGAGAGCTTTTGAGCCAAATTATCCCTGTGTATAATGGGAGCCAGTTCAAGGTAGGGGTGCTGCATTGCCTCCCCTCCCGCCACTGCCCCTTAGGTCCAGCACCTATGCCACTAAATGAGGGAAGTAGTTATTGTGTTTTTTATCCCCTAGAAAAGGTTCAAGGGAGTAAACACTGGGAACAGAGAGAACTATTTAGAGACCAGTGTTTCTGATGTAATGGAATGAAATAAAGCCAAGAAACTTAAGGTGGATATCAGGAATTGCTGATAATAGTGAATCTTCCACGAACAGACACGGAATCCCCTTTACTTAACATTGTGCTGGATAAATATGCCATGGAGAGGATTAGGCTAAATGTAATAGCTCTTACTTAATGTCTGCTATGTTAATAGGTTGAAAAGTTCAGGCTCTTGCATTGAGCTGCTAATGCCTTATGAAAAACTTTATTTTGCTGTGACACTCTGAGGAGCCAGTCCCAGACCTGAGGAAAAGCCATGTAAACTCAAACTTGTCTCTGACCAGCAGAAGTTGGTCTCCCTCCCCCTCCTGCCCCTCCCCCCCAAAAAATTTACCTCACCCTCTTTGTCCTTCTGATATTCTAGGGCCAACACGGCTAACCAATGCTGCATATGTCTTATGGAAACATCAGTGTTATCTTAACTGGATGTTCTCTGATGGTCTACATTTCTGTCTGTCCTCTGTTGTGAAATGTCAGTCATGTCACTTGACTGCTGTTGAAATAGCTGATATCACCAACAGAAAGATGGACATCAGCTGATAGTGAGCAGTTTAACTTAATGTGAATATCACCTGCCCTTTGAAGCAGAGAAATGAAATATGTAATTCAGTGTCTTTAACAGTATTGCTTAACTTTCATGGGGCACCAGAAAGACTTTGGGGGCAGGAAGGCTTGACTGTCTTGGTAGGATTCTTCTGCTGGCAGCCTTTTTCTCCTCTCTCCGCAATCTTATGTGTGTAATGCCACTGATTGTGTTGGTGTTACTCCTACTACTTACTGGAGTAGATGAGGAGACCAGCCCCTTTTTCCATTAGGGATATAACATTTTAATTAGCTAACCAAATAGTCACTGCAAATAGCATGGACTATTCAATTAGTTGCTTCAGGGGGTAGCCGAGTTAGTCTGTTATAGGAAAAAAAAAAAGCAAGCAAATGGTCTGGTAGCACTTTTTAGACTAACAAAACATGTAGATGGGATCATGAGCTTTCATGGGCACAGCCCACTTCTTCAGATGACCGGAGTTATGATTAGAGGATAAGGAAACTCGAAATAAATAGGAGAAGGGAAGGGGGGAGGGGAAGATGTTCTGTTGCCTACCCCCCTACCTCTATGCATAAAGTATCAGGAGAAAGGGTGCTAAACCTGACTAATAAAAAGATCAAAGTCAGTGGATGGGTAAGGCAGGACGGATACCATTCAGAAAGTAGTTAGCACCTTCATTATCAATGAAGGATTCCCAGCTGGCCTGAGGCTGCATGTGGTATTTCAAAGCAGCAGTGCCCTGTGCACTGGGCTTATCTCTCCCCACAGGGAGGTGGGGTGGGTTCTGATAGAGGCAGCAAGGGTGGGGGGAAGCAACTAGTCAACTAGCATGTTGACTATCTGATTTGCTTATCTGATAGTCAACTAGCTGTTCACATCTGTACTTTCTGTGCACCAAGAGAAATTCATGCTGTATCTCTGCTTTTTCTTACAAAAACTTGAGGTCATTTCTCACTTTGCTTTTTCCTATTTGGTTTCACACTGTGCCTGTCTACTCTGAGTTTTTGGCTTGCTGTGTAAGCTCTTCATTTACCACAGCTGTGGTTTTGTCCACAGCCATCCTCCCTAAAGTCCTTTCCTCACTACCCACTAAATGTAAAGCGGAAAGAATCCTCTGCCTACCTAGTTCCTTTTTCAGCTGAACAAATCTCTGCTAATGGAAAATCGAAGGCAATTAACTTAGGGCCTTATCCAGTCCTATTAAAGCAAATGGAAAGACACCCCTCTCTCAGCCTGGACTGTACTGAGTTCAGTTGGGCCCTAAACTTATTTGGTTATTTGCTGGTGTTTCTGACATCTGAGATGAGAACTCCTCTTCTTGGATAGTGTCCCTTCTAGTGACATCTCCCTGTGATGGGTCTGTCCCTCGCTGTCATGGCTCAGACAGCCAGGAAAGCCCTTGGGCCTCTTCAGATGCTCTGAATCTGGATTTTCCTAAATAAGTAGCTCAGCCCCCTGGCTTCCAAGTGTCGAACAGAAGCTTCCTAGAGAGAATGGCCTTGTGGTTTTTCTGGGGTGCTGTGAATGGAATGCCCCTGTCTCCGTTTAGGGGCTTGAATTTTCAATACCTGACTTGTCATATTTTAAGCTGCTGAGCCTTGTACAAGAATGGAAGCATATCAGGTTGAGGGAGAAAACAGTATGATAGTCTTGGCAGCTGGTCATGGGTATGCTCAGGGTTGGAACTAGAAGGTGAAACAGGATGTCATGTGTTTTGTCTTCAGTGTGGCTTGTTACGTGGGGTTTTTTTTTTTTTTTTTTTTTTCCAGCGGAGAACTAACTGCTAAGTAACTTCTCCCTTGCACGTGTTTCAGATACTTTCTTTCCCCAGTATCAATATCGCTAGCTCAAAAATCATGGGTGAACTCCCACAGATCATAAAATTGATTTGGGCAGAATGAAGTTTTTTTTTAAACAATATGTGGGTTCTTCATTTGCTTTCTGGGTTCATGGTTTCTCTTTCTGAGGTCTAGACTTTTCTCTAAAATGCAGATATGCTCAGGTAATCACATGAGTCCAGGAGCTGAGGATTTTAAGAAAAAACAAACATCCAAAGGCTAATGACAAAATTTAGCAACATTAACTGCTCTCAAACTGCATGACAGATCAAATATCTTGATGTAATAAGGTAATATCAGTATTTTAAATGACCTCCCTTAAGGAAAACTATGGGCCTGACTTTGCCACTGCCTAATGCATTTGTGTACCCTGTGCATGTGTGAGTGATCTGCCACTGGTATAAGCAGGTAGACAACTCTGAGTTGGTAGCAGTCCCTTTTTATATCCACCTATGATGGTTGGAAACACAGGAAGGTCCAGGGAGAACAGGCCCCTGCATTGCCTTAATGGAGCTAATGAACTAGTCAGAACAGGTAGTGATGTTTAGATGGGGAATGCAGTGGCGGAGCAATAAAGTAAATAAAGCTGCTCACTGGGTTTCTCCTAAAAGATCATCCTACCTGATGACAAAAGCACACAGGACCTCTGTGTATTGTCAGCCTGGTTCTGCTGCCACTGTTACTGGTGTAAAGCAAGAATAACTTCATTAGTGTCACTATACCAGTGTAAGAGCTGAATGGGGGAGCAGCTTGTGTAGATACAAAAGCCCACAAATGTCACTGTTTTCTGCTTCAGTCCTTGCAGCTCTACTGTAGCTGGGTCTTATTTGCTGAGAGTGTATCTGTCCTTTGCACCTCAAATATTCCCATGGTCTGCCAGATTCATTCTTCTTCTTTCAGATCTTGGCCCTAAAACTTGCCTGTGAAAACTTCCCGTGCAAGCCCCCCACTGAAGGATCCAATAATCATATAAAGCAGGGGACGGGAGGGTGGAGAGAGTGGGGATTGCAATGTATACAAAGCCTTCTGGGTGTTCTAGAAGCATCAGTGAAGGCTGTCCGCCCATGCAAAGTGGGTCCTTATTATCCCCATTTTACAGATGAGTGTGGGAGGGAAATGAGTCACATCTTAAGACTCCCAAAGTCACCTAAGGGGCTAGAAATAGAATCCAGGCTCCCTGCCACACTGCTGGAATCTCTCTAAAGGAGTCTCACTGTGGAAGCCCTGATGAACTTTCCTTCTCTTACAGCTGGGTCTTTGTGTGGGAAAAGGGTTACCAGGAAATGGACTCCGTGGTCAGTTCAGTTACCACCAAGGTGAAGGGAATAACCATAACAAACACGTCGGAGTTGGGACTGCGGGTCTGGGATGTGGCGGATTATGTTATTCCACCTCAGGTACGGGATTTTCTGGCACAGTTTGGTAAGACTTTGCCAACTAACAGAAGCCTCTTGCAGGCCGGTGCTCCTCCACTCTGGAATGCCCATTCTGCTGTAGCCCACACATCATGCAGAAACAGGCAGAAAAAGGACACTTGGCTATTAGCTTGATTTCTAGAGGTGCTAAATATCTGCAACTCTCTCTGACTTCATCTGGTTTTAAGAGTATCTTAAGCCTGAAACCCATCTGTATGGGGGTGGGATCCCACAGCCTCTGGATAAAGCTGCAGTAATGACCCAGGTGTCTTTTCCCACTTCTGTATTGCTTTGTTTAAAAGCCAGTAGACCAAAGTTAAACATTGTATCCTCCCTGGCTCAATGGTCCTAACAGTTCTCAAATAACCTGACCCGGAACTAACCAGGAACTGTTGGAAGTTACTGAATGATGGGGAGAGTCTACTGCCATTTTGATACTCGTATGTTCGCAGTGTGCAGTACTTGGCTTCCAAACTTCACTGTACGCTGCCAGCCTTTGACTGACTCTGCCCACAGCAAATCTGCAGGAGAAGTGCCAGAGCTTTCTCAGGATAGGGATGTAAAAGATTAATCAATTACCTGGTAGGCATTCGCTTTACTAGGTAACTGGTTGGGCAGCCCTGACTGAGTCCGGTCAGAAGTGTGGGGGTGGCAGGTAGGGATATTAATGGTTAACTGGTAAGCACCTCCCTTATCAGGTGATGCTTACTGGTTACTGGATAACTAGTGGTCTGGCCAGGCTGGAGTTAAACCAACCCTGTTTAACCAGTTAACTGACTAAATGAGATTTTTACATCTCTAGTGGCAGGTAGGGCCCTGGCCACTCTGACTAGTCCTGAGTGGCCCTGCAGTGCCCTGGTTCTGACCTGGGTGGGATGGCAGGGCCATACTAGCAGCAATTTGGACCTGGCTGTGCAGGGCTGGATGGTGGTGCCCTGGCCCCAGCTGCTCTGACTTGGCCTGGGCTGGGTGGCGGGGTCTCACTTGTTCACCACTAGTTAGCTGTTTAAACGTAATAATTTAACTATTTAAACTATTAAGCCAGTTCCCTACTCATTGGGAACTTGCTAGTTAAGTAGTTCAGACAAGTCTGCTGCGGCATAAACAAAGATAAGACTCAGAGGCCCTTCGGGCTTGTGCCATAAAGAAATGCAGGTGGGAAATCAATGCCTGCCAGGTGGATAAATACAAAACACTAAAGCTCGAAGCCTCCCACACTGAGAGAGTAAAAACACAAGCCCAATCATGCCAAGTGATCCATGCAGATGGGAGCTTTCTCTTTCTCGGCAGCAGGACCCATTGAAGTCACTGGTGCTCCATTCAAGAGCATTGTGCCTGTGTGGATCATTTTACAGGGCTGGGATCTCGCTTGGCAAAACTCCTCGCACGCTCCTATGAAAACCCCAGCATGTTCTCATTGTAGTTGCTCTGGCCTTGTCACGTACCTACTACTAATGTTAATGTCCCTGCAGATATGCAGTCTGGTGCTGAACTAATATCTGGGGTGGTGCGTCATCTCTTGGATTCATTACTCCTGATTTTCAGCTGCTGCTCCAACTGTTGGGAACCTTGTCTTTGCCAATGCCATGCCAACAAAACTGCACCATTGGAGAGCAACAGGGGAGCCTCTGTTCACTTTCCTAGTGTGGAGTCAGTGAACCACCTGCCAGAGCACAACAGAAAAGGTTAATGCTCCTTCCGGACTGTTCTGTCCTAAGGAATGAGGATCCCTCAAGTGATGCCTGGCAGAAGCAGTTACAGTAGCAGTGCACTTTTTTCTCTCCAAACGCTAGCTTTTCACAGCACCACCAGAGAACCTGCTCGCAATGCCAGTCAAGCAAGGGTCTCACTTTCCAATGCATCACTGTTTAGAACTAACCCATAACTCTCATTGATTCTTATCAATTCAGGGGGAGAATACGTTATTCATCATGACAAACCTGATAATGACCCTGAATCAGACACAAGGCTATTGTCCTGAGGTAGGTTGGTATCTGGCAGTTGCCTTTCTACTTTCTCTCCAGAAGAGTCTAGTCTAGAACTGGGAGGAGTCACTCCCATCTCGTGGCAAGGAGGGAAGTGGGGGTGGGGAGGTAGCTGGTCATCTGTGGCTTACAGTAACAATTCTTCCCCTCTAGCTTCCAGATAAGACAACTTTGTGTAATTCCAGTGAGGACTGTACTGCAGGATACATAGGCACCCACAGCAATGGTATGAAACCCCTCTCTGATCTGTATTGACATCCAAGAGGTTGTACTGTCTCTTGTACGGGGGCGGGGGGGAGAGAGAATCAGTGTTCAAATGATTCCCTTGGGTCTTATTCTGTGAACAAAGTGCAATGCAATTTCAGAAGAGGCCTCGCAAAAGAGCGCGCACAGGGATAAATGTGCAGGTGTCCCATGAATAGAAATGTCACTGATCTGAACTTCATGAGGTAAAGCATATTGGCAGCTGTGAACCTCTGCCAGGCGAGTCATTTCCCTCTGGTCAATTAGATTTCCATATGTGCAGCCTTTCTTGTCGGAAGTCAGCATCCACTTACCAGGGTTACAACTTGCTGTTTAAATGGGGGGAGTTTATAATACTGTGTCCAGGGTATGTTGCTGCATGTGCCATTTAATCTTCTGCTGGCTCTTCACTTGCAGCGTATCAGACTGATGCTCTAAAATGAGACATAACTGATTAGACTCTCTCTTCCTGCTATGGGCTGGGGTTGGAGACCTGGCTGGAGGTTTCAGATTGGCCCTTGTAGTTTTGGCAGCGTTACCTCAAGGATCGTATTGAGGTTTCCAGGTTAGACATACTGTAGCAACAAGCTGTTACCAGATTCTTACTGAGGGGCTAAGAAGCCAGTTTTCCTGCTGACCCTCATGTGAGAGCCACACACTGCTAATGTGAACCTCTCAACAGTGGGTGTTGTCCCTTCCCTAATGGGAGGTGCTGGTTAACTAATGCTGCACTTTCCATGTGATGTGGGGTAAACAATCCAGCCTGTTAACCCTCATCCACTCTGCTGGGTGTCAGAGCCTGGGTGAATACTGGCAGGCTGCTCTCCATACCAGATGTTAACTCTATTCCCATGTCCCTCCAGGAGTCCAGACCGGGAAGTGTAGGGAATATTCTGCCTCTGTCAAAACCTGTGAAATCTAACGCTTGGTGTCCTGTGGAGAATGACACACATTTACCTAGGTGAGGGCTGTCTGTTGCCGCAGGCTTTTTACTGCTAGAGAGATGTAAAAAAGGTTTTTAAAGTAACCGTGTAACCACTAAAAATCCTAGTGGCTACACAGTTGACCATTTTTGGCCAGGTGGGATTAGGGAGGGAAGGATGCTAGAGGTGCCCCCCTGCAGGTTCTGCAGTATCAGGCTTAGACTGCAGTGCAGCTGGTTCCTGGAGAGCAGGAGTTGGTGTGCATAAGCTAGCTGGTGGCTTCCGGCCTTGCTCCCAGTGAGCTGGCTGCACTGTGGGCTCTGCAGTAGAAGGCTTCTACTAAAGAGACCGTAGCATGGGGTATCAGCCAGCTCCCTGGAAGCGGGGCCAGCAGCCAGGCCAGCACATGCCTGCAGAGCAGACGAGATCAACCTGTTAAATGCTTACATCCCTATTTATCACTGGAGGGGTGATCTCTGCGCGATGGCTCTTACTGTGTGGTCCATTCCTGGCCGTTTGAAAGCCACTGCCCAAGGAAGCTTTGACTTGTAATGGCAGTGAGCAGGAATGGGAAGGAGAAAGGGAAGGCTGGGAGCAGAGACTGCCTACAGAAAAGAACCATCAGGTGAGCCTTGCAGCATCTGAGTTGTGTGACACCTGCCAGCACAGTGGGACACTTCAAGTTGGATGAGTAATGGGGAAAGCAAAGGCTGGAACTAACTCCTGCTGGATGGCAATACAAGCCAGATGTGAATCCCAGCTGTCATCTGCGTGCGATAGAGTGTAGCGTAGCTAGGATAGAATGATCCTGCTACTTCCCATGCTAACTGCCCTGAGTACAACCACACCAAGACCCCATAGGTACATATTTGGGGTCTGCTAGCCCCTGCTACTGTGGCCACTCTGCAGTTGTAGTGTGAGAACCACACGCCTAACTCATAAGTGTGAATGTAGCCTTAGTTGCATAGTGGTCACTTCCAGTTTTCCTTCCTAAGTTTTTTCTTCCATCCACATGAAGAATAAATTTTGTCATGCATCAAAGCATGTATGGATGTGCACCACCAGTAAAACACGTGGTGCTGGCTATGAATGTGCTGCTAATAAGGTGAGTGGCATTTGAATCTCTCCTGGGTGGCTGCCCAAGCACTCAGCTTACAGGAAACTCTGATCACTTCCCAATTTTAGACTATAGAAACTGCACTGCACACTTTGTCAGAACATACATTTAATTCCAGTTTATCCCCCCTAGCTAGACTAAGGGATCTAATCCAGTGATCCTAGCAAAGTAAACCAGGAGTCAGACTCCTGACATCAATGATTCCCTGTTTTGCTCCCATTCACTTGGTCTAGATCTGTAACATTCAGACTGTAGTAGGAGCTTTGTACAAGCGACTTAACCCCACGGTTTCAGTTTACCCACTGGTAAGGTAGGGGGTCACTTACTTGCCTTACAAGCGTGTTGGATGACAAAGTGCTCAGACAGTGTTATAAAAGCCACTGAAACAATGAACATTTTTAATTTTCCAATTGTTTCATAGGCCCGGCTTTCCTGAAGGATGCTGAGAACTTCACCATTTTAGTGAAGAACAATATCTGGTATCCCAAGTTCAACTTCACCAAGTAAGTATCCCTAAAGGTGTGAGGGTGATCACATGAGCTGGTGCTCTGCTGAAGAGGGTGTAGAGAATCTATCTCGGTGAGGGGCTGGGATGGATGGGTGCTGTTCACCAGGACTGCTGTAACACGTTTCTTGTCTCCTCTTCTGTGCTGCTTCAGGCGAAATATTCTGCCCTCTATCAGTACCACTTACCTCATGACCTGCATTTATGACCCGAAAACAGATCCCTTCTGCCCCATCTTCCGAGTCCGCCAAATAGTGGAAGCTGCAGGACAGAATTTTCAGGAGATGGCTGTTGAGGTTTGTGGCAATTCTGGCCTCATTCAGGTCAGGTCCACGTTATATGCTTCCCTTGGTATAACATCACACAGGGTATGGAAAATCCACACTCCTGAGCAGCGCAGTTACACCAACCTAACCCCTGGTGACAACAGCTCTATGTCCGTGGCAGGGCTTCTGCCACTGGCTTGGCTACCACTTCCTGAGAGGAGGATTTACTAAGCTAGAGTAGAATGGGGTCTTCACTCCAGTACTCCAGTGGCACAGCTGCAGGCTTTGGGGAAGGGAGGGTGGTGTGTGTGGCTGTTACTCAGCCTCTTTAATTGCCTCAGAACATAAAACTGGATCATGTGCTGGCAGACGCTGCCTTAGCAGCAGTTAAGCCATCTAAGTGGGAGCCTTTTTTTCAGGGCCAAAGGGAAAACTTTACCTCGTAAATATTTATCTTCTCTTCTGTTTGTTTTGTGTGGTGTCTGCTGAATGAGACCTTGCTCACAATACTGCAGAGGCAAAGTAAAGCTGGTAAACACTTCAGCTGGCCCATGGTCCTGTGTACTGCTTCCAGTGGAAAGGGTTGGTGTACCCAAGAGAGAGAATGGAAGTCTTGCATTTTCAATGAAGGACGCCACGTAAAAGTAGTTTTGGGTTGGTGGTTTTTAATAAACTGGATCCTGGTGCTTTGCTAACTTTCTTATAGGCTGGGGAGCAGCTTATTTTAGGGGTACAAAGTTGGGACACTCAGTTCAGGGGTGATGTGAATATGAAACTTTCACAAATGGATGTGAGCGTAAACCTAGCAGGGCATCCAACAGGATGTGAAGCAAATTCTTGAAATGTGCCTAAAACCAGATGTGCTCTGGTCTTTAAACTAGTGTCCTGGTCAACACTCTGCAATCCTTGTGAAAGATTGACCACCAATTGTAAGCAATCCCCCTTCTGACATATCCTTTGTGTGTTTATGCTGTGCAGGGTGGAGTAATGGGTGTGCAGATCAACTGGAACTGTGACCTCGACAAACCTGCTTCTCACTGTGTGCCAAAATATAGCTTCCGTCGTCTTGACAACAAGGATTCTGACCACACAGTTTCACCTGGCTATAATTTCAGGTACACCATTGGGTAATGGAGCTTGTGGTGTCCTTGTGACTCCTCATGAGCAGTCTCAGGGGGTAGCTGTGTTAGTCTAACTAAAAAAAACTTAAAAGACAATGGCCCTGTAGCGCCTTAGAGACTAACAAAAATATAGAAATAGTATCATGAGCTTTCGTGGGCCCGACAGACTGGGTTGATAAGATTTATATATTTTTGTTACCCTCCTAAGGTGCTATGGGACCATTTCACATCATTAGTACAACTACATGGGTTCTTGGGAGCCAGGTTGTGATGCTTATTAATGTTATGATCTAGCTAACAAGCCAACTTGTCTTAAGACCACCTAAGATTCCTCTTTAGTGGACCAGACCCTCAGCTGCTATAAATGAGTGGAGCAGTGCTGAAATCAGTGTAGATATAGTGACTTAGTTTAACGTGCATTGAATCCTGTTTGAAGCAATGCAGCTTATGGAAATCAGGGCAGCCATCCCATAATGTTTCATAGCAGGTTAGAGTGCCCAGAGGATTGGCACATGGGACAGTGAACTCTGGCATCCCCTGTTTAGAGTTTGGGTGCAGGGAACTCTAGTCCACCTGGCTACAAAGGTACAGCTGGATGATGTTTCATTCTGGTTACAAGATGATGACCAAGCCTAGGTCTACACTAGGAACATGTAGCCTGGCAAAGCACTCCTACTGTGGCTGCAACTGGGAGAGCTCACAACAGAACACGTGGCTTGTTTCAGTTGCTTCTCCCTTCCTTCCCCTCCCTCCCCTGGCTTTGCCAGTATAGTTGCTCCCACCCCAGGGATGTTTAGCAGTATAGCTGTTGGTTAGATCACATCCCCAGCCCTGGCTGGAAGGCAGCTTAACCACTTGTAAGAGCCATGTATGGCTGCCAACCACAGTTACGGCACTAACCATAAGGTGTGTAGTGTTCTTTATGTCACTTAGGTTACTAACACTCCAGCCAATGTAGAAGGGGCATGTCTGGTAGAACTTGAAAATTTGTGAATCTTAAAATTCTAGCATAAAGTCTACTGCTAAAGACTGATTGGAAAAATCTCTTTTTATATAGAGGTATTTTATGTAAATAGAAGACAGTGGTACATCTGAAGTTTGTCACGGGAGGCTGCTTTGTTGTGAAAAGCTGATCGTATATGTATGAACAAATACTAAGGCCAGGTCTACCATAAAGGGGCAGATCAAATTAAGATATGTAACTCCAGCTATGTTAATTATGTAGCTGGAGTTGAAGTACCTTAATTCAAGTTTCCGCACCATGGGAGGTTTGGTCCTATTGACTTCCCTTACTCCTACGAGGAGTAGTGGCACCGACAGGGATGCCCTCTGAGTTTGATTTAGTGGGTCTTCAGTAGAACCACTAAATCGAACTCCAGAAGATCAAACACGGCCATGTCAGTGTTCCCCATAGTGAAGATATGGTCTAAGAAGCCTATAGGCCTTTAGATCTAGCAAATTCCAGGGTCTGTCAAGACTTATTACATTAGCCTATTTGATTAGAATGGGCTGGTCCAACTGCAGAATGTAAACTGACTCTTAACGTTCTGTGTGCTTACTATGGGGGAAAAACATGTAGCCAAATAGCAGTCATTCCTCTTCTCTTCCATCTTTTCTTTCCTTTTGAAGCAGCAAATTACATGGCAAAGTAAGTCTGATCTCCCTCTTTTTCCCCTATTAACACAGTTCATGACATGCTACTTGTTGCATGAACAAAGATAATGACTTCTGTGAGTGCAATCTTGTAGTTCAAGTACTGTCACTAAACAAGTCCCATCCTTGATGGTCAAGTTTGAAGTGCTATCTGTTCCCTTTGGCAAATCACATACCTGCAAAAATCCTCTCCCCCATCACTGTGTAACTTGGTGGATCCTTTGACTGGCTCTGCTATAAATCTGTAAAACTAAAATCCTCTCTTCATTCCCATTTTGTCCATTGGAAATTTACATTTCTCATCTGAAATACTTTGGACTACAGCAAGAGGTATCCACGATTGGTTATAAAGAGCAGCAGCCACAAAATGAAATCCAGCAAAGTGATTAGTGGTAACTTAATTGTTAATGTCTTGCTTAACTTCACTACTCAATGAGAATTTCTCCCCTTCCTCCCCTTCCTGTGCTTGAGAGTTTTTCTTAATCCATCTACTAACTACTTCTGTCTAAGCATATTGCATGATGAGTAATTGTGAACAGTGCATTTTAATGTACTTGTAATAATACAAGCTCATCTGTGTGTTTAACTGTGGGATCAGGGCAGGTGGGGAAGTAAGCTCTAAATATTCTTAAGCTTCTGAAACACTTGTTTTTCAGGTTTGCGAAATACTACAGGGACACAAGTGGCACTGACTCACGGACATTAATTAAGGCTTATGGCATCCGGTTTGATATCATGGTGTTTGGAAAGGTAGCTCTTTGTTTCTTGAACAGTCTCATGACTGACTTTGTTTATTAGCCTCTAAGTGGTTTAAAAGTCTGCAAAAATGCTCACCCTTGTAATTTTTGTCTGTTAGGCAGGAAAATTTGATATAATTCCCACAATGATTAACGTTGGCTCTGGGCTAGCACTGTTTGGGGTGGTAAGTTACACTGGCTTCATGGAGACAGATTTTTAAGCTAAAATCCATTTGCCTTCAAATAAGAACAGTTACAAGATCTTTGATTTCAACTAGGCAACAGTCCTGTGTGATATCGTAGTCCTGTACTTCATGAAGAAGAGATATTACTACAGAGAGAAGAAATACAAATATGTGGAAGATTATGAACTGGTAAGCAGCATGGCTCTTTATAGTTAGTTGCAGCCAAACTTATCCCTCCTCCCCCAAAGATTGTGGTTTGTCCATAGATATGTCAATCATAATCTGTAGCCCAGTGACCACAAAGTTAGCTTTGTCTAGATCCCAAATGCATTGTTTCATAGGGGTGAGGATGGAGAAAGACAGGACTTCCCAGAGGAGCCAATTTTATGTATTGGTGGAATCCAAACCTTAGGAACCAATGCCTGTCTTCCATGGAAGACAATCTTGCTCCTGCTGCAAGAGTGGGAGAAACTTCAGCCTGCTCTCATTGTATCTGTCCTGACCTGTAACTGCAGGCACCTGCCTCTTGTGAGCAGAAGATGTTGGGGTAAAGACCAAAGTTCCTCTTCCCCAAAACTTTGCACTGCTTATTTAAGGGTGATCCTGCTTTGAAAAGTGATTTAAAAAAAAAAAAAATTCCTGCAGCTCTGGACTCATGTCAACATCTGTTTGCACCTGATGTTCACTTTCAGCACAACAAAAGATTGAGACCTACGTATGAGGGGGCAGGTCCTGGAATCTTTGTTCTCCAAGAGCATGTCTGCTTTCCTGCTGCTTGACTTTGGTTGGAAATGCTTATGCATACACTGTAAAGAGCCACAATTGTCCTTTACAATTGAGTAGATCGATCAATAGCTGTATGGCGCAGCTTTCTTGGGGGAAGGTTCCTTTTTCAGCTAACTAGTTCAAGGCAGGATTCCAATACTGACCTCCAGAAGTGAGAAGTTAGTCCCCTTCCTAACCTAGGCTCTGGCCATCCTGCCCTCTCTGCAAGCATAGCATATACCTTCTGCCCTCTTTTCTTTTTAAAGGGGGTCAATAATACATATGGAACACAATCGTGATTTCGTTGGTGCTGCAGCATCAACTGTCCAACCTGAAGAGCTGCTGTGAATACTATTCTTCCTCATGGAGAGACAGATGCTGCTGCAGGCTTTCCTTCCTGGAACTGAGTGAATAAATCTGTACTCTAAGGAAGAAGAGAAAATCAAACACCACATTCTTCCTCCACATCATTGGCTAACAATTTTTTCTCTATGGAATTCTATCCACGGTAAACAAATGTAGACATCAGGACTTGCCTTGAGACACTTTCCATGAAAGTTTGACATGTCTTTCCCCTTCCCCCACTTCTAGAGACTAACTTCCTGTATCCCCATATTCTCTACAAAGCCTCCTGGAGGGATCAGTCGCCCAGAGTTTGCTCTTTGCTAGGGCCATAGACAATTGGGCCAGAATGTGCACAGATTAGGCAGATTGGCAGACAGTGGAATGAGATGAGTGGGAAAGAGGAGAGCCCTTTCCCAGCTGTAGTGAACCTCGTTGCTAATCTTTCCATCAGCCCTCGAGATCATTGGACTATATGCTGACAGCAGTAAAATGCATTTCCTTAATGTGAGGGCAAATCAACATCTAACCTTCAGGTATTGAAGCTTCAGGAGCCCAAGGTGTGAGATGAAGCTCTCTGCAGGACTCCTGTATTCAAGTAAGCAGCTGATGTATCTAGACTTATTTTCTGGTTGTCTTAAAATCCAGCATGCATAATGAAGAACAAGGATGGCAACACTGACAGTATTTCACACTGAGGGGAACTGCCAATATTCCAACCACAGGAGTTAGTGATATTGAATAAACTGTCTGTGACTTGCTCTAAGAGGAGATTAATTTTTTTTATAAACCAATAAAGCCATTACAACTGTCAGGGTGGTCTCTTTAATTAGAAATGCTGCTGTGGGTGAGACCAGGGCAGAACTGGAGCATTTTCACCAGATCGTGACACTGATGGAAAAGAGGAGGTTACTCACCTCGATGATAACTGTCGTCCTTTGAGAAGAGTATCCCTGTGGGTGCTCCTCATTAGGTCGGTCGGTACACGCTGCCTCAGAGCGGAGATTTCATAGCAGTGTCCCTCCGCCTGCATACACCAGCAGCCGTGCACTGATAGGCTGCAAGCATTGTGCATGTGCAAGCCCCCATTCCTGCTCCTCAGTTCCTTCTCTACCCTGAAACAATAGCTTGAAGGCCAGGGTCCTGAAGTAGAGGGGAGGAAGTGAGGGTTGTGGAGCACCCATGGGGACACTCCTCTCGAACATCAGTTACGATCAAGGTGAGTAAACTCTTCAAGTGATGTCCCTATGGGTGCTCCATATTAGGTGACTACAAAGCTATTTCCCTTTAGGGAAGTAAGGACTTCGGCTCTGGCAGAAAAGCGGTAACAAGAACTGCCTTGGCAAGTTTCAGGTTGGAAAGAGGTCCCTGCAAGTGCGTAGTGCTTTGCAAACATGGTCAGAGGACCATGTAGCAGCTGTGCAAATGTCTCTTATGGGTTGGGTACTTTGTGGAGGAATGCTGTTGAGGTAGCCATGGCTCTGGTTGAATGTGCCCTTATGCTATCTGGATGGGGCATGTCTGACTGCATGGCAAAGCTTGATGCAATCTGAAATCCAGTGGGGGGAGGCTCTGACAGAGCCTGGCCCCTACTGTGGTTTGCTATTGAAACAGAGTCGGGGGGGGGGGAGACACCTGGGATGGTCTTGTTCATTGCAGGTAAAAAGAGAGCACTCTGTGCAGGTCAAGGGTGTGCATTTTCATCTCAAGAGTTGGCATGTGGTTTGGGGGAAGAAGGTGGGAAGATGTATTATCGGAGGTGGAAGGATGAGTGTACTTTGGGGAGGACTTTGGGATGGGTACAGAAAGTGAAGTTGCCTTTAAAGAAGGTGAGAGATGGGGGATCTGTCATTAGGGCTGCAATCTCTCCTACCCGTCTGGCCAAGGTAATAGCTATGAGTTTTCATGGACAAGTGTAATAGTGATGTGGTGGCCATTAGTTCAAAAGGTGGCCTAGTTAGAGCATTCAGTATTAAGTGCAGGTCCCTCAGTTGCATGGGCGGATTGATATCTGGATAAAGTGCCTGCAGGCCCTCTAAGAATCTCTTGGTGAGTGGATGAGCAAATATGGACAAGTCGTCTGTCTTAGAGTGGAACATAGTAATAGCAGCAAGGTGAACCTTAATGGAGGTTATGGCAAGATCTGCTTGTTTAAGGTGTAGAAGATAGCCAAGGGTAGTAGGTAGGGAGGATGTTGAAGCACCCGCTGGTGATGAACACACCACATTGAATCTTTTCCATTTCTGGAGGCAAGTCTTGCAGGTGCTTTGCACCCTACTGTGTAGAAGAACCATTTGTACTTGCTGTGAATAGGTCAACTCTTAATTCAGAGAATCATCCAGGAGCCATGCCTTCAGGTGTAGTGAGTGGAGGTTCAGTTGGCTGTTGCGGGAGCCTGGGCGAAGGGGATCCCTGATGCAAGGTAAGTGGATTGGTGGGGCGAGACACTGCCACCAGGAAGGAGAACCATGGCTGTCATGGTCATGCCAGTGCTATAAGTATGAGAAGCCCTGTCCTTCCCTATCTTGTGAACTACTTTGTTCAACAGGGGTATAGGAGGAAACTTGTAGAATAGGTGGGATGTCCATGCGATGTGGAAGGCATCTCCCTTTGATCCCTTGGCTATTCCCAGTGTGGAACAGAATAGGAGGCTGTGATGGGGCATCGCTGCCCCGCACTCTAGACCCCTGGCCACCAGGCTGCGCGTGACATGGGGGACCGGATACCGGTGCTGCGGCGGCTGTTCGCTCACCACCGAGCAGGCGCGCCGCAGCAAGGTGCCTCATGGTGCCAACAGCAAGGGAGGGGGAAGAGGAAGTGGAGAGACGGTGTGAGCTGATGCTGGTGATGGAGGCACACTGGGAAAAGGGGGAGGGGCTCGCCGCAGAGGGGCTGATGTCAGCAGAGGCAACAAGGGGCGGCAGAGGATTTAAAATGTGGCGGAGGGGCACTCAGGGTTGGGGGGGGGAACAAGCAAGGGGAAAAGGGGCTGGGCTACTGAGCAGGGAGGAGGGAAGGGACGAGAGTGCTAGTGAGGACAGAGAAGGAGGGGGAAGGAGAAGTCCTCCCACTGGACACTAATTACTCTCCCAGTGGTGGGGAACCGGAGCCACCATGCTGGTGAGTCCAAAGAGTGGAGAGACAAAGCCACCCACGGTAGGGCAACGGATACATGCCTGAGGGCTGGCATGTTGCGGCAGAAAGCCCTGTCAGCTGGACAGGACTATGACCAAGTCCTTGTCCTTGGGGCCCATGAGTGAGGGTGGGCCTGGGCCCCCCTCTCCCCACCATAACCAGGGAAGATAGCTTGGTGGCTGGACCATGAACTATCGCTTCTGGCTGCAGGGAGAGAACCACGTGCCACTAACTGGGCCACAGACTCAGCGTGAGGTGAAGGGACTTTAGGGACTATGTTAATAAGGGGTCAATAAACAGACCAGGGTATGCCTGGTCACAAGGTGGTGGAGAATATGGGTATGAAACCCAGCCCTTAAAGTAGGGGAACCAAAGGGGCAGGCATGAGAAGCCCTGCCCGGACTCGAAAGAGAAAGGGGGTTGGACAGGACATACGCTTGTAGCTCCCAGACCCCGTTTGTTACATTGCCTGGTATTCCTAACCTGAGAAGAGGGGGACCAGAGCTGGAGCCTGCAAAAATGTTGACATGGCTGGTGGAGAGTCAAAGCAACACCAACAACAGCGACCCTCTTGATCCAACAGCTCTTGTCCCAGCACCTGCAGCAACAGAGACAACTGGTGAAAGAATTAGCCGACCAATTCCAAACCCAGCAACCACAATGGATACAGCACTATGGCCTGTCCAACCAAGGAAGCTCTGTGACACTGAGTGAAGGAGATGAGGGGGGTGGGACCCCATAGCTACCGCTACGCCTGTGGAAAATGGGCCCAACAGATGACCCAAAGCCTTCCTAACCACATTCGAAAGGGTAGCCAGGGCGGCACGATGGTCTGATGACCAATAGGCCACCATACTAGCCCCTTACTTGACAGGCCCTGCCCAATTGGCCTACTGAAGCTTGAGCTTGCAGGATGCGTTATACTATTTCAAAGTTAAAGAGGCGATTTTAGATCAACTGGGAGTAACCCCCGAAACATACAGAAATTTAGACAAGAATGCTATACAACCAGAGAGCGGCCTCGAGTGATAGCTGAGAGGCACAGGGTGGTGCTGGCTAGAACCCGACCAGCACACCGGAGCCCAGGTGGCCAAACTGGTAATACTAGAGCAATTCCTGAACATATTGCCTAGTGGGGGCTAGCGATGGGTACGGAAGCAGCATCCCCCTCCATCCTGAATGAGGCAATTGCCCTAATGGGTGACTACGAAGCTGCTGAAGGAATAGGGAAGGTGAGGACCCCCCCCAAGGGGAGAGCTCCCCCAGGGTTATAAGGCCAAGGAGGGACCCCAAGGGGGGCTGAGTATGAGGAGGGGAAAGAGGCAAGTCAAGGAGGCTACCCGCAGCGTGGACAACCCGTTAAGAGCATACCCCAAGAGAAGCCCCCGCTGTTGACCGGAGGGGAACATAGCCAGGTGAAACCAGGAAGCCCAAGAGGTGTATGTTTCGGGTGTGGGCAGGAAGGACATTTCTAAAGGGACTGCCCTTATATGGACTGCACCTACACACAGGCCTTGATGGGGGAGGGACCCCAGGAGGAACAGGAAAGGGCTAAGATCTTGAGGCAGGTTAAGATAGGGGGACGCCTGGTAGAGGCCCTGGTGGACTCCGGCTGTAGCCAGACTAGCGTGAGAGCAGACCTGCTGAAAGCAGGAGGACCGAGGGGCCCACCAGTGTATGTGCAGTGTGTGCATGGGGATGTCCACCGATATTCCATGACATGGATACAGATTGTAGATGGCCCACACGAGAACTGGTGTTACAGGGTCGTGGCCCCAAAACTGGTGTACCTAGTTCTCCTCAGCTGCAATTGGGAAAGGTTTAGGTGGGTAACGGATGAGTGGGGATGGTGTAACAACCAGGAGCGACCAGAGGGGATGCTGGGAGAAACCAGGACCTCCACTGAACCCCGAACCAGTTCATAAGACAGGTGCCTAGATGAACTCGGCCCACTCCAATCAAGGGAAGGAGCAGGCCTGATAGACATGCTAGCCCTGCTCGAGCTCTGGGAGGGAGATTTTTTACAAGAGCAGAGGGACGATCCGGCACTGCAACACACCTGGGCCGAAGCGGAAGGAGGAGATGAGCCTGTGATGGAAAACGGAGGGTGGAGGGTAGGGCCGCGTTTTGAGGTATGCCAAGACCGGTTATACCAGGTCACAGAGGAGGTGGAAGAGTATGGCACTCTACATCAGTTATTCGTCCCAAAGAGGTATCGTTGTCAGCTTTTAGAGCTGGCGCATGCTAACCCCTGGTCCAGCCATTTGGGATATGATAAGACAGGGAGGAGGATTGTACAATGATTCTTCTGGCCTGGGGTCTATCACACAGTAAAGGACTTCTGTATGTCCTGCCCCGAATGCCAAAAAGCAGGCCCCAAGGGGGTCCCAAGAGTGCCACTAGTCTTGCTGCCAATCATAGGGGTCCCCTTTGAAAGAGTTGCCCTGGACCTAGTGGGACCACTGGAAAAAACAAGTACAGGGTATCAATATGTCTTGGTAGTAATAGACTATGCCAAAGGTAGCCCAAGGCCATCCCGCTACAGAATACTACAGCCCCGAACCTGGCAGCCAAGTTAGTAAAAATCTTTGCCAGGGTCGGGGTACCTAAGGAAATTCTTACAGACCAAGGCACAAATGTCGCTTCAAAATAAATGCAGGAGCTGTGCCAGTTATTATGAATATGAACATTAAAAACATCGGTATACCACCTGCAAACTGATGGCCTCGTAGAGAGGTTTAACCGGACCCTAAAAAGCATGATGAGAAAATTTGTAGAACAGGATCCCAAGGGTTGGGATAGACTTTTACCTGCCCTGTTATTTGCCATAAGGGAGGTTCCCTCAGGCATCTACAGGGGTCTCACCCTTTGAGCTCCTGTACGGACGACAGCCCAGAGGGATATTAGACATTATTAAGGAGGATTGGGAAGAACAGGAGACTCAAGTACGGGGGGTCAGTACCCTACATATTAGACCTAGGCAAGTTTGCCTGACTGAACTTGGAGTCCGCCCAAGCAAGGCAAGCCGGGCATTACAATAAGGGGACGCGCCTAAGAACCTTTGAACCTGGCGACAGGGTCCTAGTGCTACTCCCCACCCACCCAAGACTCAACGCTATGTGGCAGGGCCTCTTTGAGGTAGTGAGAAGGGTCGGGGAGGTCGATTATGAGGTGTGGGGGACAGGGACCCGGAAAGACATGAAGATTTATCATGTTAACCTACTAAAAGCATGGAAGGGCCGGAAGGGGTTGATGGTGAACCGAATAGTGTCCGAGCTTGACCTGGGACCGGGGGAAGGGTGAGATGCTACACCTTCACCTCCACAGATGAGCCATGAACTAACTCCGAAACAGGAGGAGCTGGATGACCTACTACGGAGATTCTCCCGAGTCCTGACCAACCAACCGGGGCATACTACGCTGGCGTTTCACCATATCGCGACCAAAGCCAGTAAGAAAGTGAGAGATCCCATTCGCCCCCTCCTGCGGAAGATGTGGGAGACAGTGAGGGAGAAGGTGCAGTGGATGCTGCGGTGGGGTGTCATTGAGTCGCTGCATAGCAAGTGGAGGAGCCCAATCATCCTGGTCCCAAAACCCGACGGGTCAACACGGTTTTGCATTGACTTCCGTAAAGTCAACAGCAGATCCCGCTTCAATGCCTACCCCATGTCCCGAGTCGATGAGTTACTAGATCGCCTCGGGGGGGGGCGCAATATCTCTACACTATTGATCTAACCAAAGGATATTGGCAGATCCCCCCTAGCCCCCACATCTAGAGAGAAGACAGCATTCTCAACCCCATTCGGGTTATATCAGTTCGTACAGATGCCCTTCGGACTACATGGGGCCACCGCCACCTTCCAGCGGCTGATGGATAAAGTGTTGCGATACCATGGGTGATACGCAGCCACGTATATTGATGACACAGTGAGCTACAGCACCTCCTGGACTGAACATCAACAGAGGGTAGAGGTGGTCCTAAAGTCGCTACAAGAAGCTGGGCTCACGGAGAATCCTGCCAAATGTCACTTTGGGGAGCGAGAGGTCACCTACCTAGGATATACTGTGGGATGGGGCCAGTTAAGACCCCTCGTCAATAAGGTAGGGGCCTTCAGATTACCCTACCCCAACAACCAAGAAGCAAGTTTGTCAATTCCTGGGGTTGGCTGGCTATTACCGCCGCTTTGTACCACACTTTGCATCATTGGCAGCCCCCCTAATGGATTTGACTAGGAAGGCACTGCCCAAAAAAGTATCCTGGTCTGGGGTGTGTGACCAGGCATTCCGAGCGTTAAAAGATCAGCTGACCCGGGCACCCATGTTGACACAACCGGACTTTGATAAACCGTTCATTCTACAAACAGACGCCTTGGAGAATGGTTTGGGGGCCGTGCTGTTTCAAGAAAAGCGGGGGGAGGAACACCCCGTGATATACATAAGTCGCAAATTGTTCCCCCGCGAATGTAAGTACTCTACCATAGAGAACGGAGCCCTAGCGGTAAAATGGGCCATTGATATGCTCCGATGCTACCTATGGGGAAGTCAGTTCTGAGTAGTCACGGACCATGCCCTGTTGCAGTGATTGCAAACTATGAAAGACTCAAATGCGCGTATTATAAGGTGGTATCTCTCTTTGCAGCCCTGCACCTTTGAGATAGTCCACCAGTCCGGATCAGCCCATAAAAACGCGGACTTCTTTTTGAGGCTGGACACCCCAGAGGAAGACAAAGGACGAGGGGTAAAAGGGAACCTAAAGGGGGAAGTGTGTGATGGGGCATCGCTGCCCTGCACTCTAGACCCGCCCCTGGCCGCCAGGCTGCTCGCAATGCAGGGGACCAGATACCGGTGCTGCGCCAGCTGTTTGCTCGCTGCCGAGCAGGCACACCGCAGCTAGGCACCTCATGGCGCCAACAGCAAAGGAGGGGGAGGAAGAAGCGGAGAGACAGCGTGAGCTGACGCTGGTGACGGAGGCACGCCGGGAAAAGGGGGAAGGGTGCACTGCAGAGGGGCTGACATCAGCAGAGGCGACAAGGGGTGGCGGGGGATTTAAAATGTGGCGAATGGGCACTCGGGGTTGGGGTGGGAAGGGGAACAAGCGAGGGAGAAAGGGGTTGGGCTACCGAGCAGGGAGGAGGGAAGGGACAAGAGCGGTACTGAGCACAGAGAAGGAGGGGGAAGGAGAAGTCCTCCTGCCGGACACTAATTACTCCCCCAGTGGCGGGGAACCGGGGAAACCACGCCGGCAAGTACAAAGAGTTGGGAGAGGAAGCAGCCCAGGGCAGGGCAACGGATACATGCCCGAGGGCTGGCGCATTACGGTGGAAAGCCCCGTCAGCCGGACAGGACTACGACTAAGTCCTTGTGGCCCTGGGCTGGGGCCCGTGAGTGAGGGTGGGCCCAGGCCCCCCTCTCCCCACCATAACCAGGGAAGATAGCTTGGTGGCCGGACCGGGAACTGTCGCTTCTGGCTGCGGGAGAGAACCAAGTGCCACTAACTGGGCCAAAGACTGGTGAAAAGACTCGCAGAACACAGACTCAGGGTGAGGTGGAGGGACTTAAGGGGCTATGTTAATAAGGGGTCAAATAATGGACCAGGGCATGCCTGGTCACAGGGGCACTGGCTGTAAGACTGCATGGTAAACAGGTCTATGGTAGGGTGACGCCACAGGCGGAAGATGTCCACCAATCTGTGTGGGTTCATTTGCCACTCGTGTTCGGCTGGGAAGGCTCTGCTCAGTGTATCTGCCGTTGTATTCAGGGTGCCTGGAAGATGCACTGTGGTGATAATTGTGTTGTATTTCAGGCATCAGTTCCAAAGTGCTATGACCTCTGTGCAGAGTGCTCGAGATCGGGCTCCCCCTGATGATTTATGTAGAATATTGCTGCGATATTGCCTCTGACGTGGCTGTTGGCGATGAATGGGAGGAATTTGATGCATGCATTCCTGACCACAGTTCTAGGACGTTTATGTGCAAGTTCTCGTCAGTGTTGGACCATAGGCCCTGGCATGTATGGTGTCATAAGTGGGTGCCCCATCCTGTACGAGATGCATCTGTCGTCATGGAGATGGATGGTTCTGGTGGGTGGAAGGGTAATTTGGAACAAAGTTTCCGTGGGCTCAGCCCCCAGCATAAGGATTCCTTTACTATCCCGGGAAGGGCTAGGGATTTGGATAGCGGATGGACATTGGGTTTGTATGCCTGACCCAGCCAGTTCTGTAAACATCTCATGTGCAGACACATATTGCTGACTACGAAATTGCATGCTGCCATGTGCCCCAGCAGCCGAAGGCATTCAAGTGCTGTTGTGCAGGGGCTGGATAGTAAGGTATTTACCGAGGCCACAATTTTTTGAAAACATTCAGTAGGTAGGGATGCGGTGGCTGTTGTCAAATCGAGGCATGCTCCTATAAACTGTATCTTTTATGTAGAAGAGTGTCGATTTGGTTTCGTTCACCTGAAGGCCCAGGTGTCGGAATAGGTGTCTTGTGATTGACAGAGAATGGCAGGAATTGTGAGAGTGCACCTTGAGGAGACGGTTGTCCAGGCAAGGAAATATGATGATGCTTTTCTTTCTCAGATAAGCTACAACAACCACCAGAACCTTTGAAAAGACCCTTGGGGCTGTAGAGAGTCCGAATGGAAGCACCATGTATTGGTAATGTTGAGAATCAACAACGAAACAAAACATCTGTGAGCAGGGTGAATGGAAATGTGAAAGAATGCATCTGGTTCTCGTCCCTCGACTTGCAAATTGTCCTGTGCCAATGCCGGTAATATAGTGGCAAGTGTTACCATCTTAAATTTTTGTTTCTGATCAAATTTGAGGGCTCGAAGGTCTAGAATGGGCCTCCAACACTCGGACCTTTTTTCATTCAGAAGTAATGGGAGTAGAACCCCTTGCCCCTAAATTGGGGCGAATGAACCAGTCCCCACTCAACGTGTAAAAGATGCTCTACTTGTTGAAGAAGGATCTTGTAAGCACGGTCCCTGAAAAGGGACAGGGAAGAGGGTGGGGGGAGGGGTATGGACACAAAGGGAATAAGGTAGCCTTTTTCAATTATCTTCAGGACCCATCTATCAGAGGTTATATGTTGCCAGTTGAAGAGCAGCAGCAATCGATTATGGAACAGGTTTGCTTGCGTCGATGGCATTGGAATAGGTGAGAGGCTCTCCAGACCCTCTACCTGATGATCAAATTTGCTGCTTGTACTGCTGTGACTTTTGGGAATTGGTAGAGGAAAGGCTAGGCACCATTGACTTCTGCCTCCGCTCTCTTGCGGCTGGTCTTGTCTATTGTAGTGTTGTGCAGATGGAAGGTATCGGTCTCAGGTAGGGCTGATACTTATATTGCTGCCTTCTAGGTGCTTGGTTGTGGATCCCCAAAGACCGAAGCGTCGCTCTGGAATCTTTCATGGAGTGAAGAATTTAGTTGGTGTTAGCTACAAACATCTTCTGACCATCGAAAGGCAGATCTTCCACTGTAGATGGAACCTCCTTGGGGAATGGAGTGGAGCTAAACCATGACACCCTTCTCCTTACTACCACTGTTGCTGTAGAATGTGCAGCCATGTTGGCCGCATCTAATGCGTCCTGTAATGCTTTTCTTGCAAATGTGACCCTTGGATACCAATGCTTTGTAGTGTTGCCTCTTAGCTTCGGGAATATCTGCAACAAAACTGTTCACTTTGTAACTTCTGTAATCTTATTTGCCAAATAAAGCTGCATAATTCAAAATACAAAATTGTAAAGCAGAAGATGTATAATCTTGCACCCAAATGTGTCAAGCCTTTGGCTATCACGGTCCGATGGAGTAGACGTGTATTGCTGCTGTTTGGATTCTTGTTGTGCAGCTTCCACCACGAGGGAATTAGGTGCTGGGTGAGAGAAATTCAGATCCCTTAGGTGGGACATAATATTTCTTATCAGTTCTCTTAGCCGTGGAAGAGATTGATGCCGGATTTTGCCACACTGTTTCTGCCGGTTCCATTATTGCTGGATTAATTGGTGATGCTATTTTAGATGGTGTTACCGAGTGCAATATGTCAGTAAGCTCGTGCTGATTTTCCACAACTTCTTGAAGAGGAATGTTTAATTCATCAGCTACACATTTAAAAAAGGTCTTGGAAATGTGCAGCGTCTGCAGTTTAAGCTGGGACCAGAGACCCTTCCTCCACTGTGGGGGGGGAGGGAAGGGGAGTGTCATTTTCGTCAGGAGGGGGTGCTGCCTCCCTTGTGAGTAGGCCCCATCTTGTATTTGGGGGGGGGAGGGGGGGGGATATTGCCCCTCTGTGGTTTCCAGCCATGCTAGTGTTTCTGATGATATTGCCATTTGTTCCAGTATTGCCAGTAGCGGAAAGGCTCAGGAGGAGGTACTCATGGATTGCCATAATATGGAGGCATGTTCTCAAATCTGGAAGAGTAAATACTCTGAGCTGTGTAAGGAAAATTCTCTGGTGGAAAAACCCTTAGAGAAGTCGTCAGATTCAGATAAAAATATTTCCTCAAAGTGATCTCTAACATAGCGGGAGCACGCTCAGGGTCTAAAAATGGTGAGTTAAAAGGAGAGGAGACTAAGTCTCTGTGTTGAGTGTGCTGCCCACCGGGTGCTGTCGGTGCCATAGTGGGAGGCACAGAGGCTGAGGTGCTGAATCATGCCTCGGTGCCAAAGGCAGTTGTGCAGCATCAGGCACCTCTGTGGTGAAGGCAGAAGCGCCTGAGAACGTGGTCGGTGCTGCACACTCATGCTGCATTGGCAAGATCGTATCAGTGCTGGATGGTGCTGCAGCCAGTGAGGCAGGCAACTTGAAGCCTGTCACCTCAGAGTGCGATTTAGCACATGCCTACTGTTTGTCTCCGCTGGGAGCTCCAGAGACGCCAGCGGTGTCATACATGCTGAGGTGCGGTGCGGCTGCTGCTCTTGGCACTGGCCATGAGGGAGACAGCTGTTTCAGTGCTGCAGCCCCTTGAGATGCTGAGGAGGATGGCTTTCTGGCAAGCTTTTTGGATCCCCGCTGCTGGCCTGGATCAGAGGCTGGTCTAAGCAAGTTTTCCAATAAAAACTTGAGTTGGAGGTCTCGGTTTTTCTGCGCCAGTGATTTTTAGCTTTGAATAATGAGGGCATTTCTGAGAGAGATGCTGCTCTGAGGCAGCGGACGCATTGAGAATGACCATCTGATATTGGGATAGGCTCTTTACATGAGGTGCAATGCTTAAACCCCGGTGAGCCAGGCATGCCTATGGAAGCAGGAAGGGATTAACTGGGAGAAAAAAACCCTTATACTAATCTAGGCTTTTTTAATGAACAAACTAACTATTAAACTATAACTACTACAACTTTAACTGGCTTTAAGCATAATATAGATGCGAAGAAGCTAGGGAGCACTGCTGAGTCCACCTGTAGCTGGAAGTGGTAGAGAAGGAACTGAGTTGTGTGAGAGTGGCAGGGGGGCTCACGCATGCACAATGCCTGCAGCCTTGCAGTGTACAGCCGCTGATGTGCACATGCGCAGCCCCAGGGACATGGCTATGAAATTTCCACTCTGAGGCTTGGCAGCAGTGCACTGGCCAACCTAATATGAAGCATCCACAGGGACCTCTCTCAAAGAAGCCCTTTTCCTGTCTTGGTGCTAGGGCTGAGATTGACTAGAGGAGGCAGCAGACTGACCTTTCCAAATATGAACCTAAGGAGCAATGCCTGGAGTTAAGAACATAAGAAAGGCCATAGAGGGTCAGATCAAAGGTCCATCTAGCTCAGTATCCTGTCTGCCAACCATGGCCAATGCCAGATGACCCAAAGGGAGGGATCACACCAGGTAATCCTCCCGTCACCCACCTCCAGACAAACAGAGGCTAGGGACACCATTCCTACCCATCCTGGCTAATAGCCATTGATGGACCCAACCTCCATGAATCAATCTAGCTCTTTTTTGAACCCTGTTAAAGTTGTAGCCTTCACCACATTCTCTGGCAAGGAGTTCCAGAGTGACTGTGCTGCGTGAAGAACAACTTCCTTGTTTTAAACCTACTGACTATTAATTTCATTTGGTGACCCCTAATTCTTATATTGTGGGAATAAGTAAATAACTTTTCCTTATTCACATTCTTCATACCAGTCATGATTGTATAGACCTTTATTGTAGCCGCCCATTAGTCTCCTCTTTTCTAAGCCAAAAAGCCCAAGGCTTTTTAATCTTTGTTCATATGGGACCTGTTCCAAACCCCTACTCATTTTTGTTGCCCTTTTCTGAACCTTTTCCAATGTCAACTTTTTTTGAGATGAGATGACCACATCTGTACACAGTATTCAAGATGTGGGCATACCATGGGTTTATATAGAGGCAATACGATTTTCTGTCTTGTTCTCTTTTAATGATTCCTAACATTGTTTGGTTTTTTGACTGCCACTGCACACTGAATGGATGTCTTCAGACAACTATCCACAATGACTCCAAGACCTCTTTTGAGTAGTTGTTGTAGCCAAATTAGTCCCCATCATATTGTATGTATAGTTGGGATTATTTTTTCCAATGTGCATTACTTTGCATTATCAAATTTCATTTGCCATTTTGTTGCCCAATCACTTAGTTTGAAATCTTTTTGAAGCTCTTCAGTCTGCTTTAGTCTTAACTATCTTGAGCAGTTTGGTATCATCTGCAAATTTTGCCACCTCACTGTTTACCCCTTTCTCTATATCATTTATAAATAAGTTGAATAGGATGGGTCCTAGGACAGACCTTTGGGGGACACCACTAGTTACCTCTCTCCACTCTGAAAAGTTACCATTTATTCCTACCCTTTGTTTCCTGTCTTCTAACCAATTATCAATCCATGAAAGGACCTTCCCTGTTATCCCATGACAATTTACTTTACCTAAGAGCCTTTGGTGAGGGACCTTGTCAAGGCTTTCTGGAAATCTAAGTATACTATATCCAGTGGATCCCCCTTGTGCACATGTTTGATCCCCTCAAAGAACTTTAGCAGATTAGTAAGGCATGATTTCCCTTTACAGAAACCATGTTGACTTCTCCAACAAATTATGTTCATCCATGTGTCTGACAATTTTTTATTCTTTACTATAGTTTCAACTAATTTGCCCAGTACTGATGTTAGACTTACCAGTCTGTAATTGCCAGGATCACCTCTAGAGCTCTTTTTAAATATTGGCATCACGTTAGCTATCTTCCTGTCATTAGGTATGGACACTGATTTAAAGGATAGGTTACAAAGCACGGTTAATAGTTCTGCAACTTCCCACTGAGTTCTTTCAGAACTCTTGGGTGAATGGCATCTGGTCCCGGTGACTTGTTACTATTAAGTTTATCAGTTTGTTCCAAAACCTTGTCTAATGACACCTCAATCTGGGACAATTCCTCCAATCTGTCACCTAAAAAGAATGGCTCAGGTTTGGGAACCTCCCCGATATCCTCAGCCGTGAAGACTGAAGCAAAGAATTGATTTAGCTTCTCTGCAAAGACTATCATGTTTGAGTGTTCCTTTAGCATCTCAATCATCCATGGGCCCCACTGGTTGTTTAGCAGGCTTCCTGCTTCTGGTGTACTTAAACATTTTGCTATTACATTTTGAGGTTTTGGGTAGCTGTTCTTCAAACTCTTTTTTGGCTTTTCTTTTATTTTTACACTTTCAGAGTTATGCTCCTTTCTATTTTCTTCCCTAGGATTTGACTACCACTTTTAAAAAGATGTCTTTATCTGTCACTGCTTCTTGATGGTTAAGCTATGGTGGCACTCTTTTGGTTCTCTTACTGTGGGTTTTTAATTTGGGGTATACATTTAAGTTGGGCTTCTATTATGGTGCCTTTGAAAAGTTTCCATGCAGCTTGAAGAGATTTTACTTTTGTCACTGTACCTCTTAATTTGTTTAACTTCATTTTGTGTAGTTCCCCTTTTTAAAACTAAATGCTACAGTGTTGGGCTGCTGAGGTGTTTTTCCCACCACAGGGATGTTAAATTTTATTACATTATGGTCACTATTTCCAAGTGGTCCAGTTCTATTACCTCTTGAACCAGATCCTGTGCTCCACTTAGGACTACATCAAGCATAGCCTCTTCTGTTGTGGGTTTCAGAAATAATTGCTTTTTGGAGCAGCTGGATAAGGTATCAAGAAATGTTATCTCTGCATCTTGTCCTGAGGTAATGTGTACCCAGTCAATATGGGGATAGTTGAAATCCCCCCCCCCTAATATCTAGCTCTTTTTAATTTGATAGCCTCTCTAATCTCCCTTATCTTTTCATAGTTACTATCACTGACCTGATCAGGTGATATATCCCTACTGCTATATTCTTATTGGAGCATGGAATTACTATCCATAGAGAGTCTATGGAACTTTTTACTTCATTTGATTCTGCATTTTCTTTCATGTATAGTACCACTCCCCCACCTGCATGACCTGTTCTGTCCTTCCAATATAATTTGTACCTTGGTATGACTGTGCCCCTCCCTCAACCTTGTCTGAAAGTCACTATACTTCTATTGACACTAACAGAACTACCTCTGGGGAAAGGGTTTTTTAGAAACTTTTGAGGACACAGCCAGGCTCTTATTTTGCTGTCTGCATAGGTGCTCTCAACAGCTTGAATACAGCATGAAAGGAGAGGTGGGTCAAGTATTTTCCCAGAAGTGGAAAAGTTTCCCTAAAACAAATGTCAGAAGTCACCATTTGTTAGCATACATGAAGCCAAAAAAGGTGCAGTAGGAACAGTCTTGCTTCAGTTAAGTCGCACACTTAATACTAAGCAGAGTCCCTGCTGAAGATTTTTCCCTACCATCTCATGCCAACAGCCTAAGGCACATGCACATAATACTTTAAATGAATGTCAACTGGCCTGCAATAATACTCACCCACCCTGGCTAACATGGTCATCTTGGTTTTGACCCCTTGCCATTGGCTGGCCACTATTAAGACCTGCCCATCTCACTTGGCTGAAATATTGATCATTCTGCCATAGTCTCCTTTTTTCACGACTTCTCTAAATTCAGAGTAAAGTTCTCTGGAACAAGCAGAATAAGATTTTTCCAATAAACCAGTTGACTCGAGGATGATTTTTGCAGGCTATTTATTTCAACTTGTACAGAGAAGCTTAAACATCTGTGGAAAAACACCTACATTTTTATTAGTTAATATAATTTAAGTGATAAATACACAGTATTTAAACTTTATACACCTGATAAAGTAAAATGCATAGTAAAAGGGATAGGAATATAACAAGCCTTGGGGATTAAATGAGTATAAAAGTCAGCAAGATCACATAACTTTGAAAAAACAGATTGCTTATCTAGTAGATAACAGAGCCACCAACAAACAGTTCTACTGTGCAATTTCAAAGCCACATGGCTCATCACTCAGCAACAACTCGTGTTGGGTTTTTTGTCCTTTTTTTTTTTTTTTTTTTAAAGGCGTTGAAAGGGGAAAGCTAGCCACAGCCCAATTCAAAGGCACAGGCAAAAGGTTTACTTCACTACAGAAAAGATAGCTTGTCTAATTTGTATAAAACAGAACAGCCTGGTATATAGAGTTTCTCTAACAGCTCATGCATTTAGATAACAGATCTTCCTCACACTTGCTACACTTCCAAAACTTATACTTTGACAAAGAAGCCAACATAAAACTAAGAGTTTAATTCAGAAAAGTATATTAGGCAGAGAGGTCAGACTAAAGACTCTCACTCAGGCATGGTATGAGTTAGCTGAAAAATAAACAAACTTGGGAAAGTTCTTATATTTTTGGATGCTTAGGAGTCAAAGGTCAACATCCATACATCTTCTACAGCTAATTTCTGGGACCTAAATACTATACTGATGGACACCCCTTCACTGTACCTCTTAAGTCTCTGATTGCTCCTGTTTTGTTAAAGCATAATTTACTATATCAAATGACATATACAAGACCATTGTCTATGGAATAATTCAGCACTGTATGGCCATATTGCTCACAGACCTTAAACAAAAGCATGCTACATAAACTACTCAGAAGAATTAAAATTTTCTTTTTAAAGCATTTAGATGCAAAAAAACAAACCCATTTACAAGCACAGGAAACTAACGGGAAGCTCTTTATCAGCTCTGTGTTTCTAACAAGGAGAAGTAAAACTGGGGAAAAGAAGAAGGAAGTATTTTGAAGCTTGAGTTAATCTTGGTATTCCTCCTGATATTAAAAAGCAAAGAAGAGCAAACAAAAGCAGTTCACAGCTTCAAATTAAACAACAGGAATGAGTCTCCTTTTCATTTCTTTGGATTCATCATTTTTTGCATCTAAAATGTTTACTGATGTTATGGTTCTTATTTAAATCATGTCATCAGCCTTGGAAAGATGATTGTACTATGCCAGTACCAATGTAGGAATACAGGGAACTTTTGATTATTGTGACCCAGGCTCATACGCTAAACGGAACTTGCATAAGTGAGATTTTTCTTGCTAATTACAGAATTAACTTCCTACCACTTTAGTAAAGGTCTGTCATTCCTAAGGTGACAGGGATGCATCCCATCATAATCCGAATGTACAGCCAACAAATTCAGCAATTTGCCTCTTGCAGTGTCCACTAACTGGGGCTCCAGAGAATGGCAAGAACACAACCACCTCACAATGGCTCTGGCCCAATATACCATCTGTAGGGGAGGGAGGTGGGGAAAATAACTAATGTTCAAAATAATACTGGACACTTCAATAGTGCCTTCCATGCCAGGATAAATACTTCAGCCTCATAAGCTCCTTGCATGGTAGGGAAGTTTCATTCTCTGAGTGCCACAGGCAGATTAAGTGGTTTACCTAAGGTCCCACACCAAATCAGTAGCAGGGCTGAGTAAAGGATCAACTTTCCTGCCTCAGTGCCATGCTTTATCCAAAAGACTATCCTGCTTATTTTGACCCTTCCCCAATCCAATGGAGAATTTTATTCCCACTCATCTACATCCATGATTACCTCAGTTATTCTGCTCTCACTACTAGGTATGAAAATCTAATGCAGAAACCAGAATCTATCCTACCACCTACTAGTTAGATTCTAACTATTCACAAAATAATTCCAAAGCAATCCCAGGGATGATGAAAATGCTCTTAGTAAGGAGTAATCCATAAACTAGATGTGCATTTCAATTACTGAAGTCTGCTAATTAGCCTCCGATTCACAGGGATTTATAAACTATTGGCTATTAGTTTGCAGAAATATCTAGCCCCAAAATCCAAATTAAGAGTTTAAAAACAATGCTTCTTTGAAAGTTACCCACTCACCTAAATATTTCAGTAAGATCTTAAATCCTAAGTGAGCCCTACGTCTATTTAGATACTTAAAAATAGCATAAATAGTTTTTTTAAATTGCATTAAACCATGTAATGTACACGGAAGTGAAGGATTTTACCCTGAATTTAAAATGTAACTATATATCTACTTTGCTCAAGTAAAAGATTTAGAAACATTAGTGCTTCTTTTGCCGTTCAGAATAGGAGGTCAGCTTTCCCCAGCAATATAGGTTTAAACTCATATTCTAACACAAAATGCCCATTGCTGTTAGAGTGCAGACTGAACTTCAAGCCCTTAGACACATTTTCCATCTGTACCCTGAATACTTGGCCCAACTATTGCACATCTATCCATGCTAATGTCAAGATTTTAGGAAAAGGGGTGTCTTCAAAACACAGTAATTAACACTAGTTTATGAACTATCTGAAGATGCTATTTAATCAAACTGTTAAAACTTCGCTCAAAAAGACTGGCATTGTTGAAAATGGTGAGGTGGTAGTTTATACTTTGCTTCCATGCAATTAAAATATGTCAATTAAAAAAAACACAATAAAAATAGATGCAACACCCTTTCTGGTAGGTTGTGAACTCTCAAAGTGCATAATTCTAGTTTTTTTTTCAGCTCTGTGTGAAGATTCACGCTTTCATATACCTACCTACCTTGTACAATACCTCGTGGCATTAGTCTCCATGAAATATTTGGCATTAAAACCACTTAAAAGCCATTTCCAGCTACATCTTTGTTTGCTTTTTGCCAATAACCACCACTGCCCATCACATTATCTCACCCTTCTGATCTCTGCCAACAAGTTTCAAACAATAAATCAAGCCGTCCATTTAGTTATGTTTTCAACAATCAGAGATGTTCAATGTTTATGACAAGTACTGTAATCTGATTTCTTACAACATGCTGCTATGTAAGCTCTACATGCAGCGTATAGTGCTGTACTAGTGCCATGTCATGCTGTGTTTATTTGGCTTAGGCTCTGTTGCATCTCTTATCCTCAGATGCACATTGTGTAAAGGAGCCACGGACTCAGTTGCTCATCATAACCATAATGTTTGATTTCATGAAAGCACTTCATCCTCGCCCGCATTTGGCAGGTCATTGCACTTCAGATTATCTTCGCTGCCTTGTTTCCTGCTTTAAAATGAAATAACACACATTAGTGTCCTTAAAAAGGAAATTTTTATAGGAGGAGGAGGAAAAAACCCCGTATCTGGTTCTCAATATACCATATAGCAAACAATTTCCAAACCACTATTCACATCATCATGGTACAGGTGCTGGAGCTAGGAGTGCAGTTGCAACCCCTGTCTTGAAGTGTTTTCCATCACGTTCAGGATTTATAGTTTGGTTCAATGGCACTCGGTGCCCCCACTATACGAATTATTCCAGCACCCCCACATCATGGTTTATTTCTGTAACCACAGCAAACCTAAATAGGTCAAGACAGTGCAGACTGGGTGAGAATCAACATTCTAATAGCCATAACAATATCCAAAAAGACTTGGAAGCAGCAGTCCCAGCTATCAAACATTAGCACACAGCATACATGGAAGTAGCCTCACATGAAAGACTGCAGGATAGCCGAGGCTGGGAGGAGATTAAAGAAGGGGCATAGCAAGGGAGAGGACAGGAGGGGCAGTTGCCCCCAGGTGCCACACTAAGGCGAGCGCAGGGAGAACGGCGCAGGCAGGTCTGGGACTACCCAGCCCCGTCGCAGCAGCCGCAGCCACGACATTCATCCTGCGCTTGCCCTAGCGTGGTGCCTGGGGGCAACTGCCCCTCCTGTCCCCTCCCTCACTATGCCCCTGGATTAAAGAAATATGGGAAGTTTCTGGGCCACATATATTCAAACGCTATAACACATATATGGTGAAACAGAACCGATCGCCTTACCCCCTCTCTGGCTAGCTCTCAGACACTTACTTCACTTCACACAACTAGTTTTACAGGTGTTTGTGGGGTATATGTGGCAAAAATAAAAACAAGTTGACTTTCATCTACTGTGTCTGGCTACGACTTCCAGTTAACCAGTGATGGATGCAACAGGAGCTTGCTAATTAGGGATGTTAAATTTAGATTAATTAACCAATCAAAATAGACCCTGCAGAGAGTGGGGGACTGGCCCCGCACTCCCTGCAGTGTCTGAGTCTTTTAAATGTACAAGAGCCCCGGTGGGCTCCCTCCAGCACTGGCTCCTGCTCCCCCCTCCCTTTCTGCCTCTCTTGGATAGAGGCAACAAGTGTGGGAGGGGGGAGCAATTAGTTGCATCACTAACTGACTATCCAATAAGCTTCTGCTTATCAGATAGTCAACTAGTCGCTTACATCGCTATTGCTAACCACAGCATGTAAAATACTACGACTCTGTTGTAGAAGAACAATCAACTCATCAATATGAAAGGATTTGAGTGTCAGGCTGTCAGTTTACAATTCAGAACATGAGAGAAAGACTGAGAAAATACACAGATAAATTATTTTATTTCATAGTTAATAGCATAGTCACGGGAACATGTCTCTCATGCACAACTCCATCTGAAGTCAACATGAGTCACATGCGTAAGGTGAAATTCACCCCGCTGCAGGCCAGCCTGAGGTCTAGCTACAACTTAAATCCTACTTAATCTCTCAAAATAGGATTCAGTTGCCTGGTGCATAGGCCTTGTTCTGTCCCTCTGCACAGGGTGAATTTTACTGATTGAACACATTGCAGGACAAGTTCTTATATAAACCTACACCTCAGGGGCTAATTGGGGAATTTATTTGCTTAAGTTCCAGGCATGCCCAGAAAGGAACAGAGCATTGACTACGGAAAATATCACAGACATCTGTCAGCTGAGCCTCCTGTAATCAATGTAATACAGGGTCTTTGGGGAAAGTTCATGTAAATAATGCTGATAGAGAGAAGAGAGTGAATGGTGGAAGCCAGTGTCCAGCAATAGTGCTTTCAGCGGTTTATCAGCCCTTCCTTTCATATGATGTTTCACTGGATTGGTCTTCCAGTTTATCCAGATGGAAAATGCTTTGTACAGCCTGAATTACAACCTCCCCCCCCAAAAAATCACAGGCATTAGAGGTCTTTTGGGTTCATATACAGGAGCTCAGGCTTAAACTAAAATCTGTTTTCTGAAGCAGGCAGTTACATGCTGAATCTATACAGGACTGACACAGAGAGGAGATTTCTGCTTAAGAGACATTGTCATTTGAATTCCCATTCAAGTGCAACTCATTCGAAGCATTAGTAGGCAGGACACCAACCTATGCACTGATGTGGAAACTAGTGAAGCCAGGAAACCGTGGTGTAGAGGAAATGGGGACATCACAGAAAACATCTACAAGCTCAGTAAGGCCCTTAGAAAGCCTGTTCCAGCTCAGAACACTTAGGGTGAAATCCCAGCTTCTCTGCAGTCAGTGGCATTTTCCTATTGACTTCATTGCTGGTCCACAAATAAGCCCATGGGATCTTATCATCAATGTAATGAGGCCAGGTGAAAAAATATGCTTCAAAATGAAGGAGGGGAAAGGTGATGGGAAAGAAGTAGTCCAACATTTGCTTTCGTTTATTAATTTGTATGTGTACAAAGCAGATCCCAACACAATGCATCAGTTTATTAAAGTGTAACCTTTATTCTAGAGTATAAGGTTAACGTAGTATTTCAAAGCTGCAATGCAAACAGAAAGAAAAACAAAGCATCTTTAATTTGCCTGATTAATTTACTTCCACATTCTGTTCTGTCTCCCCCATATAAGTGACCATGCTACTTTTTAGCAGGGAAAACCATAGAAGAACATTCCTCTTATCAGAAGAGCAATGCACACATGTATATCATTTGCTGCATGCAGCCAGTAGACCTTTCGTTAATTACTAGTAATGTGTGATCCACTTTCTTAGAAAGCTCCATTAATGCTTTAAAGGACTATCCTATTTTAAATGTAAACTTTCCTACAGCTTATGGGCTTCTTTGGCTGAAACAATGGCAATCGGCTACTGTGCTCACATACTCTGGTGAACAGACAGCCCCTGATTCTGAAACCTTCATGTGGTAGTACTTCAAGCAATGGCCAATGCTGCTACCTGGTGTAAAAATATCCAAGTATCATGCTCCCTCTCCTTGTCCATAAATGCACAGGGACAGTGCAGGAGGGAACACAACCCAAAAGAGAGGAAAGCTTCTCTTGCATTGCATAACACTTGATCTGGAAATGTCCCAAAGCCCCATGGAGTATACACTGCATACACTGTTTAAGTTTGCAATAGCACCCTCATACATGCGTAGGGAATCATGTCTCCTGAAATGGCTCAGGCTACAGTAGGTCTATAAACCAGCGAGTGAGCATTCTTTAGGGACAAGGATCTGATTTTATTTGCATTTGGTACAGGATACCATTTTTGAAGTATCAGGGTATGTCTACACTACAGCACTATTTTGAATTAACTTAATTCGAAATAGTTAATTCAAATTAAGCTAATTCGAAATAACACATCTAGACACAAAAACTATTTTGAAATAGCGTTTTGCTATTTCGAAATAGCAAGTCCACACTGAGTGGACCCTGAACCGAAGTTAAGGCTGGCCAGAACCAGTGCTGGCAGGTCATCAGGTTAGGACCTAGTGTGTGGGGCTGCTGCCTGAGGCTAACTGAGCTCTGTGCTTAAAGGGACCCTACCCCCACCCCGGACAGACAGTTCTCAGGGTTCCCCGCTTGCTTGTCTACCTCGATGAGGGACAGCAAAGCAGTCCTGTCTTGCAGTGCCCTGAGTGTCCACACTCGGGACAATACAGCACTCGGCCACATGGAGCCAGAGCTGCCCCTGGGTGCATCTCGTGGGTCGTTGCCATCAGCCCGGCTGCACTTGCTGCAGGCTGCCATCCGGGGGGTCCATCGGGGGACTGTCAGGATCCAGGAGGCCCTGAGGGAGAGCGTCCACCCCAAGGAGCCCTCAGAGCCTTCCCGGTCCTCCCCACCGGGGGCTCGTGCCCCATTCCTCCCTCATGTCCTTCCACTTACCCCTCCCTAGCCACCCTTCCTGATGTCAACTAAAAGACACGTATGTTCAAAAATAGAAAGTGGGTTTATTGAACAAAACTGGGGGGGATGAACCTCTGGGGAGACTGGGGAAAGGAGGTGGAACAGGGGAAGAGAGGAGGGGGAAACCTGGGAGGAAGGAGCTGGAAGGGGGAAGCAAGGGGAAGAAGGAGGAGGGGAAGCTCAGGGCTCAGGGTTGGGGGTCTCGCCAGACCAACTTGACTTTCATGCTAACCTGCTCCTGGGTTCGCATGTGGCCTTTGGTGGCCAGGCTGGCAGCTATCCTGCCATAGACGGCCACATTCCTCCGTCTAGTGCGGAGATCATGGACGTTGGGGGCATCCCCCCCAAACCTGAATAAGGTCCAGGATCTCCACCCTGGACCAGGAAGGTGCCCGCCTTCTCCAGCCCCTGTCAGGCTCCTGGGAGCTGGCAGACTGCTCCTGGGGAGCAGTGGAGGGCTGGCTACCAGTGGCTTGCTGACTCATGTTTTGGGGCCACTGGGTCAGGGGCCCCGGTGGCCACTGCTGGCTCTGGGCTGGCAGGCTTGGAGCTAGCACAGGCACTGCGGCCAGGGTCTACCCCTTTAATGCCTCCAGGGCTGGGGGAGAGGAGAGTAAGTTTTCCTGGTTGTGCCCAGAGTGGCCACCAGGGCTCCCTGGGAAGGGCTGGAGGCCCCCTATTTCGAATTAAGTGTCTACACAGCACTTATTTCGAAATAGCTATTTCGAATTTGGTGTTACTCCTTGCAGAATGAGGTTTACCAAATTCGAAATAAGGGCTCCACTATTTTGAATTTATTTTGAAATAGCGGTTTGCCTGTGTAGACGCTATTAAAGTTAATTCGAAATAACTGCTGTTATTTCGAATTAACTTTGTAGTGTAGACATACCCTCAGAGCACTGCATGCACCAGTTACAATTAACTTACAGGAATCATTTCCGTTACCACTGAAATGTAGAGTCCTAGAGGTAGAATTAGATTTAATACATACATTGTACCAACTCACATCCTGATTGCAGTACATTTGTTAAATAAAAATTCTCATGCTCTGCTGGTGTTTTTCATTGTGACTATTCACTCACTGGAAATCCCTCTGGAAACATGCACTTGCACCTGAGAGAGATGAAGACACTTACGTCAGTAGGTTCCCTGGGGCACACAGAGATCGTTCTTCTCTCCTATTTCCCTCAAATGGATTCCCAAAAGACCGTTTCCTGATCATCGTTTTAACCAAGATCTGCAGGACGAGAGACTGATTTCAGTAAGGGACAACCCTTTCCAATAGCAGTACATTTCCATTCGCATGTAACAGAAATGTTTGAAGTTTGTACCAAACCAACAAAATCTGTGCTTCAGAAAACTATTTAGAACAAGCCTGGTCTGGACAAAGTTTTCATTTAACAATAACAACAACGATTGCCAAGTCTCCAACTGTTCGTGCAGGAGCTCATTTCTTTATCTGGAATTCTTCAGAGCTACACATGCCCACTTCAAACCACAGGAGACCAGATAGGAAACCTGAGCAAATAATGTGACATTTTCTCCTCCAATAATCTTTCCGATTCAAAAGTGAATTTTGATTTACGTGGCTATGTCACTCTGCAGAGTTCATTTTCTGCAAACTTCCAATTGCATAGTCTATAACAGCAAAAGTACTCGTTAAAAGTAAAATTTTCTGGGGGTAAGGGGATTCACTTTAATACTGGCCAAAACTGAATTGTGATCGGAACTTCTTTGGATTGTAATGAGCTAACTTTAACTGCATAGCACAAATGTTACAAAAGAATTTAAAGTGCATGTTACCACTTATGTTTCATAACTTACATGTGATTGCATCAGTTCTCTGACTGAATTAAGTATGCAGCTAATCAATATATAGTGTGAACCGTGACTCTTACAACTGAGTATTTAGTTTGAAAGTCACTCAGAGAATAGAAACAATATCATGTGGTTGATATAAAAGCCAACAGTATGTGAATTTTATACCAGAAAGTTAACATTTGCAGCTTGATGGGCAAACTAAGAATTATTCCCCTGGGGAAATGTGTAAATAAATTTGAAGAACAAATCAAATTTGAGATTTCTGCAACCTGTCAATGGCAAATTCATGAAAGAGAAGAGAGGCAAAACAAGATGAATAAATAATTCATTTTGCACTCATCTGTGCTAGAGTCATGTTGATTTCAAATGGGGCTGTGGGTATTGAGGCCTTGGGGGGAGGGGGGGGGAAGAAACAGTAGCTACTTATTCAAATGTGCTCCTGGAAGCTCTTCAGAATGAGGATGGTCATTGTATTTGCGTCTTGTACAGGGCAACACACAATGTCAGCATTTAAAAAAAAAAAATCAATAAAAAAAAAAATCTATGACAGGCATGTTAAAGCTGGTGAGCTACTCACAAAGAAAGACAGATAATGTCAGAAATAAAAATGGAGGCGAGTTTTTTTCTTCCTTTCTTCTAAATGGTGACCTAAATTTAAAGATGTGACAGCAAGACAGGAAGGATGTTGCTGCTAATGAATTCAAGGCCTAGGAGATTTGGGGCTGGGAACACATAGATCATCTGATGTGAAATTGAGCTCAGTGAAGGGCTGATGCGGAGGCTATCCTTGCTGGACTTGACCCGGTCTGGATCAGAGCACCATCTGCAAAGCACTGAACACCCTCAGGTCCCACTGAACTCAGAACCAAGGGTGAGCTGCGCTGGGCAGAATTTGGTTTTCTGAAAAGGAAAGAGGTCATGGAGCACAGGCTGCTGCATTGTAAGCTCAGCAGAATGTGTGTGCATGGTTCTCACTCCTAGATTCGGACTCTCTCAGTAAACAGAGTATGGGACAGCAGGTTGGAGAGGGCACCTCTTAAAACTACTTGTGGCGCACAGTGAAAAAACGGAAGATACAAACTAAAACCACAACGTCAGTGAGCAGCCCTGACTCCAGTGGGGCTGAAAGAACTTCTCCACAGGCTCAGGATGTCTGCTTGGAGGCCTGGTCTCTGCTGTGTGCAGTCCTCCTCCACATGGTCCAGCATTTTAAATACGATTCTGCCATGGACCTGGACTTTGCAATCACCAGGAAGCAACGAGCAAAGGCTATGAAACCTTGTCAGTGAACCACATGCTGGCAAGATGGGAACAGCCAGCTCAAGCTACCTTTGCTGTTTCCCTTTTGTCTGACTTTTAAATCCCTAGACCAAAGGATGAGGCTGATCTTAGACTAGCTATGGTTCACAGCGCTGCCACATTAAAAGCAAGTCATTAATGTGGTGTTACAAGCAGGAGTTTAGAAGGTCCAACAGAAGTGACAAAATCCCACTAAACAGCGGTTCCCAAGTGGCAGCCACAGAAACTCCCCTCAGATGGTTTTGAGAAAGGAATTAAAAACAACAGGGGAAAGGGAAGCATATCTGAGCTTTGGCACTGGTTGATAAGAGACTCAGATCCAAGAATCAGTGAAAGTGGGACAAGAGAGCAACTTCCTAGACAACATCCCGTTAAGGGGCTTCTCAGTACAATTTCCAGCTTTTCAGACAGTTCCAGTCTGAACAATCTCCAGACAACTCAGTTCCACTCCAGCTTGAGGGGAAGGCCACCTCCACCTAGCAACTGATGTTGTGGTCTGTTTAGCAACTCTTTTGGGGCAGTGCTATTCTCAATCTCATTCAGGAAAGGTTTCTGAACTACAGAGATGCCACATGCTGCTGCATGGCGTCTCAATGCCACTCCACTGACAGCTGCATTACAAACAGGAGCCCTGGCACCTAATCCTCAACTCTTAATCATTCATCAGCACAACTAGGTCTGAGCAGTGATACTAGGGCAGTAAAATCAGAGTATTTTCCATGCATATCGCGAGCGAACTGTTTGCTTGTGTTACCCACCACTGTGGCCAGGCTTGGGATGTGTTTGACTGAGTTCTCAACTTCTTCCTCAGTCACCTCGATAAGCGTGCAGTTCTCATCCTCCGTCGGCAGAGGCTCTGCTCCGTTCTTAGTGACCCATGGGTGCAGCTTCAATTAATAACACAGCCTGTCAGAAACGATTTCCTCTTTTGGAAAAAATTAGAACAACCCAGACATGGCAGGAGTGCCAAATCCCTTCAGCTAGAGTACTCATCAGCCTGGTATTAAGGGAACAGGGAAGCTCTGCTTTTTAGCCAAGTGAGCTAGAGGAGTGAACTATCCCAAATCATTATGAATAGAGATAGACTCAAATCAAATCTCCCAGTGCACACTCTGTCAAACTTGGAGGAAGTGTGGCTCTAGATCCAAACTCTGTGGAACAAGCCTATAGCCACATAGGGGAGGGAAAAGCACTATTAATGGGTAGCACTTACAAAGCATTTTGCATCCCTGAATCTGTACATGCTTTACAAAGATGGGGAGCCCTCATTACTCTTATTTTACAGTAGGGAAAGTGGAGGCACAAAGAAGTGACTTGCCCAAGGTCAAACAAAGACAGTGGCAGAGCTGGGAATAGAGTCCTTGGTCCTGACTCCTAGACCCCGACTTTAGCCAGCACATTGCAACAGAAATGGGAAAATAAGCTCAGAAGAAAAGAAGAAACCTTTTGCCCACTCTCCAAATACCAGGAACCTTTGTCCATTTCTTGAACACTTTCTGAAGGTTCAGAAATAGCTCATTAACTTCCCCCCGGTTCCTGCTTTTTCCCAAGCTTATTTGCCATTTTCACAGCTGCTTAACCCTTCTGGGCTCCTGTAGGGAGAGAGGGACAGAAGCCTCCTGAGGAGGCTGTTTTGTAACATTTTTCTACAAGCAGAGGAAATACTGGTCTCAGAGGATTTCTTTATGTGGCCCCGTCCTGCAGGCACAAGAGGTTCCAAGATGGGGAAGGCACAGGAGGGCCTGAATAGGAGGCACTGGTAACTGGGGGAGGAAGCAATGAATGATAAACTGACTCCAGAATAGCAAAGAAAACCCCCCACAATAAAATACAGCCCAGACAGTAGCAACGTCGCGACTCACCAACAAGACTTCATTTCCAACTGGTAAGTACCTTGATTTGCGGGACTGAAATCCTGGATTCAGGGTTTTTATCCAGCATCTGCATGATCAGATCCTTCAACTCCTCGGTAATGTCTGGCCTTGGGAAATTAAAATGAGCCTCAGGTTAATTTGAGAGAGTTTCCTGCTGCTTTTCATTGACACGTTTCACCCTATCAGCTCATTTCCAGAGAGCTGGGGTAGAGGGATAGATTTGGGCACAGCACCCTGGGCTTAAATGCCTTTGCTTTTTGTAGGTTGTTCAGGCTTGTGCTAGAAAGCGACTAATGCTGAGTACTCACTCACTTCTGCTCTACCACGGAGCTGAATCACAAGGCCCATGCTGCTAGCTCTGAGTGGAGGGGACGGTGTTTGGAAATGGGATTAAATGGTGAGGAAGAACCAAGGATTAAGGAGTGCGAGAATCAGAATCTGTGGGATTACTCCAATCAGTTACTTCTTCAATTCTTGTCATTGCCTTCGGAAGAAGGGACCCACCCATATAACTGTCCCCAATGGAGTTTCCAGAGGAGAAGCAAATACACACTGAGATAATGAAGTCAAATAAATGTGTTCAGAGCATTCAGGGTCTAAAAAGAATATGGAGAGATTGGACAGAGAAGCACCCTGGGGCAACAGAGAAGGTTAATGAATTCCCTTTCGAGCTTCTGGAACTCAAATCACAAACATTTTTTCAACAGCTGTAGAGCAACAAACTTTGACCCCATGCCTAGTCTGAAGGGAGCTTTCCAAGAATGAGTGCAGGAGAGAAAGAAAAATATTGGCGGTTTGGGTTGTAACTTTGTAAACTCTCATTGGATCCACTCCAGTTCTACCTACTCAATGCTTTCTGGGAGGCTGGGGAAGTGGTGTTCACTTTCCCATTTGCAAAAAATAATAAAAAGCCTTCTATGTACTCACTGATCTGGGAATTCCAGGGGTTGGGTCTTGATTTTACTGTGCAAACTTAGAATCCTCTCATCCATAAAAGGGCACTAGTTACAAATCAACAAAACACAAACAACAGGATTTGCTAAGCAGTAAGGCATTTTGGAGGAGTCAGCAGAACACATCACATGGCTTTGGAAGAATTTTGCAGGATTCAAAAGGGAGAGGAAGAAAGAATTAGGGGACAGACATGTGGCAGATTCTCACCCACTCAACTTATTTAAAAAAAAACAGTATCATCTCACACTGTGTGGGTTCAAAGGACAGACCAGAACAACAGGCCCAAGCTTTGAACATTTTGAAGGCAGTGGAGCTTTTGAAGAGCAAGCTCTGTTGGATTAGCCCCGTGATTTGGAAAGTGAGCCAGACAGGATCATCCTGTCTCCAGTCTCATTTATGAAGCCATCTCTTCCTCTTGTGTCCCATTTCACTTGTGTCCCATTTTAAGGACTAGTCAACTCTTGTACATTTCAAAGCTGGCACAATGTGTGCAGCCTGGGCCAGTAGGAAGTCCCACTGACTCCAGGATCCACACAGAGTTCCGCATTCCTCCTTTGAAATGTGCAAGAGCCTCTAGATGGAGAATGCAGAAGTGCCTATTGACTACTCAACTAGTAAATTAACCGCTATTTAACATCCTTAATTATACTTTCGAAGCACTCTTGTTCTCCCCAGACTGGGCTAAAGATGTTCTCAGCAGATGTGCCCTCTGCTGGTCAAATGGATCTACTATTTGCTAATCTGGAAGGTGCAGAAAAAGCTCACCCACTCATTCACTTGGGCTATCAGCTAATGAATCTGTTAGCATTGCAGCAGGCATGGGTCATGTGCAATTTCACTGAGTCACCCACGCTTGTGGTTATTGATTTTAAACTGTGAAATGCCCAGATGCCGTGGCAATATCAATGCATCAAGGCAGGAAATACCATCCCCACGCATGGTCAGAACCACTACTGCAGTAATATCCAGGGTCTCTAAGAATGAATGATTTTGCACTCATCAAAAATATACCCACGGAGCTCTGGGCTGCACAAGAAACTCAATAATAGAGTCCTATTCAAGATTAGCTCTGCAGCAGGACTGGGATCACATGGGACCCGCAGCCATGAGAGTGGGAGTGGGATTAATAAAAGTCCTGCACAGGGCTCTACTCTACAGCAATGAAGCCCTGGGCCTTAGCAAGAGCAGCTTCATTGTAACATAGGGCTCTGCACACCCTTTGCACTGGACGAATGCTGTCCTGGCTCTAGCACAGAAGGTAGCACAGAGATTGGTTAGGGGAGAAGGAACCACAACAGATCAGGTTTTCTGTGGAAGAAGGGAGGGTACCCTGTAAGCTGAGTGCTTGGGCTGCCACCCAGGAGAGATGCAAATGTACCCAGCTGATTAGTAGAGTGCCCACAGCCAGCACCATGTGTTTCTACTGGTGGTACACATCCACACATGCCTCAGGCTGCATAATAAAACGTATTCCGCACATGGATAGACACATTTAGAGGGAACATTGAAGGGGATATGCATTTCACCTTATGAAACACCACACTTAGCCTTGTGTAAAGAGACATGCTGACTCACTGACCAGACCCAAACAAGAAACTCATTACCTGCCCAAACACAAAACAAAAGAGTGTGATTCCCATGGCCCATACATCCAAAGCCTAGAAGAAAAGAGAAGACAAAATTATAGCTGTTTCTTGAAGGAGCCTGAAAAGTATGTACGTCTTAAAGAAACAGTTCCATATTAAAACAAAAAATCCTCACTACAAAATACCTTGCCAGAAAATATTTTTCTGGTTTCTGAAAGGGTTTCTGGAGCCATAAACGCAGGGGTGCCCACAGTGTTGGTCAGAAGGGCATCAGTTCCTTTGAACTCATTGCTCACTCCAAAGTCAGCGATTTTGATGTGACCATCTTCCCCAACCAGAAGGTTGGAAGGCTTAATATCCCGGTGAATTATCTTTTGATAGTGCACTGTGGGTAAAATAAAGAGCAAGACAATCAATGGCAGGACAGGCTTGTAACACAACTAGGTAGCGAAGAGCAAATGACCAAACACACAAGGGCCTGCAAATCTCAATTAACAAAGACGTCGCAACGAGAGGCCTGATCCTGAGTTGATGTCAGTCAGTGTAGCTTTGCTGGAGCCAGCAGAGTTACACCAGCTGTGGATCTGCCTCCCAAATGGTTACAAATGCCAGTGGGTTTCTATGTTGAAACTTACAGTATTCGATGCCTTTGATCAGATCGTGGAAGTAGAAGCGAGCCTGATCTTCAGTGAGAGGTTTAATGGCTGGGACTTCCATCACAGGCCTGAAAAGGCAACACAAAACCAAGCAAGGCTAATAAGGAAGAGGGTCACAGTTCAGAACCAACAAAACTTTAGAGGCTTCTTTTTCTGCCAGCTGTTGAGGAGAACAGGTAGCAAAGCTCAGACCCAGCAAGAGGTAATGGATTCTTTAGCTTGTTACTGTGGTTATCCTGCAACTGACATGTGTCTTCAGCAAATTCTGTGAATTAACTCACTGCAGTAACCGGAATGGCAGCATATTAGGTCCCGTCTACACTATAAAAATAATCACATTCCACTGCTGGGGCCGAGGATTTTGACACAGTTTTTAGTTATCGATGGGTGTGTCTACACTGCAATGAAGCACCAGGGGCTGGCCCATGCTAGCTGACTTGGGCTGGTGCCACAGCACTATTTACTGCAGAGTCGATATCTGAGCTTGTGCTCGAGTCCGCTCTCTGGGACACCCCATGGGCCAGCTGCAGATGTTTCATTACAGTGCAGACATATCCCATGTCACCAGTAAAAGCAAGTTGGGGAACTCAATTTTAAGATGGTAGATACAGTGCAGCTGTACCCAGACACTGCTTAAGAAAGGCAGGCCCAGAAATTCAGCCACCCTCTCTGCTTCTGAGGACAGATTTTACATCCCTGATCTTTGGCTGCATTAGGGTCCCTTTGCCTCACCATGCTGTTGCAAAGCAGCTCTAAAGCTGCCAGAGTGAGTCACATGAGACTCAGCCTCATCTGAGCCAAATCCTCAGCTGGTGCTGAACTGCAAAATGGCTCCAACACCAGGCCTCCTTGCAGTGGGTGGCTTAGACGACATTGCTGGTCTCTCCTAAAACCCAGCAACTATAAATGCCCCTCAGTTAACACCATTGTCAGCTTGCCTAACATACAGCAGTCCTCAGGCTACTCCAAATTACATGTGTCTGTGTATGTGTGTGTGTTCTGAACACAATGGTCGAGGACAAGGTGAGGAAAGTGGCTCATACTGCATTTAAAAAGCAGAGGTGCTGGGTCCCCGCTGTACCTCTGCCTCCCCTGCCACCCTGCAGAGACGGTGCTGGGGGGAACTGGCTTTTAAGCTGTCTCCTGCTCGCCCCACTTGCTGCCTCTCTTACAGAGCTAGCAAGGTGGGGAAGTGACTAGTTACATAGTGACTGGACTACCCGATAAGCCTAGGCTTATTGGGCAGTCAACTACTCGAGTAGTCTCGTACATCCCAACTATACATAATACATTCCATGATTTTCCCTCTTGTGTGGACACCTAGATGGATGGCACCGTTTCTGCCCTCCCCCCAGAATACCTTTGCTTGTGATCCACACAAGAGCCCAAGCATCAGGGCACTGCTGTCTTTAGTGGCATCACATTCACGCACAAATGCTAATTTGGCTGTGGCCTCCTCCTATTATTATTATTAGATGGTCAAATCTTGAAGGACTTAATCAGCCCTTGGTCAGGCAAAACTCTTGCTGAAGTCCATGGGAGTGTTGCTGGTGTAACGGCTCAGTCCTGGGTAACGGCTGAATGAAGACATTAGAATCCGGATCCTTTACATACATAGCGAGGCACATGCATGCAGCACTGGATAAATTATTGGCCTTTGGTCTCAGGGTTTCCCTGCCCCAAAAAGTTTGTGATCTAGAGGCAGTGCCTAAGGCAACCATTACAGGAAACAGAACGTACACAACAGAAATGCTTCTGGATTAAGTGGTGTTTTAGAAGCAGTGTGAAATTGATGATCTATACAATTCAGATTGAGAGCTCTAAAATCATTTCAATGCAAGATGTTTCCTGTAGACATGAAAGTGCTGAACTGCCCTGTTAGGTCTGATTCTCAAAGAGGTTTGGGCTTGTGGGAGGAGAAGCTTCTGAGGATTTCCAGTGTGGTTTCCTCCTGCCATCCAATCATGTTTCAAGACTCTTCAAATCCTCTTCCTTAGCAGAAGTCGGGAAAGCATCAATAGCAGACTCTAATCTCCAGCCACACCGTCACACAGCATAAAACCCAAAGAGGTGTAACATGGCCCTTTCCCATAAATAGCAGTGTCCTCTCTCAGCTCCAGAATGTGGTTCACATTCCTCTTAAAGGTCAAAGCGGGATGGGGAAGGGATTAATTGAGTCACAATAGTAAGAAACGGGGCGTAGAACTTGGAAAAGCGCCTGGGCAGCTGTTTGGCTTGCACATCTGGACCTTACACAGCTCTTCCATTGGTCTCAACGGCCTGGCTGTACTGGTCCATTAATTCATCTTTTCAGCACTGTATTCTTTCTCTATGGGGACAGATGGGATCTCCTTCCACCCCAGAAATGTTGGTCTCATTTCCCTCAAATTAAGAGATTTAGGGACAGACTCCAACTTCCATTACACCAATGCCATTCTGCAGCTACTCCCTTAAAGCCTATGGAGTTGCTTTGGATTTACTGGGATTGAGAACAGAAGCTGACCCTTAATGTGGCCATTGCAATGAAAATTTCCCTTCTTTACTCTAGTCTTAATTAGGGATGTTAAATATCGGTTAAGTGAATAGTCGAGTAACCTCATGAAATTTTATCAGTTAGTTGACTATTCTATAGTCCCTGAGGGTGAGGCCAGCAGCCAGAGTATCAGAGGCAGCAGCACGGGGTGCCAGGCAGAAGCTGGTCTGCAAGGGGAGCTAGTTTAAAACACCAGCTCCCTTTGCAGACTGGCTACCTGTCACCCTGTGCTGCTGCTTCTGGGAAAGAGGCAGCAGTGCAGGATGGCAGAAGCCCCTGTCTGGGGGGGGGTCTGAGCTCCCAGACCCAGAGCAAGCCAGAACGGAGGTGGGCTGCCTGTCCACCCAGCTCTTCTTACACTTGTAATGCAGAGCTGAAATGGGGGTAGGTCCCAGACCCAGGACTGAGCCGGGCTGCCTACCCACTCGGCTCCTAATACACTTTAAATGCAGAGACGCAGCAGTGGTAAGTGCCAGACTCAATGCAAGCCAGGACTGAGCCAGGCTGCTGGCCAGCTTGCTAAAAAATTTACCGGCAGGGAGAGGGGGAGAAGGAAATGCATGTAGTCTACAGAATTAACCTATAAGCTTTTGCTTATCGGTTAATTGACTACACTTTTACATCCCTAGTCTTAATTCCAGTCTTGCATCCCCTCCTGGGATTTCTCAGGGCACATCTAGACTAGGTGCGGCTTCTGAAAGAAGCCGAATTTGCATCTCTTTTTTTCCTGAAAGAGGCTTTTCCAATATTTGGCCCGTCTACATGGGGCCAAATATCAGAAAAAAGCCCTCTTTCAAAAGCCTCCTGTAAACCTCCTTTTAGGAGGAATAATCTCCTAATCGGAAGAATAATCAGAAAAGCCTCTTCTGGGAAAAAAACCAGAAGAAGATATGCAAATTTGAGACGAATTTGCATATCTTCTTTCGAAAGACGCACCTAGTCTAGACGTGCTCTCGGAGAAATGTTGAAGCACAGGATCTGGAGCCAAGCCACTGTCTATTTAAGATCCATCGAGATTTCTAGTGTCCCATCATTAATTACAAAGTTCAGATTATTCTTTTGACGTTGGCAGTGCAGGGCCGTTGCTGTTGTTTTCTTGGAAGGAAGGTGGGGTCTTGGAGGAAAGTTAGACTAATTAGCTTCACCTTCACATGAGGGTCTTGTCTCCTGGCCCAACTCTGCACATTTTCCCAAAAGCTGTGGGAGATGCTGCTGTCTATCTTGAATCTCCCAGGGATCCAGCATCTAACTCAAGCAGATAGAACTAAGGAGAGGCTAAAATGGTTGGCTCTGTCCAAGAGTCCCATTTTGTTCTTCACATGACTGGCGAATGCCTATCTATTTATTACTGGTATTATAAAAGCGGAATTGGGGCCCCACTGTGCTGAGCATTGCATGAATGAATAGAAAGAGACAGTCCCTGCCCTAAAGAGCATGAAATCTAACCAGAGAAGACAGACTAATGGTGAGAGGAGACAGAGAGTCAGATGTGACTCAACCAAGGTCCCATAGGACATAAATGTCACAGCCAGGAACAGAACCCAGGCCTCCTGAGTCCTTGCCCTGTGCCCTACACACCGAACCATGCTGCTTGCACTGCCCCCACCTTGTGCTATTCCCATACATGGCCATCTATACCCTCTTACACTATCCCATCTCACACTAGCATACCACGGGCACTGCAGACACTCAACAGGCTGAGTGCCAAAAAGAAGATTGATGAACAACACAGTAGATGGCCTCACAAGTCAAGAGGCTCAGAAGACATCCCATTAGCATCTATTATCTATTGCACAGGATTACCTTCCACTCACACTAATGGAAGTTGTACATGCCTCTCAAAGACAGAGGAGACTCTACAAATACATCATAATTTCTCAGCTGCATACATGGGCTTTCCCACTATAAAATGAGAGGAGCAAAGAGGGAGAAAGGGAGGTGGGTAGATTCAGCCTTTCATTCTCTCTCCAAGATGACCCAAGTTAATTCTCAGCACTGAGGGGAAAGATACATATCAACATAACCTCAACAAGTGTTTACATTCTCATGCCTACAAACTATGTCATCATTCTGCAAAGAAACTCACTAGTTTACTGTGTTTTCACTAAAGACAGACTTCTTGACCATGAAAAGAGGAAAATCTTCCATCTAACAATTTTCTTATTTGCTTTATCATAGGCACCTGGGAACCACAGAACCACATGAACCAAAGACCCCACTGCGCTAATACTGTGCAAACACAGAACCTACACCAACAGCTAACAATCTAGTTTTAGTTACAATTACATTGCTACTGCTGCTTTCATGAGAACGGAAAACCATTCTTATTAAATCCACATATACTTTCTTCTGGCTTCTCATGCCATTTCAACCTTATTTTTCCTAGAGCCAATCATCTGTAAAGGATATGTTAAAAAATTTTCATCCTTAATACTTACATAGTATTTTTCATCTGTAAATCTCAAAGCACTTGATAATGTTAAGAGAACGTTATTAGCCCCATGTTAAAGATGAGGAAATGGAGGCACAAAAAGGTTACATGATTTTCTCAAGGTCACACAGCCATGAGCGGAGTCAGAACCTCAGATTTCTTAACTCCTGATTTGGAGTCCAGTCCACTAGGCCACACTGCTTTTCTCTTCTGTAGGATGAAAGGCAACAGAGTTCAGAAGGGAATAGAACTCAGACAAGATGTGGAGGTCCTAGAACTGAGCTGAGACAGCCTGAAAGTAGCATCCTGCACACATGGACAAGCACAAACTCCTGCTAGATGTCTGCAGTTGCAGGTCATGCTTTGCGCTATCTGGAAGGTCATTTTCCCACGACATGCAATAAATGTGCTGGACTAGACCCAGGATTCCACACCTCACAATCATTTGGGCTCATTCCACATGCTCCTGGATAAACTCAGATCACATCACAGAGCTGAAGTTAGTGTAACTCACATATATATAGGCCAGAAGAGGGAATTGCAGCAAGAAAAGCTGCTAGCAGGAGGAGGTGAGAGACCCACTTTAATTTACACATTCTCCATACTCCTGGGCATGCCAATTAGAACAAACAAGACTCCCTGATGGATTACTAAGTGTATATAGGTCCATGGGCAACTGGGCCTCAAAGCACATCTAGACTACAGGGCTTACAGTTGCAAAGCCATAGTACAAACACGTCTTACACTGACTGAAGGGATTTTCCTATCAATGTAGGTAATCCACCACTTTTGAGCAGTGTTAGCTAAGGCCATGGAAGAATTCTTCTGTCAACCTAGCCACTTCTATAAGTGGGGGTAAAAGGCTGGCTTAACTACAGCGTTCGGGGATAAGAATTTTTCCACATCCCTGTGTAACATAAAAACAAGTAGTCCTGTGGCACCTTAGAAACTAACAAAGATATATATAGTATCATGAGCTTCAATGGGCAAAACTCACTTCTTCTGATGGTGAGCTGGAGAGGAAACTAGTTAGGAACATCTAAATTGTATGTTACAGATCAGGACACAGAACACCTAGTTTTAACATCTTCCATATCAACTCTGTATAAGGTATTTGGGCCTCTGTATGCACTATTCAACCAAAGTACAGGTTGAACCTCTAAAATCTGGGACCCTCTGGTCTGGCAACATCTATGGTCTAGCTAGAAGGACCACAGATATGGCTGGACCAGAGAGCCCAGGATGGCCAGGTTTAGAAGTACAACTCAGGCTGGGCTGGTGATGGGGAGCACATACCCAGCAGGGCTGGCGGTGGAGAACACAGCCCCTGGCCAGGGCTGGTGGCAAGGAGCACATCCTCATCTGGGGCTGGAGACAGCATGGCCAGCAGCCAAGAGTGCAGCCCCACTGAGTCTGGCGAGGTAGGGAGTGCAGCCCTGCCCAGGGCTAGAAAGGTGGAAAACATAGCCCCGGTTGAGGGCTGGCCACTGGGGCCGGGGGGAGGGCAGCCCCGGTCACGACTGGTGGCAGGGAGCACAGCCCCACCTGTGGCTGGAGGCAGTATGGCCAGCAGCCAGGAACGCTGGGGTTGGTGGCATAGAACACAGTCCCAGCCAGGGCTGGAGTCAGTGCGGCCGGCAGCTGGGCATGCAGCTCGGGCCAGCACTATGGTGGTGCAGCCGCAGCAGGAGTTGGAGGCAGTGGGGACCGTCTCTGTCTGGGGCTGTCACAGTGGGGGACACAGCGCCAGTCAGGGCTCGTATGGTGTGGGGCTGGAGGCAGAGGCAGGGAGCACAGCCCCAGCTGGGAGCAGAACCTACAGCCCAGTAGGGAGCCTTAACCTCCCATTGTCTGGCAAACTCCATTGTTCGGGACCACTCAGGTCCTGAGGGTGTCAGACAAGGGAGGTTCGACCTGAACTGCCACCACTGCTTATGAAATACATTTGCTTCAATATTAACTAAGTTTGTAATCTAATACCAAGGTTCAGTACTCACCCTTGTTTTACCAGTTCAAACACTGCAACACAAAAGAGAAGGTGATTAATTACAGGCCGAAAGCTCCACAAACAAGATCCCAACAGGAAAACAATTATTTTTATAACCAATTATGGAAATAAAATAAATCACAACATGAAACTGGCCTGGAAAAGTGAGTTCCAAGTGTGGAAGAACAACTTGTGGTATTTTGTTTTTATAAAATGTACATTTTTGCACAAAGTCATCATTGTATTTATCACACAGATCTGGAGTTCATGTAGAAATAAGACTGACAATTCATGCTGCTGCTTCAAAGAGAACATTAATATCTTCTATGTTAATAATCTATGAACCAACATATTTGTTCAGTAGTTCAGAATCATTACAGTCAATCAGGCTAAGAATCTTCTCATTATAACCCTGATTCCGCATCTCTTACATACCTAAGTTTTGAGTATGCAGAGAATGCAGAACTAGAAAGTCTAAAGACACATTAGTGCTTTGACCTGAATCCAGTGCTCCATCATCAGCTAAGTACGGTACAGAGCAAAATACGCACCAACAGAAAGGGTTAACCAGAAACCAAGTAAAAAGACTTTTCCCCCCAAACACGTTTAGCTAAAATGAACTGCATATTTCTTCAAGAAAAGCTGGGAAGGAGCCAGCAAGGATCTATCTATACTGCAGCTGGGACAAGCCTCTCAGCCTGGGTAGAAATATTTGTCTTAGTGGGACTCACAGGATTCTCACTAAAAATAGCAGCATGGATACTACACCACCAGTATGGGTTCAGGATAGCTACCCAAGCTTAGAACCAGGGGCTCACCCAAGCCTCCCCTGGGGCTGCAACATCCACACAGCTATTTTTAATGTACCCATGCAAGTGCGTCTAACCATTTGCTCCCAGCTGCAGCATAGAGATTCCCTTAGTTCCTCTGTTAAATAATGCATCTCTTACGCCTGCTATGACTTATATTTTTTAAATCAAGTAAATAACATTTTTGCATCTAAACTGCATGTGGGAAACTCACATTACCTGTACAAAATGGAGAAGTAAATAGACTCAGCTTCTTATTTGTATGTTGAGAGAAACACATCAAGCCACATTTACACCAAATAAGCACTCTAAGGCTACGTCTACACTGCAGGGTTTTTGCACAAAAATGGCCATTTTTGCGCAAAAACCAGTGGAGCATCCACACCTCAAGTGCGTTTTTGCACAAGTAAATTTACACTAAATCAAAAGAACAGAGGGGTTTTTGCAGTGTAGGTAGTCCTCTTTCTACGAGGAATAACTCTTTTTTGCACAAGAGCTCTTGCACAAAAAGGCGTGTGTGGACGGGCAATAGGGGGTTTTTGCACAAAAAGAGCCTATCGAAAAAGGCACAGGTGCCCTGTTGGCCATTCTGTAAAAAGCAATTGGAGTTTTCTTTTCGGAGAGTGTCCATGCAGTCTGGACGCTCTCTTGTGCAAAAGCGCATCGGTTTTCCAATGAGCTTTTGTAGTGTGGACGTGCTCTTGCGCAAGACGTTTTTGCGGAAGATCTCTTCCGCAAAAAGCCTTTTGAGCAAGAAGCCTGTAGTGTAGACGTAGCCTAAGTTGCCCCAGTGATGTCTATAAACAGGCAGCAAGGCACTATACTGCACGAGAAAGGGTGGCAAATGTGCCCCTTCATTAATGTGCTTTTTCAGGCACAACAGCTGCTAGCAATGGAAAACTTGGCCCTCAAAATAGATTAAATTAATAGAAATAAGGCAGATTCACAATGAGACCAATATGCTAATGAACTCAGACAATGATTTTAAAAGACATAGCAGCAGGCGCTGTGATTGCAACTGTGGTTTTAATCAGTCACTGTTCTGGCCTTTGTGAGTTCTGCCTCTTTGTTACCACAGAGAGGTATTTGTATTGAACTTCCCAATTTTAACTGGAGTTTTGAGCAGTACTAAGCAATGTATATCAGGGAACATGAATTTTGTTAAACTCTAGGGAGACCAGGAAAAAGGTAGAGGCAGTGCTAATCGGTGAGCTCTTAAAGGAGTTAGCTGACATGACTCCTTAGACCCCTGTGAGTAATTTAGCTCTTTACAGTCACTACTGCCTAAAAGACAATCTGCAGCTCCCATCAGGAGCCAACTTAAGGACTCTGAAAGGAGCTAAAGTTAGGGTAGGAAGAGAAAAATCCCTCCGCCCCCATCAGGCGATAAGGAAATGGTACATTTCCGTAGTATTTTCAAACCAGAGTCTCAGTATTTATTGATTAGATAGGTAAGTACTACTCCACTGTATAGCTGGGATAACTGAGGCGTGGAAAAGTTAAGTGACTGGCTCCAAAGTCACACAGTAAGTTCGTGACAAAGTATTAAATTTAAATCAGACTGCTGACACTCTGCAATAGCTAATGGATAACACTGCTCTTCCATTTAAATCCAAATAGGATTAAGCAAGAATGAGAAAGGATGGCAAATGTTCCCATTCATTAACATGTGTTGTTTTCAGGCACAACAGCTGCTAGCATGAATGGAGCTGCAGGAAGAGGGGTTGTCATGGTCATGAGGGATGGCCAGCAGCCTGTGGACTAAGGGGTTAACTGTACCTAGCCAGGAGCTTCAGAGGGTAGCCGAGTTAGTCTGTTACAGAAAAAAAAAAAGGTCTGGTAGCACTTTATAGACTAACAAAACATGTAGATGGTATCATGAGCTTTCGTGCGCACAGCCCACTCCAGTCATCTGAAGAAGTGGGCTGTGCCCACGAAAGCTCATGATACCATCTACATGTTTTGTTAGTCTATAAAGTGCTACCAGACCATTTGTTGTTTTTTTCTATACCTAGCCAGGTAGCAGTTAGCCAATAGAAATGCAGGTAGGAATTTGAAATTGGGACACAGGAATTTTTGGGTTTTTCCCTCCTTTGTCCCTGGCCAGTTGACTCTGCAGATACTGAGGGAGACAGAAGACATGTCTGTCTCCAAGAAAAAGACTTTTCAAAATGTATAAGTAGGGTAAAGTTTAGATAAATCCGTTAGGTTTTATTGTTTTATGGTTTGGGACTGTGGATCTGATGTCTATGCTGCTAGAAATGGGCTTTCCTCTCTTTTGTAACTAAGTTTTGAGCCCATGGGAAAATTCCCCATGAGTTTATTAATTGGTGGCTCTTACCCTCTAGCCAATCCAACTATGCTTGTAACAGGAGTATTGTTTTGATAATAAAAGTTCTTTCTTTTTTAGTAACCTGGTATTGGTTAATTTTTGTGTCCTGGTTTTACTTTAGGGCTGATATTTCCCAAGTGATCTCTTTTCTGGTTTTCTTACCATTACTTGGTGGTGGCAATGGTTTTTATTCTCCAAAGTCCGGGTATTAGGATTTTGGGGGGAGTTTTTGTACCAAAGCCTAGAAAGATAAGCTTTTGGGGTTGCTTTTGTGGGCCCCCACTTCTGCATTCAGCATGCCAGAGTGGATATTCAGCCTTGACGGGTCCGTAATGAACATTCAGTTTACATCACATTTTAATTTACTTCTATTGCACCTTTGATTCAAATTACTAGATGTCCGGTTAGTGCAGGGAGAGAGCCTGAGTCTGGAAAGCTATTCAGTACATTAGTATTTGGGTCTGGGACCTGGTCACTTTCAGAGACATGGTACCAAACTAATAGCATCATTGCTCTGAGCAGTCATGGCAACCCCTGCATTGTTATTCCTTGCGCTGTGTGCTCTTGGATACATCACTTTAAGAAGAAGGATGGAATTGGCACAAGACCAAAGGGACATCAACTGGCTGTGAACAAGTTCAGGCTGGAAACTGGAAGGTTTCTAACCATCAGAGGAGTGAGGTTCTGGAACAGTCTCCCAATAGGAGTTGTGGGATTAAAAAATTTAGCTAGATTTAAGAGAACTGGAGTAATTTATGGGTGGGAATGTGTGACAGGATTAATTATGATTATAGGGAGCAGGGTTTGACAGCCCTGGAGGTCCCATCCAATCTGTGTCTCATGTTTCTAAAATCTTACGGTTCAGGGCTTCAGCTGGTTACCTGCAAGAGTCAGAAAGGGATTTTTATCTCCCAATCATTTCCTGTGTTTGTCTCTTGTGTCTCCTCCCTCTGAAGCATCGAGATGGCAAAAGCTGAAGATGAGAGAGGGCGGGTGGACACTCCGAGGTGGCACAAAGCAGGTGCTTGGCTGGCTGGTTCTCGTTCACACGCTCAGATCTAACTGATCACCACGGTGTGGCTGCAAAGCAGTTTTCCTTCAGGTCAGACAGGCAAACCCAAAGTCACTGCTGCTCTCTGCAGCATGGGGGGAGAGGGCGTCACTTGCCTGTATCATCTGGGTGTATCTCAATTCCCTGCTACTGCAGGGACCTCTAGCATTGGTGCACCTTGATCCCTCCTATTCTTTGCCTGTGGCATGCAATAGTTTAGTTTCCTACGGACTGCAATATTTTGGCCTTGTTAGGAGCTGGGTTTAGATTGCAAGTGCTTGGTCCTGGTAGTGTTCTTTGATATGCAGGTCAGATTAGATGATCTGATGGTCTCTACTGGCCTTAAACTCAAAGACTTACTCCTTCCCTGTGCCTCAATTTCTCTCACTGTAAAGTGGGGATGGGAGAGGTCAGACAATGTCAGCCCAGCAGTTTGACCTCCTTGTTTGGCAGGACAGCTACAGTAACACATTACTACTGAATTCTGCTCCTCTAACCACAATGGGAAGGGCAGGGGTTTCAACATTTGTGGAGAGAATGCAGCTAAAGCAGTCCCTCTTTCGAAAAGGAACTATGGTGTATACAGCACTGGGAGAGGTGACAGGAGGACAACAGTTAAGAGCATTACAGGTTACAGCTGGGCACCTGGCTTTGCAAAGTGCTCCCAGATATCTAATTATAACCTCATGCACTGCTAAGTATAGGCTGACTGGGCAAAGTCCTGTTTTATCTCTTTCTGAGCTCCCACATGGCTCTGTAATTAAAGAGGAGCTGGTCCTCTGATATACACATGCCATGAAAATTCTCACCGCTGTAAGCCCGATTCTGTTACTTTAAGCAGCATCAAAGGAATCTCTATAGTGATCAGCTACGTCGCTGGCATAACTCACTACCTCAGTCCCTCCCCACAGACCATGGGAAACATTTTACACAGTTGTCCAAAACTTTGATCCATGCAAACAGAGATTGCATCCAAAATACAGTCCCTGCCATGTGGCAGGCATTGCAGGGCAGAAGGGAAGAGTGATTGGTTTACCCATGTACAGATGGTCCTCGCTGGGGTCATCTAGCACCTGTCAACACAAGTTAGAAGGATAATGAAGTGACTACACATGGATAAAAAGTATTATATATCTCCACAGGTCCATATCACCCATCAGAAAATAATAAGAACAAACGTACTGACAACAGGGGCACGGTGTCTGTTAATTTAGGCCCCAAATGTATAGCTAAGATTTTATTTTTACATACACACACACCCACAAAATCTACAGCCACCTCTGGCTTCATGGGTACACAACATGATCACTCAGAATTTCTTGACAACATCAGGAACAGAGTGCAGATTTTCTTGCTCTAAAAGACAAGGCCTCTGACATCAGGAAGAATTACTCCATTGCATGGCATCTGACTCAGTTCAGAACCTTTCAGAAGAGGACTAGGACATGCAAGCCAGCCATTCCATTCATCTATATGCATGTGTTTGGAAGATAGATACATTTTCAATACAAAACACACACGTTAAATCTTAATTTGTATAAGTGGATTGAAGGAGAAAAAAAAGCAAAATGTTCTTTTATCTTGTTGATACCAGTTTAATTCTATTGTAAACCTACCCCTCTCCTCCTCCCCATATACTCGTTTCAGGGCAGCAGCTCCAATTTTAGAACTGGAGCCGCTTCCCTTTAGGAATCCCAGTTTCTGTCTTTATTTAAAACAGACATTTTTGTTTTGCTAATTTCAGTAGTTCCTTCCCCTAAGGGAAAAGTTAAGAGGAAAAAAATGTAGCTGTAAAACAAAGAAAACAACACTTTTCATGTGTTTAAATATTTATCTAAATTGTAAATCAGCAAATTAAGAGTATGTATATTCTTATATTTTGATACTTTTTGCATGGTCAGTTTCATTAAACCAATATGTTTCCCAGGAGACAAATATGGACTCTAGCATTGGTATTACTCAAACTTTTCATAATTAAAGGATAAAGCATTTAAAACACCAGAAGGATGATTTTAAAAAGGTCAAAGAAACCATCCAAGGGGATAGTGCATATTGTGATTCCACAGCATATGCTGAAAGAGCCATTTGGAATGTATGAATCATTCCTCAACTCAGAATGAAAAACCCCTGAGATGTAATTGGGCATGTGGTGTTAAAGGATCATTTATACTCTCTCAGAGTTACAATCCAATTGTGCTATCAGCAGGTTCTATACACAGAGCCTGTAGGTTCTCTTCCACTGCTGAGTGCAGAGACCAAATCATACATGCCTTTGCTGCTAGAGATATAGGTATGAATAAAAATTATTCTCTTTTTGAGACCCATCCTGAAAGACTGTTTGCACACTCAGTTCTCCCACAGGTTAATGAGTTCAGGACACTCAGCACTACAAAGGAGGTATGTAGCACCCTGAAACTTCAGAGCTAGGATTATAGAATGGGACTAGGATTTACTGCAATTTATGCAGACAAGAAGTTACACTTTTTGCTGCCTTCCCACAGCAACAACAAAGCAATTGTTTAGAGCATAGGTGATCTCTCACATAGAACCCCAGAAACACCACGCTCCAAAATGGACTTAACCTTTTACATTTTCCCTCCAAACTGGATAGTTTTTGCAGTCAGAATCACAAAAACCAACATTCTTCCAAAATTCACCCTTTAAAAAGGGAAGAAAACCAGCATCTGATTCTGAGACACAGGAACCAGGCCCTCAATTCCATCTCGACTGGTACATTGAGATGCTCCGAAGTTACTATTTCTCTTTCAGACTGATGCATACCAAGTGCCTTGCAGCACAGAGATCCTTTTATTCCTGGTATCCAAGCACAACTGGATTGCACAATGCAGTGTCTGTCTTCACAAAACAGGGTACTGAAGTCAACAGAAAAAACATCTGCACATGCATCCCTCCATGTAATTCTGAAAATGAGCATTGTTCAAGTCAAGCTAAATACCTGTGTGCACTGAAGATTTTATGTATTTATTGCTTATTTGTTTTAAAGATGGCCCTTCAACCACACAGGACAGATCAATATTGGAATGGCTTTCTGGATGACAAATGTCCTGCCATCAAACACCCACACTTTGCACTGAATGCCTCCAGGCCCCTGCATACCCGGACATCATAATTGCAAGTTAACATTTCAGCCAGTCTCACCTCTACCAGTTTCACTACATTAGGATGGTCCAGCTTTTTCAAGATGGCGATCTCTTGGTACACCTGTTCAATAGGCCCTTTTGGTTGCAAACAGCCTTCGGATGTGGCTTTGGCACCTCGAGGAGGTGGGCGACCTATTTAAAATGAAAAAGATACAGGAGGCAGGTAGCAGAAGAGAAGTAATAAAGCTGGCAACTGATACATGTGGCAGACCCAAGGCAGCACCTCATCAACAGTCACAAGTTAAAAGGCCTGATCTTCACAGGTGCAAAGATTTCCCCTCTTCCACTCACTTCTCTGGGTCTTGCAGGTGCTGGGCGCCTCTCAGGATCATGCCATGAAGCATGTATTTGAATAACCCTGGTGCACTGCAAAATACACTAACAGTAATAATTTAAAAGAGAGAAAAGCCAAAGCAGTGCTTACTAAGCATGGTCACTGATGACCTTAGACAAATAACTACATTTAATTTCAGTAGTGTTTAAGATACAGTCTACACAGCACAAAATTCCCGCCCCCCCATCATTTTTGCAGGCAAGAACTTGTTTATTTTTTCTGTTGAGTCTTTACATTTATGCCATCATTTGCTGGGCCAAATTCCTCTCTGATGCTTCTTTTTAGCATACGTGCAACATGCCTCAGGTGGCACATGGCCAGGAGTCATCACTGTACTGATCCGCTGGTTGGATCATTAGCTAGGCACAGCAAAATTAAGTGACTTGTCCCAAGTCACACAAGATATCTGCATCAGAGCCAGGAACAGAGCTGGGATCTTCTGATTCCCAGTCCCATGCCCTAATCCCCAAATTCACATTCTCTCCATCACTCATCACTCAAGCCCTCGCCCCAAACCTCCAACATCAGTACAGACAAAATTCAGCACCGACACAAAGCACATTCAAACCAGAATATCCGCCCCCCCACATGTATGATAATTCTATTGTCAGAGATCATGGGGCTGCACGTTTTCCTCCACCCCACCATCTCAGCTGCAGCTTTCACTAGTTCTCCCCACACTAGACAGCCATTTGTCACTTACGTGGAAACCCTGCTTGTCTCATGAGCTTCTTTTTGGAAAGAACTTTCATTGCCTGCAAAACAGTTAATATGTACATAGATTCTGCTGCTGCTACTGCAAAGAACTCATGTGTGTAGGCTGAAACCTCACTTGTGGAGCAGGCACTGGACCTCTGTGCTAAGCCAAAGTGGCCTGGTGAAGGAGATGAGAAAGCAGCTCAAACCTCATCCTCTGGGACAAATAAATGTTTTTGATTCATCTTTAGATGCACAGAGAAGACCTTGTTCTGCTCACATATAGCATCTTCAGGGGCAGCTCCCCCATGATATCCCTAATACCTGAGGGGTATATCTTCCCCTCTCTTATGTCTGCCTGTCTCTTCTCTCTTCACATCCCAGAACCTTCCCCACCTGTCTCTCCCCTTCCCCCAAGGTCTGGTCTTCTCACCACATTCACCCACCTAAGACCTTGACTTCATAAGGGCAGCATGACCTATCTTGCTCCTGCTTGGTGCCCTTGGGCCATCTGAGAAACACTACTCCCACTCTGCATCAGCTAGCCAAGCATCAGTCCTCCAAGGCAAGTTGATGTAGGAGCAAAGGATGTGGAAAGACGCGGATGTGGAAGCTGCAGGATTGCTGCCTACCAAACAAAGGAGGCAGCAGCCGGTGGCAGTGCTGTTTGGTTGGTTAATGCTATTAGGTCTGGTGCCCAGCCCAGGAAAGCTAGAAAGGCAGGGGTCATATCTGGGAGCTAGAGAGCAGGTTGGAAGGCTCAGACTCCATCCAGAAGCTGAAGAGGAGGCCAATCCATTCCCTACATCCACCACTAGATTAAGCTCCACCAGAGAATCTTTCCTAATGATACTCACATAGTAGGTGTTGTCATCTTCATTGTATGCCAGCTTCACAACTCCATAGGAACCCTAGAAAAATACACCAGCAGCCACAAATTACCGACTGGGGACAGCCAGAGAAACATTAACCACCACGGCTCCCACTACAGGTGAAACATTAAGTTGCTTTCTGGCCTCCTTTGTAGGCCTTCACGTTCACAATGGCTGAGGGGCTCCTCCCTCTGCTCCAGAGGTGGTTCCCAACTGAGCTGAGCAAGGCACAGAACATTTCCACTCAAACTGCCCACTAGCGATACAAACACAGCTGGCCCCTCATGTGCTAATGCAGACAGGTCACCTGAGAGTCCAGACATACCAGCAGCCATCTTGGGGGACATTCCTGAGCAGGGAATCCTCAGAGTGCTGGCCACGCTACTAAAATTCTGTTAGAGGGTAACAGAATGGGGCTGGATCACCTTCCTGCATGGGAAACTATATCTGTGTTGTTTCATTGGTCTAGAAATCAACCTTTTTGCACAACTGAACACTGCTGTAATGACACAAAGTAGCAGGGGTGGGGACATATAATGGAGTATATGTGTGAGCTGACTAAGGATAGAAGAAATTAAAATGCCCTCCACACTGAAACTCCCAGCCGCATGCTCATATGCCAAATTTGTACTCACCTTTCCGATTTCATCTTTCAATTTATATTGATTAAGCTGCACACAGTCCTATGGAAGGAGGAAAAAGAAATCTGACATGAAGCAGTGGCATTACGTGACTGTTTTTGTTTTTACTGGCATTGTTTGTTTTTTTTCCTCCCCACAGGTAGAAGAAATGCATTATTCATAAACAGAGCTCCAAAAAAGCTCGAGACATCAGAAGCATTAGAGTCAATTAAATGGAGAGAGAGAAAAGACAATCCTGAAGCAGTAACAACCTCTTAAATCACAGATGCAATATTCTTCAGACAATAAATGTCATCTTTTACTCTGTAGATTACTGTGCTCGTTAGGTAATGCAAATCCATTCAGATTGTAGCTATAATGTTTGATTTCATTAGCAATAAATGACAGTCATTTGCCAAGACTGGGAATTTCAACACATGGCTAATTACTGACATTCAAGTGATTCTACTCAATAAGAGTCACTCACATGATATAGGTGTATAAAGATCAGCTGAAATTAACAAGTTATAAACCTATCAGAGTGCTCCATACCCTTGTAAGCAGTGGAAAGTTTAGTTCTTACCCAACAGCTAGTGACTAACTTCCAAAAACCTTTTTATTAGGTCTAAAGCAATGTCTGGCAGACATTTACTGCCTGTTCTGTGTTAGAGAGAACAGGTCCTGGGCATGCAAGACAGTTAGTCTGCTCACTGTTTCAGAGAGTGTTTTTTTACATTCACACTTTCCATACACTGGGCTGAAGATCAAGTCCACCCACCTTTAAACATTGTTTCAAACACCAATAAGCCTTGCATTTTGCTGTCTTTTTACCATAATTAACAGCTAGTTAATTATACATGAAGAACCCAAACCAGTTACCGAAGCCATGTGTACGTTACCACGTCTATCAATATGACGTATATTGCTCAGAGGTAGGGAAAAAACACCCCCTTGAGCAACATAAGTTACACTGACAGAAGCACCAGTGTGGACAGTGTTATGTTGGTGGGAGAAGCTCTTCTGGAGCCATAGCAACCCATCATTTTTTGGAGGTGGTTTTATTGCATCAATGGGAAAATACTCTCTCCACCAAAGGTGTGTCCACACAGCAAGGCTAAACTCAAAATCAGCTACACAAATTGAACTACTCTAATAGTGTAGCTTAAGTCGAAATAGCTTATTTTAAAATTGGGCACATCTACACAGCACTTATTCTGAAATAGAACACTATTCCTCTGACTTCCCTTACTTCTCATACAATGAAATTTACAGACGTCGGAATAAAAAGCCCGTTATTTCAAATTTAATTCGAAATAATGGGCTTGCTGTGTAGATGCTCAATACGTTATTTTGGAATAACGTCTGTTATTCTGAAGTAACACTGCTGTGTAGATGTACTAGGGATATTAAATATAGTTTAATCAACTAATCTACTAGTCAATGGATTTTCCATCGTCTAGTCAATAGGCCAATAAGCAGGAGAGCTGCAGCGGGGTTAGCTCCCAGTCACCGCAGCTAACCCCACTGTGGCTCTTCCTTCTAAATGTATTAAGAACCAGCAGGCTCTTAATACATTTTAAAGGCTGAAGTGCAGCAGAGGGAACCCAGTGCGAGCCAGGACAGCTGATTGCTGGCTCACCCTGGGTCCCCCCTGCTGAGCTTCGGATTTTTAAATGTTTTAAGAGCTGTCTCTTAATACATTTAAAAAGCAGAGTCACAATGTGTGGGACTGGGCATGAGTTGGGAATCAGCTGATTCCCAGCTCATGCCCAGCCCCACTACTCCCCTCCCCCCTGAGGAGATGGCTTTTAAGCCAGCTCCCCCCAGCACCATCTCCTGCTCCCCTCACCTCTGTTGCCTCTACTAGAGGCAGTGGGTGGGGGGAAGCAACCAGTCGAGGAATTAGTTGACTATCCAATAAGCTTTTGCTATTGGATAGTCAAGTAGTCATTTACATCCCTCAGACCTACTCTGACATAACAACATGAATGCTCTTATAACGGCACAGCTGTATCACTATAGCTGTCCTGCTATAAACTCACTAGTGTAGACCTGGCCTTAGTTACGACTGATTCCTCACAGGTTATGACTCCAATTTGAACCCTTTCATGAAATGCCTTCCCCTGGAAAAGCACAAGAGGCACAATTTGAGGCACTCAGCTTTTGAAAAGTTTGAATCAAGTTTACTTACTTATGGAGATATACCTATCTCATAGAGCTGGAAGGGACCTTGAGAGGTCATTGAGTCCAGTCCCCTGCCCTCAGGGCAGGACCAAGTACCATCCCTGACAGATTTGCCCCAGATCCCTAAATGGCCCCCCTCAAGAATTGAGCTCACAACCCTGGGTTTAGCAGGCCAATGCTCAAACCACTGAGCTACCCCTCCTCCCAATCATGCAAAGCACTGAGAAATGTATGGAAGTCCAAGCCCCTGTTCCCATGAGCATCAACGGCAGAAGTCCCATTAATAAGCAATGTGATTGAATGGGGCCATTATTGACTTCACTGGAAGTGTTAGGGTGACCAGTACCTTGCAACACAACATGTTATCTTGTATTGTGAGCATCTGATTATTCTGTGTTGCTGTTTTTCAGAAGCGATGACTACACTTTGCTATTTCAGGTACAAGGGGAAGAGTCCCGTGCCAGCCCTGAAAGAGATATTGCTGGGAAGATGTCTCTTTTTAAACTCACTGACCATCCATTGTATAAAACATGCAGAGATTTATTGCCAGAAGAGGAATGTCATTAGCATAAATGAATCTTCTTTTCATATATATAATTAAGTGAGAATGGGCTGGAGGTATTAATTCCACCCACCTCTCTTTTTAATCAGCTGCTTTTGTCAGAGATCACAGAACTCCTTATATAGATTCGTAAAGAGTCTCTCATTTCTCCGCCTCCCCCATTCCCCACTTTGTGGTACTGTAGGCTGTGATAAATACTGCCATGCTTCCATTAATATAGCCACACATGCACAGATCGGGAAGAACCTTAGTTAGGGGGAGTAAGAGCAGTTACACAGGATTCTCCCCACATTCTAGTTCCATAGAGAAACTCACCATACACAAATGTAATACCTGTAACAGGGGCTATGTTCACAGAAAGAGAAGCCAATACGTCCTGCTTCAGAGTAGCACGATCTAGTGCAGAGCTGGATGCCAGAAACTCCTGAGTTCTACTCAGAGCTGGGATCAAACTTTCCCACAGTAGCACATGGACAAATCACTTCACCTCATAGCCCCTGTGACAGATATGGCAATTCCCTGAAAGATTTTACTACATTAAAAATATGCATCGTTATGGGCCAGGGACTGTTTATAATTCCATGGGGACAGGTGACCATGCATCATCCAAGAATTAAGAACAAAGTGGTGGTGGGGGGGATGTTTGGGCAAATTCACTCGCGTTCTAACACTTTCTGAGAAGTAGCACCACCTGCACAGGTGGCACAGACTAATTCAAACTGGATTCTCCAGGGTCCAAACAGGACTTTTGGATAAATAGCCTGAGTTTAAATGGACTTGGGGCCTGCTTTCTGATTCAGGAAATGGATAGGGCCTTGTGTCCAAGGAGAACCCAAGTCCATTTAAACACGAGCTATTTATCCAAAAGTCATTTCTTTGTCTTTTGGACCCTGGAGAATCCAGTTTGAACTAATCTACACTGCCTTTGCAGGTGGTGGTACTTCTCAGAAGGTGTTACTGTTTTCTTATAAAGATCTGTGTGATAACTTACAACTGCTGGCATGAGTAGCTGAAAGATACATTGTTGAGAGCCACTAGAGAGAAAGCAAGCACAGATGCTGGCTGGTTTAGGCCATCTGGCTTGCTGGGGACAGTGCAGCCTGGAACAATTAATCAAGAGGAAGAGAGAGAGGGAAAAACCCCAGTCAGGAAGTCTCCACTTGCAAGGGGTGAAGCGTTTCTATTGGTGGTGCACATCTTCACATCCCTTAGTGCACATAACAACATTTGTTATTCACATGGATGGAAAAAATTAGAGGCAACACTGGCTACACCCTGTTTTAAATTTTCTTTCAAGTGATTAAAACAGTGTATCATAAAGAGGACCCCTGAATAAATAAGAGGTTGTGTCAAAAAGCAATCGACTAATGCATCCTGAACCAAGGAGACTGCAGAAGTAGTAACTGATCTATAGTCAGGAAAGCTGCACATATCATCACAAAACTGCAGAGTCTGTGCCAAACGTTCAACAACACGGGATATCTTTCCTTACCTGAAAACCTGTAATAGAAACTTTATTTGATTCCACCGTCGGTCTCCGGGGCAACCGAGGAGAAGAATGTGGAGATGTCACTGGAGAGTAAGGGAGAGATGGATAAATGTAATGTTCATTCACACCTGCATTGCTACCGGGTCACTGGGATGACTGTGATCTTTCCTGTTGAGATAGTTTTCAACTTGAAAGATTCAGCTTGGCTCTTGGCTCCCTTGTCACCTCTAGAGCACCAGGAACATGCTGTCCTGCAAGACCCTTCCAATCAGAAACCAACATCTCTTCACTGCAGCGTTCCACGTGCTCATCTTCCTCCTGGCCTCCCTGTCTGCCCCACCACCACTCCTCACCTGAGGCGTCAGTCGAGTCATACTCTGTCACCACAATGACAGACTCCATGCCAAAGTACTCAGTGGTCAGTGACGACAAACGACACAGAAAGTCAGGTGCCTTCCTGCACTCACTGCGTGGTTCATCATAACAAATGCATCTCTCAGTGGCAGGTCTGCTAGGAACACATGATGGCATGATGCACTGGCCGGCTTCATCCCAACTGATGGCATAGATCCATCAGAGATAGTAACCTAAAAGCATAAGAAACAGCAGCAACTTTGTTATGTGATCGCTATTGGCCATGCATCACTCATAAGCGTGTTTAAAGACAAGGGTTACCGTTAGCTGGATGTTTAGCTGATCTAGCAATTTGTTGGAAAGTCAGTAATTCTTCTGGCATTGGTCACTTTTGAGAATTATTCACTAATCATCCAAGAAGCACCAAACAGTTGGCAATTTGATAGGTGGCAGTTTTATATCCAAGGCAGTAGTTATCCAGTTTATTCCTATTAATGTTAGCAAAGATGGGGCCAAGCCAAATCTCAAGGTTTTGGGTTCAGATCAGAGTTTACAGCCACATCTAGTCTTTGTAACATGCTAAATACTAACATCCCTGACATCTAGGAAGGTTTAGATTCAGATCTGGATTTCAAACCCAAGCTCTGGAGTGTCTGGATCTGGGGTAGAGGGAACACAAATTTTAGATTTAAGGCTTGGGACACTTCTTATCTCTGGAGAGCCCTGAGCATATTTGATGCGTTACAGAAATAAAGTCTCTGCTCCCAAAGTGGCAATCCAAATCAAACAGTCAAAGAAAAGAACCATGATGAAGATGGGGGAGGATGGGGTGGGTTAAGCAAGGGTTAGAAATAAGAATTATGTTATTAGTTTTGTGCCTGTCCACAGGTAGCTTGCTAGGTCTGTTGTTTTTTTTTTTTTTAAATAAGGTCAGGCTTCAGAACAGGAGAAAACAGCTTTGGAATTGGAGTCACATGGGGTCATTAAAGGTCCTATGGCACTTTTTGTAACAGCAGATGTTAGTCCCAGTGTCCTCACCCAATTCTAATTCAATGTACAATTAGATGCCATTTCCCTAAGCACCCCTTGCACTGGCCGTTAAATACACTGGTCTTCTTTACTTTCTGACACACTGCTGGATAGTATGGCTGGGAGTTCTTAAATAGCTACTGCAACCAACCCATAGCGGCATTTCAGTGGTAAGCGAATGAAGCTCTCTCTATACCTTACTTATGTCGCAGAGACATGGTGAGGCTGAGCATCGGCAATGTGCTTTGAAAACCTTGAATAAGACATGCAAAGTACTCCTGAAGTTTGGATTATTATTATTAGGCTGTTATTTAATGCTGATACTCCACTATTGGCACAACAGGGTAAAAGCAAAGACGAGGCATAAATATTTGGCTATGACTCTCTCTCATAAGTGACTCTCAGAAAGAAGAAAAGGAATTGTTTAGAAAGTAACATTCCTTTTACTCTAACCTATATATACAATCCTGAGCAGCAGCAGCAGCAGCAAGTTCTTTAAGAAAAGCCATACACTCCAGGTATGATCCTGTTCACATTCATGGGGAGTTCTGTCCCCAACTTCAAAAAGGCCAGGATCAAGCCCTCTGCTCTCAGATGCATAACTGCAACTACAATCAATATTAGGGATGTTACATTTCAATTAATCAGCTAATCGAGTAGACAATGGAATTTCCATCAACTACTCAATTAGTCGATAAGAGGGGAGAAGAGGCACTTGCCATCCCTGCTGCGCCTCTGCCTTTGAAATGTAGCAAGAGCTGGCCATGGCTCTTGCTACATTTCAAAGGCAGAGGCACAGCTTCTGAACTGGGCACAAGCAAGGGCGGCTTCAGTACCCGCTCACACCAGATCTCTCACTGCACCTCTGCCTCCCCTGTCCTCCCACAGAGACGGTGCTGGGGGGACCGGCTTTTAAACCAACTCTCCCCATCACCGGTTCCTGCTACTCCCACACTGGTGCCTCTGATAGAGGCAGTAAGGTGGAGGGGGAAGCGACTAGTCGAGGAGTGACTCAATTACTCAATAAGCATAATCTTATCAGGTAGTCGACTACTAATCAATATCAGTTGATGTTGCTGAATATTCTTTGTATTCCACTACAGGATGAACCTTTCTAGTCTGGCACTCTCTGGTCCATCATGATTTTAGTTAGCTGGAGGTCCATTTATTGTGGGTATGATCAAGTTTCCCACAGTCCCATAAAATTTGTTTACAGCCACCAGTCCTGGCTTTCAGTGTTCTCTGCTGTTATTTAGTTCTAAAATATCCCTAAATGTCTTCTAAGACAGTGGTTCCCAACCTTTTTCATACTGTGGACCTGTAAACCCATTCACAAACTTTTGGAGGAATGGTAATATGCAAATAATGAATATGCAAAAATGCTTTTGGTCCACCAAAAGCCCTGGCCTCCAGAGCCACTGCAAACAGCTGGCTTCAGCTCCAGCAGTTACCATATCACAGATGTCTGTCACAGCTCAAGCCAGCTGTTTGTGGCGGCTCTGCGGGCTGGGGTACACCCCAACCCTCTGAACCTCCCAGTGCCAGCTGTAACCCTCTAAAATCCCCCACCCTTCCACCAGCCCCCCAGCACCAGCTATAACCTGAGTTTCCAGAGTATCCAACCCCATCCAGTGCCAGCCCCATCCAAAAAACCTCAGTGCCAGCCCCCTGCCCCTTAGAAGCTCCACCACCAGACCCCCCAGTACCAGCCTCCTGTTTCCAGAGCCCCACTGCACCCAACCCCGCCAAAAATTCCCCCATGCCCACCCCTAGTACCAGCCCTGCCTCACGTGGCCCTCCCACTATTAGCCCCACCTCCGGAGCCCACCAGTGCCAGCTCCCCATCCTAGATGCCCCAGTGCCCCCAATGTCAGCCCCCCCACCTTTAGAGCCCTCACCCCCAGAACAGCCAAGCACTAGCCCTGCCCCCAAAGTCCCCAGGGCCTGCCCCACCTCTCACCTAGCCCTGAGCTGCCTGCCAGCTGAACACTGCTGTTGGGGTCGCAGCTGCTCTAAGTCTGCCATGCCACGCTCCATATGGCCTTCCCGCCACGTAGCAAACCACTCTTCTGTGTACTGGAAGAGACTCTGCCCCTGCCCAGTGCTGGTTGGCTGAGAGGCACGGCAGGACACGCCTCTCCCAACAGCGACAGTGGGAGAGGAGGCGATCAGTTGTGTACTCCAGCCCTGGTCCCCACAGCCGCTGCGGCCTGGCAGCCAACAGTTTGCGGCCTGGTACCGGACTGCGGTCTGGCGATTGGGAACCGCTGTTCTAAGAGATCTGCAAGCAGTGAAAGGGCTGGTAATGCTGTTGAGCATAAGCACGTTTTTTACACTTTATCTACTTGTTTCCTTGTGCCAATACAGTAAAACTGCATAATGACGTTAACACTTTGTTATAAAGAGAGCTGATAAGCATTGGCTAGGTATAGGGCTTATATTGAGTGTATCAGTACAGTCATAAATTATTGAAAAGCACTGCAAGTGTTGTTCCATTCATCCACCTTGGTGAAATAAAGACCCACTCATTACAATACTGACCTCATGTAGTTTGGCAAATTCTCTTCCTGGGCACTGGTCATGTCCCAAGGGTGCTAGACTAGAGAGGTTCCAGCTGTAGCACCCAATGGCCCAATCAGGATCATGCCCTCTTCTGCTAGGTTATGGGGAAAAGATTCTCTTCCCACAACATTTTATAGTTCTGAGAGTACTCAGTATCTTCAAACACTGGGCCCTTATCTGGATAAACAGAGCCCTGCATGGATACAAAATTTCTATCTGCATCTGTATCTGCAAAAATGAACCGTGGGTATCCGCACTGACATCCATGGATGCAGATACTCGTGGATATCTTGCATGCAGGGTTCTATGGATTAGGGTCCTGATTCTGAATCTGGTCCGGGTGGACAGAATTCCGTATCTGTTCAGGACACTGTTGAAGTAAATGGGTCAACGAGTAAGAAGGATTTGGACCAAAACAAAACAATCAAACAAACCAACCCAATCACATTATTTTAGCCTATACTCTATTCATTCTTTGCTTTCTATATTTTTTCCATTTTAATTTTTATAATCAGATTTATCAACCATGGAAAATGACTGAGAAATTAACTGTGTCAAAAAATATAATTGCCAAGTCTCTGTATCTTTGAAAGCCATCAAGGTGAAATTAAACAGTGGAATCTTTGCCTGCCCAACTCAGATTGCTGTAGAAACTGCATGAATGACCAAAGTGTCATCTGGACGAGACAGCATTTCCCAGTTGCCACAAACAACTTAGCTGAGATAATAGGCTAGAAGTTCTATTTTAGCAAGCCTGGAATACACAGGCAGAAAGATTATTGCCTTTCCCACTGCAACACAATTTTATTTTTAATTTCTAGGTTGACAAGTTGCCGCCAGTAAAAAACCCCCACAAACAATTATTTTTTTTTTATTTTTGCCATATTGTTCCAACACCTCAGTAAGGTGGCTGCTTAAAATTAGATCCACTAGTTTAAAATTAAAATTTCCATTATGTTGTGCCCTCTGGCATAGCTGCTCTAAATCAATATAGTAGAAATTACATGTCAAATACAAAAAAATAGCACTCTCTTTCCCTCTTAAAGTCTTTATAATTGTGTAATTGTCATTTCAGACACAAAACTGTCTGCATAAATGAGACCATTTTCTCTGAAGCTGGAAAGGTCCACTGATAAAGCTGGGCTGCTTTATTTGGCTTGTCATTGTTTACTATTTGCAAGTTAAGAGACAAAGTTAAAAAAGAAAGAATACAATGAAATAGACAAATAAGACCATTTGTTAGCAGAAACGGTAAATTATTTAAGAAGTGATAAGAAGTGATAGATTTCCTCTCCCTCCTACCATAGAGTCATTTGTGTCTCGCTGTTCAAAAAAAAAAAAAAAAAAGATGCCAATACTCCAAAAACCCAAGATGTGATTTTTTTTTTTGTTCTGTCCAACAGCATGTTATTGATGCATGCTAGCTCAGGTGTTGTGCTTATCTTGGAGCAAAGCTATTTGCATCTGTCTATTCTGCAAATGTGTTTCTGGACCCCAATTGTTAGCCAAGAGGCCTCCAACTTTAGCTACGTTAAGTTCAGGTTTTAACAGTGGTGATGTATGGCAGGGAAAAAAGAGGGAACCTCTTCCTGCCCCCACCCCACCCTTGCTCCAATCCTCCCTGCCAGCCTTTTCCTGGCACTCCCCAGAGCAGTGAAAAGCAGGGCAGCACAGTGCAGGCTAGATCTGCCTGGCATGCGTCTTCCTTGCTGCTAGTGGATGGGTGTGTGGGTGAGGGAGGGAGGCAGGTGGGGGTACCACACAGACAAGCAGTGCCACTCGGACCCTGGCCCTTCTGCCCTAGGGATGTGCAGGGGATGCACGTTCACCCCCCATATGTTGCCACTGGTTGTTGATGTGCATTGAAGAACCATAGCTGCCCTATGGTATGGCAGGGGCAGGGCAAAGATGTCACCAACATTAAAGATTCAAAGGTTAACCATTTACAAGGAAGAGTGCACTGAACCCAGCACAATGGCAAGCTGGTCCTTTCCACTGCACATAGAGCCTTAACTTCAGTGGAGCAAAGTCAATGGGCCCTTCAGGTATCTAAAAGGGTGTTAAAAGGAGGAGGGAGAATTGTTCTTCTTGATAGGACAAGAAGCAATGGGCTTAAACTGCAGCAAGGGAGAGTTAGGTTGGACATTAGGAAAAACTTCCTGTCAGGGTGGTTAAACACTGGAATAAATTGCCTAGGAAGGTTGTGGAACCATCACTGGAGATATTTAAGTGGCTAGACAGATACCTATGAGGGATGATCTAGAACAGTGGTCTCCAACCTTTTTTACACCCAACGTCACTTTTTAAATGACAGAACAAGCCAAGATCTACTGCCCCGCCCCTTCCTTGAAGCCCCGTCCCTTCCTTGAAGCCCGCCCTCTCTATTCTCCTCCTCTCCATCACTTGCTATCCCCAACCCTTATACTGCTGCTTTTTCCCCAATTCTTCTGTAGGAAGAAATTTTTCCAACATTTGGCCTGTCTAGACTGGACCAAATGTCAGAAAAACCCCTTCTTCTGGAAGTCCCCTTATTCCTCGTGGAAAGAGGAATATAGGGGTGACCGAAAGATCATGTTTGCTCTTCCACTAAAAGAAGCGGAAGAACAAACGCATCCCTGGATGCAGAAGAGTTTTTCTGGGGTATCTCCGGGAATTTCAGGGTGCTCAGCATCTTGAAAGTTCAGGATGCCAGTCGCTGTCACTGAAGTCATTGTCAAAATTCACATCAAGTTCAGGGCGAGTTGACCCAGGCTGTATATGTTGGGTGTGAGCATTCCTGCTGCTGCCAGTAAATCCATGGAACAAAACTGATTAGGAGCAGAGCAGCTGCACTAGGAAATGACACAGGACTTGTGAATCCATTAGAACAGCACAAGTGCATTTTAATGCACTCCCCAGAGTGGTGCATTAAGAAAACTGAAAAGCAAACAAGCAAAGAGAGCAGATGGCTCTTATAGGCTGGTTTCCATTTGCTGTGGGCTCTTTTGGGAACCATGCCAGTGCACAGGGATAAATAGCTTGCCCATTAAGCGGGAACCATTGCCAAAGTACTATGTTCTGTACCCACACCATTCACCACGATCTCACTTCAGAAACCACACCAAACAAGGAAGCACTCTAGCACTTCTCATTCATGGGGAAGAGTGAGATGAAACTGTGAAAGAAGTGGAAAGCTGGCTTGTCTTTGATGTTTTATATTACAAAGGCCTGGGCTAAGGAGGGTCACAGCTAGCACTCTGGTGAGTATATGCTTATCAACTGACCAATTATTCAAATCTAGACTTACCACTGTATGCTTTGGGCCCAGAAATGCTAGATTTTGCAGCTAGTCTTCCCCCAACAGAAAACAGTTTCCAGCCCTTCAGAAAGGGTGTGAAATGAAGTCAGAGAAAAATCCATCCATGTGTTGAAAGTTTGTTCATTGAAGCCCCACATCAGCAATCCACAAACAGAAGTGGGCACATGGGTGGTTGCAGCATTAGCAAGCCTAGATCCATGATTACACAGCCATAGAGGCCCCACCACCCCTTGAGGAGGCTGTTGGGTCCCCGAAGAGTACCAGAATGGAAGGGATGCATAGCAGCTCTGTGCCCAGATGCCATATTGAAAGATGGATTTTACCCCTCGCCCTCCAACTGCAGAAACATGGTCTTATATGAGTCTTATGTAGGTAAGTCTTATGAATACCCACCTGTAGGTGATTTAAACCACCCTGCTGCTATGCATTTGTTTGTGGTACTTGTCAAGGCTCTAAAGCAGGGTTTCCCAACCTATGGGTAGGGACCCAAATATGGGTCGCCCTTTCATTTCAAAAGGGTCACGAGGTGGCTCTTATGGAGCCAGTCTCACATTTTTTGAATTGCCCTGGGTCACCAAGTCTTCCTGAATTGTCAAAATGCGTCCCCATGTGGAAAAGGCTGGGAACCACTGCTCTAAAGCCATAGAAAGCAAAGCGTTCAGAAAGTGCTCGGTGCATCAGTTGTACCCCTCCTACCTTAAAGGAAATGGCAATGTTCATCTGCTTTGTGAGATTAATACAGACACAGTAGTAACTGGCTGCTTGCTAGTCACATTAGAATTTTTTTTCATTAATAGAGCAGTTGCCTGCAGCCTAGCAGGCATTAAAAGGCTCATGGTGAACAGCTCTAGGTTAATACTGCATAAAAGTGAATTTAAGTTACGAAGTATCAGCAACACTTTAGAGCAGAGAGAGTGCACAGGATTGGGGGAGTTAATTGGCTTGACAAGGATAAACATATCATGGCTGATTAATTCAAGCAGGCTTCCTGTGCTCTGTAAACAGGCTAAAGATCATCAGACCGTCAGCACAAAGCTTTTTTTCTGAAAACCGTGGCACTTTACACAGGCAGCATCAAGGCAAAAAAAAAAAAAAAAAAAATCGCCGGACTTCCTTACCTGTGTTGCTCTGAGTGGGGAAACAACTGGGTTCAAGAAAGAGAAGGAAAACCTGTCTTCTTAGATGATACAGTATCCAAATTAGACCTCCCCCCAATGCACACAAATATTCCACAAACCAGCTGCATTTCAAGAAGGGCTACTCATACAGCCAGTTAGAGGGAATGTGCAGAATCTAATGATAAATGCAGTCTGTTTTTCTTTTTAATAAGCATATGGGGAATCTGAGGAGGAGGAGGAGGATATAAATTTAATTATCTGAAGAAAAAAGGCAAAACTGGACTGGAAATTAATTACTTTGAGAAGGAAAATGCATTTGCTTGTTTCTCCATTATTGCCAACACCCTATAATCCCATAAACTGCACACATATGGAATACTAGCACATTGTGGTGTTGGATCAAAGCATGTCCCAAGTATGCATATAGAATAGCTGCTTTGTATTAGAGACACACACAAAATCCATAAGAAGCAGAACAATCTGTCTGTATAATTTTTATTGGCACATGTTTTGCCTGTTGGCTGCTTTCCATACATAAACGATACTTACTGCAGATATTAAAGGTAAACCACTCCACATCTAATTTAGAAATAACTGAAATATTACATGAAAGAGTTCTATGTAATGTAGTATCAATATCCATGTGTGGATTAAAAAAAAATGGTATGGGCATGAGGTTGACTTTAGCAAAGAGGGGGGAGCAGAACCATCTTTAACCATACACAGAATACATAGCTATGTAGGGCACCCCAAAATTTGGGGCACCTCTTGGTCTTAATGCCAACCCACCTGCCTCTTCCTCTCTCTCTTCTGTGGTTCTGCTTCCTCTGAAGGGGGTCTAGTTAACTTAAAAGTGAAAAAGCCTGCCAGACCTATTAACGCAGAGTTTCCAAAACTGGGGGGGGTGCCCTGGGGGTGAAGAAATTCCAGGGGGAGCATGAGGCGACCCAGCCCCCCCTCTTTAAGTCCCCCTCCAAGAAAGAGCCCGGTCCATCTGGTAAAAAAATTCAGAATATACCATGTGAAGTGTCCGGTATTTTCTGTTTTTCCTGGCTGGGGCGTCCGCCGGAAGACACGCAGCTCGGGCTGGCTGGGGCAGGGGAAGGATGGAGCATCCCGGGCAGACTTCAAAATGGCTGCCTTAAAAGGGCATTGCCTGCTCTGCTCTTATAAGGGTACCCTCTTTTTTGGGGGGGGGGGGCAACAACTTTTCTCCTGGAGTACTGGCACCTTTTTTTTACACTGGTCCCGGGAATTAAAGGGGCCGCAGCTGTCTTTCGGCCCTGGTCAGTTCCTTTTTTTTTTTATTTTTCCCCCTCAACAAGTTTTGCTGCTATTTTTTTTGCAGGGGGGGAGAAGGAGAGCATGAGGGTTTCTCAAAAATCAAAAAGGGGGCATGATGACGAAAAGATTGGGAACCGCTGTATTAGCAGAACATGGAACCTGTGAAAGAGCCATTCAAGTGGTAATGAAGCCACATAACAGGCATTTCCATGTCCCAGGTAAAGACTGTCAGTTTCTGAATTTACTGTGTTAATGGACGGGACCTGAGTTTTAAAATTTTCTGTAAAATTATTTTACTTGTGTGTTACTGAAGATTATAAAAATCACATTCTCTAAAAAATCATGCCCCCCACTGGCTATCATCAGGCACAGAGGCACCAGTATGATAGTATTGCATGGGGCCCCATAAATCCTAAGGATGGCCCTGAGGAGGAGGAGGAGAAGCAGTATGACATTTAAATAATGCCTTTCTCAATCCAAAAGACTGCATAATTATAAACTCCCTTACTTTGCACACCCCTGAAGTGCAGCCACCTTTGAAGTGCAACATGGCAGCACAAAGTAAAACTACACAATATTTTATGGCTGGGAGCAAAAGCAACTCTTTTGCAAGTTAAATTTTTTCATTGGTACTGTGCCTATCAAAACTGTAGTTGAGAGCTTCCCAATAGCATTACATGCAGAACTGCGTAGAGCCAGTCATCTCCTTCTTTCCAATGTCCTTCTGTCCTGACCTGAAGCTCTCCCTGTGATCCTAATCCTACACACTAGTACAACCCTGCGAATGCTCTTTAGTTAAGTGACGGGGACTGTACAAAGATCACAATCTCTACCATTACAGACAAGATCAACTCACATGTAAGATACAGGAAGAAGATCCAATTCAGAGCAGCAGCAGCCTGGCTGCTCATAACTTGAACCTTTTTAGGGTCATTAAATGAGACCACCCAGTGATCTCCACCAGGATTTTGTTAAATCCAGGCCCTGAAGTTGAAGGCCAAGCACATTAACCCATCACTTCTTTGTCTGAAACTTCAGTACCTAGGCAGCTTCGTTTCTTGGTATGTGATGATGAAGCAAGTGATGGAAAGGTAGCAACAAACAGACAAAGTATTTTGCTTTCATTCCCACCACTAATCAGCTTTTTTTTATAGTCTCATCAGCAAAGCCAAGTATTGCACAAGGACTCTGATCCATCCTAGAAGAACAAGATGACTGAGGTGGTACTATGGAAACCTGGACTGCTACTGCCAGTGCTGTTCGTGTCTTGAGGATCTACACGCAAAAAAAAGCTCCAGTGTTGTTAAACTAAGTCAGGCCAATTATACATCATAGTAATGCAAAGAATTAAGAAAATCAGTCATTAACATACCCAGCTGAGCCACTCCCTTTGGAGTCGTTTCTGAAAATGATTTGAGCTAGCATACTCTGTGTGCTGCAATAGCTAGTACTTCCCCCGTTTTGGGGGGCAGAGGAAGGGAAATGGATGATCTTGGGGCTGAATCAAAGGACTGGGTCTAAGGAGAATTGGGTTCTACCACTAGATCTGCACCTTGGGCAATCACTTCATTTCTCTGTGGTAACACTTTGGAGCCTAGGAATGACCAGGATACCACCATGTACAAACACCAAAGAATCCCCTGTCTTATCTCACAAAGGGGTTCTGACTAATAATCTAATTGATGTTTGTAAATTACTTCTTGCGTGACTCATACTCTACTAACACAAAGAATGATTGACGGCAGATCCAAGCTCACCTTTAGACTCCATTTCTTTTATTACACACACACACACACACACACACCCACACCCACCCACCCACTCCCAAAATAGGCTTTTGCCTGGTTATATCTTGACTAATCTAATAGCAGTAAAGTGCTATTGTTTTTTGCATCCTGGTTAACAGTTAACCACAGCACAATGGGGATCAAATGACAGGTGCTTTGTCTAGCAAGAATGGCATCATTTCATGTGTTGTGATCAAAGGGTCTCATAATATCCAAGAACAAGATGACAAAAATACAATGTATAATAATGGTGGCACTGATCACATGGCACCCATTCCAACAGGCTAACAGAAGCCATGATTGGAAACATGTTACACAAAGACTGTATCTACCTTAGACATCTTCCATCATTGCAGTTACACTGGTGCAACTCAGTAGAGAGCCTGATAACAAGAAGATAACAATGCTGAAGGCCAGCCTAGCCCTGCCTCCCCTAGCGAGCCCATCAAGGGACTACTGAGCCCCACAAGGCTCAATCAACCTGTAAGGGTGAGCACTAATGATCTTTGTTCACTGTTTGGTGAGTTATGGGGTTACTTCCCTCTGCCTTGCCCATCCAATAGAAAATGGCACAAATGTGAAAATCAATAGAGGGGCTCAGCTGGGAGTTTGCATAACTCTGGGGGATTGGCAGGGAGATTCCCAGAGAAGTCAAAAAATAACATTTCAAGAAAAAAATCGTGATGATAAGAAATGTAAGAGCCACTGCTCAGAGGAAAACCACAGTGCTTACTTAGTGAATGTGAGAATGCAGAACTGTGAAGCATTTGCAGATGCAGCTGTTGCCTGCACACTGTATCCTCCAAACTCAGGCCTCAATCCAGCAAAGCACTTGATCATGGACTTAACTTTAAGCACATCAGCAGTCCCATTGGCTTCAATGAGGCTACTCACATGCTTAAAATTAGGCCCATGCTTAAGCACTTTGAGGACCTGTGTGGTGTGTTATATTGTTCAGCATTCTTAACTCTCATCAGCATTAGCTCCAGTGTCTTGGTCATATTCCAGCAATGGAGCTCATAGAAGTAGAGTATATGAGCAATAGATCAAGCCACCCACCTGCTACTGAGCTGACTTTATAAATGTGCTAAATAATTATCTGATTTAAAAATTCTTTACGTTTTTAAAATTCATTGTTAACAGGAGCAGTAGCCAGCTTAAGTTTAGCAATTGGAGGCAGCTCTTTGCCACCATATTTTCTGGAGGAAAAAAACAACGCTGCCCCCCTCTAAAATAACCCCTCTGCACTGATTTGATCACCTGTCAGCTAAAGGAGAAAAGATGCCAGGGAACTCTGTGTAGGCAGGATCTGACTACTAAAAATCCAATTATTGGCACCTTCTAGATCAGAACACTGCCTGAATGCATGTATACCTGTATCATTCAAATGTTAGCTTTCTCCACTAATACCTAGCCAAGAGGAATTCCCCCAGGTTTCATAAAAATAATCATTTTAATAAGCTATCTCTGCTAGCTAGATAAAGAGAGCGGCACTAAGCTGCTTTGTGAACTCCATTTAAAAGGCATTTCACAGAATTGGGCTGAAAGCAAAGCCCTGATTTCCTCCCCCCACCCTGCCTTCCCGCCAGCCAAATGCTTTAACCATCTAATGAAAGCTGTGTTCCCTTGGAATGATATTAATTGCTACTTAAAGTAATTTGGTTACTAATGGGTTTTATTTTTAAACCTACATACCATATTCGTTTCAGGCATTTATGGAGAGGGACATGGATACCTAAAAGGACTGATAGCCTTTTCACTTCTAGGACCTTGAGTGACTGCAGCAGCAGGCCAGGTTGGGAGAAAAAGTAAGTAAATAATGGCAATAGTTTTCAAACTATGTGTCATGACCCAGTACTCACTGGGTCGTGGAATATCAGGAACTAGGTCTCTTTGGTACAGGGGGGAAATCAGGTGACCAGTGGAAGTGCTAAAGCAGCTCCCTGCCTGTCTCAGCCCCTTAGACCACGCAGCAGACCCAGCTCCTAGGTTAGCCTACGGCTACATTGACTTTTTTTGCGGAAGAGGATTTTTGTGGAAGTGGCTTTCTTTTTGCTGAAAAAGGTTTTGCCGCTATTTGGCCCATGTAGATGGGGCCAAATGTCAGAAAAAAAACCCTCTTTCGCAAGATCCTATAAACCTCGATTTATGAGGAATAAGGGATCTTGTGAAAGAGGCTTTTTTTCCCAACATTTGGCCCCCTCTACATGGGGCTAAATAGTGGCAAAACCTCTTCTGCAAAAAGAATCAGAAGAAGATATGCAAATGCAAGCGTGATTTGCATATCCACTTCAGAAAAAAAAATGGCCGTGTAGCCGTAAGGCTAGGTCAGGGTGAGGAACCTAAGGCCTGGGGGCCAGATGCGGCTCCCAGCTTGCCTAGATCTGGCCCTCAATGCTCAGGGCTCTCCCAGCATTGGTGAGCCTGTGCTGGCACTCCAACCCCCACTCCCACCCCCACAGGGCTGAAGCCCCCAAAATCTACTAGGCTGGCCCTCCAGGCTCTGGTGTGGGAAGGGAATGTGGGGAGTGTCTTTTTCCTTTTCAATTGGGGGCCATGTCAGTGAGGGTTGAGGTTTTTGTTTTGTTTCTCAGTTGTGTGCAGCCCCGACTGACTTTTCTGAGGCTCAGTGGCCCCTGACTCAAAAAAGGTTCCCCACCCCATCCTAGGTGGGATGGGGGGGGAAAGAGCGCCCAAGTCTCTGCACACTGTGTCTGCTCCAAGCACTAGTTCCACATTACCACTGGCTGAGAACCTGCTGCTGGCTGCTTCTGGATGCAGCATGGTCTGTGGTGCCAGAAGAGGCAGGAAGCTCCTTTAGTATCCACACTGCAGTGCTGGCTGGGCACCGCTCAATGTAAGCCCCTCCTGCTCCAGCCCTGACCCTCCCCCAAAGTGAAAGCCCCCTCTACAGCCCAAAGCTCTCATCCTCAGCCCCACCCCAGAGCCCACACTCTAGTCAAATTATATTGGGTCGCGGGCATCAACAATCTTTTTCAACAGGGACTTGAGGAAAAAAGTTTGAAAACCACTATTATGGTACCATGCACTCTCTCACTCTCTTTCCCACAGTCCCTTTTCATGGCTTCCACCACACTGGAATACCAACATGCAGAGGTCTCTCTTTACCACTGGCCACTTACGGTGTGAAAGCCTTCTCATCTGCAGCGCCTATCTTTCTGTATCTCTCAACCTCAGTGACTGTTTCTTTTCAAATTTATTGTGAAAAGAACTTTCCTTCTGATCCAAGCAATCTAAGTCTTTTAGGTACTTACAGGAAGACCATATGACCATACCTCAGTGCAGTGGTTCTCAAACTGGGATCCATGGATGCCTTGCAGGTAGGCCACAGCTCAAGGTCAGCCCACGCCTCGCTCCCCCCACAGCAGAGAGCCCACGCTGGTGTTCCAGCTTCACGGACTTCCCGCCTCTACAAGACTGGAGTGCCAGCACAGCCTCCTGATGGGGGGTGGGTAAAGAAAGCCCTGAGCCTCCCCACCAAATCTGCCTCCCAGGGAAGAAGTTGAGCCAGAAGCAGCTCTGCGCGCTGCCACTCCTTTCCCCAGGATGTGCTGGCTGGAGGTTTTCCCTGCTGCTCCCACTGGCCAGAATCTGACCCCAAAAAAGGTTTCCCAATAAAAACAGACAATGTTGTTGAAACCTTTTGTGTGGGACATAAATTAATGTTTTACTTTATTTAAAATGGAGTTTGGTAAACTAAGATGAGAAAGTTAAAGCACTTAACCTGTTTAATATTTCCTTTCTTTCTGGTTAAACCTTTCTCCCTCGCTGCAGCACTAGCAAAATGGCTCAGGTGTAATTATATAATTAACGGCAAGTTTCTAGTAGGGTTAGTGGTCTGTGGAAAGGTTTGCATTGATGTGGGTAGGTCACAGGCCAAAAAGTTAGAGAACCACTGCCTTAATGCCTCACAATCTTTCATGTGTTTCTTCTCATTTCTTCTGTTCACTCTCATCTATGTGAGAGTGGGCAGTGCCATTTTCTGCACTTTCCATATGGAGAACTGAGGCACAGAGACTAAGTATCTTGGTCTCCCAGGAAGTCTGTGATGGAGCAGGAAGCTAAAAAGTGGCATCCCAAACCCCAGATTAGAGCCCTAATATCACTGGCTAGTCTCTTAACTCTGCTCAGACTTATCAATTATCAAATTATTTTTACAGAATGAGAGAATTAAAATATATCCACACGCTACAATGCAAACATGCTCAGCACAGTTAATCTTGACAATTTCTGAGTATGGGAAAGGGAAAATGAGGCACAGACATTAGGCAGTTCCGTTGGAGAGAGCATTATATAGAAAGGGTAACTTAAAAAGCATGACTAGTGGATAGAGCCCTGGACTGAGAAGGACTCCTGGGTTCTATTCCTAGCTAAACCACTAATCACCTGGGTGACAATGGGCATGGCATGTCACTGCTCTGTGCCTCGGTTTCTCCATTTGTAAAATGGGGATGTTGCTAACCTCCATGCTTTGATATCTATGCATAAATATCCCTACATAATAATAACTAGGTATTGCTATATAAGCCAGATCAAATTTCACACTACTTTTGTTTCACTTCAAGGCATGGTTATAAACACTAAGGAAAGTACATTTTGTTTGGTGGAGAATGAAATAATTTATATTCACTACCAAGACTTGGCCACTGATAGTAATAAATGATCCGAACTTGAAATAAGGAGAGAATAGCATCATTAATTTAATCAAAACAATATACAGACATATACAGTCTGCTACACAGCAGACACATAGAGCAGACAGAAAGGGGAAGAGAATACACTGTAGTATCATATGAGCCAAGATAAATATGAAACCCTCTCCTTCTGGAATGTTAACATCCAGGGATATCCTGAGGCAGGGGCGGCCCTAGACTAGCTGCCAGCAACTGGTGCCCTAGGCAAACCATGCAATCAGCGCCCCCACCTCCAAACCCGTCAATGATATTGCGCCACCATTTGGTGCCCCATTTAACTTGGCGCCCTAGGCGACCGCCTAGTTCGCCTATATGGACGGGCCGCCTCGTCCTGAGGGACAGTTAATGTACATTAGAAAAATACTTGGGGGGAGGGAGGGAGGGAAGAGAAGAGAAGAGAAACCAGAGCAATTGCTTAAATGAACAAGAAACTTTCAGTCCTCCTCCAGCTTCACCACTGGAGTGAAACTGTGGGAAATGCTGAGACAGGCCCAGGAGACTGCAGAGAGCTGAAGTGGCAGTAGACCAGTGTTTCTCAACCAGTGGTACAAGTACCCCTAGGGGTACTCGAGAGAAGTCTGGGGTACACCAACACAACTGAAATTTGGAGAAAACTGAATTTTTGTTTTAAGTTTTACAGCACTTTATTATTTTTGTACTTTTTACACCCAAAAATTTCATGGCCCACTCAGCTACGATTAAGTTGTTTAAACAAATGTGTTGCAATGGTAGAAAAAAATTGTGTGTCTAAAAACTGTAGGTACTGGGAGTACTTATAATTTTTTTTTTTAAGGGTTACTTTATAAAAAAAAGTTTGAGAAACACTGCAGTAGACCATAGGAGATACAAGCGACGCGATCCCTGAGGAGGCCACACTGGCTGTGAAAGTGGCCAGAACTAGACATCAGGATGCAGTGTAAAATAAAACAATTAGGAGCTAGGATGGTAAAGCTACAGGGAAACCTGAGCATTAAAGGTTTTACTAAACAATTTCAGATGAATATGGAGCTACAGGGAACCCTGGAATAAGGAAGGGGCTGTTGCCACTTACACATAAAATATTAGCATATTGCACCTGTTTGTTAAGCTCACACCTTGACAAAATCTGGAACAATCCTAAAATAAAAGATGAACAGTGGCAATCATAGGCCTAAAGCACACGGTCTATTTTTAAAAGAAAGCCACAGAGGAACCTAATTTAATAGTGGCTGCTTGGGCCCTGGAATTATTTTTATCATTCCTCTTCCCAGACCATACAAAAACGAATAATCCATCAAAAAGTGATTGCTGCTCCAGAGAAAGTTAAAAGACTGCCGCTCCCACATCTCTGTTTAAAAGGACACTATCAGGTCAAAACTGGCCCCAACTTCACATTTTCTTGAAAACAGTTAAGGGCTATTGCATAAAACCCCAGACACTTGAGTAGAAACAGAAAGGAAAACTCATTTCCTTTTACCTAACCTGATTAAAAAAAATGCAAAAATGGTTGTAGGCACTGGGGATGTGAATAGGTGCTGCAAATTCTTTGGCTTTCAAGGTCTAAGGCTGTCTGAGGGTGTGGGGGTTCTTGCTCTTTAGTTACTTAGTTGTTTTGTTTGTTTGTTTTTAATTTATAGGCAGGGTAGGGAGAAGCCACTCTGACTTTCAGCTAAGAAAGGGGCCAGCCCTGGGGAGTTGATTTCTTCTCATCCATCAAAATCAGGTGTGTGAAAGGATAGGGCTTGACAGGGAGGAAGATAAATGTGCCCCCATCCAACCACACACATATGTGAAAGAGGGCAGCTCTATTCAAGCTAGGCTCCCCTGAGGCGAGGCAGGCTAGACTAGACTAGCGATCCGATTCCCCTACGGCAGCAGCTGCTGGGATCTGCACGTGGGTGCCCCATCCGTGCAGCATGCTCCGGCCCAGGGAGCTGGAGAGCATCACAGCTCACCTCTCAGAACCCAGAGTCAGCTGAGTGACAAGCGCCAGCCAGCAAGGGAGGCAGTACAGCAAACCAAGGCCAGCGAGGGCGGCAGTATAGTCTCTCTGGCCAGGGGTCCTTTGCAGGTTCCCCCATCCCACCGCAGCATCTTCTTCGTTTCCTAGCATGGTCTCTGCAGAACCCGCTCATCACTCTCCCCACAGAGCCATCGGCAGCTCCTCCTCCGCTCCGCGCCTCCCCAGCAGTCCAACCCAGGCCTCTCTTTGTCTCTCTCTGGGGTACTTAGGGGTCCACCCTCTGCTCGGTGCTGAGGATGCACCAGGGGCCAGCACCCGCTGCACCCCCCAGCGCCTTCCCGGAGATACCAGGGAACACTCCCACACAGCTCGGGGCGACCTGCAGCTCCCCTCCCCGGTCAAAGCGACTCCCCTTCTCTAGGCTGGCCCAGGCCTCCCCCCTGCCAGCCAGACCCTCGAGGCAAAACCAGTTCACTCCATCCCCGCCCTGCTCCCGCCCGGAGTTCAGTCCCAATTAAATCTCCGCACCCAAAGCCACCCGCTAGCGAAAAACACCGCCGCTGGTCTCGGGTGCTTGGCTCCCTCCGCGGGAACAAGAGCGAGCTGCATGAACGCCTCCCCCGACCTCAGGAATATGGGAGGCTGGAGCCCCCCGCTTACCTAGCAATCGCCCCCGGACACAGCTGCAGCCCACTTCTGCTGGGTCTCCATTGCGCTGCGATCTTCGCCTTCCCCCCGGCGCAGCAGCTCTTCCCCAGCTGCAGCCAGCGGCCCCTCGATTGGCTGCGACGGGCAGATTTTCCGGCCCAGGAGAAGAGAGTCGGATTTCACCAGCACCTTTGTTATTGGCCACCGCAAAGCCAGCGCTTCGCTGACTGGCCCAGATGTGCAGCCTGCGCGCAGCGCTCCCAGCGCCTTTTTGCTTTCAATTTTGCTCTCCAAGCTGAAGGGAGGCGGTAGCTGCTAGCGGGGAATGGAAAACAGGGGCGACGCTCCACACACGCGCTCTCGTATAACGGTGAGCGTGCAGAATCGCCTGGCGCCCCTGCTTTCTTTGCAGATTCCTAGTCGTTCACCATTTAGGAAAGCTATTTCGGGGAAGGGGGAGAACTTCTCCGCTGACCTTCTAATAATAAGAATAATTGCGTTTGATCACAATTTAACAGTCAACATGACATTTAGCAGTTAGTCCAGATTTTCATCGAGGGAGCGCTCACATTTACAAAGGAAAATATAATGATCTTCCCTTTAAAGGAGGAAACAAGGAAGTAGCAGATTCCCCAAAAGGCACAGGAAATCAGGGACAGAAGGGAGACCAGAGCCCCAGACTCCTGAAGTCTCAGCTCATTGCTTTTGACTCAGTGGCTGCCAAATGTAAATGTCCTCTTTAAAAGGAGTGCAAGTCCATCCCATGCAAGGAGGTAAAGTTTATCCTTGCTGCTGTACCACGGGCTAATAAGTTTCAAAACTGGGTGAAATTCTGACCCAGTTAAATGTGGGAATTTTGCCATTAACTTCAGTAAGACCAGAATTTCACCCTATACTTATGTTAGAACCCAGCTTGGCCAAAACGAGTATATAGCCAATTCATCAAGATCAAGCTATGTTTAAAAGATGAAGCTCTAAAGCAGGGGTATGGCCCCCTGGTTTGTCTGGATCCAGCACCCCCAAGGCTCAGGGCCCCACCCCCAACATTGGGGAGTCCCCACAGGCACTCCCGCCCAGTGCTGCCTCCCTGTGAGGCTAGAACACACAAAATCTACTAGCCTGGGCTCCACTAATCTCATGTGCAAGGCGAACATGGGGAGTGTCTTTCTCCTCAGTCAGGAGTGTCGGTGAGAGTTTTTAATGGTTTGTGTTTTTTTTTTAGCTTCTCACTTGAATGCAGCTCAATTGATTTTTGTGTGTCAGCACCCCCTAACCTAGGTGCCACCTCAGACTGGGCGGGGGAGAAAAGAGAGAACAGGGGCAATTTAAACCATGATTCCATTCCAGAGGCCCTTAGGTCCTGAAAATGCTGGGGGGGGTTTTGTAGGTGATAACTTCAAAATTAACTCACAGGAACAGTGTTTCTAATTCTTATATAATGAAAATAAATATAACAAATATCAATTAAAGCCATATTTTAAGTTAATTTTTAAAATTTAGTACACACAAAATATTTCCAATCCCAAATGTTGGTGTTAATTTTGAAGCCTTAAAAAAAGTTTGATACTTTGTACTCTATCTTTAGTAGACAAAATCTGCAGTTTGAGAACCACTGCTCTAAGGCAGTCCTTCAGGTGGCCCGTGGCTCGGCTCAGGCCTCCCCTGCACACATCCTCTCTCCCTCCCTTCCTGCAGCAAGGAACCCAGGCTGGCTTCCAGTTTCTCAGCCCCCTGCGAGGTTGGAGCACCAGCATGGCTTCCCCGAGGGTGGGAAGGGGGAAAGAGGAGAAAGCCCTGAGGCTTCCCACCAGATCTGGCTTGTGGGGAAAAAGCTTAGGCAGAAGCAGCCTGGAGAAACAGCAGAGCACGCTGCCTGGAGGCTTTTCCACACTGTTCACCCACCTCTGCCAAGACCCTGCATCCCCAGCCTGCTCCTGCACTCTCTCCCTACCCCCCCCCCCCACTATCCTTTTGTTCTGCTTGATAAGCCTGCATTTCTTTCACTTCAGTGAGCAAAGTGGAGGAGAGGAGAAGAGCAGTGTTCCCTCTAACACTTTCTATCTTTGGGCGGGTTGAAACGTCTTATGTTTAACACCACCCCCGCAAACCATCCCTAATAGGCGTCTGGGGGATGGGAGGCTGTGCACCTGCCTGATGATTGTCTCTTTTCAATATATTTTTCAGAAGCAATGCCATTCCAGGCACATGCCATTTTCCTGGCACAACTAAACCCTTACCTTGCTTTAAGTCAGGAGTGGGGAACTTTTTTTGAGTCAGGGGCCTCTGACTTAGGGTGTTAAGAATTCATGAGGTTAATCAACTATTTAATTAACTGATATTTATCAGTTAGTCGACTATTCTCTAGTCCCCAGCCAGCCCCTGTCCTGGGGGGAGGGGTCTGAGCTCCTAGACCCGGCATGAGCCAGAACTGAGCCAGGCTGCCTGACCCCCTTGCTCCTAATACACTTTAAATACAGAGCCGCAGTGGGGGTAGGTCCAGGACTCAGTGCAAGCCAGGACTGAGTTGGGCTGCTGGCCAGCCTGCTAAAAAAATTTACTAGCAAGGGGAAGGGAAATGTGTAGTCTATAGCATTAACCTATAAGCTTTTGCTTATTGGTTAATCAATTACACTATTACATCCCTGCCGCTGACCCACAGGAAAAAAAAGCCAGGGTCCATACACAAGTGAGAAGCAAAGCAAAAAAAGTAAAAATCAGCCCTCACAGTCATGGGAAGAAAGGCACTCCCCACATTCCTCTTGAATACCAGAGTCTAGGGGGGCCCCAATCTTAGTTGATTGTGTAGGTTCCAGCCCTATGGTGGGGGTCTGGAGTACCACTGCAGGCTCCCCAATGTTGGGGAGTGGGGGGCCGGGGGGGAGGGGGAAGAATATCCTGAGCCTTGAGGGCTGGATCCAGGCAATCCAGGGGCTGCATATGCTTTAAATTATAAGAGGAAGCTGTATACTGAATTTGGTGGTCCTAGTTCTTGCCATTTAGGAGGAGCTCTTGAACAGATGGTCAGACTATTATGCATGCACAGGCACAACATTATATAAGCATATAAAAATCCCACAATATAGCATCATTTAAAATTTAAAAGCTTTCTTCTAAGGGCGGATCCAATGATAGGTGAATTAAGCCCATAGTTACCAGTTGTCCTCATTTATCAATACATAAATCAGAATGAATAAAGTGCACACATACACCAGGGCTCATGAAACACACTCATTAATGCATCTGCAATAAAATCGGTTTAAGCTGATTACAAGTCTCCTCACTGCTTCAAAATTAATCTCCCATGTTTTACTTTTTCCTACTATTCTTTGCATAGAGAGATGTCTGTCTAGCATAATAGAGAGGACAAGCAGTGGGACAAATGTCCAGCATAAATAGAATCCTAATTCTTTCCCTTCTGCTAATACCATCTCTGGAAATAGTGCCTGCTGACAAATTACATGCAAAGACATGTTTTAAATGAAATTCTGCCTTCAGAGAAATACCAGTTATTTTAATTTAGCAGAAAGAAGCTGTTGTCTGTAATTTCTAATCTAATAGCGCACCACACTGTTTGCATTTACCAGCTTGTGAATCTCATTAGTCAGAACAGGTATTACTTGTATCACAACCCCTTTCCGCTCCGTATATACTCACACTTTCCTGCTATCATCTCTTAGTGCTGGCCTTAGCATTACATTTGTGTACAATGCAGACATTTTCTTGTCCAAAAATATTAATCAATTTTTTGACAACAGAAGACCACTCCTTTACAGAATAAAATGAGATGTGTACAAGCGCCTACTTTCTACAAATCACTACAAGTAAAACCCAAAGTTTTCTAAACAGAAGAACACAGTTTAATGGTTATTATTTCCAAACAGTAATAACTGAAATTAATGAAGAGATTTTTTTTAAAAAAGGGGAGCGGCAGAAAACAGAGGGAAGCCTCAGCTTTAAACATTTTATTTAAATGCATTAATTAACGGGACACCATGAGCAGGCAGCTCCTGGTGCATCTGACGGAACAGCATGGCACATTTGTTTCTCTCTTGAGTCTTGCCAAGGGTGTGGTAGAGTCTAGCCTGGAAGTAAAGAATGTCTCTGAGCTGTTCTTTGCACTCCACTTTAGCAAAATAAGTCTTGGCTTCATTTAGGTTCAAGATAGCGGATTCCAGAGCTGTGAAAAGGGTGAGGAAGTTCAGTATTTAAAATTGTGTTCATATAAACACCTCATGCAGTACAATCCAACTCTAGGGAGGTTCATTATGAATTAGAAGCACAGGTTTTATCAATTTATAAAATATTTCATTATATGGGAGAAACATTTTGCTACATCTTTTGTAAAAATAACAGTCTTGGAAACATGATCACTCCACTACAGCCTCTGCTATTCAAGTTTTGCTGCAATATATGGATGCTAAATGGTACAGATAAATAAGGTTCTTTTGGCCTCAGTGACACTGCAAGTCCAGATTCACACCCCTGATCCTCCCATTTGATAACATAACCTGCCTTATTTTTTTTTTATTTTATTACCAATGATGATGTGTCTCTGTACTATTAAAATTCAATTATCTAAATTGGATTGTAGTTCATCCAAAAGTTAAGTATAAATGGGCATAATTATTCTTCACTCTACCTTCTGCCTTCTTCTGTGGAGTATAGGAAGCTGCAGAAGCAACCTGACATTTGGCCACCAAGAACATGGCACAGCCTTTGTCCAGTACTGCCCCATGAGCCAAGATAGGTTCTATCGCCGTATGAAGAATATTCAGCGCTTGTTCAGGGATACCTAGAATTAGCTGAAATAGAAACATACTTTGCTGCACTGAAATTGGTGCCCACTGGAAACAGCAGCTTCTGGTGAAGTCAACATAAGACCTGCAATTGCCACAGCTGTTTTAAAAGGAATTAATAGTCCAGACAAGATTTTTAGCTTCTCCCTGAAATCTTCAAATCTGTTCCCATTAACAGAGATGAGGCGCTGTGGTGGTGAATGCCAGCAGGAATATGAATTGACTGATAGACACTGCCTAATGTTGACAACAGGGATCCCCATCTGCCCACAATAAACAATACAAATGAACTCCATTAACCTGTGCTCTTTTTAAACCCAGCTCATGTCAAAAAGATTGCACCAATGCAAAGACAAGATGGCATAAGAAATATCAAATGGAGAAGTGCAGACAGTGCCAACATATTTTATAAAATTCTGAGCCTAAAAGCTTCAATGATTTACATGACATTAAGTTGTTTTTGTAGACTTCTTTGAAAAATTGCACATTTTGAAATACATTTCATTATTTAGAAGCAATAACTGAATCCTGACAGGATTATGTTCTTAAATCTTACAACAGTAGCAATCATATCCAGATTGACAACATAAATGTTTGATTTGCAGTCTATGAAAATGTGAATCAAACTTACCTGAGAGAAAGCCAAGTTCAGCACAGTTTCAGAGGCTAAGTATTGTAGACGATATTCCTTAGATAGGGCGAGAGCCTGAAGCAGGACAGGCAGTGCTATTGTATGACATGAAGATCTCCAGTAAAGCTCTGCTATTGACAGAAGTACTCTAACAAAAAGGGAGGGAAAAGAGTAAAGTAACTCTCAATTTTGCTGAAATTTTTGAAGTCTTTCCCCACCACACCAACCTTCAGAGAACAAGTTAATTATTTATCCATAATGATACTAAAAATAAAGAGAGAGTGTAAGTTACAATACCACACGCACAATAAATTAAATATCATCCTTAAAAGGAATTCCACCATTAACCAAAATACTATTGTGTCATTATAATCAGTGTTACTTATCACAGTAGAGAGAGAGAAAAAAAAATCTGCTTATTTTAGGCACAGTTGGTTTGTGTGGCTCTTTCACACAATAGGGGAAATAATTTTTTTTAAAAGGAAGTTGTAGTTGCAAGACACCAACTCAGGGCAGATTTAGTAACTGAAACTATTTTGAGTTTAGCTTTGAAAAGACTACTAGATTTCAGCTTCACAATACCATTTTATATCAAGTTTTTAATTTCCAAAACCCACCTATATCCCACACATGCCCTAGAAAACACGAACAAGCAAATAAAAACCCCACACCATCAAATAAACCCTGAAGTTGAATTTTCACACCATCCATGAATTCAAATCATACATCATCTCTGGTGATGGAAGATTGCCTATCCTACTTCATTTCAGAGCCAAAACTTTCATTTTAAGTGCAAATATATAGTTAGGAGCCATTTCAAATGACTTTGTTTAAAACAATGCTGGCACCAGCAAGTTTATTCAGCTGACTAAGTGAAAGCACATTTGTATTGCCATGGTAACGCGAAGTTTTACATTTAATAATTCTTCTATACTATGTTTAGCAAGTCACAATATTTTCTCATTGAAACAGGCATAAGCTACAAATTAGTGAAGAAATACAACAGATTTTGACTATTGAAGTTAATTAATGTAAAGTAGCTTTACTATTCAAGGAAGTCTCTGGAAATTAACTGTTCTTACCTAATCACCATCTCAAGGTTTTTTATATTTTGGCAGTGGATCAATAGTTTCTGCAAAAGTTTGTGTGCCTCTGACATTTGATTTTGAGCTTTCAATACAATGGCTTTTCTACAAACAAAAAGAATTACATCACTATTAAGATTAATATTTTAGACTCAATCCTTCCCTTGGAGGAAATAGAAAAATACACTCCTACACTTGTAAAACTGCATTCTATCCAAATGTGTAAAATTATAACAGACCTGTACGCAAGAGGGGTACAAAGGGTGCAAACCAACTCCCTATGAGCCCCCAAATAAGCGTGAGGAAGGGCATCTGGTATTAGTATGGTATAACAAAATCATTTTACCAATCGCTGTTTCCACTCAAATTTTTCATTAACCGCTCTCACGCACACTCATTGCATGACTATTTTGAACTCCTTTATATTTAAAAAATATTGCAGTCCACATTTACAAAAAAAAGTACAACCCCACAGAAATTCTTGCTTACAGGCCTGTATAACTCAGCTTGATGGGGAATATCCTGTGTTAATAACGTAGCTCTTATTTAGCACTTTTCATATACAGATTTCAAAGAACTTTAAGACAAGATGCAATGGCCTTAAACTGCAGCAAGGGAGGTTTAGGTTGGACATTAGGCAAAACTTCCTAACTGTCAGTGTGGTTAAGCACTGGAATAAGTTGCCTGGAGAAGTTGTAGAATCTCGATCTCTGGAGATATTTCAGAGCAGGTTAGATAGACATCAAGGATGGTCTCTAGGTGGTACTGGGTCCTGCCATGAGGGCAGGGGACTGGACTCGATGACCTTCCAGTTCTAGTGTTCTATGATAAAGGAAAGGAAAATATTTCCGCTGTTTTACAGATGCAGTAACTGAGGCAGAAATGAAGCCATTTGCCCATGGTCACCCTATAGACGAATGGCAAAACTGGAAATAGATCCCAAATTCCTCAGTTAGTTGTATATAAGTTATGAATTGCACCAAGCTCATGGTATAGCCACAGTAAACAGATTTCAAAATAAATCTATTTAAATGCATTCCATGAGAGCAAGAGATCTCTAGAACATAAAAACAGCCATACTGGGTCAGACCAAAGGTCCATCTAGCCCAGTATCCTGTCTGCTGACAATGGCCAATACCAGATGCCCCAGAGGGAGGGATCACAACAGGTAATCCTCACATGATCCCTCCCCCGTCTCCCACTTCCAGAGAAATAGTCATAGAATAATTTATAAATGTAGGGCTTAAATGCTTTATAGCCATTAAGCTAGCCCCAGTTAGGTGAGTAGACAGATTATACCTAGATCATTGTTTAGGATAATTATGGCAGTTAAGGAAGAAGGAAACATTGCTGTAGTTCATTGAAGAAAGGTATATCTAGATAAATAATGCATCTCAGCAAACATTTTATTCCATATTTATTTATTTCACTGAGATATGAACGCAAGATTTTTCCGTAGATTATTAATTTCTTACCTGTACACTCCTTCTATGCTATTCAGTGCTGTAATTCCTGCCACAAAAGAATCGGCAACATGGTATTTGCCATCATTCATAGCTCTATCAAACTGTATTTTCTGATCAAACAGCATCCACAGCTAAACCAAGAGTGTTAAGAAATAAGTTAAGGAGAAATAGTGAATTTTCATTTTGTTATCCAAAGTTACAGATATTAAAGTATGCTGTGTGCAGACATAATGGATTATAATCCTGGTTATTAGAGAAATTGTCTGAGTTTGGACTGTAACACATTGTATCAATAACCATATTTAACAGAAATGCATAGGTTTGTCTAAAGAAATGACAGAAAACCCTAACAGAGCTTACAGAATATTTAAAATAAAAAACTTTCCTCTAGTTATGTCCTGACTAATTGTTTTAGGGCAGTATGGCTCCCTTTGTAATAAGAAAAGAAAGATTGGAAAAAATAAGTTTGCTGGGTTTAGACAGCCTTAAAATGATGTTGATGCTGTCCTACAGATTTAATCTGTTAGGATGTTTCTCAGTTCTACACAAATCACAGCTTCTCTTAGCTCATAGAACTTGTATCACACTTTGAATTTAAAGGCACTTTACAAACATTTAATCCTGATAACGCCCTGTGAGGGAGATAAAATATGATTTGGCAAGCATTACACTTAAGATGCACAAAAGGAACAGAGGGCGTGGAAGGAAGATAAAATGCTCTACACTCTGAGGGCACATCTAGACTACGGTTTAATTTTGAAAGAGGATATGCAAATTCAGTGAGAATTTGCATATCTTCTTCTGATCGCTTTTTTGAAAGCAGGTCTTTTGAAAGTGAAAGTAGTCTGGATACAGGCTTTTTGGGAGAAAAAAAACTTTCCAAAAACCGCGTAAACCTCCTTTTTTTTAGGAATATTTAGGATATTTTTGCATATCCTCTTCCGAAATTAAAATGTAGTTTAGAAGTGCCCTGAGAAAACTCATCTCTCAAGAGTCTCAAGTTTCAAATTGTGGACCACAATGTTTTCATAGCTTGCAATTTTGTGCAAAAAGTTTAGATTCCCCTACTACTGACAAGATTTACGTGAAGCAAATTCAAATTTTCTTTAACACACATTTCATACAAGTAGAGTAGGAATTAAGATGCACTAAAAGTTAGCTCTTGCCCCCAACATTTAACTGTGTAAAATGTTATGTGAATGTGTGTCTTTCATTGCATAGAGAATACACATTACCCGTGAATGCTGACTACTGGGAGGGAATCTTTCTTTTAAATGTTTCAATATTTCTGAAGCAGCAGCAAAGCATCCCTACAACACAAGAACAGGAGTGTGATGAGCAAGTAATAGTGCAAGCACTATTTTTCTTTCCTTAATTTCATCTCTGTATTCTTAGACACAAACAACTGTTAAGAGAAAAAGCTAAAAAAATTCCTCACATGATCAGAAAACCACACATGCACACAGTTCTCTACATCGATAAAAGCCATTTTTTAAAATCACAGGTCTTTGAATCTTCCCCACACACCATTTGTTTGCACAACTAAATATAAGCCTCACCTGCTCCGCGTGCAGCTCAGCCAGGTGACACAATACTACTGCAAAAGGTTCCGTGTTATTCTGCTGTACACCCACATTTACAGCTTCTAGACTGTTCATGCTCAGCAATATCTGGGCTTGCTGAAGTGCCATGGTACTAGATCAAGAAAAGCTTCACTTATTGTCATGCAACAAATATCAGAGATTTCTCATCTATCCTTCAAAGTCTTGATAAATTACCAAAGATTGCTTCTTCAGGCTACAAGATTTATGGTTTCCTCTCTTTTTGTTGTAAGCAACTGCTACCCAGGACCTCCGCACTGTGCCAGCACATTGACTGCTCATGAATGAACAAGGCATCAACCCAATTAAGAGCTGAACACAATTTCTATAAGGTGGTATTGAGGACGAGGAAATAGACTAAAGTTTGAATATGTCTGTTTACAGATATAACATGAGACTAAAATCTCTGCTCCAGAATGTGTTTTAAGTGAGCCAAAGTAGAAAAACAAAAATCCTCAATATTTTCTGAGGAATAGCTATAACTTGGTTTCAGTACATGAAACAGATGCAGTTGCTTGTGCACCTATATGACAGACAGTAAAAACATCGCTTGCAACATTTACAACAAAAAACAAATCAGAGTCTAATGAGAGAAAATACCTGCGACCATAGAGTCTCCAAATGGCAGTTTTCTGTGCTATACTAATATCAATAAGCTCTGATAAGCTGTGTTTCCAGTGCAACAGATCAGAGTCCTTTAAAGCATCCATTAGCTTGTTAGCGGTCTCTCCTGCAAAAGCTCTATGCTGAACCAAGGACTGTATTCCCAGGGAAGCTAGATACTAGGAGGAGGAATCAAAACAAGTACATTAAACACACACACACTCTACAACTAAGCAGGAAGCACAAACTACCAAAATTCCCACCTAAAAAAGCAAGTTATTAATCAGTATAAATGACAAAGCACAGCTTTACTTCATTTATGCAGTTAATAGCATGTTGTACTATGACACAAGAGGAATTGGTAATTTCCCACCCGACAATTCTGCACGTCGGAGATTATATCTGAGTTACTCCAATGATAAAGTGGTCTGTGCGCACACACACGTAGAACTTCCTGCTTTTCCCCACCACACCCTCAAAAAATACAATTTCCACCTTCTGTGGCAAAGGTTGAACTATATAATTAGTTCCCAATCCTCTGTTGTATGCACCCAAGGTGACTCCTCACTCCACATCTGTTTTCCCATTATTTCTACTTTCTCAGAAGTCTAGAGACAAGGTTCTCAGGCCTGACAAGGTAGCCCTCTCTCTACACAATCTAAAGTCTGCTCTCAGCCTCCCCAATGTCAGCTATACTATTCCTTCTAGTGCAGCTCCTTCTCTTATTGCAGACAGAAAAATTAAAGAGAAATAAGACAACCACATGCTAGCAGCCAGAAGACATGGAGAAAGCTGGCATGAGGTTTGCTTAGAAAGGGCTCCCCTTCAAGATCCAACAGATGGGACAGGGTGAAATGGGGATAAAAGCGAAAAGATCCCTGAGGTCAAAAGAAGCAAATTCACTGTTTTTAATTTAAATTATGAAAGAAAAGACAAATATTGAAATCTAAAATAAATTAGATTAAATCCCAGGTATACATATTCATAAAACCAGCAAAAATAAAAGCTACATATCATATACTACATGTGTACACTCTGTTCCCCCAGAATAAAGTCAAGGGCCAAGAGACTTACTGGCAATCCAAAATGTACAGCTTTTTTCACAGAGTGTTCTAACAGAATGCAGCTATCTGCTCTCCTCTGCTCCAGAATGTACAGCCAACTCTGGTGTGATAACAAGTTAAAAAGTCATTAGAAAGGAATACCGATTAGTGTCATGTATAATATTTTTGTGCAATCATTAACAAAGAGGACAAAAAATTACGTGGTAACAAAAAACACCACAATTGACTAGAGAATAAAAGTCTCTCCTAAGGAAGGCAGCAGCAGAGGAGGCTTGTCAAATAGGAATGGTATAGAAAATTATGCGAGGCTCCCAAATGGCTACCTTCTCCAGGATTTCTAGTATAAACATCCTCTTAACCCAAGAGATAGATGTGATTCTAGCAAGGCCTATTCCATGAGAAAGAAGAACTTTTAACCTTGGACGTTTAAATTTCCTTAATACAATCTCAAAACCAACAAGTCACAAGACTTAAGTCTGCTTTGCTTTCCCAGTAAGAAACAGGTGACAATGTGTCACTTTGAGAACTTCCTTCAGATTGACAGATTAACCCTTCTTCAGATCAAGTGGACATCAGCATCACTTGGGTTGGATATAACAAAAGACTTGAAACTTCCTGAGCCAAAAAGCAGAACCTTAAGCTGAACCATTACGCTACAGTGTGTTTGGAAAGGCAAAGAAAGATGCCTAGTCTATAGCAGTTTCTCTACTGGACCACACCTCTTGGCAAGACCATTGTTTACACTGCATAGATAGAATCCTAGAACTGGAAGGGACCTTGAGAGATCAAGTCCAATCCCACTGCCCACATGGCAGGACCAAGCACCGTCCATCATCCTGGATACATGTCTGTCCAATCTGCTCTTAAATATCTCCAGTGATGGAGATTTCACAACCTCCCTATGCAATTTATTCCAGTGTTTACCCACCATGACAGTTAGGAATTTTTCCTAATGTCCAACATAAACCTCCCTTGCTGTAGTTTAAGCCCATTGCTTTTTGTCCTATCCTCAGAGGCCAAGGAGAACAATTTTCCCCCTTCTCCCTATGACACCCTTTTAGATACCTGAAAACTGCTGTCATGTCCCCTCTCAGTTTTCTCTTTTCCATACTAAACAAGCCCAATTCCCTTCAGCCTTCTCTCATAGCTCATGTTTTCTAGACCTTTAATAATTTTTGTTGCTCTTCTTTGGACCATCTCCAATTTCCCCACATCTTTCTTGAAGTGTGGTGCCTAGAACAGGACACAATACTCCAATTGAGGCCTAATCAGTGCAGAGTAGAGCGGAAGAATGACTTTTCATGTCTTGCTCATAACAATTCTGTTAATGCATCCCAGCATCAAGTTTGCGTTTTTGCAACAGTATGACACTGTTGACTCATTTAACTTGTGGTCCACTATGACTCCTAAATCCTTTTCTGCAACACTCCTTCCTAGACAATCACTTCCCATTCTGTATTTGTGAAATGGATTGGTCCGTTCTAAGTGAAGTACTTTCCATTTTTCCTTATTAAACGTAATCCTATTTACTTCAGACCATTTCTCCAGTTTGTCCAGATCATTTTGAATTATGACTGTATCCTCAAAAGCAGTTGCAACCCCTCCCAGCTTGGTATCACCTGCAAACTTAATAAATGTACTCTCTATGCCATCATCTAAATCACTTATGAAGATATTTAACAGAACCGGTCCCAAAACAGACCCCTGCAGAACAGGTTTAAATAGGGAACTCTTCTGAATATTTGCTAGGTGGTAAATTAAAAAAAAAAAAAAAAAAAAACCCACACCACACTGTTCCTCTATTCTGGACAGGAAAGAGCTGAAAAAAAAGTTGCCAAAGGAAGAGGCGGGGGGGGAGGGGGCAGAAGAGAGAGATTAAAATCTTTGCCTTTTCCTTCTTTCCACAGGTTGAGAACTTTATGCTCATTTTTAAGGCAGGGACACCGAAAAAAGGTTTTTATAAATTATCCTGAACAAAGTTCTAAAAAAGTGCAAAGACTAAACATTCAAAGCATTGTGTATAGCTTTAAATGCATGACTCCCATTAAAGTCAACCAGAGTTGCACAACTATAAATACTCCAAAAATTCAGGACAGTTCCTTGATATTTACTGAAGAAATAAAGAACCAAAAAGAGTCATCCTGAGCCAGGCAAATAATATTTAAACTACTACCAAACACTAGACCTAGGTATAGCAAATGCATCAAAAAAATCTCAGTTTGAGAGACAGATGGCTCAGACCAAGGCAATACATCACTCAAGCATGGCTGCCTTACCAAGCAGTGCTGCAAGCAAACATGATCATTGGATCCCTGTGCAATTCTGATGGCTTCCTGCAGAGCCAGCTCAGCTTGCTGACTATTAACAAAAATCAAAAGACAGAGCATGTTAGTATTCTGTTAATGAAAAGTAGTATTATGAAGTTACACGCATATTCCTATCTAAATTATACATATCCCACTCAGAAGTGAACTCCAATTAAACAGATGAGAATTTCTTCACATCCATTTTTCTGTTAAAGTGAAGAGACCCTCTACAAACCTCATAAGAAATAAACTAATTCATTACAGGGCCTTAAAGCACATGCATATGTTCAAATGTGAACAGATTATTCTGTTGAGTGTCTCAAAAAATACCAGCCTAGGTACAAAGTGTTTATACTCATAATCTTTCTGGCCCACCTTGAATTGTCCAGTAAGGCAGCAAGTTATGCAGGCCTAAACTACAAATTTCTCTGGGGGCAGGGATCTATTTCATTGGTCTGTAGAACACCAGGCACATCTCTAGCACTGCAGAAACAATAATAACCATCCCTCACCAAGAGATTATTCAAAACAAAAAACAAAACAAAAACCCGGCAAAGTATTCTCACAATGACAACAGTTAGATGAGCTGGAGAGAATAATAGGCTGGTAGCCACAGCTGCTTCTGAATAGGTATCAGTTATAAATAAGCTTTCACACCTTCTGACCTCTGTGTTGTGGAAGTGCAGCAGATAAAGATTTAATTTCTTGGGAAACAAGCATAATTGGACATAAAAAGAACCTCAAATCTTAGTATATTCCCAATGATTCGGTCAACAGGAAAACCAAATAGATGTCAAAAATCAAATCAAGATTCGAAGTTGGTTACAAACACAAACCTCAGCTACACAGAATCCTCATCCTCCTCTTATCTAAGAGTCAGAAAAAAAAGCAACACAAGGTCTAGCGGTTCAGTGTAAGAGATGGAACAACTTGTGTTTCTAAACTATGTAGCAAGATGCATTAACTTACTAGTGGCCAAACCGACAATGAAGAGCAGCTAGATTAAGAGCAGCGTATCTCAGGCTCCGGCCATAACCTTCATCTCCATTGCTTTTGCTTTCTGCTCCAGTGAGAATCAAACGGTCAAAATAGTGAAGGAGGCTGTGTGTTGAACTGAAGACATCTTGTACTCTAAGACTATTTAAGTAGCTTAAATAATGCTAAAATTTAAAGCAGAATCAGCTTTAATTAAAACAGAACTGATACAAAAGAAATGTAAAAACTGTGTTATATTCTTACTGAGAAAAACAGTAGTAGGATCACCTGTGAATGTGTTTAAAAGGAAATACCAATGTAAACAACACAGATTACTGGGATAAAGCTGATCATGTTTCCTTTATATCCATGTTTCTCAAAGTGGTCCACAAAACCACTTTGAGAAAACTGTTAACTGGCGCAACAATTTGTTTACTTAGTAGCACCACAGCCACGGAGTCTCACGGCTCCTGTTGGCTCTGTTTCACCATTTGCAGCCAAGGGGAGCTGCAGGAAGCAGCAGCCCAGCCCACACCACTTCCCATGGCTCCTCTTAGCTGCAAACAGAGAAACAGAGCCAATGGGAGCTGCAAGGCTCCGTGGCCACGGCACCAGTAAGTAAACAAACCGGTGCGGCCAATTAACAGTTTTCTCAAAATGGTTTCATGGACCACTTTAAGAAACACTGCTTTATATCAAGTGACCCTATTCCAAATGGTAACAAGTAAGGGCTTGATCATCATGGCTAATATTTTCAACATCTCCCACTGGTCTGTGATCCTAAGGCAAGGTGTCTAGACAGAAGGCCCTACAGGTCTTAGTCATGTGAAACCATTCACATGAGTAAGTGATACAGAATCAGGCCCCAAACTGACATTCTGTTAAAAGCATTTCAGAGTTTAAACTTATTTTAATAATCACATGTGAAATGAATGTAAGTAATCAATTCACAGTTTATACTCTATCTAGTACAAATCACCATTATAGTTATGTTTAGAAGCAACAATCTACTCAAGGCATCTTAATGTCAGAAAGACACACAAGTTTAAGGCCCCAGTTAAAAAAGGAACCTTAAACACATGATTAAATTTTAGCACATTTTGAAATTGGACACATGTACCAGTATCACCTAACTGAAATATGCTCTCTGTTTCTTTAGGAGTCCCATCCTAAATGCTAAATTAACATACACAGATATGTACAAATGTTTTGTATTTCAGTGTACAATACAAGTTATTTCCAAAAGACAATTAATTTTGTATATGAAGAAACCGCCCTGTGAGCATGTCAGGATAAAGGGAAAGGACACTTACTGCTTCAGCAAAATCTGGATTAAACTTCAGCAAATTATTCAATTCCTTTTGTAAAAATGCTGGAGTAAGAGCCTTTGTCTCATCATTCTTTAATAAAGAAGCCTAGAAAAAAAGTGCAAATTGTTGTTAAGTAACTAGGAATGGAGAAGTAGAATATTACATAAACAGATGTTGGTCAATTTATTATCTCTATAGCTTCAATTAAATACAAATTTCATAAGAATAATGTCTGCTATCATGTTTAGATATTGCCAATGGCAATTTTATTCTCAATTACATTGTAATAATTTACATTTAGAGAGATCACATTTATTCAATTTATTCAAGCTTGTCTCTTTGGAAGTTGACTATGGTTAACTTCTGGCTTAAATCTATATCTGAGGGTACATCTACACTTGCACCCTAGTTCGAACTAGGGATGCAAATGTAGGCGACCAAAATTGCTAACGAAAAGCGGGGATTTAAATATCCCATGCTTCATTAGCATGATCTCGCCAGCGTGTTACTCAGACAATATATAGGAAAGGATGGAGGCAGCATAGAAAAAGGATGAAGGTAGTGGAGAGGACCAGAAAGCAGGAAAGACATTATTCAGCACTCAGAGTTTTCAATATTTCCCTACACTTTTTCCACAGAAAAACTGCCGTGGCTTCTGGGTGTAAAAGGAACCCTATCTGGGAATATTTTGAAGAAATCCATTCCCTAGGTAAAAAAGGAAAATGTGTCAAGTGTAAGCAGTGTAAGAAGATGCAGGGCCTAGCTGCAAGAATGAAACATAAGCAGAGGTGAAAGTTAGGGGGTCCACCCCGGTGTACTGTTCCAGGAATCAAAAGCCAGCTGGAGTGCTTAATTCAGAGCAGGCAATTTAAAGGGGCTAGCTGGGGGCATGCTGTAGGGGAGGCGTGCACACTCCCAGCCAGCCTACCAGGAAGGGTTGGCAGCAGCCCCCATCCGGCTCCAGGCTCAGCCCCAGCACTGCTCCTGTAGGGGTAGGTGCCAGAATCTGTCTCTGTCCAGCTGTAGCAGGGCAACCCCAGCCTCACTCCTGCCAGGAAAGGGGAGCAGAATAGGCCATTCTCTGGCTGTAGCAACACAGCCCGAGTCCTGGGGCAGTCCCTGCTCCTGCCACGGTGAACAGGTAAGGGCAGAATAAGCCCCCAGTTGGTTGCTGTGGTCTGCCCCAACTCTGATCCTTGGGCAGGCCTCAGAGTCAAGCCTTCATCTGGCCATAGGAGGGGTTGGTGGAAGCCCCACCCTGATGTGGTAGGGATAGAAGGGAAGGCAGAACTGGCCACTATCCAACTGTGGCAGTACTGCCCTGACCCCTCATCTGGCCATGGCTGCCCAGCTGCAGCAGCCCACCTCTGGCTAGGTAAGGTAACCTGTCCCTCCCTTACATATTCTACCCCTTCCCTCCCACTCCTGCCTCCTGCACCCCCCCACCCTAACCCTGACTCCTGCACCCTCCACATCCCCAGCCCCTGTCCCAACTTCTACACCCCTGCACTCCAACCCCCTGCCCTCCTCCCCACCATTTAAATTTCTTACAGGTACTGTTGTATGGCATCCCCTCTCTGCGCTATAAACACATCCTTCCTCAAAGAGGGGCAGGCTGTGATAGGACAGTACTTTAAGAAATGTAAGTTAGTTTCACCCCTGAACTGAAGGAAAACTGTTTACTGGGGAAAAATGATGTGAGTACGTCTGAAGAAAAGAGAGTTACTCACCCTGTGCAGTAACGTCTGTTCTTCGAGATGTGTGTCCCCGTGGGTGCTCCACTCGAGGTGCTGGGCTTGTCCCAGTGCCGCAAACCGGAGGAATTTTCATTAGCAGTAGCCCCCCTACTGGACCGCGCATGCGCAACTGCCTCTTCGCGCCTCTCAGCTGAGCGCGGTCTGGTCCTGTCAGTTTCCTCCCAACCGGAAGCATCTGAAAGATATAAACAGGAGCTCCGAAGCAGGGAGGAGGGTGGGACGTGGAGCACCCACGGGGGGGACACATCTCGAAGAACAGACGTTACTGCACAGGGTGAGTAACTCTCTTTTCTTCATCGAGTAGTGTCCCCGAGGGTGCTCCACTCGAGGTGAGTACACAGCAGTGGTCCAACATTACATGAGTGCTTCGGACCTATTGCCCCCGTGCTGTAGACAAGACAGCCTGGGCCACTCTTGAATCAGAAGTAAGTATGTTCCCGAGGCCATAGTGTCTAGCGAATGTGAGGGTAGACGACCAGGTTGCCGCACGGCATATGTCCTGCAACGGTACTCCGCGAAGATAGGCAATAGATGTTGCTATGCCCCGGGTGGAATGAGCATGAAGTCTACTTGGAAGAGATTTGTTGCGCAGGGCATAACATCGTGTGATGCAAGCGATGACCAAGCGGGAAATACGCTGCGCAGAGAGTTGCTTGCCCTTGGAGCGTTCGGCTGTGGAAAGGAAAAGCCGCTGAGACTTCCTAAAGATCCGAGTTCTGTCAAGGTAAAAGGCCAGTGCTCGCCTGACATCCAGAGTGTGCAGACGTGCATCTTCCAATGAGGAGTGAGGCTTTGGGTGGAAAGTCGGCAGGGTTATGGGCTCATTTATGTGGAAAGCAGAGTTGATCTTTGGCAAAAACGCTGGTTGGACACGCAGTACTGCTGCATGACTGAAGAACTGCGTGTACGGTGGATCAGCTGAAAGAGCCGCTAATTCACTTACTCGACGCGCCGACGTAATGGCAAGTAAAAACACAGTCTTCATGGTGAGCATTCGTAGATCACAGGTTGCCAGCGGCTCAAACGGCGAGAGTTTGAGTGTCCAATACCAAAGGCAAGTCCCAAGGCTCCGGCGGGATCCTGTGTGCCGGATATAGATTGCCCAGTCCCTTCAGAAATCTTTTGGTGATAGGATGGGCGAACACCGAATGGCCGTCAACCGGAAGACGGAAGGCTGAAATTGCTGCTAAATGCACTCTTAGGGAAGGAATAGCCATTCCCATCGCCTTTAGATGCATCACATAACCTAGGATCTGCTGTATAGACAGCGAAAGAGGGTTAAGATCTTTTGCCAAGCACCATGAGTGAAAACGACGCCACTTGTGGAGGTAGGATTTGCGCGTTGTATGTCGCCTACTGTTAATCAACACGTGCCTCACGCCTCGAGAACAGGAGAGCTCGGATGCTTGGAGCCAGCTAGGAGCCACGCTGTCAGGTGCATGCGGTCGATGGCTGGGTGAAGCATTGTGCCGTGTTGCTGAGAGAGTAAATTGAACTGTTCCGGTAGTCGTTGTGGTTTGGCAACTGACATTTTCAACAGCTGTGTTAGCCAGACCTGTCGGGGCCAGAAAGGCGCTATCAGAATTACTGTTGCGCCGTCCGATGTTATCTTCTCCAAAACTCTCGGGATGAGCGGAAGAGGAGGAAAGGCGTACAGCAATTGGTGACGAATCCAGTCCAGGAGGAAGGCATCCCCCAGAGAGTCTGTGCCGATGCCCGCTCGTGAGCAATACTGATGACATTTCCTGTTGTGTCGAGTGGCGAACAAGTCCACATTGGGGAAGCCCCAGAGTTGGAAGAGGTCGCAGAGCACCTCGGTGTGTAACTCCCACTCGTGTTGTGAGAGGAAATGCCTGCTCAGAGTATCGGCGATCACGTTGTCCTTGCCGGGAAGGCATGCTGCTGTTATGGTGATACCTTGCCGAATTGCCCAATTCCTCAGGCGTACAGCCTCTGCGCAAAGAGAGCGGGAGCGTGTCCCTCCTTGTCTGTTGACGTAATACACCGTGCATATGTTGACGGTGAGAATCTGTATCGAGTGGGCTCGAAAAATGGGTAGGAAGTGTTTGCAAGCATTGAAGACTGCTCTCAGCTCGAGAAAATTTATATGTTGTAGCGACTCCTGGGGCGTCCAGAGTCCCTGCACCCGGTGCTCCTGTAGGTGAGCACCCCAGCCGAGCAGGGAGGCATCTGTAGTGATTTGTAGTGATGGCTTGAGGGCATGAAAGGGGACCCCTGTTAGCATATTGTTGGGACTGTCCCACCATGCCAAGGAAGCTCGGACCTGACTGGGCATAGAAACCACCCTGTTTGTACTGTGCACGCGGGGCGTGTACACGGTGAACAACCAATGCTGAAGACTGCGTAGATGGAGCCTGGCATGCGGAACCACATATGTGGTGGCCGCCATGTGTCCCAATAGCTGTAGACAGGTAAGTATTCGGGACTTGGGAGAAATTGATACTGACTGTACCAGGTCCTGTATGAGTTGAAACCTCTTTACAGGCAAGTATGCCCTCGCTGTCCGGGAGTCGAGTCTTGCTCCGATAAACTCCAGATCGCGAGTAGGCACCAGGAAGGACTTCTCGAGATTGATTATGAGTCCGAGGGCTGTAAACAGAGAGGTAGTTGTGGACACTGCCCTCGTCGACAGTGGAAGCCTTTAGCAGGCAATCGTCCAGGTACGGAAAAATTGTAATGTCGAGGCACCGCAGATAGGCTGCCACTACCGCAAGGGTCTTGGAAAAAACTCATGGGGCCGCCGACAGTCCGAAAGGTAGTACGCGGTACTGATAGTGGTCAGACCCCACTACGAACCGAAGGAACCTTCTGTGAGCTGGGTGTATTGTTATGTGAAAGTAAGAGTCCTGAAGATCGAGGGACGCGAACCAATCCCCTTTGTCGAGAGCAGGAATGATCGAAGATAATGTGACCATCTTGAATTTTTGCCTTCTCAGATGACGGTTGAGCCGACGTAGGTCCAGGATAGGCCTCCAACCCCCTGACTTTTTCTGGGTGAGGAAGTAGCAGAATAGAATCCTCTCCCCAAAAGCATGTCGGCACCCTCTCCACTGCCCCTAATGTGAGTAGGCGAGAGACCTCTTGATGGAGAAGAGTCTCGTGAGAGGGGTCCCTGAAAAGGGACGGGGAAGGGGGAGGGAGGGGGAAGAGAAGTGAAGGGAATGACATATCCTGAAGTGATTACGTCGTGAACCCACCGGTCGGTGGATATGAGAGCCCAACGATGCTGATAAGGCCTGAGACGATGATGGAATACACCTTCTGTGATGCCTGGAGTCTCTGTCAACGGGGTGGTCCAAAGTCCCTCGATCAACACATCAAACCTGCTGCCGGCCCTGCTGCTGGACAGACGGACGCCTTGTTAGGCTGTTGGCGCCGCTTTTGGGGACGTTGCTTTGGTCTCTGTTGATCATATGGCATCAGCCGTGTCGAGCGCAATCTGCAAGGCTGTTCGGGCGACTGTATAGCCCTCTTGTATCACCGCCTTGAGAATCTGACATTTGGAATCCGGCAAGTGTTCAAATAGAGGGACTAGTTTCGAATAGTTGTCGAAATCGTGATTTGCTAGTTGTGCCGCAAAGTTACACATCCTCAGAGCAGAAGTGGCGGAGGAATATATTTTCCTGCCCAAGATATCCAGGCGTTTAGCCTCCTTGTCATTTGAGGAATTTTTGGTCTGAGACGTTTTTACTCTCTGTTGTGCAGTGTCCACAATAAGGGAGTTAGGTTGAGGATGTGTAAACAGAAACTCCATACCCTTCTGGCTTATGAAGTATTTCTTGTCCGACCTCTTATTAGTTGGTAGCGATGTGGCCGGAGTCTGCCAGATGTCGTCGGCAACCTCTAGGATAGCGTCATCAAAGGGAAAGGCGAGCTTCGACTTTTGGGAAGGTTGTAAATTTTTTAGCAGCCGATGCTGTTTCTGCTGCACATCCGTGGTCTGGATGTCCTGGGATTGAGCAACCCTTTGAAGAGTTCCTGGAATTGCTTGTGGTCCTCCATAGGAGACAAGTCCCCGGGGACCACCGCTTCATCCGGCGAGGAAGAGGAACGCTGCGCCGGAGAATCAGGGCTCTGTTGCCCCTGACGAGGAGTGTGGTCCTGCTTATCTTCCTGATAGCTTGAATCTACATCTCCAGCAGAGGATGGTGGGGCAACATAAAGCATAGACTCGTCTGGACCGTGTGGAGACTGAGGCCGAGAAAATTGCGGTGACCGTGACCGCAAATACTTTCTGTGGTGAGAAGAGCAAGAAGAGCACTCGTGATAACATCGGTCATACCGCCGGCTGTGGCAAGGAGAACGGCTGTGTCTTCTCAATGTGTCATATCGACGAGAACATGCTGTAAGTCTTGGAGACCGTGGCGAGAAGGATCTCCTGGAGTGGCGAGAAGGAGACCGCAAGCAGTGGTCCCGATAGTATCGACGTGGCGGTGAGCGACGAGGTGACCTATAGTAGCGTTCTCTGGGGGCCGTGTAACGATGAACATGATGATGGCTACCAGAATGGAACGAGGCAGGTGAATCAGGTCCAGGCGAGAAGGTCACACGGTCCGGTGTCAGCGATGGTGTCCGGACCCGTGCAGATTTGTGCTGCGCTTTGGTTGGCACTGAGGAGTTGAAGGAAGGCTGAGGAGCTGTGGCAGAATGGTAGGCAGCAAAGGAGCCTCTGTAGTGTGATCATTGGCAGAGTGCAGGCTCGGTGACGCTGGATCAGCTGATTGCAAATGCAGGGATGACGTCAAAGCCGAGGGCTGGGCCGGCAGAGTCTCCCGCTGCGGTGCTGAATCCGGTGCCAGTGCCTCTGGCACCGGGGAGCACGGAACGGCACTCAGGGAAGGCGCTGCGGGTGTCGGCACAGCTGAGCTCCACCGCACATGCGCAGGAACTCTCGGTGCCGGGGCTTCCCTTGCCGGCTTCGCAACGGCCGTTGGAGCCGTTGCCAGCATCGACTCTGCTCGCAACCCCTTTGCGGGTGCTGAAGCGGAGTCCTTGTGGCGGGCTAAGGTTGGGGCCGAGGAACTACGGCCCTTGCCTGACTTGTCCACGGGGAACCTCGGCGACTAGCCAGAGGTCCCTGATTTGTCCGTGCTGCCGCCTGGCGTCTTCTGGATCCCGTGGGGGATCTCTTGCCCAGGACGATCTCCGCTTGCAGAGCGTGGCTCGGAGACTTCTGGAGCCTGGAGAGCCTTATTAAATAGAAGGACTCTCAGTCTCAGCTCCCGATCTCTTCTGGCGCGAGCTGTCAGCTTCGCGCAATGGCTGCACTTCGCCGGGACATGGGTGTCTCCGAGGCACCTGACGCAGCAGGAGTGCCCATCGGAGACCGGCATAGCCTCCTGGCACTGAAGACACTTTTTGAATCCAGGTGATCCTGGCATGGTTGTTTCTTGAGTCCTTCTTTCTTTTTTTTTTTTTTTTGGTCAATTTCAGTCAGGTAAATGCCGGGTAGGCACTGACTGACCGCCAGTAGAAAAAAGGCTTTTTTTTTTTTTTTTTTTTTTTTTTAAAACAAAAAACACAGGAAAAAGGGAACTACAACAACTATAACTTATAACTACTATCTAACTAATCAGAAAACAAACTCTAACTAAGAGATATCCCTTTCTCCTCAGAGAGGAGAAGGGAGCCTAATCTAACTCCATCTGCGGCTGCAGACGGTTGGAGAGAAACTGACAGGACCGGACCGCGCTCAGCTGAGAGGAGCGAAGAGGCAGTTGCGCATGCGCGGTCCAGTAGGGGGCTACCGCTAATGAAAATTCCTCCGGTTTGCGGCGCCGGGACGAGCCCAGCACCTCGAGTGGAGCACCCTCGGGGACACTACTCGATGAAGAACAATGTGGATCAACTTTGCAAAGCATCTTTCTCTTTATGCCTTTTAGAACCAGTGTGATTTAACCAGAAGATTCCCAAGCTGTTTGCTATGTAGGATGTTGCTAGAAACAAAAAGTTTAGCTTAACTAATTCAATACGGATTAGCTAAATAGGTTTAGAATCTATCACCCAAGAATGCAGTACAGACAGCTGCACTAAGAGAAATCTAGAACTGCCACTGAGTGCCATTTTCTTATTTTACATTACATAATATTGTATATGCCTCTTATTTTGGAACATCATGAGCATAGACCAGAATTGTGATGACATTAGTCTATTCCCTATTTTACTTCGGCATAACTCAGTTTTCGCAAAGAAACGCACGCCATCCTCTATTTGTTTTCAATGGGGTGTATTCCAAAATTAAGTGCACTAAGTAGTCAGTCTGAGCTTTTTTGGAAACTTGGAATAAGAGCTGCATCAAAATGGGAGTGGGGAAGAGGCGAGCTAGCTGTACGCTTTTTAAGGACATCCTACATTTAGTGTTCTGAGGATGTCAGCATTAATAAAATTTGAAAATTAAAAAAAAAAAAAAAAAAAAGTTTAAGGACAGCCATCAGCCAGCAACTCAGGAGACTGCTGCAATTGCAGATGTTAAATGTTGAAGATAAGATTTAGTTTAATAAAATACAAGTGCAATTATGTTTGTTATGATTTAATTCTTACCATTCCTAATATACTGCTGCTGCATCTGCAGCTTGACACAGGTAATGAATATTATTTACTAATTTAGGATACTACATATCATGTTAATTACACAAAGAATACCCTCTTAAATGTTGTAAAGTACTGTACTGAGCTGTACATTAACATGTTTAAATGATCAGATTTGCACCCATTCTTTGAAGAAATATGTGAAGTAATATCAGTGGGAAACATGATTTAAATCAATGATATTTTGGTAATTTAAAATCACCTTGATTTACATCCATCCACCCTTTTTATTTGTCCAGCTCTACTCAGAATTAACATACCTGCTGGGAAAGAAAATATTCTGCTTGCTTCTGGGAGAGAGGCCCACTACAAGATATTTCTTCTTCCCTATTAAAACAATGGTTAGAAATTAAAGCAATGATAAAGAATCAGAAATCTACATCTGGGTAGCTTATACTGTAGCTACTACAATAATGTAACTGCATTGGCAGGAGATACAATTAATAAGTATATCTTAGCCGAGACCACACACATACACAATTTTAGTTTATAAAGTATTATGGTACATCATCAGTGCTCAACTGGAAGTCTGATGAATAACTAAAAACGTACAAGAGTAGTTGAATAGTCAGCTACCCAATAAGCTTACTGGGCAGTCAAGCTGACAACTCGCACACACCCGCCTTGGTGCCTCTGGATCAGAGGCAACAAAGGGGGAAGGGGGAAGCAAGAGCCGAGGTTCCCCCCAGCACCATCTCTGAGGTGGGTGGGACAGGGAAGGCAGAGGCGCAGTGGCGCTGCCTATTAAATGTAGTAAGAGCCACACAGCTCTTACTACATTTAAAAGACAGAGGCGCAATGGGGTTAGCTCCCGGGGCCAGTGTGAGCCAGGACTGCTTACTTTCAGCTCAGGCTGCCCCTGGGAGCCAACCCTGCTGCAACTCTGTAGTTTAAATGTAGGAGGAGCCAGGCTGCCTGTACATTTAAACTGCAGAGTCACAGTGGGGGAAGCGATCCCCCCCGACTACTCGATAGAAATTCCATTGACTACTCAATTAGCTAATCAATCACAATTTAACATCCCTATGAACAGCCAGGAATACAAAGATGAAACTTCAACAAAAACAAACCTGGTGTATAGAAGCCAGGAAACAATAAAGTATATAGATCTGTCCTTTTTCAGACCTAACACCTTGATGAGAATGGCCATACTGGGCCAGACCAAAGGTCAATCTAGCCCAGTATCCGGTCTTACTATAGCAGCCAATGCCAGATGCCCCAGAGGGAGTGAACAGAACAGGCAATCATCAAGTGATCCCTCTCCTGTCATCCATTTCCAGCCTCTGACAAACAGAGGCTAGAGGCACCATTCCTACCATCCTGGCTAATAAGCAGGGCTCGCTGAACCGCGGCGAGCCCCGCTCGCCAGCCGCACTGTCCGGCAATCTGCGCATGCGCAGATCGTTCTGCGCATGCGCAGATCGCTCGAACCTGGCTCTTCCCTTCCGAACCCGGCGAGTAGATTGTATAATTTGTCGAGCCCTGCTAATAAGTATCGATGGATCTAATCTCCGTGAATTTATCTAGTTCTTTTTTTAACACTTGTTAAAGTCCTAGTCTTCACAAAGTCCTCTGGAAAGGATGATAGCTTAACCATAGCTGAATTTGAATCTTTAGTCAGCAGAGACTGTGAGCAATGTTCATGATCATCTCAACGAAAATGATCACACAAAATATCTTAGCACTTTGCATAGCAAGATTTCCAGAAAGCAACTGCTTTGCTATAGACAGAACCTTACTGAATGAGAAAACAGAAGTGTACAAAAAAGTAAAACTCTGAGGACAGTTAGCTAGATTACCACAGCCTTCAGGAAGGCATGAAAACCCTTAGGGACATAGAAGTGTCCAACTGCTGAAAAATTCCATTTAATATATATACAAAAACTACTTTTATGTAAATATTTTGGGGAGAAAAGGCAGTTTAACTGCATTAAAATCTTCATTGTTTGCTTTAATAATACTATTAAGAGGTTCATACAAAATCAAAAGTGCCTAGTAAGAGAGAGAAAGTAGCACAGGCATCTTATACAGTGATACTATATACTTAGCTGAAAATAGAAATTACAGCTATTGCAGATTTGAGATGCAATGTAGAAATGCTGCCACATGGTGGCACCAAAGAAACTGAATGGCCAACATCCCTCTCCAAGTTTATAGTGCACTCTGCAAGAACTGACTATGACCCATCCTCATGTGAATCTGAGTTCACCATTAATAAAAGAATATCTAGAAAGACGAGTATGGTATCCAATTCCCATCTAAATCCTTTCATGCTATTATAAAAGCAAGCTACCCAACAATAAAAAGAATTGAAGCATGAGATGTTCCATCCAGCTTCACAGTGAACATAAGAACATAAGAACGGCCGTACCAGGTCAGACCAAAGGTCCATCTAGACCAGTATCCTGTCTGCCGACAGTGGCCAGCACCAGGTGCCCCAGAGGGGGTGGACCGAAGACAATGATCAAGCGATTTGTCTCCTGCCATCCTCTCCAGCCTCTGACAAACAGAGGCCAAGGACACCATTTTATCCCCTGGCTAATAGCCTTTTATGGACCTAACCTCCATGAAATTATCTAGCTTCTCTTTAAACTCTGTTATATTCCTAGCCTTCACAGCCTCCTCTGGCAAGGAGTTCCACAGGCTGACTACAGGTGTGAAGAAGAACTTTCTTTTATTAGTTTTAAACCTGCTACCCATTAATTTCATTTGGTGTCCTCTAGTTCTTCTATTTAGGGAACTAATAAATAACTTTTCTTTATCGGCCCTCCACACCACTCATGATTTTATACACCTCTATCATATCCCCTCAGTCTCCTCTTTTCTAAACTGAAAAGTCCCAGTCGCTTAACCTCTCCTCATATGGGACCTGCCAAACCCCTAATCATTTTAGTTGCCCTTTCTGAACCCTTTCCAAGGCCAAAATATCTTTTTGAGGTGAGGAGACCACATCTGTACACAGTATTCAAGATGTGGGCGTACATAGTTTTATACAGGGGCAGTAAGATATTCTGGGTCTTATTTTCTATCCCTTTCTTAATAATACCTAGCATCCTATTTGCCTTTTGACCACCGCTGCACACTGTGTGGAAGTTTTCAGAGAACTGTCCACGATAACTCCAAGATCTCTTTCCTGATTTATCGTAAATTAGCCCCCATCATACTGTACGATAGTTGGGGTTATTTTTCCGATGTGCATTACTTTACACTTATCCACATTAAATTTCATTTGCCATTTTGTTGCCCAATCACTCAGTTTGGTGAGATCTTCTTGGAGTCCCTTACAGTCTGCTTCTGTCTTGACTATCCTAAACAGTTTGGTATCATCCGCAAACTTTACCACCTCACTGCTTACCCCTTTCTCCAGATCATTTATGAATAAGTTGAACAGGATTGGTCCTAGGACTGACCCTTGGGGACACCACTAGTTACCCTCTCCATTCTGAAAATTTACCATTTATTCCTACCCTTTGTTTCCTGTCTTTTAACCAGTTCTCAATCCAAGAAAGGACCTTCCTCTTATCCCATGGCCATGTAATTTACACAAGAGCCTTTGGTGAGGGACCTTGTCAAAGGCTTTCTGGAAATCTAAGTATACTATATCTACTGGATCCCCCTTGTCCGCATGTTTGTTAACCCCTTCAAAGAACTCTAATAGATTAGTAAGACAGGATTTCCCTTTACAGAAACCATGTTGACTTTTGTCCAACAAATTATGTTCTTCTACATGCTTCACAATTTTATTCTTTACTATTGTTTCGACTAATTTGCCAGGTACTGAAGTTAGACTTACCGGTCTGTAATTGCCCAGATCGCCTCTAGAGCCCTTTTTAAATATTGGTGTCACGTTGGCTACCTTCCAGTCATTAGGTACGGAAGCCGATTTAAGGGATAGGTTACAAACCACAGATAATAGTTCAGCAATTTCCCATTTGAGTTCTTTTAGAACCCTTGGATGAATCCCATCCGGTCCCGGAGATTTGTTAACATTAAGTTTTTCTATTTGTTCCAAAACCTCCTCTAATGACACTTCAATCCGGGACAGTTCCTCAGATTCATTACCCACAAAGGACGGTGCAGATTTGGGAATCTCCCCAACGCCTCAGCCGTGAAGACTGAAGCAAAGAAATCATTTAGTTTCTCCGCAATGGCTTTATCGCCCTTGATTGCGCCTTTATAGTTCGATCGCCTAGGGACCCACAGGTTTTTTAGCAGGCTTCCTGCTTCTAATGTACTTAAAAACATTTTGTTATTTCTTTTGAGTTTTTGGCTAGCTGTTCCTCAAAATCTTTTTTGCTTTTCTTATTACATTTTTACACTTGATTTGACAGTGTTTATGTTCCTTTCTATTTATCTCACTAGGATTGACTTCCACTTCTTAAAAGATGCCTTTTGTCCTCACTGCTTCTTTTACATGGTGGTTAAGCCACGGTGACTCTTTTTAGGTCTCTTGCTATGTTTTTTAATTTGGGGTATACATTTAAGTTGGGCCTCTATTATGGTGTCTTTAAAAGTTTTCATGCAGCTTGCAGGATTTGGCTCTAGTCACTGTGCCTTTTAATTTCTGTTTAACTAACCTCCTCATTTTTGTGTAATTCTTTTGAAATTAAATGCCAGGGTGCTGGTCTGCTGAGGTGTTCTTCCCACCACAGGAATGTTGAATGTTATTATATTATGGTCACTATTCCCAAGCGGTCCTGTAACGGTTATTTCCTGACCTGATCCTGCGCTCCACTCAGGACTAAATCGAGAATTGCCTCTCCCCTTGTGGGTTCCTGCACCAGCTGCTCCAAGAAGCAGTCATTTAAGCCATTGAGAAATTTTATCTCCGCTTCTCTTCCTGAGGTGAAGGAAGAGGGCTGTGCCATAGGGCTTTTGGTGATGGCTGAGATTAGCGTCTAAGAATGATGAAGGGGTGGAAAGGTGAGTGGGTTTGTCTTTTCTCTTTTTTTTTTTTTTTTTTTTTTTAAAGTGACTGGCTGAGTTCCTGTTTGATCAATCATTTTAATGCTGCTGGGAGTTTTGCTGTATTATCAGCAAAACATATGTATGTTAGAATAATAAAAAGACATACAAAATTCTAGGTATTTATATTTAAATAAAAATGTAGTAACTAAACATTGCTTTCTGGAACTTTTAGTCTATATGGGCTATGCCTCCACATTCAAGATCAAAGCAATTGAAATCTGCTGTCTTACCTCAGAATTCCAAAGGCTGTGCCTACCTAATTACCTATAATTTAGGCTACGTTTTGATCCCAGGTATTTTTAGTAAGTCATGGACACGTCACAGAGCAGTAAACAAAAATTCATGACCTGTGACCTGTCCATGATTTGTCCTATACACCCCCTAAAACTTGGGATGGGAGTGCTTTGGGGACACCATAGGTGCTGGGAAAGGTGTTCCCCTCACCCACACCAGCAGAGGTCCTGGATGACAGCACATGGCACAGGATACCTGTGGGTGCAGGAGGAGAGCAGTGCATCAGGCTGAGGGGGTGGGGTGAGAACGGGGGGAGGAGACGCCGCAAACTCCCTAGTCAGCTCCGCAAACCTCACCAGAAGTGGCTGGAATGTCTGTGCAGCTTCTAGGGGAAGGAAGGCCAGGCTGCCCCAGCCACAAGCTGTAGCTCTGCAGCTCCCATTGGCCAGGAACCACAGCCAATGGGAGCTGCAGGGGGAGAGCTTGTGGGAGGTTGCATCAAAGCTGCTTTCCCTGACATGCCAGCTGCTTCCAAGGAGCCTCCCCAGCAACCCAAACCTGAGGCCCCTCCCACACTGAAACTTCTTCCCCAGCAGTGGCCAGTGTGGCTGGACCAGGGGCTGCCTTATCTGCTTGGGAGCCAGATGCACTGGTTGCTGCATAAGCCATGAAAAAAGTCACAGAATCCATGACATCTGTGACAAACACACAGCCTTCTGTGATAGACATGCAGCCTTACCTATGTTAACACATGGGTAAGGTTTATCATGAACAAAGACAGGTTACTTCTTTAATGGGAATGTGGCCTTTGGTTGAACAAAGTTTTGAAACTCTGTTTTGACTTTTAAAACAGAATTTTTAATTAGATTAAATATAGAAGACTCTCTAGATAGTGAAAAAACTTTAGAGAAATCATTAACAATTACCTGAGAGGTACATCAAGTTCTTCTTTTTCCATTTTCCCTTCGAGTTCTTCAGTATTTGTCAGCTCCATATCAGTCTCATCAATTCCTGTTTTTTTCTCATCATTCTGATAGTACTGTTGAAGTGCAGTGTAAAGTTTATAGACCTGACTAAAAGAAAGCTTGTTGTACGCCAAGATCATGTGGCGCAGAAATAAACCTATACAAGAAAAATATTTGTTAGATTTGAACAGAAAGATAGCTAGTTGTGGTACCTAGTTTTAGGCCAGAGACTGAAAGGCAGTATTCCTGGTTCTGGCACCAACTGGGAATGTTATTTCACTTCACCTCGTTATACCAATCTATAAAAGTTGCCTAGTAATTCTCAGTGCCTTTCAGATGTTTTGCTAAGCTTACTTTAAGGCCAATTCCACAGGCCTTACTCTGCTCATAAAACTCCTATCAAGATCAATAAGAATTGCTCATGGTGTTGCACTCAAACATTTTTGACAAAATCATATTCAAAGAATGCATCTATTAAAAGACTGAGTATTTGTGCTTAGTAGCGTGCTAATAATTTTTTTAAATATAAAAAGAAAATCTGTATTATGAATGGATTTCCAGAGTAAAAATGAAAGAATATAAAGTATTTACCTACTACACTTGTTTTGTGAACTTCAGGTTCTGTACCAGTAAATGAATCTGAAAGATCATCAAAAAATTGTTCCATGTCTTTCAATTCCCCTTTTGCCATCAGTTTTATCCTAAACAAGATTGAAAGGGAACATTTCTATATGCCTCTTTTCCTGAGACCAAAACAGATCTTACATGAAAAACTCTATCTTATTTCAGGTATTGGAAGAATGAGACACAAACATAAATGAAACCCAATAGTTAACTCACTTATACCAAAAATATTGCTAATTTTTTTAATATCTGAAAATGTTCATCACTGATCAATCAATTAAAAAAAAAAAACAAATCGCATAAGATTCTTCCTTCCCCCCCACCCAAGAGGAAACTGTATAATGAACGGAATCACAACATGGTAAATCAAAGTATAAGTTTAATGGTAGTTACTGTAAAGAAAAATATGCTGTATGCTATGCTTCCTTTCCCTCTCTAGTTTCCAAGGAAATACATTCTCTTAAAAAAGCAAGTATGTTTAAAATCAGTTATGGTTACAAGCTGCCAAATTGTAAAGAAAATGATTACATCCATCATATAAATCACAGCAAACTAAAAATGACCAAATTATTAGACAACCCACCTCTCTGGTAAAGCAGGCTATAGTCCCCAACAAAAGGAGAGATCAAATAAATTACCTTATTTGCACAGAATTTGCTACATTGGGACAGGATTCTTCAATAGCCTTATGCAATCGTGACAGTGCCATATCAGGACCCTATTCAAAATAATAAATCAAGGTTAGGAATACACACAGTCAATTTTGATCCAGAAAAAACAGCAACTTTGCATCACTAAACATGTCAGTAACTGTTATAAAGAGGACTGTGATAAAATTTTCTCCACGACCGCTGAAGACAAGACAAGAAGTAATGGCTTAATCTACAGCAAGAGAGATTTAGGTTAGATATTATAAAAAGCTCTGAGAGTAGTTAAGCTTTGGAATAGGCTTTCAAGTGAGACGACAGAATACTAGTAATTGGATATTTTCATAAATAGACTGTGGTCTAGGTTTACTTGGTCCTGCCTCAGCACAAAGGGCTGGATTTGATGAGATATGATTCCATGTTGCCATGAAAACATAACAGCCCAGGCCCCAAAATCCTTAGCCATCCATATTACAATGCAGCAGTTCACTTGCCCATTATCAAATGCACACATGCCTCAAGTGACGAGTAGGGAGAATTGTGCAAGGTTCTTTTCTTAAGCAGGATCCCCAACCTTGTCCACCCTCCTTTGCGTAGGGGCCACCTATATTCCCTTAGATCCACGAGCAAGATTCATACTCTAAAAACACTTGTTGCTTTTTTCTCCTGAAGGCCCGCATTGGTGATCACAGAATTGGAAAGAACATTTAGAGGTCATCCAGTTCAGTCCCCTGCACTCATGGCAAGAACAAGCAACATCTAGACAATCCCTGACAAGTGTTTGTCTAACCTGCTCTTACAAATCTCCAATGATGGATATTCCACTACCTCTCTAGAAAATTTATTCCAGTGCTTAACCGTCCTGACAGTTAGGAAGTTTTTCCTAATGTCCGACCTAAACTTCCCTTGCTGCAGTTTAAGTCCAATGCTTCTTATTCTAAGGATGTTAGAAGTGTTTAACTGGGTAATCAAATAGTCAGTAAGGGAAGGCATTCAGAAGGAGCTACCCTCTGCACCTGTGCAGTTTAAATGTAGTAAGAGCTGTGTGCGCAGGTAGCCTGGCTCCTACATTTAAACTGCAGAGCAGCAGCGAGGATAGCTCTGAACCCGGCACGAGCCGGGTCTGAGCCGGACTTGATCAGTCCTGGCTTGCACTGGATCCAGCAGCCCCTACCTGTGGCCAGCTCTGGCTGCCGCAGACAGCCCCAGCCACCATGGACAGAGGCGGCTGCCAGAAAAGCCTCCCAGACCCTTCCACCCCCCCCACATTGCTGGGGGTGGGGGGCAAGGGCAAGCAGGGAATGAGTGTTTAAGACAGCTCCCCCCCAGCACCAGCTCTTGCTCCTTCCCCCTTGCTGCCTCTGATATAGAGGCAGCAAGGGAGGGAGGGAGAATGTGAGTAGTCCACTCGACTACTCTTTTATATCCCTAATTCTATTTTCACAGGTTAAGGAGAATAATTTTTCTCCCCTTTTCCGTCCAACAACCTGTTAGGTACTTGAAAGCTGTTATGTCCCCTCTCAGTCTTCTCCTTTCTAGATTTAACAAAATCAAAACTTTTAGTCTTCTATCCTAGGTCATGTTCTCTACACCTTTAATCATTTTGTCGCTCTTCTCTGGACCTTCTCCAGTTTAGCTGCATCTTCCCTCATGCCCAGACCCTCTCCAGGAGGCACCTATATCACCTGGGGACAGCGTTCCCTATATGCGGGCAACCACCCCGGGCAAAGTCAAATGCCACCCAGCTGACAAGACTGGCAACAGGGGTTCCTACTGGTGGTGCACATCTCATAGGGGTCTTGGGGCATTATAACAAAAATGATTCCCCGCGTGGACAGAAAAAAAAATCTGCAGGGAACGCCACCTGGGGACAGCCCGATCCCTTCCACCTGAGCAAGGTCCCGCTCCTCCCACCCTCCAAGGCCAACAACCCCTTCCACAGCCAGCGCCTCCCTCCAAGCCAGACCTGCAGCAACGGCAGCAGCAGCCGGTTGAGGCGCCGCCGCTCCAGCAGACTGAGCTGAGCCCCGGCCCGGCCCAGCTCGCTGAGCAGCACCAGCAGCGCCATCTTGTAGGGGGTGACGCAGTCCCTGATGCCGAACACGTTGGCGTGCACCACGCCGTTGGTCATCATAGGGTTGAAGTAGAGACTCTCGTGCACGCTGGCCATGGCCGGGGAAGGGGGAGCCAGGCGGCCGCTGCTACCACAGCCCGGAGCCTCCGCCGACGTGCCAGGGCGCCATCCCCATCGCCCGGGAAACCGGCCTGTCTCCCCAAACCAGCCAATCGTAGGAGCCGGTCTGGGTCACGTGAACCAGGCCAACCGCCAATCAGCGCGTCAAGCGGCGGCGGCGGGCTGCAGGGTGTCCCCGGTCCGGGGGGAAACCTGAGCCCGGCCCCGGAGCGGGACTGAATGAGGGGCCGGAGCGCAGAGAGCGCTGCGGGCTGAGGGATACTGGGGAGCCGGGCAGCCGGAGGTGGGGGGGACGCGACTGGGGCCCTGACAGAGGGAGGGCAGCACGGGGCGGGGGGAGCGCTGGGCGGAGCGGAGGAGGCTTGGAGGGAAAGCTGGGCGAGGAGGGGGATATGTGGGAGCGCTCGGTGGGGAGAGGATACCCTTGAGTGGAGCGCTGGGTGGAGAGAAGGGACCCTGGGATGAACGTGCTGGGTGGGGTGAGGGTCTCTGGCAGGGGTGCTCGGCGGGGTCACTTGGGGGAGTGCTGGTGTAACCCACGCACCTAGTGAGATTGCCTGTCCAATGTAGTGGTAACAGACCGCTTACAGTCAGAGATAAGAACAAGGGCGTTCTAAAGCCTAAGCTGAGAGCCAGCTGGCTTTTAGCTCAAAGGGTAGAGGCTCCTACACTAAGCATCAGAAATCCCACCTTCAACTCCTGGTAGTGGTTATACTGGATGAGGGGGGAGCATGCTGGTTAGGGTGAAGGTATCCTGGGGGAGCTCTGTGGGGTGGGGAAGGTGGGGAGATATCCTGGGGAGCTCTGTGGGGTGGGGAAGGTGGGGAGATATCCTGGGAGCTCTGTGGGGTGGGGAAGGCGGAGGCGGGGAGATATCCTGGGAGCTCTGTGGGGTGGGGAGGCGGGAGGAGATCTGTGGGGTGGGAATGCAGAGGGGCGGTGGCGGGGGAGATATGTGTGGGGTGGGGCATGTGGCGGGGGCACTGCACTTGGCATGGAGAGGGACTATCTAGGAGAGGGAAAAGCTTTCAGTGGGGAGCGGACACAGGGAAGAAGAGGGGAGCATCAGCCTGGCTCCTTGCACTGCTGTTTCTGGTACAGAGAAAGGGGAGATGGTAGTAGGTGCGCAGGCACCAGCAACCGCTGACATTTTCACAGGACAGTTACTTAAATGTATTTTAACATCCCTACCTTCTGGTGGTGTAGAATCAATGTACCACTTTCCCTCAGTTATGGTTAGTGTTCCAGGATAAAACACTGAGGATAGGGTGGACTTCTATGCCTTGCCTCTTCTTGGTTGTAGTTTTGGCTACAGTTTATTAGAATGACCCTTCAGACTCCTTTAAATCAGGGGAGGGAGTCAACTGCCCTTACATAGAACTAGGATGTTCATAAACATCCTGATCTACAACAGTAGTCTCCAACCTTTTTAAGCTTGAGATCGCTTTTTTATTTAAAGTGCAATCCAGGATCTACCTCAAACCAAAATACCCTTGACCCGCTTCCTTCCCACCCCTTCTCCAAGGCCCCATCCCTGCTCACTCCATCATCCCTCCCCAACCTCACTCACTTTTATCAGGCTGGGGGTAGGAGAGTGGGAGGCAGGAGACATTCAGGACTGGGGCCGGGTTCGGAATATGGTCTCCATCTGGGCACTGCTTACCACAGGTGGCTTCTGGGTAGTAGTGCAGGGTCAGCACCCCTACCCTGGCCTTGCAGCACTCCCAAAAGCAGCCTACAAACTCTCTCCATTCTTGTCCCCCCTGCTCTGTGGAGATGGGGTACAGGGTGGAGGAAGGGGCACTCTGACATCAGCACCCCCCTTCCTCTTCTTCCTGTGCCCTGCACAGCAAGCAGGAGGCTCCCAGGGGTGAGGGGCACCTCCAAGGCCGAGGGCAGGAGCAGCATGGCAGTGCTGAATGGGGCAGATTAAGTGTCGACACTTGAGAGCCTCCTGGCCAAACCTCTCAGGATCACCTATCAAAGTTTCCAAGATCTACCAGTAGATCCCAATCACGTGCACAATAGGATCTGGTCCAACAGTATATGGACAATTGAGTATTTTAGCTTACATAGTAGAACCTCAATTTTTATGAACATCAATTCTATGAACAACCAGTTGTATGAACCATTTTACCCAATGGAAAAGAAAATCACATAGCAAAGATGATATCATTGACAAATAAATCAATATTCCTGCACATTATCTTGCCTTCAGCATGCTGGACATAACTTTGTAGTGGTTTGAAGGACAAGAAGACAGTACACCATGCTGTATCATATACATCATGCATACTGTAATTCTGAGATGTTCAGTTTTATGAACTCAGTCAATTCATAAAATAGGGATTCTACTGTACTGACGTTTTATGTTGTTTGGTACTCTTGAGAATTATTTTGCCTTAATCTTGTTAAATATGGAACTATCTGTATTTCTGGAAAAAAAGGGTGAAAAATAAACCACAAGAGCATTTAAAATGTACTATAGTAATTCTGCACTTGACCCCCTTGTGGTATATATAGTGCATTTTCTTTTAAATAGTGTAATGATTTCTAATTCTCATGAATAAATTAATTGTGACATAATGCTAGGAACAGGATGGGTAGATCAGTGGTCCTGCATATGTGATTGCACATACTGTGCATACTCAATACAGTTTTAACATCGCTAAAGCTTACAGTACCTTATTATACAATGCTTCACCAACAATCAAATATTTATAATGATTCTTCAGTTCCCTCAACAGGTGGGAAGGCAACAGTGTTATAGAATGTATGTATTTTCTGCTGTCTTTGTCAGCATCATACTGTCTAATTCTTGGGAAAGTTCAAACTGTAACTACTTGTTTTGCCATTGTAGGTTACAGGTTTGAGAAAACAGATGATTGCTTTGATAGCTCTGAAGCTATTGTGAATAACTTATCAAAGAGTTTCCAAGAAAAATACCATATGTGAAATAAATCTGAGAAAATGGATACATTAGTTATTGTTTCAAAGAAAAATAGCATTAATAACTATGCATAAGCAATTAATAGTCTAGCAGCGCCTTAGAGACTAACAAAACATCTACAAAAAACCAAAAAACTCCAGTCATATGAAGAAGCGGACTATGCCCACGAAAACTCATGATACCATCTATATGTTTTGTTAGTCTATAAAGTGCTACCAGACCAGTTTTTGCTTTTTAAGTTTAAAACATCTACATGTTTTGTTAGTCTCTAAGGTACTGCTAGGCTATTCATTGTTGTTTAAGTTTTTCCAGTTACAGACTAACACGGCTACCCCATGAAGCTTTTTATGCATAAACAAAGCAGTCTTTCTTGGCACTAGACATGTATTGGCTTTGAGAGGATCAGTGGAGACTCAGTTACCCAATCATTAAAGAAAACTAGAGTTAATTAAACTGCTTCAAGTGTTTTATTTGTATTCTGACCAGCATTTCTGAATATTCCAGTCACAAACTAGAACTCCAGTCTCCGAGGAGAAATGAAATGAACTGAGCTCCTGCATTGCAAGGAAATTAGTATATTAACTAGTGGTATGATGCTATATATTTATTTGGAATGCATGCATAGTCTGTAAACATTTCTCAATATGTGCTAGTTAACTATGTGATTGTATATCATGTGTAATGTTTCCAAAGAGGAGACACCATTGGCTTGTCTCTTTAATATCTGTACAGGAAACCCCCAACATGTGACCACCTGAGTTCTGACCTCCCACTCTTACAACCATTTTGTAAGTGCAGAAGGGGCCGAAAACCCCCAACTTATGTCTTGGCCCGCTTTTACGACAGCGCATGGCACCTATTGTAAATAAAGGTTCGAGTTATGACGCCCCCGACTTGTGACACTTCACCAGGAACCAATCGCGTTGCAAGTTGGGGGCTGCCTGTATTGTGCTTCATTTTTTTCCGTCATGGATAACAGATGAAAAGTTGTGGATTAAACATTTCAAAGGACTTAAGTAACAGGTTTGGGGGCTAAATTAAATCTTAGCATCTTCTTCTCTAGTAGCTTTACCTTTCCTGTAGATAAGGTTGGTAATTTGAATTGTTTGCCTCTGGATATCAGTGGATGTCACTGAGCCTTGTGATATTTTTGACAGCCAAACTAAAGGAAAACATATGCCTTTCGCTATAAGGATGTTCAAATTCTGTAATGAATTTATATGTATTTATAACATATAGGATTGCAAGGAACCTTAAGAGGTCATCAAGTTAAGTCCCCTGCACTCATGGCAGGGCCAAGCACTATCTAGATTTGGGGTGGGCAAGACAACTTCCATGGGCCTGTTCCATCCTGCCAAGCCCTTTGATCCAGCCTGCAGCTACTCTGCCACTCCCCTGCCCCCAGGCCAATCAAGACTTGGGGATGGGGGACTGCACAAAGTCTCCATCCCTCTGCCAAGGGTGCATGGCACCAGAGGGAACTGCCAGCTGTTCAAAATCTGGCAAGGTGGGGGGCAGGAAACAAAGACTTCATGTGCTCCCCTGGCCCCAGGCCAGTTAGGGTTTGTGGGTGGGGGAGTACGCGAAGTTTCCTGGCCCACTCCTTCTGCACAAGGCCCTATCCCTGCTTGAGTGGCCCACGACCAATTCTGAAATTCATGAAGTGGCCCCCCTTCAAAAATTTTTGCCTACCCCTGATCTAGCCCATCCTTGACAGATGTTTGTCTAATGTGCTCTTAATAATCCACAATGTTGGAGATTCCACAACTTTCTTAGGAAATTGTTCCAGTGTTTAATCATCCTGACGGTTAGGAATTTTTCCTAATATCCAACCTAAATCTCCCTTGCTGCAATTTAAGCCCTTTGCTTCTTATCCTATTTTCAAAGATTAAGGAAATAATTTTTCTTCTTCCTTGTAACAGCCTTTTAGTTTCTTGAAAAAGTTATCATGTTCCTTCTCAGTCTTCTCTTTTCCAGACAATAAACCCAGATCTTTCAATCTTGCTTCACAGGGCATGTTTTCTAGATCTTTATTCTTTTTTGTTGCTCTTGTCTGCAGTTTTTGTAATTTGTCCACCTCTTCCCTGAAATGTCATGCCCAGAATTGGATACAATATTCCATTTGAGACCTAATTAGGCAGAGTAGAGCAGAAGAATTCCTTCTTGTGTCTTACTTACACCATTCCTGTTAATGCATCCCACAATGATTGCTTTTTTTGCAACTGTGTCACACTTGACTCACATTTAGTTTGTGGTACTCTATGACCCATATTAATCCCTTTCTCCAGTACTCTTTCATAGGCAATCATAAGGAGAGTGTGTGCAAGTGATTGTTCCTTCCTAAGTGGAGTACTTTGCATTTGTCTTTATTGAATTTGATCCTATTTACCATTTCTCCAGGTTGTCCAGATAATTTTGAGTTGTAATCCTATCCTACAAAGCACTTGTAACCCCTCCCAGCTTGGTCTCATCCACAAACTTTATAAGTGTATTGTCTATGCCAGTGTTTCTCAAAGTGATCCGTAAAACCATTTTGAGAAACCTGATAACTGGCCTCTCTGGTGTGTTTATTTACCAGCTCTGCGGCCATGGAGCCTTGCGGCTCCTATTGGCTCCAGGTCGCTGTTTACAGCCAAGGGGAGCCACGGGAAGTGGCGGCCCAGCCCACACCATTTCCTGCAGCTTCCTTTGGGTGCAAATGGCGAACTGGAGCCAATAGGCGCCTCAAGACTCCATGGCCACCGAGCTGGTAAATAAACACACCGGAACAGCGAGTTAGCAGGTTTCTCAAAGTGGTTTCGCAGACCACTTTGAGAAACACTGCTGTATGCCATTATTTAAATCATTTTTATAAAGACACTGAACAGAAGACAAGACACCACCCTTGTTTAACCAGTAGGTCTTGAATAATCTAAATATCAAAAAGGAGTCCTACAAAAAGTGGAATCTGGGTCAAATTACAAAGGATGATCACAAATAACATAAGTATGTATGGGCAAAATTAGAAACACCGGGGCATAAAATGAGATCAGATTAGCTAGAGACACAGGGAAACAAGAAAACATTCTATAAATACATTAGAAGCAATAGGAAGACCAAGGACAGGGTAGGTCTATCACTGAATGAAGAGGGAAAAACAATAACACAAAATGTGGAAATGGCAGAGATGCTTAATGACTTCTTTGTTCTGATTTTCACCAAGAAGATTGGTGATGTTTGGAAGCCTACAATAGTGAATGCCAGTGAATATAGGATAGGTTCAGAAGTTAAAATAAGGAAAGAACAAGTTAAAGATTACTGAGATAAGTGAGATACCGGTAGGGTTTTGGAAAATTACCATAGAACACTCAAACAATTTTCATTAGGCAACTTAGTTTTTCATAATTGGTCCTCATTAGCAAAAAGGCGACCTCCGCACTTACGACCTAATTGGTTCTTGGAGAACCATCGTAAATCAAGCTGTCATAAGTTGAACCCTTATTCCCTATAGGTGCAATGACATACATTGGGGTTCTGATCCTAGCCCGCTTTGACTCCTGGGAGTTGTAGTTCCCAGTGCACTGGGCCCAGAGCCGGCTGGGGGATATGCTGGGTGGAGGCAGCGCAGTGCGAGCTGCTCCCAGAACCGGCCGGGGGCAGTGCCAGGTGGAGGCGGCTCCACATGTCCCGGAGCCAGCAGTGTTGCGCAAGCTGTGCCCAGAGCCGGCCGGAGCTGCAGGCAACCAGCTGACCCTGTGGCTTACTTTGCAGGTGGGCTTAAGAGGCTGGGCCAGAACAGGGCGGTTGTAAATGCGGGGGGTCATAAGTTGGGCAGTCGTAAATCGGGGGTTGCCTGTAGACAAATTGATCATCTCATCTGAAGAAGTCTGTTTTGCCCACAAAACTTCTGATACTCTGTAATAGAGATGTAGCCGTGTTAGTCTAGTTTAGCTGTCCTTTCTATATGTGTTCACTTTTTTTTGATTGTATCCCTTTGGTATATATGGTCATGCCTATTTTCTTCCACAATTTGATCTGAGGAAGTGGGTCTGGCCCACGAAAGCTCATCACCTAATAAACCATCTTGTTTTATGGTGCTACATAGTCCTGTCTTTTGTTTCTGATACTCCGTGTGTGTGAATTGATCATCTCATCTGAAGAAGTCTGTTTCGCCCACAAAACTTCTGATACTCTGTGTGTGTGTGTGAATTGATCATCTCATCTGAAGAAGTCTGATTCAGTTAATAAGAACTTTTCTGAAGTTCTTATTACATACCTTAAAAGGCAGTGATGATGTAAGTGTTGCTATGATTTTGCCAGCATGAACTGTTAAACGAAACATTATGATTACTTAATCATAGAATCATAGAATAGTAGGACTGGAAGGGACCTCGAGAGGTCATCAAGTCCAGTCCCCTGCCCCCATGGCAGAACCAAATACTGTCTAGACCATCCCTGATAGACATTTATCTAACCTACTCTTAAATATCTCCAGAGATGGGGATTCCACTCCTGGGCAATTTATTCCAGTGTTTAACTACCCTGACAGTTAGGAACTTTTCCTAATGTCCAACCTAAACCTCCCTTGCTGCAGTTTAAGCCCATTGCTTCTTGTTCTATCCTCAGAGGCCAAGATGAACAAGTTTTCTCCTCCTCCTTATGACACTCTTTTAGATACCTGAAAACGGCTATCATGTCCCCCCTCAGTCTTCTCTTTTCTAAACTAAACAAACCCAATTCTTTCAGCCTTCCTCATAGGTCATGTTCTCTAGACCTTTAATCATTCTTGTTGCTCTTCTCTGGACCCTCTCCAATTTCTCCACATCTTTCTTGAAATGCGTGCCCAGAACTGGACACAATATTCCAACTGAGGCCTAACCAGCGCAGAGTAGAGCGGAAGAATGACTTCTGTCTTGCTCACAACACACCTGTTAAAGCATCCCAGAATCATGTTTGCTTTTTTTGCAACAGCATCACACTGCTGACTCATATTCGGCTTGTGGTCCACTATAACCCCTAGATCCCTTTCTACCGCACTCCTTCCTAGACAGTCACTTCCCATTCTGTATGTGTGAAACGAATTGTTCCTTCCTAAGTGGAGCACTTTACATTTGTCTTTATTAAACTTCATCCTGTTTACCTCAGACCATTTCTCCAATTTGTCCAGATCATTTTGAATTATGACCCTATCCTCCAGAGCAGTCGCAACCCCTCCCAGCTTGGTATCATCTGCAAACTTAATAAACGTACTTTCTATGCCAATACCTAAATCGTTGATGAAGATATTGAACAGAGCCGGTCCCAAAACCGACCTCTGCGGAATCCCACTTGTTATACCTTTCCAGCAGGATTGTGAACCATTAATAACTACTCTCTGAGTATGGTTATCCAGCCAGTTATGCACCCACCTTATAGTAGCCCCATCTAAGTTGTATTTGCCTAGTTTATTGATAAGAATATCATGCAAGACCGTATCAAACGCCTTACTAAAGTCTAGGTATACCACATCCACGCTTCTCCCTTATCCACAAGACTCGTTATCCTATCAAAGAAAGCTATCAGATTGGTTTGACATGATTTATTCTTTACAAATCCATGCTGGCTGTTCCCTATCACCTTGCCACCTTCCAAGTGTTTACAGATGATTTCCTTAATTACTTGCTCCATTATCTTCCCTGGCACAGAAGTTAAACTAACTGGTCTGTAGTTTCCTGGGTTGTTCTTATTTCCCTTTTTATAAATGGGCACTATATTTGCCCTTTTCCAGTCTTCTGGAATCTCTCCTGTCTCCCATGATTTTCCAAAGATGATAGCTAGAGGCTCAGATACCTCCTCTATCAGCTCCTTGAGTATTCTAGGATGCATTTCATCAGGCCCTGGTGACTTGCAGGCATCTAACTTTTCTAGGTGATTTTTAACTTGTTCTTTTTTATTTTATCTTCTAAACCTACCCCTTCCCACTAGCATTCACTATGTTAGGCATTCCTTCAGACTTCTCGGTGAAGACCAAACAAAGAAGTCATTAAGCATCTCTGCCATTTCCAAGTTTCCTGTTACTGTTTCTCCCTCCTCACTGACCAGTGGGCCTACCCTGTCCTTGGTCTTCCTCTTGCTTCTAATGTATTTATAAAAGTCTTCTTGTTTCCCTTTATTCCGTAGCTAGTTTGAGCTCATTTTGTGCCTTTGCCTTTCTAATCTTGCCCCTGCATTCCTGTGTTGTTTGCCTATATTCATCCTTTGTAATTTGTCCTACTTTCCATTTTTTATATGACTCCTTTTTTATTTTTAGATCATGCAAGATCTCGTGGTTAAGCCAAGGCAGTCTTTTGCCATATTTTCTATCTTTCCGACGCAGCGGAATAGCTTGCTTTTGGGCCCTTAACAATGTCCCTTTGAAAAACTGCCAACTCTCCTCAGTTGTTTTTCCCCTCAGTCTTGATTCCCATGGGACCTTACCTATCAGCTCTCTGAGCTTACCAAAATCCGCCTTCCTGAAATCCATTGTCTCTATTTTGCTGTTCTCCCTTCTACCCTTCCTTAGAATTGTGAACTCTATGATTTCATGATCACTTTCACCCAAGCTGCCTTCCACTTTCAAATTCTCAACCAGTTCCTCCCTATTTGTTAGGATCAAATCTAGAACAGCTTCCCCCTGGTAGCTTTTTCAACCTTCTGAAATAAGAAGTTGTCTCCAATGCAGTCCAAGAACTTATTGGATAGTCTGTGCCCCGCTGTGTTATTTTCCCAACATATATCTGGATACTTTAAGTCCCCCATCACCACCAAATCTTGGGCTTTGGATGATATAGTTAGTTGTTTAAAAATGACTTAAGAGTCATTAGGATTTATAAAGCAATCACTAAGACCTTATTAACTACCATTAATGGTTATTTTTTATTCAACTATGGTAAATCTTCATTATTTTGTCTGTTCCACATATATCTAATAATTTTCAGAAATATGTTCATTGTACAGTTTTAATTCATCATTGGAATTAAAATAACATAAGTGTTTTTTATGACATGTCTCTTGGAAGAGGATTCAAAGCAACATATTTTTGTCATTCGTAGATAATGGTACTTTTTTCAAGAGGGGACATTAACCACAGAGTCCTGGTGAAATTCTAATTTAATTAATTGCATTTTACTAATTATAATTCCTTGTGTGGTTAAAGTGGATATGACAAGAGTTTTAAGCTGTGTATTTAAGCACGCAGAATCCTTTGACACTTTTGAAAAATTGGTTTTTAGCCGGTGGACCAAATTTAGCTCTGGATGTTCATGGACTTCGATGGAGGCACAGCCACATCCATATACAGAGGTGCTGAATTTCCCCTCTAGATGTGTTTTATAAATTGAAATAAATCAGGGCACAATCCTGTTCCCATTGAAATCCTTGGCAAAGCATCAAGTAGCTTCACTGGGAGCAGTCCTGAGTTCTTAAGCCTCACAAACATGGTGGAAGTTTTAATGAACGTTGTAAAATGCCTTATCATTGTGTGGCACCATTATTTTTTATGATAAAAAGAAATACAGGTTTGGTCTGAGCTGTTTCATATCATGTCCTTTTCTTGAAACACTCACATTTCCCCCTCAAAGCATTAACCTTGGAAGCTGAAGAACTCTCACAAGTCTCTATTCTTTGAAGTTGTTTCTTTTCAAGTCATCTTCGCAGAGAGTATCTTTGGTGCTGAATATTGGTCAAAAATGTATTTTTTGCTGGTTTTCATTCTTTGATTTCATATGATTGGCATCATAAGCACCTTGATATAATTTTAAAAGAATTTTGAATGAACAAAATAGTGACAGTGGTGAGCCTTATCTTCCAGGCTAGGCAGCATGATACAGTAATCTTTTTAGTTCTTACAGAGCAGGAGAGCAGGAAATAGAAACTCTCAGTGAAATGCTGTCTAGCGGGAACAACTCCACTAAGAACATCAAAGTTAAAAATAAGATCTGGGTCTGAAAGCAATTTAGTATTTCGTGTACAGTTTATAAAATAATGAAGTTGGTAAAGGGCTTTTAACCTGAATAATTACCCATTTGCTTTTCAATTTATAAAGGAGATTATTAATTCAGGAGTTACCTTTATTAACAGTTTTAATCATCTTTACTCTTACAAAAAGTACATCATAGAAAACACGCACAGACCTTCATTTCACTATTTGTTGCAGTCAATGCTCTGAATAGCTGCAAGATTTAGTATCAGTGTTGAAGAACTGCCTCTCATTTCCTCAGCTATAACATGGTACATCTTCAAAGAGAGAAACATACAAATAATTCCTTCAAATAAATCTTGGACATCATATACATTTTTTTCAGGATTCAGGGACATGCAATCTTTCCTGAAGCAGCAATGCTGCTCTCCAGTGAATAACTCCAGGGTGCTAAAGCTTGATGTTTTATCCCCTCTTCTGAATATCATATGAAAGGGAACACCTATCTCATGAGCTTTGCGAACAGGGGCAGCAAACAGGGAGTTTTGAGAGGGAGTTCTCCAGGTAAAGGAGGAGCAAATACAGGACCCTTGAGGTAAGTGGCTGTCTGTAATGTGTGTTTGGGCGTTACTTGCTGTGAGCTGAGCTTGTGTTTGTCTGTGTGTTTGGTTTGTTTGTTTGAAGGTGCGTGTGCGATGGCTGGCAGTTGGAAGCTGTGAGCTTCTAAAGGTTTGAAATCTACAAGCCTCTGTTCATTGGCTGAGCCTTAGTCAGAGGGAGGGGCTATCAGGAAGGCCAGGGTTTTATGAAGCAGTGAGTCAGCGACCAGGGAACTTTGTGAACAGGGGGCAACAAACAGAGAGTTTTGAGAGGAATTTGGGAAGGGGCCGTGGTATACTTGCCATTCTTTATAGTTTAGTTTACAGGTTTTAATCAAAACTTCCTGATTTAACTAAAAGCCCTATCAATAATCTAGGTAGCTGTGGGAGAGAATGCAGGCGGAAGCCCAGCAGCAGAGTGGGGGCTATCCTGTTTATTGCATTCAGTGTAGCATATATGATTACCTGCCCTGTGGGCAGGTGGCGTATGTGTGCATTTGGTGCAAGGAGCTCCTGGCCCTCAGAGACCACACACAGGCTTTGGAGGCCAGGGTGGCTGAACTGGAGGAGCTGAGGGAGGCAGAGAGGTACGTAGATGCAGCTTTCTGGGACACTGTAGAATTGTCCCACCTTCAGTCAGACAGCCCCTGCACTGTTAAGGAGGATGAAAGGCTCAGGGAAGGAGAGCAGTCAATGGGAGCAGAGGGAAACCTTCCCATAATTGGGACCCTCCTTCCAGATGTTGGAGTATCCTTTCTCACTGAGGATACCTCTCTGGGGGAGGGAACTCCAGTCATTAGGAAAAGGCAGGTGTTAGTAATGGGAGATTTGATCATTAGAAATGTAGATAGCTGGGTTTGCGATGACCAGGAAAACCGTATGGTGACTTGCCTGCCTGGTGGGAAGGTTGCAGATCTCTCGAGGGATCTAGATAGACTTATGTGTAGTGCTGGGGAGAAGCTGGTGATTGTGGTACATATAGGTACCAATGACATAGGGAAGGGTAGCAGAGACATCCTGGAGGCCAAATTTAGGGTGCTAGGAAAGAGACTGAAATCTAGGACCTCCATGGTGGCATTCTCAGAAATGCTTCTAGTTCCACGCGCAGAGCCAGGTAGGCAGACAGAGCTTCAGTATCTCAATGCGTGGATGAGATGACGGTGTAGGGAGGAGGGGTTTAGATTTATAAGGAACTGTGGAAACTTTTGGGATAGGGGGAGCCTATACAGGAAGGATGGGCTCCACCTAAACCAAAGTGGATCCAGACTGCTGGCACTTCACATTAAAAAGTTCGCAGAGCAGTTTTTAAACTAAGAGATGGGGGAAAGCCAATTGGTACAGAGGAGCATGTGGATAGGACAGAGATGTCTCTTAGAGGAGAGGATGGAAGAGGATAAAGTATGGGCCAAATCAGATGAAAAACATTCACATAAAAAAGAATCTGACACATCAGGAAAGGTCAGACAAATAAACAGTGATAAGTTTTTAAAGTGCTTGTACACAAATGCTAGAAGTCTAAAAAATAAGATGGGTGAATTAGAGTGCCTCGTATTAAAGGAAGATACTGATATAATAGGCATCACAGAAACCTGGTGGAGTGAGGACAATCAATGGGGGACAATCATTCCAGGGTACAAAATATATCGGAAGGACAGAACAGGTCGAATGGGTGTGGGAGTGGCACTATATGTGAAAGAAAATTTAGAATCAAATGAAGTAAAAATCTTATATGAATCAACATGTTCCATAGAATCTCTATGGATAGAAATTCCCTGCTCTAATAAGAATATAATAGTAGGGATCTATTATCGACCACCTGACCAGGACAGTGATAGTGACTATGAAATGCTAAGGGAGATTAGAGAGGCTATCAAAATAAAGAACTCAATAATAGTGGGAGATTTCAACTATCCCCATATTGACTGGGTACATGTCACTTCAGGACAAGATGCAGACACAACATTTCTTGATACCTTAAACGACTGCTTCTTGGATCAGCTGGTACAGGAACCCACAAGGGGAGAGGCAATTCTCGATTTAGTCCTGAGTGGCGCGCAGGATCAGGTCCAAGAGGTAACTATAACAGGACCGCTTGGAAATAATGACCATAATATAATAACATTTAACATTCCTGTGGTGGGAAGAACACCTCAGCAGCCCAACACTGTGGCATTTAATTTCAAAAAAGAGAACTATGCAAAAATGAGGAGGTTAGTTAAACAGAAATTAAAAGGTACTGTGACTAAAGTAAAATCCCTGCAAGCTGCATGGACACTTTTCAAAGACACCATAATAAAGGCCCAACTTAAATGTATACCCCAAATTAAAAAACATAGTAGAAGAACTAAAAAAGAGCCACTGTGGCTTAACAACCATGTAAAAGAAGCAGTGAGAGATAAAAAGATATCTTTTAAAAAGTGGAAGTCAAATCCTAGTGAGGTAAATAGAAAGGAGCAAAAACACTGCCAAATTAAGTGTAAAAATGTAATAAGAAAAGCCAAAAAGGAGTTTGAAGAATAGCTAGCCAAAAACTCAAAAGGTAATAATAAAATGTTTTTTACGTACATCAGAAGCAGGAAGCCTGCTAAACAACCAGTGGGGTCCCTGGATGATCGAGATACAAAAGAAGCACTTAAAGACGATAAAGTCATTGCAGAGAAACTAAATGAATTCTTTGCTTCCATCTTCATGGCTGAGGATGTTAGGGAGATTCCCAAACCCAGAGGCGTAGCGAAGGGGGGACAGGGAGGGGCAGTTGCCCCTGGGCACCACTCTAGGGGGGCGCCAGGCTGGGGTGGGACCGGAGCACACGCTGCTCTGGCCCACGTGACGCTTTGAACCAAGACCCGGGAGCTGCTGGCTAAGTGCTGCCGGCAGGCTCTCTACATACTGTGAGCTGAAGCAGCCAAGCTGGGTGGGAGGAGCAGTAGTTTAAAGGTACGTTCCTCCGGTGCCTGGCTCTTCGGGGGGGAGGGGGAGGATTTGATTGGGGGAGTGCTCCCAGCACTGCGGGTGCCTTGCTCTGGGGAGGAGGAGTGAGTGCATGGGGGAGGGCTGGCTTTGGGGCAGGGGTGAGGTGAGTGTATTGGGATGGGGAACACTGTGGGGGCTGGTTCAGGGGAGGGTGAGTGCATTGGGATGGGGCGTATGGGGGGCCTGGCTCTGGGCAGGGGTGAGTACATTGGGATAGGAGGTACTGGGGGGGGGGCTGGCTCTGGGGCAGGGATGGTTGTGTTGTACTTAAAAGTACTGCATGGGATCTTTTGGGGGTAAAAGACAAAATGCCACGTTTATTGGTAATACACACATATAGCTGTCAACACTTATATGCATATAATACAGCACACACACCATGTCTTGTTTTTACCAATAGTTGTTCCACCTAACTGCTGGCCAGATTAGTTAGATGGGGGAGGGTTGGAGCCGGATCAATGCTCCCATGTTGACTGTAAGATGCCTTAGATGCATAGTGTCTTCCCTCTCATGCAGAGAGTCATCATATGCATATGCAGTTATTCCTCTATGGAACCTTCTTCTAGGTGTTGTTTTAATGCTTCCCCAAGGGGGGGATGAGGATTTTTCGGGGCCCAGGGCAGCACAATTTTGCGGAGCCCCCCCTTTGACACGGCGCATGCGCGGGGCTTCTTGAAGCGCGGAGCCTGGGGCAGCCGCCCCGCTCGCCCTGCCCTATATCCGCCACTGGCTCCCCCATTCACCTTTAAAGAGGGAGCTTCCAAAAGCAGGTGCTTGCTGCTTACTCCCAAGGCATAGGTCCAGTCTTCTTTCAATGAGCCCACTTAACAGGTCCCATTGTTCTTATTGTCCCTTGAATCTGGCTTCCACCTTTCTCCAACCATTGCAAGTGCCCAGAGGTGCTTTTCTTTCATGCTTTATCTATTCACACTTCATTCACTCAACAGGACAATCAATTTAGCAAAGGGGGGTACAAAGTCTACAAGATGCAAGGTTTCTATGTAAAAAGGCTTAATACAAAGTTTCTATGTTCTGTAAAAGTATACAAAGTTTCTATAAAAGGACTTAATACAACAAACTAAAGACTTATTACAATACTAAAATGACTTGATACAAAGTTAAAATAAAAAAAAATCAGTGCGAAAACAATTAATACAGAGATTAATGAGATTTACCTACAGTTGCATTGGTATGGAGGGGGCTGAGGTGCCTGCTCTGGGGAAGATGTGGCTGCATTGGAATGGGGGGTGCCTGGCTCTGGGGCAGGGGTGAGTGGATTGGGATTGGGGACACTGGGGGGACCTGACTGAAGAGTAGGGGTGAGTGCATTGGGGTTACTTATTTTTTTTTAAATAAAATATACTTTATAACAAAAGGAAAAACTTAAAAAACAATAGTCTGGTAGCACTTTAAAGACTAACAAAACATGTTAGTCATGTCAAACTTGAAGCCCTCTGAGGGCCACACAAATGAAAACTGATAGCTTTCAGGGACACCAAAGAAAATGTACTTCTATGGGAAAGTTGTAATTATTTATTATTATAGATTATGTTTTAGGTATATTTTATAATATTTTTTCAGGTCTTGTTTTAATATAATACAATAATTTGATGCGTAAAATTGTTATTTGCTCATATAAAATAATTTTTAATTTAAATATAAATGCAAGGTACTTTAAAATTTTTTATATAATATATAACTTGTTTTGTTGAAATAAAAACAAGTATAGACCATGGTCAAGCAAATAGAACAGGCTTTTGTGAAAATTTCAGATACTTTGTAAGTCTGAGATTTTGTTTACACGTATAATTATTTGTGTAATTGCAAAAAATTGACATATTTATTGATATAAAATTAATATAAATTTTGTAATTTTATTTGGGAATAAATACATAAAAACCAAAAAAGTAACAAAATATTCCCCTCCTTTCCCCCAGAGCCAGGCACTCCCATACCTCCATTCTAAGCCAATCTCCTTCCCCTCCCCCAGAGCACCACCCCTCCCACTTACTTATTGCTTCAAGTGCTTTAAAAAAAGTGAGGGCGATTCTGAAGTTGTGTGTTACTTTCATTTAAAAATATTTCTGAGTGTTATTTTAATAGGCAAGTTAATCTCTTACATTCATAATTATGATGTAGTTTATCGCTGTGCGACAGTCTGAAAAACAACTAGGTTAACTAGTAAGTAACTCAGCAGTTTGGAAGCATTACAGATTGCTTAAAATAAATTTGATATGCTCAAATCTTTTTTACCTTTTATTAATTAAAGCAACGAGTTTGCTATAAGAGTAGTTTTAAATGCTTGATTGAAATATAGTGATGAAATTCATATTTAGGTTGTATAACATTTATTTCTCTTGTGTTTTATAAAACTTACATATATTAAGGATTTGGCATTTTTAATGTAAAAGACGTGAACCTAATGAGAACAGGATATGAACAAATTAGAGAGAAAAAAATATTTAACAGAATGTAACCCCCCAAAACTTTATAATTTATATTTGTCTGTAGTTAGTAAAATAAGTAATTCATTAAACAATAAATATCCTAAAATGTGGATTATTTACAGTGGTGTAGTGAGTAGGAGGTGAGGGAGGGACGGGTTGCCCCCAGGTGCCCAGATAGTGGGGCGCCAATTTAGTGCCCCTCCACTCCCCGTCATCCCTCTGCTTGCCTGCTCCTCCTCTGCTCACCACTGCCAGCTGGAGCTGCCTCTTCCCCGTCTCCCTGACCCCAGCCTGACCCTCCTCCACCTCTGTCAAAGGGCTAGTGCATGCGAGGGCCTGGCCCCAAACTGGAGGGAGTGGTGTAAGATGTGGTACAAGCTCTTCCCCTCCCCCAGGGTCTGGCTCAGCCATGCGCCAGGTTTGGGGCCTTGCCACATGGTGGCAGCAGCGGGGAAGGGGGCGCAAATTTTGCCTTCACCCTCGGGCGCATAACACCCTCATTACGCCTCTGCCCAAACCTGACCCATCCTTTGTAGGTGACAAATCTGAGGACTTGTCACAGATTGAAGTGTCATTAGAAGAGGTTTTGGAATTAATTGATAAACTTAACAGTAACAAGTCACTGGGACCGGATGGCATTCACCCAAGAGTTCTGAAAGAACTCAAATGTGAATTTGCGGAACTATTAACTATGGTTTGTAACCTATCCTTTAAATCAGCTTCTGTACCCAATGACTGGAAGATAGCTAATGTAACACCAATACTTAAAAAGGGCTCTAGAGGCGATCCCAGCAATTATAGACCAATAAGTCTAACGTCAGTACCGGGCAAATTAGTTGAAACAATAGTAAAGAATAAATTGTCAGACACATAGAAGAACATAATTTGTTGGGCAAAAGTCAACATGGTTTCTGTAAAGGGAAATCATGTCTTACTAATCTATTAGAGTTCTTTGAAGGGTCAACAAACATGTGGACAAGGGGATCCAGTAGATACAGTGTACTTAGATTTCCAGAAAGCCTTTGACAAGGTCCTCACCAAAGGCTCTTACGTAAATTAAGTTGTCATGGGATAAGAGGGAAAATCCTTTCATGAACATAAGAACATAAGAACATAAGAACGGCCGTACCGGGTCAGACCAAAGGTCCATCTAGCCCAGTATCCTGTCTGCCGACAGTGGCCAGCACCAGGTGCCCCAGAGGGGTGGACCGAAGACAATGATCAAGCGCTTTGTCTCCTGCCATCCCTCTCCAGCCTCTGTCAAACAGAGGCCAAGGACACCATTTTATCCCCTGGCTAATAGCCTTTTATGGACCTAACCTCCATGAAATTATCTAGCTTCTCTTTAAACTCTGTTATAGTCCTAGCCTTCACAGCCTCCTCTGGCAAGGAGTTCCACATGCTGACTACACGCTGTGTGAAGAAGAACTTTCTTTTATTAGTTTTAAACCTGCTACCCATTAATTTCATTTGGTGTCCTCTAGTTCTTCTATTTAGGGAACTAATAAATAACTTTTCTTTATCGGCCCTCTCCACACCACTCATGATTTTATACACCTCTATCATATCCCCCCTCAGTCTCCTCTTTTCTAAACTGAAAAGTCCCAGTCGCTTTAACCTCTCCTCATATGGGACCGTTCCAAACCCCTAATCATTTTAGTTGCCCTTTTCTGAACCCTTTCCAAGGCCAAAATATCTTTTTGAGGTGAGAGACCACATCTGTACACAGTATTCAAGATGTGGGCGTACCATAGTTTTATACAGGGGCAGTAAGATATTCCGGGTCTTATTTTCTATCCCTTTCTTAATAATACCTAGCATCCTATTTGCCTTTTTGACCGCGCTGCACATGTGTGGAAGTTTTCAGAGAACTGTCACGATAACTCCAAGATCTCTTTCCTGATTTGTCGTAGCCAAATTAGCCCCCATCATACTGTGCATTATAGTTGGGGTTATTTTTCCCAATGTGCATTACTTTACACTTATCCACATTAAATTTCATTTGCCATTTTGTTGCCCAATCACTCAGTTTGGTGAGATCTTCTTGGAGTCCCTTACAGTCTGCTTCTGTCTTGACTATCCTAAACAGTTTGGTATCATCCATAAACTTTACCACCTCACTGCTTACCCCTTTCTCCAGATCATTTATGAATAAGTTGAACAGGATTGGTCCTAGGACTGACCCTTGGGGACACCACTAGTTACCCCTCTCCACTCTGAAAATTTACCATTTATTCCTACCCTTTGTTTCCTGTCTTTTAACCAGTTCTCAATCCAAGAAAGGACCTTCCCTCTTATCCCATGGCCATGTAATTTACACAAGAGCCTTTGGTGAGGACCTTGTCAAAGGCTTTCTGGAAATCTAAGTATACTATATCTACTGGATCCCCCTTGTCCGCATGTTTGTTAACCCCTTCAAAGAACTCTAATAGATTAGTAAGACAGGATTTCCCTTTACAGAACCCATGTTGACTTTTGTCCAACAAATTATGTTCTTCTACATGCTTCACAATTTTATTCTTTACTATTGTTTGACTAATTTGCCCGGTACTGAAGTTAGACTTACCGGTCTGTAATTGCCGGATCGCCTCTAGAGCCCTTTTTAAATATTGGTGTCACGTTGGCTACCTTCCAGTCATTAGGTGAAGCCGATTTAAAGGGATAGGTTACAAACCACAGATAATAGTTCAGCAATTTCCCATTTGAGTTCTTTTAGAACCCTTGGATGAATGCCATCCGGTCCGGAGATTTGTTAACATTAAGTTTTTCTATTTGTTCCAAAACCTCCTCTAATGACACTTCAATCCGGGACAGTTCCTCAGATTCATTACCCACAAAGGACGGTGCAGATTTGGGAATCTCCCAACATCCTCAGCCGTGAAGACTGAAACAAAGAAATCATTTAGTTTCTCCGCAATGGCTTTATCGTCCTTGATTGCGCCTTTTATAGTTCGATCGTCTAGGGGACCCACAGGTTTTTAGCAGGCTTCCTGCTTCTAATGTACTTAAAAACATTTTGTTATTTCTTTTTGAGTTTTTGGCTAGCTGTTCCTCAAAATCTTTTTGCTTTTCTTATTACATTTTTACACTTGATTTGACAGTGTTTATGTTCCTTTCTATTTATCTCACTAGGATTGGACTTCCACTTCTTAAAGATGCCTTTTTGTCCCTCACTGCTTCTTTTACATGGTGGTTAAGCCACAGTGACTCTTTTTAGGTCTCTTGCTATGTTTTTAATTTGGGGTATACATTTAAGTTGGGCCTCTATTATGGTGTCTTTAAAAGTTTCCATGCAGCTTGCAGGGATTTGGCTCTAGTCACTGTGCCTTTTAATTTCTGTTTAACTAACCTCCTCATTTTGTGTAATTCCCTTTTTGAAATTAAATGCCAGGGTGCTGGTCTGCTGAGGTGTTCTTCCCACCACAGGAATGTTGAATGTTATTATATTATGGTCACTATTCCCAAGCGGTCCTGTAACGGTTATTTCCTGGACCTGATCCTGCGCTCCACTCAGGACTAAATCGAGTGCCTCTCCTTGTGGGTTCCTGCACTAGCTGCTCCAAGAAGCAGTCATTTAAGCCATTGAGAAATTTTATCTCCGCTTCTCTTCCTGAGGTGACATGTATCCAGTCAATATGGGGTAATTAAAATCCCCATTATTATAGGTTCTTTGTTTTGGTAGCCTCTCTAATCTCCCTCAGCATTTCAATGTCAGTATCCCTGTCCTGGTCAGGTGGTCGGTAATATATCCCTACTGCTAATTTCTTATTTTTGGAGCATGGAATTACTATCCATAGCGATTCTATTGAACATGTTGATTCATTTAATATTTTTATTTCATTTGATTCTACATTATCTTTCACATACAGTGCCACTCCGCCACCCACCCGGCCTGCTCTATCCTTTCGATATATTTTATATCCCGGTATGATTGTGTCCCACAGATTTTCCTCATTCCACCAGGTTTCAGTGATGCCTATTATGTCAATCTCCTCATTTAATACTAGGTACTCTAGTTCACCCATCTTATTAGTCAGACTCCTAGCATTTGTGTAGAAGCACTTTAAAAATTTGCCACTGCTTATTTGTCTGCCCTTCCCTGATGCATTGGATTCCTTTGTGCGGTTGTTTGTCTGCTCTGGCCCATGGTTTGCCCTCTCCCTCCTCTCTTTCTGACTACAGCTTAGAGAATCTCTATCAATGGATTCTCCTCTAAGAGAAGTCTCCCTCCGATTTCGTGCATCTCACACCAATCGGCTTTCCCCATCTCTCAGTTTAAAAACTGCTCTCTGCCTTTTAATGTTTAGTGCCAGCAGTCTGGTTCCACCCTGGTTTAGGTGGAGCCCATCCTTCCTGTATAGGCTCCCCTCTCCCAAAAGTGTCCCCAGTTCCTAATAAATCCAAACCCCTCTTCCCTACACCATCGTCTCATCCACGCATTGAGATTCTGAATCTCTGCCTGCCTACCTGGCCCTGCGCGTGGAACTGGAAGCATTTCCGAGAACGCCACCATAGAGGTCCTGGATTTCAGTCTCTTTCCTAGCAGCCTAAATTTGGCCTCCAGGACATCTCTCCTACCCTTCCCTACGTCATTGGTACCTACATGTACCACGACCACCGGCTCCTCCCAGCACTACACATAAGTCTATCTAGATGCCTCGAGAGATCCGCAACCTTCGCACCAGGCAGGCAAGTGACCATACGGTTCTCCCGGTCATCACAAACCCAACTATCTATGTTTCTAACGATCGAATCACCCACTACTAACACCTGCCTCTTCCGAACTGGCATTCCCTCCCCCTCAGAGGCATTCCCTCCCCCTCAGAGGTATCCTCATGGACTGAGAACTGGTTAAAAGACAGGAAACAAAGGGTAGGAATAAATAGTACATTTTCAGAATGGAGAGGAGTAACTTCTGGTGTTCCTCAAGGGTCAGTCGTAGGACCAATCCTATTCAACTTATTCATAAATGATCTGGAGAAAGGGGTAAACAGTGAGGTGGCAAAGTTTGCGGATGATACTAAACTGCTTAAGGTAGTTAAGACCAAGGCAGACTGAGAAGAACTTCAAAAGGATCTCACAAAACTAAGTGATTGGGCAACAAAATGGCAAATGAAATTTCATGTGGATAAATGTAAAGTAATGCACATTGGAAAAAATAACCCCAACTATACATATAATATGATGGGGGCTAATTTAGCTACAACTAATCAGGAAAGAGATCTTGGAGTCATCGTGAATAGTTCTCTGAAGATGCCCACGCTGTGTGCAGCGGCAGTCAAAAAAGCAAACAGGATGTTAGGAATCATTAAAAAAGGGATAGAGAATAAGACGGAGAATATCTTATTGCCCTTATATAAATCCATGGTACGCCCAAATCTTGAATACTGCGTACAGATGTGGTCTCCTCATATGAAAAAAGATATACTGGCATTAGAAAAGGTTCAGAAAAGGGCAACTAAAATTATTAGGGGTTTGGAACGGGTCCCATATGAGGAGAGATTAAAGAGACTAGGACTTTTCAGATTGGAAAAGAGGAGACTAAGGGGGGATATGATAGAAGTATATAAAATCATGAATATTATGGAGAAAGTGAATAAGGAAAAGTTATTTACTTGTTCCCATAATACAAGAACTAAGCCATAAATGAAACTAATGGGCAGCAGTTTTAAAACAAATAAAGGAAGTTCTTCTTCACACAGCGCATAGTCAATCTGTGGAACTCCTTGCCTGAGAAGGTTGTGAAGGCTAGGACTATAACAGGGTTTAAAAGAGAACTAGATAAATTAATGGAAGTTAAGTCCATTAATGGCTATTAGCCAGTATGGGTAAGGAATCGTGTCCCTAGCTTCTGTTGTCAGAGGGTGGAGATGGATGGCAGGAGAGAGATCGCTTGATCAGTATTTGTTTGATTCGCTCCTTCTGGGACACCTGGCATTGTCCACTATCGGCAGACAGGGTACTGGGCTGGATGGACCTTTGGTCTGACCCAGTATGGCCATTCTAATGTTCTTATGTTCTTATTTCTCTCCCTGTAGATGCTTCCTAAATTGATTAAAAGAGTTTTTCCATTAATGCAGTTAATCTTCCTTACCAAGAGATGGTAAAATTCTTCTGTTCTCCTACTTGTGTCTACATTGACAGCTAAGTTGACTTAACTATGGTGCTCAGAGTATGAAATTTTTCAACAGCTGTGAGCAATGTAGCTAGGATGGTATAATTTTTAAGCATAGCCAGACCTTACTAGTTTAGAGGAGGCCTTAGTGAGCATTAAGAGATGACTTCTCAGTTTTGTTCAACCAATTCAGTTGAGATTACACAATTGAAAACCACACCCATTAGGCCATTAAGACTGGTCCAGAGAGGTTAAGTAACTTGCTCAAGGTCACAGAGCAAGTGTAGTTCTTCTGGGAGGGCCAGTCAGGATTTACTGCCGAGGTGTCCTCACAGGTCTCTGACTCCGTTGATGATAACCAGAAGGGTGCTTGCGTGTGTGCTCAGTGATGTGTGACGTGTTGACTTTTGCACTTAGTCTCCACAGCAGACCCCAAGAGAGCCCCCAAAGACCACACACCAGATAAGGATTGAAGATGCCAAGCCAGGTTTATTGAAGAGCGAAGTACAGTAATAGTTGTCAGTAGACTCTACGCATATGTACCTGCCACAATGGAATGACTCAATCAGTAGGAGGTCCCACTGCCCCCTAGGTATTCAAATGCTGTTCCCCCAAGACACCACTTTATATACAGGTACAACAAGTCACCCCTCACTACTGACATATCAGGTTGCCACCCTCTGACGTTGTCAGGTTATCGCCCTCTGACATCACTTAGATACCACCCATCACCCTGCAGCTCATGGTTTGATTAGATCATCTCTATCTATCATTCTGTCATTTTAGATCCTTTCTTGAACCTGGGTCTGTATCTGTGAGGAGTGGGTACCAAGGTCTTTTTTAATGAGCTAGTGATATCATGTACTTTCCACTTATGACCAGTACCAATTATTGTTCTGCAGTCAGTACCTAGCACCAATTAGTGTTTCGTACTCTCAGCCCTGTTTGTACCAAGTTCTGTGAGCTGGGGCCTGCCTCTTGCTCACAGCTTAGCTTTGCTTTATGTTAGCCATGTTTTGCCCATTGTTAACTAGGCCTCAGGCCTCAAACCAGGCCTTTGCTGCATGGGCTTATGTTGTTAGGCCCTTATCTTACTACAGCAAGCACATGTCATAGTTGGCATTTGACCTCAGGAATTTCTGACTCCTAATCCAAAGTTTAATTCACTGGCCCATGTATCAGTGATTTAAAAACCTGCTCAAAAGGTAATTTAAGAATACCCGGTTTGTATAGGGCTACCAGGTGTCCAGTATTGACCTGGATAGTCCAGTATTTTCACCTCCTGTCTGGTAAAAAAATTCAGAAGATACCGGATACATCAGAAAAAAAATTCTGATTCTTTTCCCAGCCAGGAGGCGAAAATCCTAGGTGCTTACCTGGTTCTGCAAGGGAGCTGTCTGGCACGGAGCAGGAAGACAAGATGGTGGATGGCTGCCAACAGCCTATTAGGTCCAAAAAGCCTCAAAAGCATTTCTTAAAGGGGCCATGCTGTTTTTTTTATTTTTTATTTTTTTTTGCCTAATAATTCTTGGGGTCCTTTTTTTTTCCTCAACAACTTTGGTCTCCCCCTTTTTTTTCTCAACAGAATTTTTTCCCTGGTGGTTTTTTTTGGGGGGGAGAGGGGTGTTCAGTATTTTTGGTTAAACCATCTGGCAACCCTCCGTTTATAGCAAAAAAGATCTGAACATCAAGGGTATGAGTATACTGCAATGTAAGCATAGGGTTTGAACTCAGACTTAAGCCTAACCCTCCTTACATCTTCACATAAGTTGTGATAACTGAGGGCTCACACCCAGGTAGAGTGGCAGCTGGCTCAACTATCCTATAGATAGGACGGTGTCTCATATTGATTCAAAAGTTTCAGAGGGGTAGCGGAGTTAGTCTGAAACAAGAAAAATGTAAAAAACAACTAATAGTCTAGTAGCACCTTAAAGACTAACAAAACATGTAGATGGAATCATGAGCTTTTGTGGGTACAACCTGCTTCTTGTGCCCAGAAAAGCTCATGATACCATCCACATGTTGTGTTAGTCTTTAAGGTGCTACTAGACTATTGGTTGTTTAAATTTTCTCATATTGATGAGAGCCTGTGGGACCCAGGGTGGTCTGGAGGATTATCTGAGAGGGAGGGTGGTGTGGGGCAGCAGCTGGGGTTGCTCCCCACATTCACCATGGCAGCGGGAGCCCAGGAAGCAGAGCAATGCACGCCTCTAGCATGGGAAGCAGAGTGCCCCAGTCTGCGCCCTGGGCCAGCTGGGAGAAGGTGGCAAAGCAGCATAGGCAATGCTCTGTTTCCTGGGCTTAGGGTTGCCAGATGGGCTTAGGGTTGCCAGATGGTTTCAACAAAAATACCAGACACACTTGACATTACATCACAATCGACATTACATCTTATTTAGAAAATACCCGACATTTATATTTTCTCATTTATATTTTCTCAATTTGTTTCCCGAACAGAAAGCTCAAATACCGGACTGTCCAGTTCAAAACCAGACACCTGGCAACCCTACCTGGGCTCCCAAAACCATGAGTGCAGGGGGCTGACCCCTGCTGCCTCCCTGTGCCAGGTCACCCAATACTACCTTATGTCGTGTAGGTTTGGGGAGGGTTTTTGGGGAAGGCATATAAGGTGGGTGGGAGGTAGTGTGGTGGATCAGGGATGTGGCTTGGGGGAAGAGGTGGAGTAGAGGCAGCGCATAAGGTGGTGGGGGTTTCATTAGGCCCCAATAGGGGCAGTTCTGGACCCAGCGTCACAAGATTTCATGCAGATGGAGGGTTTCAGCCTGGGTCAAGCCAGGATCCAGGTTTCAGAGCCTCTTGCTTCACAGTGCAGATGCAACCCCACCAGAAGAATCCCAAAGGCTGGCTTCCTTTGTCCTCTGGACAATCAAAGTTCAGTGGACAATAAAGTGTTCCCACACTACACCACGAACAAAGGGCTAGAACAGCACATTTTGGGAGGGTACTAGGAAATCTGGGATATGTATGATTTGAGTTGAGCCTGCATAATGCAGGAGTCCCAGGTTGGGACCCACAGTTCAATAATTCCTAGCCTGTGGTTATAAATGAGCATAGATGCTATTGGCCTAGGTTAACAAATGCAGGTCTCGTAACTCAAGTTCTATTAACCCTTGCAGTGTAAACATATCTCAGGACATGTGATTGGGAAGTAGTATCTGAACTGCATTTGCTAGCTAAAAACCTGCAAGAATTTTCATTGAAGGTTCAGGAAATTTGGTGGAGGAGGCCAAAAATTAAGCAATTACCTTCACTAATCTGTTCTCGGGATTGCTGTCTGGAATTGTGCAAAACCTCTGAGGATTATGAGGACACATGCCATTGTTACTTCCTATATCCTGGCAGAGGTAAATAGAACATTTAATCTTTTAATGCTTCTTTGGCAAACCCAGAAGGCCCAGTGAGGACAAGTCTCTTCTTAATAGAACCTTGGCATATATCCCTTTTCAACTGTATAATGGCTCCCAGGGGGAGCTCAGGTTTTCTGCATAAAAATAATCCATATAAACACAATTGAGGTATCTTACTACATGAGAAGGAATACCAAATGGTGTATTACAGTTCTAATCTGTTTATCAAAATCACTTCACATTAGGCTAGACTGGCAATTAAACGGTTGTCACCATGGCCTCAAGTTTTCTGAGTTATTTTAGGCACAAATACATGACACTAAGCATTTGGAGATGTTTGTATTAAGTCCACACCTAAAGCTCCATTGCTAAAGACAGAATTCCAGGAGCTCTGGCTTTTGCTACTAAGAATCTATGAGTAAGATTCTGATCTCAGGCCAGTGTAATTCAAGAGTAGTTCCCATTACTTCAATTGTGTAACTGAAATCAGAATTCAGTTCAGCATTTTAGCGTAATACTATTTATTTAATTTGAAATATTAATAATCTATCTTTAAGGAATTACTTTTCTCTGATTTTGCTTGAGTTTGGTGGAAGGAAAGGCTTTTTACAAAATAAAAATGACACCTACATTAATGGGCTTAAGCAGTTTGTCAAGTGAGAAGGTTGGTTGTCAGATAGGAAAAAGTACTGCTGGATTTCACTCCTGGCTCTGTCACTGGCTTACTACTAATATATACCTAGGGTTAAAGTATGTAGGCATTAGATGTGTTCCAGATAGGTAATACCAAAAAGTAATTTTTCACACTACATACATATACTGTTCAAACTGTGTGTAGAGATCAGCAATACTTTTTAATAGACTTTTAAAATGTTACGCAACAATTAAAAGGTATTCCAAAACCATTGAACAAGAAGCTTCTAATTCCTTTCATTTTGTCATGGAATATACCTTTCAGGGAACAGTTGACAGTCTTCTGATTCTCAGAAAGTCCTGCACCATAGAATCTTCAAGGATTAGTCCTTTTGTGCACTTATCAAAGGAATCATGGTTAGTAAAGTAAAAACCACTATAGGGTACATTCAATTAGAGTTCTTTATTTCTTTCCTGACTCTATCACTGGTCTCTGAAGCTGCTTACCTCACAGCCTCTTTGTTTACTTTGATGCTATAACCTTTTGCCTCCAGTTACCCTGTGGTTCCTGGAGCCATGCAGATTAAACAGATATAATGAATGACTGGAGTCAATAAAAACAGTGTCAGATACCCTTTCAGAGAGGCAGATGGGGAGAGGACAGCAAGAGCAAAAGAATGAATTCACAGCAAAAGCAAATAGTCAAGGCTGACTAGAATTCAGCACATAAATGGTGCATCTGCACTGCATCGTAAGATACCCAATTTGAGCTACACAAATTGTGTATTTTATTTTGATCTTATTTTGAAATTGCTTATTTCGTCATTTGGTGCTGTCTACACAGCACCAAATTCAATATAACCCACTATTAAAAAATGTCCCTTACTCCTCATGGAATGAGGTTTACAGGGATGTTGGAATAGTGAGCCTGAAATAATGGGCTTGCTGTTAAGACATAGGATAGCTATTTCGGGATATTCTTGTATCCTGAAATACTGTTGCAGGGTAGACATAGCCAAGCAGAATAAGTTAAACATCTCAGAATAATGGGACTATTGAAAAGTGCCATCAAACAGCAATGTACATACCATTACTTCTTCCTGCATTACACTCATAAGGTTTTTAAAATAAAAGTATGCTTTCAGAGTGTTTTAACCATCTGTGCAAGATATTTTGCAACAAAATTAACATTATGCAAAATGTGATTGTTTTTGTTACAACAAATATGTTAACTGACAAGCTTTCTGAGAAGCATGAAACTTTCCAGTTAGCTGGGGCCCAGTTTAGAATTAAAATGTTGATTAGTTTTTGGTTTTACATCAGTATCATATGAGACCTGTGGTCTTGATGTCAAAGCAGGTGAAGGTGCAGTTCGGATGGAAACTTCACATAGATGTTTTAGATTAACTCTTGAGTGCAATCTGCATGTTCAAGGTCCTGTCTGATCTGTACAATCGTTAAAAATCCCATAACACTTTGTAACAGAGTAGGGGTTTGTCTGGTGGTTCTTGGCCAAAATTCCACTTCCTTTCACTACTGGTTATCTTTTTATGGTTAGAATTTGCTTTCTTCCCCTGTGTGCCAGGCTCTCCTTTGAAAGTCTTGAGAACTCACTTTTTGGTTCAAGGCAAAATTCCTATTGAAAAGTGAAAGATAGGGCCCCATGTGTCCAGATTCAACCATTATTTTATGTATTCAAAGCACAAGGCAGGAAAGATTAATTAGCAGTGGGAATCTAGGAGATAGCTGAAACTGGATGCCAAATAGTAAACCTTTTCTGCAACGTAAAGATTATGACCTGAGGGCTTGGTGGAATGATGAATCCCTTTAAGCCTTTAGACCTTAAGAGTTTTGGTTTCTCATTCTGTTTTGGTAACAGCGTCTCTAGACTAGAACTGTCAGCAAATGTAAATCAGGATGGAGGTGCTTGTCAGAGCCATGCTAGGAAATTCTGACAGACCTTGCCTGCATTATACTTTATTCATGATTCACACTCTGTCTTCAAGGTAACACATCAGCCTCATTGTCTCTCAGAGGAGCACCACTTCTGCTTCACACCTTGAGCTCTGCCCAGCAAATCCAACTGAGATAGACTGGTCAGAGATTTGAATACTCTTCAGGGATTCCTGCACTTAACAGAGTACATGCAATGACACCCAGCAATTTTTTCAAAACATAGTAGGTTGGATTAATCAACCTGAACGCAGAATTCTGAGTTCTTAGGTTAGCACAGAGAATTAAAGGTTACAATGTAGGCCATTTGGCCAAGCCAGCAACATCAGCTAGCCAAGCTGCTAACTGTGAACTTAATTTCACACAATGTCCTGTGTCAGTTCAAGGCAAAGCACTCTGAGTTCACATACCATCTGCTGGAAATTCCAGCAGTTAAGTGATGATTGTCCAGCGTTCATGGGGTTCACTGTCTCCCCTTCTCCTCCAAGAACACCCCCCCCATTTTGCTCCTATTAAGTAGCCATACAAAGCACAGTAACAAGGAATGTGTAGGAGTCATAAAAATATACTGTATGTAAAAAATCCAACTTCATCACAGTGGTGAAGATTTATAATCTCCAGAAGATTATAAATGTTTCTCCTTACATGATGCATTACTGCTGATGCGCTTTCACTGTCAGCTTGTGACAGATGAGACCTTTCAGCTTGTCTGAACAGGTAATTTCCCACCACTCTTTCATTAATATTCTTTTGTGGGAACATTCTTTACTTGCCAAAATGTGTTTAAACCCTAGGTGCATGTACTATGAAAAATTAAAATAAAGAGGGGTTGGGTTGCTTGATTACATCCCAGTTGGCAATATTTATGAAAATGTGGATGCATGCCTTTTATTAACTGTTTTTCTGGCCCTCTGTTCTCTACGTTGACTTACTCATTTTGAGTTACACTTTGTTCCAGCATAGCTGCGGCACTGAAGATGGCTTTATTTGTCCTCCTGTCTATCTCACAGACTTCAGGCGTTGATATTCTCCTGTTTTCACTTGGCCACTTGGCTGTTTTTGTTTTTTTTTAACTCTTTAACTTTGCATTTTGCTGCACAGCCGTTCCAAAACAAACACTGATTGTGTCTCAACAGAGCCCCAAACTCTGAGAACGCCGCAAGATTTTATGCATTGGCTGCAAACAAAAGAAGGTTATAGTGGAGAATTTGTTGTTCAAAGGCCAGAAGGATAAATTACATCTGGACAGAGCAATTGCACTCCGCCGGCTCAGCTGGGACCGCCCGCGGGCTAAGCCCTTCTTGCCCCGCCCGGCTCCTCCTTTCGGGTGGGGCGGGGAGGCGCTAACATTCACTCTCACAACCTGCTTCCCCTATTCAATAATGGATTCGTCCCCCTCCCCGTGGAGCGGATGCTCCTTCTCTGATTGGTCAGTCCGGGGGACATTCTCGCTCTCATTGGCTGAGGGGCGACCAATGGGGGTGTGAGGAGGGGCATGTCCCGCCCTCCGTGAGGCGGCTCCTGTGGACGTTGCGCAGGGCGGGGACCCCCGCCGGGATTAAGGCGCCGGGCGCGTTGTGCCCCCCGGAGAGGGTGGTGTGGTAATGAAGGTGAGCGCGGGGTGAGTCCCCCTGCCAGTGGAAGCGCTGGCACCGCTGCCCTCGCAGCGGGGTTTCTACCCCTCCTCCCTCCGCGGGCTCTTCAGTGCCCTGCGCTCGCCGCACCTGGGCGGGCCCGGCCCTGAGGCAGGGCTGGGAGCGCGCGGGCCTGGGCAGCCTCTCCCCGGTCAGTGGCCGCGCGCCGAGCCCAGGCTCCTAGGCGGGGTGAGTCCCCGCCCCCTTTCGGGCCAGAGGCTGCTGGGTCCGGCTCGCGACCCTGCCTCTGGGATCTTGCCCGTGTGGCGGGGCTGGGGCCCGAGTCCCGGTGTGACTCCGGCGGGAGCCCCCGCTTGCGGCTTGACTGGAGCGTCAGGAGGGGCGGGGTGCGGTGCGGAGCGGCAGGGGTGTGAGAAGCAGAACGGCCGTGAGACTCATTCCAGCAATTGTGGGAGCTCGGGCGTGTGCTGGGAAACTGTCCATAAGAGCAGACGCGAGTTTGCAGAGCAGTGTTGACATGCCCGGAGCCCTGCAGAGCTACAGATTTACAGCCACTCTATATCCGTGGGTACGCACTTTTACAGCTACAAATTTTGTTTCTATGCAGAGCTATAGACCTGGAGGAGAGGTAAGCGACTGGGTTGTAGCAGATCCCGGTATAATGATATGGCATATGCTCCAAGATTTAGGAACATTTATTGATGGGTTAAAGTGCTTACATGTATTTCTGTGAGGAAGAGGTTGGTTATGTAAATACATGAGGGCACAGTAGGATATGTATTTAATTAAATTTCAACGGGTAAGGATGGGGGGCTTACAGTTGGACTTCTCTTTTTTGTATGTCTTTCCAAGTATAAAGAAGCCTTGAGACAGTTTTTAAAACTTCCTTTGCTTCCACCCTGTATAATATATAAATGAATGTAAGTTTATTTGTATAAGTCCCAGAGACCCTCCAACTAGGGATGTTTCTTGAAGTCTTGGTAATCTGAACTTTTAATTCCAAGAAATCCTGTGGCCTGTGTTATGAAGGTCAGAGACTAGAATGGATAATGAGTTGACTATCTACTAAGCCAGTGTTTCTCAACTTTTTTATGAAGTACCCCTTTAAAAAAATAAGTACCTGGTATCTACAGTTTTCAGACACAACTTTTTCTACCATTGCAGCACATTTGTTTAAACATCTTAATTGTGGGTGGGCGATGAAATTTTTGTGTAAAAAATACAAAAATAATAAAGCGCTGTAAAACTTAAATTCAGTTTTCTCCAAATTTCAGTTGTTGGCATACCCTCCCTCGATTTCTCTCAAGTACCCCTAATGGTACTTGCAATGGTTGAGAAACACTGTGCTCAGCAAAAGCTTATTGGCTAGTTTGACTAGTTCCTTGACTACTTGCTTTCTCTCCCCCTCCCTCCACCTCTTTCAGAGGCAGCAAAGGCAGGGTGGGAGCTGTCTTAAAAGCTGGATCCCCCCACTACCATCTCTGTAGGGGGGTAGCAGTGACTGGCTGGGAGCCAGGAATCAGCTGATTCCTGGCTCATGCCTACTCCCAGATATGCCTCTGCTTTTTAAATGCATTAATGAATAGTTGCACTAGCATGTCACTGTGCCAACACAAACTGTAATGTTAAAATTCTCAACAGGAGGATGCTTTTATTCCTCCTCTAATTTCAAACATTTTAAACAAGGAACCTTACTAGTTCCTTTCATTTGCATGCCCCCCAAATTATTTGTAACTACTTAAGTATCCCTTTATCTTGACACAACCATGTTTTGAATCATGGCTTTTATACATGTTGGAAACATTAAATATACTATCAGGCGTTAACTATACATTCCTTTATTAGATTGTCAGGCAAAGTGGTATTTACACAATTGATCTAAACAAGCCTAAGTAATCAATATACTACATACTGAAAACACAATCATTTGATCCAACTACTTGCAGAACAGTTAAATCCAGGGTGTGTAGATCAGTTCTTGGCTCTAATTTGGTTGGGCAGGTGGTGGTGGTGGTAGTAGTAGTAGTGATCAGCTCAAGAGTTCACCCTTTAACAAATGATGTCCTTACCAATTGCTAGCTTTGGCTAAAACCTGTTTCTTATTTCATTTGTGATCACTGTGGTTCAGCATGCACAGTCCTTTAATAAACTAGATTATCAGAGAGAGTTAGTTACCTTCCAGGTTCATTTTTCCAGCTAAGCCACCACCTTTTAAGGCCATCTCATGATTGCTAATAAACCTGCACTTCACAAGACCTACACAAGCATTTTCTTTTTAAATTAATCTTGTAGCCTACAATATTCCTGGATGTCCTGGTTCTGAGAGTTGCTAATCCTTACTTCAGTACTGTCCCTACTGAACCATGGAAGGGCTTTTCAATGGAATTGCAATTATATTAATGTACTTATCAACAGTCTTGCCAGCTATAAACTATCACTCATGAATGGTGGGCTGGTAATTGTGGTCTTAAGTTTCAATTTGTTTAATGTTATCTTTGTCTGTTAGGGATATGACCAAACTAGTTGACTATCAGATAAGCAAATGCACACTAGTTGACTAGCTGCTTCCCCCCCACCTTTCTGCCTCTATCAGAAAGAGGCGGGGAGAGCAAGGAGTGCTTCAAAGGGAGAGTGCCATGTGGAGCTTGGGATCTACTGGGGACTCACCCTTTGAAATGCTTCTGCCTTTGAAGTGTAGCAACAACCCAGGGGCTCTCTGCAATGCCACTTTCTTTCCCCCGGGAAACACTTCCTGGAGGCTTCCCCTGCGATTCCTGCCTGGCGAATGGGAGCAGCAGGAGGCCATGTTACATGGAGCTCGAAAGCAAGCAAGTGGGGCCCCTCCAGCCCTCGTGCCCAGACCTTCCCATGCCCCCTTATTCAGCCTTCTGGCATAACAGCCTGGCCCCAGCCTGCTCCTGCACCCTATCTCCTAGTCAGACCTCACCCCCTCTGACACTCCAACTCCAGCCTGGATCCTACACTCCCGTCCCTATCCCATTCACTGGCAGACCTGTCCCTCACACTTAACCTTTCATTTTTGGCCCCACTCCAGAGCTTGGGGGTGGCACATAATCCACTAATCCTGGAACCCCAGAAGACTAAATCTGGCCTGAGGCCTTGAACCTCAGTCCTCATGTTCCTCTTTCCACCATGGACACCAGGGGAGTGGGGTTTCAGTTGAGGGCTACAACAGTGAGGGTTGTTTTTTTTTTTTTTTTCTTCCCAGTTGTGTGGTCCCCGAATGATTTTTCTGTGGGTCAGTGGCCCCTGACCCAAAAAAAGTTCCCCAGTCCTGCCATAAAGACAAGGTTGAAACCTTTTGTGCTGAACATAATATTTTACTTTATTAAAAAATGAAGGCTGGCCAACAAGCCCCCAATTGGGGCCCAGCCCTCATCTGGCTGCAGCATCATAACACTCTTGCACCTCCCACACACCAACCCAGAGCCCATCGTACACCTGAACCCATCCCCAGACTCTTGCAGCCCCACATCTGCAGTCCCCTGCCATAACAATCCCACACCCCAATCTTGTGCCCGGAGTCCATCCTAGAGCCTAACCCAGACTCCTGCATCCCCAGTCCCCTGCCATAAGTTTGACAGAAGATAGCCCGAATGCATGCATGCAGCTGGATTTGACCAGTTATGATGTAAATGTCAAAAATGTGTAAGAGGCAGCAGCAGAAGTTCCATTAAATAGTCTGTGTAGTTTCATTTATGCTAATCATAATTTTAATTAAGTTGCATATTTTCAGTCATGCAAATGGGCATTCTTGTATGGTTCTGACCACTTGTTCTGAATTTTGATGTTTGGCTCTTTGGTTTGTGAAACATTGCTGATCCCCCGTATTACAGAAACTATTAGAAATGCTTGTAAGTTTTTTGAGTCCCTGTAGATGTCTTTGAATTAACAGGAACTTAAGTTCCTTATCTTTCAGTTGCTAAGGTGCTGACTCTATATTGGTGGCTCTTTGAAGAGTGTGGCTTACGTATCAACAAGCAGGAAGGGTTACAAACCTCAGCAGGAAAATCTATCCATAATGTACATTAAAGGTTTTTTTTGTGGTAGTTAAATCGTTACTGCCTGGCATGGCAATAAATTCCTTCAAATAAGGTTCTTGAAAATATACCGACAGTGAGTGACTTAACCTTGTAAGCATAAACATAAGGTTTTAATAGAAATGTGGTGGAGTACCAAGATTCGTGGATCTTGTTGCTAAAGGAAACGCTGATTTAAATTTTAAGATGGGTTGAAAAATCCAGTATTCTCAGGTGTTTCAATATCAGGGTGAAACCCTTTTAGCTTCTTTACAAAAGTGTGCAAGAGACTTTAAATTATGGTAGTATACTGGGAGCATGCCACATGCAGGTTTCCTGTTATGGCTAATGTCCTGCACATAGAGTGCTTGCAAGATTAGGCTTGGTGATTTTATTATCTGTGAATATTTGGTGCCTATAATGTGTAACATACAGTACATCTACAAAAACTCATGGTTCTAGCCCTGACTAGGGATGTTAGACAGCATGTAACTGAATAGTTGTGTAACTACATCAAATTTAAGTGGTTATACGACTAGTCAATAGTCTCTGAGGGCGGGGCCGTCAGCCATTGTGCTCCTAGCCCCACTCTGAGGAAACCCTTTGCCATCTTGTGCTGCTGCCTCTCTATCGGAGGCAGGAGTGCAGGGTGACAGCAGCTCCACAGGGGTCTGATGTCATGGAGAACTGGCTTAAAATGGCTTGTCTCAGGCACTGGGTCCTGCCTCTGCCCTCCCCTGCTGCCTCTGATATAGCTCCATCCCCAGTACAGTAGCAGGTGCGGAGGTGGCGGGAGGAGGAGTTCCTATAGTCTACAGGGTTAACTGATAAACCCAGGCTTATTGATTTATCATGTAGTCACCTACATGTTGACATCCCTAGCCCTGACAGTGTTTAGAGATATTGAAAACTACCTATAGGAAATGTGAAGGCACAAAGTTTATGTAAGGCTGGTGATTAACTTGAAATTCAGTGAGAGGTTTCAGAGGGGTAGCCATATTAATCTTTCATCAAATACAAGTCCTGTAGCACCTTAAAGACTAACAAATTGTTAATCTTTAAGTTGCCATAGGGTGACTCTTTTTTAAATGAAGCGCTGCTCATAATTCTGTATATTTGAGACTTGCTAATAGAAAGATTTAGATAAATTGGAATGTCAAAATTAGGGGAATGTTTCCTACCATATTCAAGGGTACAAAATTCCTGGGTTATATACACCTTCTGCTTTAGATTACTACGAAAACCAGGATATTTTTAGATCACTTTAGAAGTTTTCAAGTTAACTTTTAAATAAGTCTAGCTAGTGGCTTAAAATTTGAGTTAAACACCATCAGTCTCCAGATGAAGTGTGTGCACTTCCAAGCATACTTGATAAGCTCTGCACTAGCAATTAATCTTGAAATCTTTTTCATTAGCTGTAATACTACATCTCCCTTTTCAGTTGCATTCCAGTGTGGTTTTGATAAACATTTGAAAGCCGAAACTGCATAAATGCCAATTTAAAATTTGTTGTCTTAAAGGTGTATAAATCTATCATATCACTTTGATTTCCTTCCAGGAAAAAAATGTGGTGCTGGTCTGATTGAGGAACACAACTTTAATTCAGGCATACTGTGCAGATCCAATCTAAAGTAGCTGCCACTGCCTTGTAAATGTAGATTAAGTAGAATATGTATTTCAGTGGATTGCTCTCCCCTTGCAAGAGATTCCAGTATAAAATATTTTAAAAGGATCAAGAGTAGTAATTCACATTTGAAATGTGCATATTTCAAAAGTGAATGCATTTTTTTGGTGCTCCTGCTTAATTTTTAAAATTAAAACATCGTCAGTGATTAGAATTGTTTGTAACACCACACTTTTATTAGAACAGCTTAATAGAGATGCCAAATGTAAGTAAAACAATGTTGCCTTTACTGAAAGGACTTGGAATAACTTGCATACTTCTTGGAGAAGCCAGGCTATTACTCAGCAGGATTTCAGTTGTCCCTTTAAAATAAGACTTTAGCCCTCTTGGCTGTAAATGTAAACTTGAAATGTGACTTGCATAAAAACTAATGTGGCTTTGTTGCCTGGAGGCTACAGGCAGCTCAAATGCCTATACACACAAATGTGGAAACACCATGTTTCAGGTACACTGGTCTGGATGTAATCTACTTCCAGTCTCTTTTCTCCTTGTCTTGCAGCAGATTCTGTGCTCTTGATTTGCTTGTCTTTCTCATCCCTTGTTTCTTCTTGCTAACTGCCAGTCTTCCTTGTGGGTTTCTGTGTCTTTGACTAATTTAATCTGCTTTTTTCACTGATCCAGTCTTCTAAAATATTACCTTTTCAAGTTCTCTAGGTTGCTTGCTTATGCAGTGCTCCTTACCAAACTGCTCTTAACAGGCCCTTTGCTTATTTTAGTACTCCAGGAATTCATACACCACACTAGTGGGATGATGGTGTAACAGAATGAAGCATCTCTTCAATAGCAACTTATAAATCTTAAAATAGAGAGAAATTCTTTTTGCTTTTACTGTTTTCAGGCGGGAGCCACATCTATGTGGGCTTCCTGCTGTGGGTTGCTGAATGAAGTCATGGGTACCGGAGCTGTCCGTGGGCAACAGCCAGGATTTGTGGGTGGTCCTGGCCCATTCAGATTTGCATCAAATACAGACTTCTCAGCATATCCATCTTCAGGAGCCAATATAGTTTGCAAAGCATGTGGACTTTCATTTTCAGTTTTTAGGAAAAAGGTGAGTATAATTATTAAATTATTTAATAATGCTATCTTATCTGTAGACATACAGGAGATGAGTATTTTCCCCTTCTTGTTGCTGTGGAAACTGAGCTACTAGATGGAGGAGGTTTTAATGATTTGTTCAAGGTCACAGAGGACAAGATTAGTCTTTCTATATTGCTTGTTCAAACAGACAACAAAGTTGCTGAACAACTGAGTGATAGACAAGCTGAGCAACAGAGAAGCCTCAAGTTTCAGAGACTCACATTAGCCTCTTTCAGCGAAAACAAGGAGTCCTGTGGCACCTTAAAGACTAATAAATTTATTGGGGTATAAGCTTTTGAAAACTTATGCCCTAATTTGTTAGAAAAGCCCCAAATTAACTAGTATTGGAGAATTTCCATTAGTTGTGCTCTACTCTAGGGAGTTATTTTGAAATAACAAGTAGAATGTCCACACTACTAAGCCTGTTACTTCAAAATAACTTCTGCTTTCCATAAGGAATAATGCTTATTTTGAAATAGTGGTAGTGTGGATGCTCCACTGCTGCTGTTTTGAAATAACTACTCTCCAGAGCCCTTTGAAGTAATTACTCCCCAGTGCTTCCTGGGGCTCTAAGTCAAGGTAGTGTGCCCACACTAAGGGAGCCTGCCTTGGACTAATTTGGAGGCTTTCCCTGTAGTGTGGACACATTTCAAAACTTATTTTTAAATAACTCCCAAAATAACTATTTTGAGATTTCCTAGTGTAGACCTGGCCTTAGAAACCAAAGAAACTCACTCACTAAGTCAGGAATAACACTGGCTAGGAAGTTTGAAAACCTGATTCACTACTGTAGCCAATCACTTTTCATACAGTTGAACAGATGAGTCAATGAAAAATGTACCGATTAAAATTGTTTAAACTGACGAAGTATTTCAAAACACAATGTAGCTCCTTGACTGTCCTATATATTTTAAATAAAAATCAGTAGAATTAGTCAGTTTGGCAGGCCAGCTCCAACTGATCATCACCGTTTTCTTCAGCAAATTTAGAATAAACTGAAGCCCAGCTGTGTCTGATTTATAGAAGATGTAATATTTAGAGCCCTGGAAATGCAGATGTCCATCTGTCACTTTTGTGGATATGGATGTGGATATAAGTTTTGTATCTGTGCAGGCAATTACTCATATCAGGAGGCCAGGATGCTGAGGTCCCCTTGGACCTCATTGCTAAGCCTGACTTAGAATGGAACTGGACCCAAGCACATCTGACCCACTCGAGAGTCGAGTCAGAATCCAGCCTGACCCGATCCCAACTAAAGGATGTGAATGCTTAACCTTAATGAGTGAGGCATACCAGTTAAGGTTCACCTGTGGGGGGCTGCTCCAGCACAACAGGGAGCCTCACCAGCCCTGGGAGGCAGGGTAGGGGGCTGTTATAGCCAGGCTGGAGCAGCCCTTCATCTGTCTCCTCCCCTCTCTGCCCTCCTGCTTTAATCAAGTTAAACAAATGCAATTTTAAATTCCTAACTCATATTTAGAGATTTAGCTGTAAAAATATCTTGGCAAAGATTTCTCCTTTTTAATCTACTATGCCACAGAAGGAATGCACAGCAGTATGCGTACAGTATTTGAGACTGTTATGAACCACTTACTACACATTTTTCTAGGCCTTATTTAAAATTCCAAGGAATATGGTGGGTGGGAGGGGAGAGAAGCTAGACTAATCATGACTCAATTCCTTTTCTCTGTGTGCAAGTATTAATTGTATTAGGTTCTCGGTTTACCTCATGTTCTAAACTATTTGCCTACTCAGACTAGAATTTAAACCTGGTTTAGGGTCTTCTGCAGTAACTGGGTGCCCTTCCATTAACTTTAATAGGATTCTGATAAGGCCTGTTGTGACTGGAGAATCAGGATTCTGAGCTAATTGCTAGAATTCCTACCACACTTGTTCTCCAAGTTTTTAACCATTTCATTCATGTCAGAGTGACCATCAGTTCTTTCAGTTTTTGCTGCCAGTCTGCTTTTCCTCTTCCCTCCCTCCCGTCAGTCCTTGTTGGAAGAATTGCAGTTCAGATTTGTCACTTACAGATTCAGAAAAGAGAGCTTCTGATTTTAAAGTCTAACTTCTCCATCTTTGTTTAGAATTTATTCTGCTGTACTGTTGATTAGGGATGTTAAATTTTGTGTAATCAGCTAATTGAGTAGTCAGTGGAATTTCCATCAACTACTAGATTAGTCTGTAACAGAACTGCAGAGCTACAGCAGGGTTAGCTCTTGGCCCTGGGAACTCACCACACTGCGGCTCTGCTTTTAAATGTATTAAGAGCTGCCAGGTACCAGTTCCTGCTTCCTCCCCCTTACTGCCTCTGATGGAGGCAGCAGGGGAGTGACTAGTCCAGTAACTGCTCGATTATCTGACAAGCATATGCTTGCATCCCAAGTGTTGGCCTATGGTATGGGGAAAATTTTTGTCAAATTTTTTTCCTTAGCTGTGGAGATTCCCTGTAGTGTCTAGATGCTTGTGGAGGAGAGGTCTTTGGTTGGCATCTAAAGACTTTAGCATGTCTCAAGGAGAAGGGTCTTTCAGTATGAAATATTGGCTTTTCTATGTTTATATTAGAAATAGTAAATAGGAACTTTATTAAAGTTTAGTGTCCATAGTTAGGTTTTTTGTGTACAAATATCCTACATGGTTTGGAGTGAAATGGATACATTGATAGTGAGGATGTAAGCCCCTTTGGGGCTTTTGTACATTTCAAAAGCAAAAGGAGGGACTGCAGCTGGTGTTGGAGGGGGGGAGGAGCTGGTTTAAAAGCTGGTTTCCCCCCCAGCACCCTCTCTGGAGTGCTGCTTGCCCCCCAGAGGGCAGATAGCCCCTGTCCACAGGGGACCCTGTGGGGACTGGGTCCCCCCATGGACAAGGGCTGTTGCCACCAAGCAACCCCTGTTTGCAGAGGACAGGGGGCTACTCAAGCAGAAGCCCCTTTCCATGGCCAACCCTGGCTGCCATGAACAGGAGCTGGTGCTGGAGCAGTCTCTATCCAGGGGCTGTCTGCCATGATCAGGGGCCACTGGACTCAGTGGGAACCAGGACCAAGAGCCATTACGTTCTTACTACATTTAAAATGCAGAGCCGCAGCATGAACTAGGACTGCTCAGTCCCAGCTCGAGTTGGCTCCTCTGGAACTACACCCACTGTGGCTCTGCAGAGGGGCTTACCGACTAATCATATAGTCGATACAAACTGTATGGACTATAGTTAGACAAATCACATTTTAACATCCTTAATTGGTATTGCTTTCTACCTCAATTGTAGTCTTTACAGTTCATGTCTCTACTTAACTATGTTGGTCACATTCTTGCTTACAAGGCTCTTTGCAAGCTGGAAAAAATACAGGTTGTCTACAGCTGCGAGTCTTAGGGTACGTCTAGACTACAGGCTTTTGTTGACAGAAGTTTTGTCGACAGATACTGTCGACAAAGCTTCTGTTGACAAAGAGCGTCTAGACTACATCCAGTTCTGTTGACAAAGCAAGCTGCTTTGTTGACATAGTGTAGATGCAAAGGACAGTGTAGATGTGTAGTAATGCCTTCTGTCAACAGAAGGCGTTATTCCTTGTAGAATGAGGATTATAGCCGTCGACAAAACTGCTGAGTTATGTTGACAGAACTCAGCGGCAGTGTAGACGAAGGTATAGTTTTGTTGACAAAAGTCCACTTTTGTTGACAAAACCCTGTAGTCTAGACACACCCTTAGATCTCAGGTTTGCAGACTTAGGCTTTTGGTATAATGTTACAATTAGCCATATAGCTTCTTAGGCTGTGGTGCTCAGGGATGGGGTGGGCTTCAGAGCCTAAGCTCCAGTCTGAGTCAAAACATCTAGTCTGTAGACCCAGGATATGAAACTTGTGTTGGTGGAGTCTTATGGGTTTTTTCTCCCTGTGCAATGTGCATAGTAATATTCTTTCTTATTCAGATAATCAGTTATTCAGGTGTGGGGTTTTTTTTGTTTGAGTCAAAGTAAAACTTTACTTTATTTAGCTATTGTCTTCCCAAAACCTCAGATTCTAGCCAGTATCTTTACATAGGGGCTCTGTGCAGGCTTTATTTAGGAACTTATGCCTTGCTGTGAAGCAGTAGCTAAGTGTGTAGTTGTCCCCATAATATAATTTCCTAGTAGCACAGTGCAGAAAGTGATCTTTATGATTCTAACTCATCTTGACTAGAAGAGATGTTTTTAAAATGTTGTAACTCAGAATTTGTAGAAGCAGTATCATGGACAAACAGGCTTTTAAAAACAGAATGGCTATTCTCCACTGTTTGCTTTGTGACCTTCTACTCTAGTATATGCAGCTGTTGTGGGTGTCCCTTGGATCTGTATTCTGGAAGTAAAAAGCCATTCCAACATTCCTCTAACTTCAGAGACTTTAGCTAAAAACTGAGTTTGGAAGGTCTGCAGAGACTACTTGTGGAGGATGAGTTCTTGTGTAAATCTCTCTTTTGATGAGAGTAGGAAATGCTTTAAAAGTATACTCACTTTATATCAACCTAATCTGAAATTGCTGTCACAGTAAAAACAACTGAAATCACTAAATCCAAAAGATCAGAGATCTTGCATAATTATTACAAAGTGCTAGCATATGCACAATGTGTATAAATCATTCTTTCTCCTCTGTACTCAGTTCTCTATTTAGTTTGTATAGACTTTTAATACTACATGAGACTTAAATTTTTTTTCCAGAAAATGGAAACAGTTGGTGGAAGGTATAGTACTTGAAATTTACTTGTAACTCACTTCAAAATTGATTAGACTTCAAGTAGATTGCCTTTTGTGCTTACTACAATTTAAATACACTGTGTTGCCTTGTTAAAACTGATTAAATGTCTCATTGTGTGTACTAGCTCTGCAAATGATAAATGGAGAGCACTCTGGAGAGTACTGCAATACTGACAGGTCAATTTTATAGTCACAGCACAAAACAGACGAAGTGTCAATTGAAAGACTAAGAATACCAGTGACTGGTGGATGAGGAAAGGAATGAGCAGATAGATTTTTCTAGTCTAAATATCTGACATACAGTTTAATGGCTTTCTGTCTACCCATTTAGCATGTATGTTGTGACTGCAAGAAGGATTTTTGCTCAGTTTGTTCAGTCTTGCATGAAAATATCAGAAGATGTTCTACTTGTCACTTGTTACAAGAGACAGCATTTCAGCGGCCTCAGTTGATGCGATTGAAAGTCAAGGATCTTCGTCAGTATCTGATCCTTAGAAACATATCAACAGATACTTGTCGAGAAAAAGAAGACTTGGTGGATCTTGTTCTCTCCCATCATGGATTAGGTTCTGAGGACACAGACAGTAGTAGCTTGCATTCTTCAAGGTCACAGACTTCTAGTTTTTCTACACATCCATTTTCTCTGTCTGTATCATCCTCTCAAGGAGAAATTACCAACAGAAGAGGAAGCACAGGAAATGGAACCCCTTTACAGGTATAGTAGTTGTGGTCTTAGAATGTACTGATACCTATAGAAAATGCCCTCTGCTGCACACTTTTAAAAATATTCCAATGGACAGGTGTAGGTTCTTTGGGAATATCCCTTTTTACTCCCTATGATTGAAAATGGAAGAACTCAAATAATTGGGACTAGACTGTGATCATCTAAATCTGTAATGGTTACCTTCAGCATAAGCTTTCCAATTTGAGTGTCATCTGACCTGGTTAAAGTATTTCCCTTACTTTACCAGGGAGGGTTATGTTTTTATCCTGATCTAATTCATTGTATATGCAGGGTCAAAGTGGAATGCCTTCCGCAAATAATGAAGATGAAGAAAATGCAGAAGAGATGGTGAGACACATAAACCACCTAAAGAGTAAACTAGACCTATTTGACATCTGGTGCAGAAAAATGTACAGAGCCTTAACACTGTTAATTGAACTTAACCTGCAGCACCACAGACTAGTTCAATATAAGCATTTAAAGAATTTGCCATTTTTAAACTATTTTCAAGCTATATCAGGTATTAGCTAAAACTAGAACAGAATTTTTTGTGTGAATTCAAGTTAAAATAACTGTGTTGCAGACCCCTGGGGTGTCCCGAAAACGAGCAAGGGCATCACTGTCTGATATTTCAAGTTTGGAAGATATTGAAGGGTTGAGCGTTCGACAGCTGAAGGAAATACTTGCTCGTAATTTTGTCAACTATTCAGGATGCTGTGAAAAATGGGAACTTGTGGAGAAAGTGAGCAGGCTGTACACAGAGAATGAGGAAAATTATAAGACATGTAGGTATTCAGTTTTTTCCCCTTTAAACTAACTCTTCCTAGTTCTCTGACTGCCTTTGACAAAGGATATTCAGAGTGCTTTAACTGGAAAGCTATTTTAACTATTAGCTGTGTCCAGAATAGATGACACTGCTAGATCTGATATGAGTTACTTTTGACCAGTATGTGGTATTGGTCCCCGAAACTGTGTTCTTCTGATAGCTTTACCAAAAGCTAAATACATTATGACTTACATTTCAGCGTTCTTCACAGTAAATTGGTAACAACTTCACTATTGAAAACAACCCTTTAGAGAGAATGAAATAATTTGCACCTCCATGCCTTTCACTGGGCTTTCACAAAGCATTAGTAGGTCTTTTGGCAATGGGGGAGGGGAAGCTATTGCAGAAGAGAACTCCCAGTTTTGTAGTGATAAAAGCTATGCTGGCACCATGCCCTCTGGCAGAGGGCTAATCTTACTACATGTAACTGATGGTTTCTATGAAATAGCTGTGAAGCCATTGCTGGGACAAGTGGTGATATATTTAACTTTAAGGAAAACCCCCAGAAACTTGATGGGATTTTAATAAAACCTTGTACTATGCTCATAAACTAAGCATAAGTGTCAATTCTGCCACTCTGATTTTTGGCATAATTTAGCATCTCAGGACTTTTTCCTGTTTTTCTTAGGGATGTTAAGTAAAGGTTAACTAGCTAATGGAGTAGTCAATGGAATTTCCATTGACTACAGTAATTCCTCATTTAACATGTGCCCACTCAACACGTTTTCACGATAGCACATTTTTTTTTATTAGGGAACATTTTTTCCAAAGTGGCAGAGGGTTTGCTGCTCACCGCGCTGTTCCCCGCTGACTCCCCCTCGCTGGACACCTTGCCCCCTCTCCTCTGCCCCTGCTTGGAGGCCGGTGGCTGGGTTTCCCCAGCTGGCCTGTCGCTGGCAGCTGCATGGGGCTTCCCCCACCTCCCTGCAAAGCGGTGGAGGGTTCGCTGCTTGCTGCGCTGTTCCCTGGCGACGCGCGCCCCCCCTCCCTGACGCAGTGTGGGTTCCGGCAGACCTGCCACAGGGGCATACTCCCAACCCAATCCTCTCCTCTCCTCTCCTCTCCTCTCCTCCCCTTCCCCAGAGCCAAACACCTCCCCTCCCTGCTGTAACAGTCCCCTTTCTCCCCCAACCTTATGTCCCAGTCCCAACAGACACCACCGCTTGAAACGCAACCCCCACCTTTTCCATTATTTTCAATGGGAAAATTCACCCCGCATAACACGTTTTCACTTAACACGATCATTTTCTGAAACACATCTCTAGTGTTAAATGAGGAATTACTGTACTTGATAAAGGAGGGCACTTACTACTACAGTGGCTCTGCATTTTAAATGTATGAAGAGCTGGAGGTGGCATGAGCCCTTTTTCTAAACATAGAATTAAAAGGTTGCATTTGGGTATGAGTCGTAACAAGAGTTGTGTCCCTATAGCAATTCATGTTGAGTTGTATTTGGCTCTTTAATAATACTGCACAAATAGTCTGCAATTACCAAAGCCCTTTACAAAAGTACATAGTCTTATGTACATTTGAATGAGAAACTGAGGCTCACAGGTGGAGTCACTTTGACCCTGCTGTATGACAGTAGATGTGGCAAGAGTTGGAGTGATACTCAGGTTAGAATTCTAGTCTGGTGCTTTCTTCTTTGGTCTTGTGATAAATTGACTCCTAAATATAGGACACATGACATGCTCTCCATCAGATTTCTTAATCTTACTCAATTTATAATAGTTGTAAAATTCAGCTTTAGTCTCCCAGTAGCTTGACTACTGTAAATGTTAATGAAAATGAAGTGATACTGAAATAGGTTGGCTACATATGTGGGCTAGAACTTAATGGCTTTTGCCATGGCCTGAATCTCTGTCTTAACCCCATCTGTTGCCTTGCAGCGGGAGAGAAGATGCAACTGAACGAGAACGATGATAATCTGTGTAGGATCTGCATGGATGCAGTAATTGATTGTGTTCTCCTGGAATGTGGTCACATGGTTACTTGCACAAAGTGTGGCAAAAGAATGAGTGAGTGTCCCATTTGTAGACAGTATGTTGTACGAGCAGTGCATGTATTTAAGTCTTAAGACCAAAAATGCATTTTATAGCCACATTGATTTCCAATATTTTTGGGGGCAAGAGTGGTGAAGCTTGTTATGGATAACATTAGTTTCAATATGAATTGAACATTTTGAACAAGCTATAGAAGTATTTGAAATATTTTCTTACGGTGTAATTGAAATTGCACCTCGGTTATGTATGCAGCAGGAGCTGCTTGAGTTACTTTTAAACAATTTGTGTTTTTTAGTCAAACTGTTTACAGCAGATCTAGCATCACTTCTTGCTCTTCAGAAGAACACCTTAATCATTAATTGGCTAAAAGATCAAGTCAAAGTAAAACTGCTTTACCATGACCCTTTTTCTGGCTCAATGCATAGAACCAAACTAATGTAAATTGCTTTTTGTAAATTAAATATTGCTCTTTATAGAATGTAACTGTTTTGACACTGTTTAACAATGGTGTTAAAACAGTCAATAAAACAAGATTGTAGAAAGCAATGTATGTGTTTCTATGCAGGTACAACTCCTGTTTCCATGCTTATTGGTTCATTCAGAATGTCTGCCATTACATGTGTACATTGTCCTTCACTTTTATTAAAGTGAACTGCTTATTGATAGCCAAATGCTAATTGTTTAAAGAATAAAGTCTAGTTAAAGGGAATGAGAGATGTTAATTTTGGTCCCAAATTCATTTAAACTTTCTATTAGTCTTGAAGAGAAAACTAGTCTACGTGAGGATCTTAATATAAACAGATCAGTATAGTGAAACTGGTAGATGCTAACTATTGGAATGATCATATTAAACTTTTTTCTGGAATTGGGATAGATTGAGAGTAAGGGAGGAGAAAAATGGGACTGATCTGAATTGTAGGTTTTTACCTTTTGATCACAGATATTTGAATCAAGATTAGGGTGGTTGTGAACAAAATTGCCACCTGGGAAAGAGGTTTTCAGTCCAGTTCCTATTTAGCTCCAAACCACCATCCCACCATCAGTGGCATTAGTTCCTTTAGAATAAAAAACTTTCCCTTAAATCAGGGGTTGGTAACCTTTTCTAAACACAGAACCAATCTACATCAAAATTCAGAACAAGTGGTCAACAGCCATATAAGTGCCCATTTGCATGACTGAAAATATGTCAATTATCAATAAGTTGTACAATTAATAAACAAAACATTGTATTCAGACTTTATTTAATGGGACTTCTGCTGCTGGGGGTGCAGTTCGTGGATGTGAGAGTGTAGGAGTCAGGGTTAGGATGGATGAGGGGCTGAAGGCAGAGGGTTGGGGTGTGGGAGGTGCTTGGGGGTAGGAAATAGAGTATGTGGGGGGCATGTCTTGAGGCTGGATTGATTTTTACCTGGCCAGGGCTGGGCTGCTGCACCTGGTCAGCAGTGACTGGATAAGGGGCTGGGCCAGAATTGTTGCAGCCAGCTCATGGCCTCCCTTCCTGCCCATGCTGCAGTGGGGGGGGTGTGTGTCACCAACCCTTCCTGCAGTTGGAGGGGGGTGGGGCAAGAGGCCTGCCCCAGGATTGAGGCCAGGGCCAGGATGTTGTGGCCAGATGTGGGCTGGGCCCCAAATGGGGGCCCAGTTGGCCAGGTTTCATTTTAGAAAGTAAAATGTTCAACACAAGGTTTTAAACATTTTGTCGTCATGACAGGGTGGGAATCTTTTTGGGTCAGGGGCCACTGATGCACTTAAATCAGTCAGGGACCACACAAGTGAGAAGCGCAAAAAACCCTCACAAAGTCACTGTCCCCAACTGAAACAGCTCACTCCCCTAGTGCCTCCAGCCCCATCTTGGCAGTGGGGAGAGGGATAGGAGGACTGAGGTTCATGGCTTCAGGCTAGGTTAACTCTTCTGGGGTTCCAGAGTTGGTGGATTTTGTGGGTCCCCAAGGCTCTGAGGCCCCAAGATTAGGGGTTGTGTGTGGGACAGGCCTGCCAGTGAGTATGATCGGGATTATTGGGCTGTGGGAGGTGGGCAGGAAGTATTTGAAAGGTGGAGTTGAGGGTGCAAGATATGGGTGGTAGGTATGGTGCAGGTGCAGGAGCAGGCTTGGAATAGGGTGTCTGGCTAGGAGCAGAACAAGGGAGGATACATGAATGGACTGGGTATAGGGTGTCTGGCTGGGGGGAGGGACAGTCTTGGAGGGGCTGAGTGAAGGAGGTGGGGGTGCAGGGTTGTCTAGGTATGCAGGGAAGGGGGGCATTTGCTGTCACACTCCTGCTTCCAGCACTGTGTCCCAGGCATGGCCTCCTGCTGTTCCTGTTGGTCAGATTCTGGCCAGTGGGAGCAGTGGGAAAAGCCTCTAGGAACTGTCACTGTTGCTGTTCCTCCTGAGCCAGGGGAGGGGGAGGAGAAGTTGCAGTGCATACAGCCACTGCTGGTGCTGCGTCTTTCCTGCAAGGCTCGGAGCTCTCCACTTTCTCTACAGGAAGCCGGTGCTTGGCCCCCTGCAAGGTTGGAGCACCATGAGGCTGGCATGCCAATGTGGGCTCCCTGCTGTGGGTGAAGCAAGGGGGGAAGCTGAGCTAAAGCTGCAAAAGAGCCATATTTGGCTTGAGCCACAGGTTGCTCACCCCTGTCTTAAATGGTCCTGTAGCTCAGTGGGCAGGGCTGGTGCTAGGCACCAGCAAAACAAGCAGGTACTTGGGGTGGCACATTGCCAGGGGCAGCATTCTGGCCCTCAGGAGGAGCAGGGCAGTGGGGAACCTCCCAGAGGCTGCCCTGAGCTGGGAGCCCCATGCCCAGCTGCTCCGAGCTTGTGCCTGGCCTTGGGATGCTGGGAGGGGAGGACAGGGCAGGGTGCCTGGCCTTGGGGTGCTGGGAGGGCTATGGCTGGTAATGCTGAGCCTGCCGGGGCAGGCTGCAGCCATGGTGGCTGCTCCTGGCAGCTGGCTCACTGGAGCAGAGTTCAGGGGCTCGGCAAGTGCTGGGGCTCAGCCACAGCAGGGCCCCATCTCCTGAGCGGGGAGCCCTGCAGATGCTGCCCTGAGTTAGGAACCCCATGCCTGGCTGCTTGCAGCCTACATGTGTGGCCCTGGGGCACTGGGAGCTCTGCGTGGGCAGTCCTGAGGCGTGGCCCCTGCTGGGATGGCAGCATGGGGCAGCTGCAGCTGGTGAGGCTGAGCCTGGCGGCCTCTGCTTCGCTTTCGTGAGTGTGGTGCCTGCCCCGCCCCTGTACCCCCCTGGCTGGCCACCCCCCATGTGTCTTCCCTGCAACTCTCCCTCCCCGGTCCCCTGCTTGTGTTCTTTCCCCTGCAACTCCCCTGTGAACCCTCCTTTGCCCGGCTGTCCCCGGGCCTGTGTGCCCCTGGCCACTGTCCCATGATTCCCTGCTACTCCCCCCTCTTGGCCTCTGGCCAGCAACCCCACCTCCTGGTCCACTGCAACCCTGCTGGGACCCCATCTCCTCCCCCACCTCCCACCTGGATCCCCATCTCCTGTCTGGCTCTCTAAACAATCTTCCCCCCGTGCGCACACTTGCCCAGGAACCCAGCCTCCTTGTGCTGTCCTGACAACCTCACACCTGCCTGGGACCCAGGTGATTCTTCCTCTCCCTTTGTCTGAGGAAGGGGAACTCTGGTGTTCCCAGTGCCTTCCTATCTGGGGCAGGAGAGCTTTATTAAAATTGGAATTGTGATCCCATTTAGATAGGCTTTGTTTCAAATAATACACCTTTAAAATTAAATTAAATTGTTATGGCCTAAATTTATCATAACCTATTTAAATAACTTATGAATTAAATTCAAAAATTAAATAGAACATATCTCCTGTCAACTTTTAAAGAAATTCTACCAGTTCACTAGTGGAAGTACCCAGAACCACTGATGTGTAAGTACAACATCAGCAGTAGCTTCTTCTGCTGGTGAAGAGAGAATGCTTTTATCATTTTGGTTTATTCAGCTAGTTCAATCCAATGATTAGTTCATTCACCATTGCAAAACCGAGAGTTGACAAAGCAGAAAAACTTGTTTTCCTCTTCTCTCAGTAAAAAACTGGTTGAGAGCGTTCTAACATCTTGAAGAACATGACTAGATTCGAACTGTTAAATTCACTATGGATATTTCCTTTTGTTTAAATGAATTTTAGATGCAAAATGTGTTTGGATACTTTTGTTGTGTCCTTCACATTTAAGGTAGTTTAATTTCATACAAAAATTAAATGCCAGTTTTGTTTATTTTAAATAGAATTTCTGTCCAGACAGAAGTAGATGCAAATCATATGTTTTAAAAGTAGCTACCCTTAGCAAATAATAAATGGGGTAAAAGTTCCTATTACACACCATTTTGTAATGGAATAAAAATGTAAAAATTAAGAATCTGATTACATCTAAGTTACACTGTTATTTGGGCATTTATTTAGTTGGTAGCTGTACTGAGTATTCTCCTGGTTAGTAAATAGCACTAAATTTGGCATAAAGGTTGTATTTAGTTGTAAATCAACATGTTTTAAAGGTTGCTAATGAATAAGACTCAACCATCCTTTAGGAAAATATTTTAAAGGTATAATTTAAATGATTAATTGCTCATTTAAACCTAGGTTTTCTGCTTGCTGGTTTAAATCATGATTAAAATTAGAGGTTTAAATCAAAGCTATTTAAATCAATCCACCCTGCTTCAGAGACTGTTTGATCTGTCCCTAAAGGAGAAAGCACAGGGCTGCGCTCATGGAATAGGTCCTAGGCTAGTGGGGTTTTGTTGTCTGGTGCCTGTCTTGTTCTGGACAGTTGAGCTGGGGAGTTGAAACAAAAGTTCTCTTAATCCCTTTGAACTGTTTCATTGTATAGTGAGGCTGATTCTTGTCCATGGACACCAAGAGTTGGACAGCTTGTGTTGGGGTTAGTCTGAGTGATTATAAGACTTCTAATATCCCTTTGCAGAGTGAGGAGTGGGACCGGGACTCCATCACTAGGTGATGTGAACAGCTGCATGCTTTGGAAGTCTTTAACTGGCTTGCTGTGGCTGAACCTGCCCTTCCATTGCCCTCACATGGGGAGTCCCTGGCGCTCTCCTAGGAGATGAAAATGCCCCAGGGTTTGGGCTCCCCCTGAAGTGTGCACCCTACCCCCCAGGAAGCTGTGCAAGCTGTATTTGCATGTGCACCCTCCCCAGACACAAAAAGGGAGTGAGGTTGCCAAAATCTGTTTTGCTTGGGGTGGCAAAAAACCTAGAGCTGGCCCTGTCAGTGGGTATAGATTTTCAGGGAAATAAGTGTAGTAGGAAGCTAGTATTGCCCAATGCTTTTGTCTAATCTGTTCTGAGAGTAGATACTTAACATTTTTAAAGGAGCTGGAATGCAGTTACTGACATGTCTGAAGTTGTCACTGGATTAATATTGCCACTTTTAAAAATACTTCAGTGTCTTTCAACTTTCTGTACAACCCACTGTTCAATTTCCAGTGTTCATCCAGTTTTGGAAGATAATCTTCTTAGTAACTGCAGGAATTTAAAAATGCTTTTAGTTTTTTTATATGGTAGATCTTTGGCGCTATAGTGCCTGTCATGTCTACTAGGACTAGAATGTGGTCTGGAACCAGGACTCACTATGGGGTTTCTATAGCATTTTGACAGAAGCACAAGCTGCTGAAGTGGACAGGTGCAGGAAAGATGCTTTTTAAACTAAATTCAGTATGACACAACTCCAGCAATCCTATTGTTAGCTACTTTAACAAACCTAGCTTCAAACTTTTTTAAAATGGACACTCAAGTACAGCAGTTCAATCATTGGTACATAGCTCCATGTTAGAGGTCATAAGAGTTGGAAATGGAAGACCTGGGCCTAGCTTACAGTATTCTACTTAGTTGAAAAAACAGGCCTGCAAACTTTATTGCACAGCATCCTGTCATTCTTTAAAAACAAAACAAAACACTGCACACATTTTAGGCATACTCTAGATATTGGCAAGTCTTAGCTTACCTAATAGTTTGTAACAGGATGTATTAAAAATAGCTGAAGTTTGGTATAACTTAATATGCATTTTATAGAAACTTTAGTAGCTGACTTTACTGTTTATTTTCCAGAAAGAGCAAGCTTTTTTGCCTCTAACTTTCTAAAAAGGTACTGACTTAATCGCATTTTTGTTCACTTGGTAAGTGAATATAGCTTGCAGCCATTGTTCAGAATGGAAGCAATGCACAAGTTAATAACAGCCTTTAACTGGTCTTGGGAAAGTCTTACGTTTTTAGTGTTAAGCATTTTAGAGGGCAAGTGAATAATTTAAGTGTACATTACTTTTAGTAAGTCTTTGACTTAGAACTCCCACACAGCTTATTTTTGAGAAGCTACAAAAAAAAAACTCGTTACCCCTTTAGATCCATAGTGCAGACCTGGCTATAGCTAGGGGGTGCAAGTAATCAGCAGCCTGGTTGGGCTGTAGCAGCCCCATGCTTAAGGTGTGGTGGGCCAGGCCCACTCTGACCTGGCTAGAGTAGCCTGTGGTGTTAGGCCTGGCTGAGTTAGAGCAACTTCCTCCTGGTGTTGCACCATGGGTGAGGGGCTGCTCTGGCCTAGCTTGGCCTATTGCACTGCAGGGTGAGAGCTGTTCCATGGTTAACTATTAAACAATGTTTAACTTTTTGAATGACTGTTTACAGCCCTAGTGTGCCCAACTAGCATCTATAACACTCTAGCTAGCCCCTTTTATTCAGGCACTCACACAGCAAATGAGGCTCATGTCTCAAAGGAAGAAATATCTTGCAGGTGTTAGAGTGTAAAGTGGGCTGCTGGAAGAGTGAAGCAGCTTCTACTAGAAAACCCTATTGCTTCTGGAATGTCTTACATCAGATGGATTCCAGCCAAAAATCAATATTGTGTTTTACAGGATGAGTGAATATAGGTATGTTTCTTTCTTAAAACCTTACTACTCCTATTTTCCATATTCAGTTCAAAGTCCCTAGCCCACAACTTGACTCTTCAGTAATGTGACTAGGATGAGAGCACTGTCAATGTACATGATGAATACCACCTTATGAATGAGAGATAAGGGAGCTGCTTACATAGACAGGAACAAGTTGTCACTCCAGTAACAGTAATAGATTTCAATGCTATTCTGACACAGGTGTCTAAAACCATTTGTTATTGAAGGCTACCTATTGAAACAGTGGCCTCACCTGGAGCCTGCTGTACTCTTTGTGAACAGCAGAGTGAAAGCAGCTATTTAAAATAGAGAGTTGACAATTAATATAAACCAGCCAGCTAGGAAATTTAGACACCAGAGGACCACCCTCCTTAGTATTAGAAACAAAAAACAAAGGTATTACTAGAACAGCTATGGCCAACCCACAGCTCTCCTTCTCTCTTCTCTCCCCCCCCCCCCCCCCCCCCCCCCCCCCAAAAAAAAAAAAGTGTGGCTTGCAAAACAGCTCCCCTGTGCTCACTGGGTTGGTGATTCAAAATGGTGCTCAAGATGCTGGCCATTGATGGGAGCCTGATGTGGCCAAAAAGCCTAAGCTTGCTTGCTTGCTCCTTAAAGGGGCAACTTTTTTGTGGGGGCCTTGACTGTTCTGGTGTAGCTCTCCACACTTTTCCCACTGCTGTTTCTGCTCTTTATTGAATGGGTTGGCCACCCCTGTACTAGAAGAATAAAGTAGTTAATTTTTGGATTTAGGAAAAAGAGTATCAAGAGTAAGTAGGTCATAGGAGGCTAAAAATCACTTGGGCCAGTTTTTAAGAGTTGATGGAGAAACTTGATAACTGACTTTTTCAATATTAGTGATTTATCTTCAACCTGTGGGGAAGTTACTTAAAAAAAAAAAGCAGACCCCCTATAACTAATTTGCCTCTGTGCAACACCAGTCTCAGGGAAGACAATGGACCTGCTGACTGGCCCTGCTTGTTACATTTAATTATGCTCAATCAACAGGGGTTTATGGAAAATAGTTGGAATCTGTCTCAAGATTTACCAGTCATTTGAAGAAGGGGATTTTGCCCCTGAAAGCTCATACCACCATCTACAGGTTTTGTTAGTCTTTAAGGTGCTACTGGTATGTTGTTTTTTCTGTTAGAGACTAACTCATCTACCCCTTTGAAGCTTTCAAACTTGTAAAGGTAGCTGATATTGCTTTATAGAATTTTAAGTACTTTGCCTTGGTATCATGGGACTTTGATAAAATTAATAGAGCTTATATTAAAAATGGCAGGTTTCAATGTAATTAAATAGGTAATCAGCACTGACTAGCTATGGCTCAAGTGAGGGTCCACTAGGATCAGTTGTTTGCTATTTGATAAAACATCACCTAGAACACCAGTGGGCAATTTTAGGGGGGAAATAATGAGTCTTGGTATATGGTCACAGCCCAGCTTCATGGGCAGAGCTGAGGACTAGCCTTCCCCCAGAGTTGGTTGGAGCCAAAGGCTTTGAATTAAAAATGCCTCCAGCCCTTGCTGGGGTAGCACCACAACCAGAAGCCATTTAAATAAGTCTGCTGCCTAAGCCATTGCCTGGAAATTCAATGGCATGAGCACTAGGATATAAATACAAAGTCTGTGGGGCAAATCTGGCCCTGTCTAGAACCAACACCCTCCTCCCATTTGCAAATAAGATACAAGCTGAAGTGGTAAAAATGAAGAGTAAAATCAGACAGAACAATCTCAATCACTGAGTAAAGTGAGTAGTACTCTTGTTTCTAAAATCAGTAAGTCTCAAAGAATGTACACCCTGAGGACCTTTTCAGTCTGATTCCCAGGCTAAAAGGGGTGTAATGGTGGATAATCAGCTGAACATGAGGTTCTAGTGCAATACTACTCCCAAGGCTAATGCCACCCCAGCGCTCAAACAGAAATCTCAGTAATAAAAGGTTATTGTCTCTAGTTGGAACTGGGGCAACTGCTGTTCAGAATACTGTGTCCAGGTCTGCTGTTTACCATTCAAGTAGGGTTTGAAAAATTGAGGTTTTTCAGAGAGGAGTAATAAGAATGATTAAAAGATTATTAGACTTTCCTTATGGTGAAATGCAGAGCAATAGTTTAAAGAGAAAGTGAAAGGATGACAGTCTAGATTACAGTAACTACAGGACAATAGACTTTTACTAAGTTTGCAGTTGAACAAACATTCTTTAACTCCAACTGCAGACTTAATCCCCATGGACCTGGAGGCTAAGTCTCTTTTAGACTCCCTCAGTATAGTCTGCCTGACAGCTGGAAAGATGTGAATTAGAATACTGCAAAACTACATTTTAAGACCAACTATCTGCCCTCCAGAAGCTGAAAGTTCACATAATGGGGCAGCAGCCCACAAACAGAAAAACCTAGCTCTACCACTATTAAATACAGAAAATCTCAGAGGGTAGCCATGTTAGTTTGTAACATCATAAAAAAACCCTTAGCTCTTGCTTTCTATATTTAAAAAAAAAAAGCTAACATGCTAGCTTGTGTGACATATAGCCTGGTAGACCAAAAAAAAAAAAATTATACAGTGAAACACATACACCACTTTATCATTAGTACCATTTCCCCATAAACTCTCAAGGCAGGCCTCAATTGATTTCCCCACTTTTCCATTCCCCTCCCTCCTAGGTGACTGCCCCCTTCCAGAACTGTTTTTTTCTCCCATTGGCTTTCCTTCTACATCAGCTTGACTACTATTTCCTCTTCTCTCCCACTTGGAATAAAGTTGGGTCTGGCTTTTATTGGTCCAGACACTTCTCACTCCCAGCACTCTCCAACAACATTGGTTAAATGTCAGCTGCTCCAGGATTTGTGCTCTTCCCTTTCATAGGACAGTTCATTCTCTTACATCTAGACTGCAACTAATTAGACCAAGACCTTTTAAAAAAACTAATAATGATTAAACTGTCTCAGGAACTTTAGCTGCATCAGCTAACCCATGCTTTTATCTGGCATGTAGCCTTAAATGTGAAGTTGCCTTCCTACACTCAACTTCTAAATAGGCAAGAGTTCTTGATTTATAAAGCCCAAAACAGCTACTTGCTTTGTCATTGTCAGCAGCAGCAATAGTGGTAGTCAGCAAAACGGTAGCGCTAAGGAGAAAGTCAGATCTTTAGCATCGACTTTAAAAGCACAAGAAAAGTTGAATTTACTCAAGACAAAGCCATATGCTATGACAGGGCTACTCCACTTTGGAAGCTGCGGGGGCCACAATGATACTCCCAGCACATGCTGAGGGCCACAACTTAAGTGTGGTTGCATATACATGCAATTATATATGTAAATAGCTTTTCACATTGAATACAAAAATTAAGGCCAGACTACACAACACACAGGCCCCATTTAAGTTAGTTCTGCTGATATTAATAAAACGCAATGATTTCCACCCATGTGACAGCACTTTTAGGGTGTGTCTAGACTATAGCGTTTTGTCGACAAGTGGACTTTTGTCAACAAAACTGTACCTGCGTCTACACTACCGCCGAGTTCTGTCGACATAACGTCGACAGAATGCAGCAGTTTTGTCGACGGCTGTAAACCTCATTCTACAAGAAATAACACCTTTTGTCGACAGTGTTCTGTCAACAGAAGGCGTTATTGCATCTACACTCTCCATTGCATCTACACATGTCGACAAAGCGGCTTGCTTTGTCGACAGTATCTGTTGACAAAACTTCTGTCAACAAAAGCCTGTAGTCTAGATGTACCCTTAGTGAGCAATGACAGTCCAGGAATTTAACTACTAAAATGCATAGCAAAAGAAGTCCATTACATTGACTGCTTTTTTGTTTCGATTCCTGCCTGCATGTTGAGCCCTATGTAAACCCAAACTGCACCATGGGCTGCAAACAGATGGGCTGCAGGCCACATGTGACCTGTGGGGCATGTGTTGAGTAGCCCTGTGCTATGATGATTATACTCCCTTAGTTTCTACAAAGAGCATGATAGATTTGTATGTGTACTCTTAGTACAGAATATCCCCAGGAACAGTGTATATGGTTGTGCACATTTCAGGGTTAGCCAGTCTCTTGCCTCTGTTTTAGCATATTACAGAGGCACTACAGAAAAGAAAAATACTAGAAGGAAATAGGAGCATTGTGATTTTTTCAAATTAATTATTCCCTACATAGACTACCTAGATCTCTTTATCAATACATCTTAAAGCATTTTACTAAAGAAAACAACATTATGCCCATGTTATAGGTGGTGAAACTTTGGCTACTCCAGCATTTGGTCACATACTGCATTATACCATGTTGTACTCTTACTTTCCCAAAGATTCTTAGAGCAGAGATTCATGTTCATATCATAGTAAAGATATTCCATTAAAGCTGAATGTCAGAGTACTAGCATTAGTCATTTTTCAGAGTAAAATAATTTCAAATAAAAACAATTAAAGAATGGCAGGAGGAAGTTCCACATTAAGATGTATTCAATTTACAAATAAAGATTGATTAGGCATGCAGGATTGAGAATACAAGCCTAGATGGACCACGGCTCACAACTCCATCAGTGAAGGTGCTTCAATCCATTCTGACATTTTCCAAGCTTTATACATCCTACCATTTTCATTTTTGATTGCCAACACACATGCTTTCACTGAACTGTTCAAAAGAGAAAAACCCAGCTCTTATAATTAAAACCCCAGCAATATATAGGTAGTTGTGTACACATTGTTCCAACATTTTACCTTGCACTTATCAAAGAATTTCATGTAGCAGTCTTGAGTCTCAGCTAGTGAGATGTTAGGTCCTTCTGAAATTGCTCAAACGTTAATCTTAACACATTTATTTAAATGTGACATCTAGAATGTTATTTTACTGTTTAATATAACCTGAAAAAATGGTAAACACCACAGGTTCTGGTGCAGAACCTTGGAGCTTTGTCAAGAGTTTTTTGGAATGAAAACAGATACAGTTGATAATTTTATCAGCAAGCTTAGAGAATTATGTATAGTAAAGAGACATTAGTTTATTATAACTAGGGAAAGATGCTACAGGCCAGAGTAGGTCAAGTTTACACCTGTGCAATTCCAGAATCTTCCATGTCGGCTGTGCTATTTACTGCTCAGTGGTTTTGTTATGCATAACTAAAACCTCATAACTGATCATACACACAAAGGAATAAAATTCAGCTTCCGTGAGTGGTGGTGCCTTTGCAGGGCTTAGAGAAAAAAAAAAAACACAGTAAACAATCTGATGATGAAATAACACAAAGGGAGCACAGCTGTGGAATAAAAAAGTGCTATGCAGTTTTTTTTAATAAAGTTACTCCAAATAAGAATTGTACTGTTAATACTTTTGACTATCAAACAAAACAATTTTTATCAATTCAATTTTGAATAGAAACCCTCTGAGGCTTGTCGGTTTTTGTACAATTGTTTATACAAATTCAACAAAGGTAAAACTGCATCAGGAAGGTCTACGAAAACAACACCTTACAACAATGGCACTTATCAATGCAGAATTTTACAATCAGGAAATAACCATGTTATAAACCTTAAATGAGAACTCAACTCACACTTCAAACAAAGAGGAAAAAAGACTATGCTTGACCATTTAGTCTACTGCTTGACTCACTGTATAAATTATTTTTATATTGAGTACAAGAGCTCATGCTAGAGTGAAACCCTCCTATGTGCAAAAGCTGAAATTGGAATTTTTTAAATTTCTGAGAAAAAAGTGATTTCTATACAGATAAAACTTGGCATAGTGTCTTACTTCAACTATAATTTACACCTTATTTTCACAACATGCTTATGTCACTTCTGAAGTATACAAAGCAGGATATAAACTTCCATTAAAACATGCTTGAAACAAAGTATTACCCTACTTTTTCTGATCTGGGTATGCCTGCAGATGGATACTTTGTCTACGAAGTATAGGTTAAGTTCTCTCCTATTGTAAAGGATAAAAATTGGCAATCCAAAACCAAAACACTGGTTATGCATTCAAACATTGCATAAATAACTTTTAAACAATTGTATACAAAAATAGTTCTGCATAATGTAAGATGTAACAAAACAAAATGTGTTAAGAAGGCAGAAATGCAGTGTGTGGTCCACTTTAATGACACCAACTTTTTTGGTTTTTTGTTTTAAGAGATGAAGAGCAGAAATTAAATTTACACTACCCAAACAGCACATGCTGTGGTACTTTAAATAACAGCGTTTCTTGAAGATCAGTCTTCTTCGAGGTGTGCACATGTATCATCAATAACAGTCGCCTTATGAATTTGCATAAGAGCCAGTGCAGGACATCCCAGGTAGACTGAATTAAGTGGCACAGGTTGAAATTCTTAACATGGGTAGTTTAAATTATGTTCTTTCCTTGTCAAGACTGTAAAATCCGATCTTTGATATGGATCTTTCTGGTTTCCCAATTGAAAATAAAATTTCTACATGTTCTTAGTTCTTTCCCCATCCCTTGCCCCAATATTTACATGGTTGTCCTCTAACTAACTCAGTTTTTGAAGCAATTTCTCTTCCACCTGACCAAACTGAACACTTACTGACATCTCTGCTATGAATTGTTCACATCCTTCCTTTGTCACTTGCTTGCAGTACCTCAGATCGATCTGACAGATATTCCCACAACGTTTAAAGTAGGACAGGCACTGGTCAGTAACCTTATTGCAGTCTGCCAGGAAAACAACAAAGAGGAGAGAAAGTAATAGCTAGTTTTACTTAAATTGTCAATATAAGGACTATTTATACAGACTGTGACATGCCCCCATTTGCTCTTTATTATTGCACTGGTCATTAAAATCAATGAACCCATGAGCTTGATGACAATTCTCTGATCTTTGCAGCCAGTTGTGTAACATAACTGGATAAAAATGCAAAACAAGTCAGTTTCATGAGTGGTAGTAGAGGGAGCTTAGAGTCAAATGGAGAGGAAGGATAAAGTAGAGGGTGGTGGTTTCTAGTTAGAATACAGAGGGAAGTGAATTCTTCTGCAGAAAAGAAACCTAAGAGGACAAAAGGAGAAAATGCTGGTTGCATTTTTCTTCAGGAAGGGTCAAGTGAGCTGGCAGGAGAGGGGGAGGTGAGGGAGGAGTTCTATGGCTAATCTGCACTTTGTGCTCTTAGATTTCATACACATCCTGCATCTCTCATATAATTAGGCAATGCCTCATGCATCTCTCCCATCACATACCTGATAAGTTAATTTCAGTTAAGGAATCACGTGTGGTGGTTCCTACTGCAGTCAACAGGTTAATAGACTGATCTGACACATGGTTACAGTAACTAAGATTAAGTCTGGAAAGCAGAGGCATGTGCCTAATGATCAATCGCAAAGAAACATCTGTAATATCCAGACCAGCCAAACGTAGCTCAACTATGTTCCGTAGTTTACTTCGGTTATCAATTTGACCTATAAGACAAAAGGGTTGTTTTTTTTAAAAAGTTTCATTGCAGTTTAGCAATCATCAGCAGATTAAAAATCAACTCCAAACAAAACACACTGTAACTTATGGTGCCAATACCCCCAATTTACTTAAACGGCCAGTTAAACAAAACACAGAAGTGATTTAAGTTACCTGCTGTTTCAAGGAGCCCTCAAGGTGACCAGCATTGACAGTACAATTTTTCTCCTGTTTTTTTATTTGACAGCACTTTACCTAAAGCCTTTTTCCCTCAGCAGTCAAATCATTTCACCCTTTTTGCAAGAGTTCCATACAGCAATGGGAACACCCAAACTCTACTCAACAATGCGTCAAAATGGAAGACTGGGACTTATTTCAGCTCCAGTTGAGTCTGTAATATGTGAAATGCGTTTCTGATCCATATTTTTGATGGTAGGTTTATTAATGGTTTTAATAGAGCTATTTGTAGCCATCAGCATGCAAGAGTCTAAATTGAGCCAGTATGGGATTCCAGAAATGCAATGAAGAGTCTAATGACAACTTTAAATGTAATTATTCACAGGAAGAAGCACTATGCATTTGCAGGTTCAGATGCGGCATATTTGGTACATCACACAATATTGCTTTGAGCTAACATGAGTCCTTGATATAGCCAAGAAAACTGCTGCTCCTCTGAACTGAAAGAAAAGATTTCCACCTTTTCATATTCAACATATATACACTTGCAGCCTGAATGAAGGAAAGTCATTTGTAGGAAAAGCATGCAGAGCAGATGGAATGACCAGAGGCTATAACTTGTTACCTAAGAACTTACCCCAGGATGTCCAGGACTGTAGCAGTTCTGGCCACACATTTCACATATGCCAGCATTCTACAGAATAGGGCCCAGATCACCAGCTAAAGTCAATTGATGTAACACCAAAGAGCTTTGTTGATTTACTACAGCTGAGGATCTTGCCCCAAGAAATGTAGTGTCCCACAAATCAGCTACCAACTACTGACACATGAAAGATACTTGCCAAGCTACATTTATGAATAAATCCATCTGTTACCTGGCCTGTTATCTGTTGGTGGTGACAAGAGGTCTCTCATTTGTGCATCTTTTAATCCTTCCACCCACTGAACATCCAGGGTTCTGAGTAAAGGACAACTGGAACTACAAAGTGCAGAGACGGCAATCCACGAACACCCTGATAACAGTAGGTCTCGGAGACCTGGAGATACAAACAAAGGAAATATGTCACAGTTGGTCGTACTGTACAGTCCAATTGACGTTAAATTTTAAGGAGGAATGTAACACTAGTGACAGGATCTAACACTCTAAGAGTGTACAATCTTCTGACCACAGAACTGACATAACACAGACAACAACAGTGCAAGTGTCCCTGCAGTGCCCTGACACTAGCTCACCCCTGCTCTGGAATAGCTATATGGGGGGCCTGACTGAGTTCTCAATTACCCTCTTGATCCTAAATTTAAGAGGCTAGCTAACATGGGTGCCTATAACAATCACCACAATTAATTTCCAGTCTTACTGTTGCTGTTATCTATGTACATATTTTAGAAGTGTGCATCTGTCTGTTCATGAGTCCGTTTGCTCAAGAACTCCTAAACGGTAAGAGCTAGGAACACCAAATTTGGTATGCAGCTTTCTCTTATAATTTCAAGCAAGGTCAGGGTCTGGTTGTGCCAGGAAAATGAGATGTGCCTGGAATCTGATTATTTTCCGTCACATGTAAAGGGAGGGGTCTGATCAGAGGGACATCTATATTGCTAAATGACCACTAGGGGCAGTGAGCACAGGACTGCCGAGTGACCATAGGGGGATGGCTGCACCAGCAAGACAGCGGCCAGCTGGGGCTGGAGCTCACCATCTTGATGGCCATCAGACTAGGTATGTGGCTCCTGAGCCCCAAGTCACTCCCAGCCTCCCTCAGCCACAAGTGCTGGACAAGAGAGCGGGAAGCCCTGCTGGCCACTGGCTACACTGCCATGGCCCCGCTGAGGTCACCCCAGGCCCAAGCAGTACAACCCCCCTCCACCAGGAGATGCCAGGGGAGGACCTGGGAACCAGGGCCTGATGACCCCTGGCTGCACAGGAAATACTGGGGTGCTGAAAATCACAGACAGCCCATTCCAAGGAGACACTGTAGAGGGGAAGGGGGAAACTGCATTCTGAGGCTGGGGAAGTAGGCAGCCCAGCCCCATCTCCCCCTGTGAGGCGCTGTCAGGGGATCCGGAGCATTGTCTCCCTGCTTCCCTGCTAAAAGCTGCCAGCTGGGGGGCTGAAAAGTGCAGTCCCCACCCTCTCTAGGAGAAGCCACCAAGGCAGTACAACCCCAGCATCCCCCAGAAGGAGCCACAGCTAGAGTGACACTACCCTTGCTGCCAGAGGTGGCCTTGGTAACCCTCCTCTACCAGCCCCCTGGTCTGAGGGCCCCCCCCCCCCCGATTCCTGCACACACCCCTGCCACCCTCTGCCCTGACTCCTGTATTTCCTCTGCTCTCAGCCCCCCCATCCACCTCCTGCCCTTTGCCCAGCACCTCCCAGCAGCTGCCCTGACTCCTGCACCTCCAAGCAGCTGCCCTGACTGCTGCATCCTCCCACTTCTTATTCGAGTAACACCAGGTAAATCCTCTAGAATCCTAATACTTTTTTTGAAGCCACTTTGTATCATTTTACATGTTATTTCATTACACATTTCAGAGATTTTTCCTTAGTGACCTTCTTTATATCTAAATTGGGATCGATGCATCCAACACAATGTCACTTACCTGGTAGTCTATTGATAAGCCAGCTCAGTTGCTTTTTAGATATGTTTGTCCAGCTAAGATCAAGGGTTACAGGCTGTCTCCTAATAATGCCACTGAGCATAAGTGGAGTGATGGATTTACAATGGTTTAGATCTATTTTGGTCCACAATCTTTTATCGCAGCACCTACAACAACACAATTGTTAATTTGGGATTTGCTTTGAATTCTGTAATGCTTTACGAGTTAACAATAGCTAAGAAATCAGTATCTTTGTAACAGCAGCAGCAGAGAGATCTGTTTGAAGAGGCTCATGCATGCATGCGTTCAAGCTGACTTCCACAAGTGTTTTTATCAAGCCAAAATAGGATTTTCTTTCCCAACAGATGAAACACTGTTATGAGTGGGATTTTCAAAAGTCTCATTGTCTTTCAGCAGAACCTGTGCGCTTAAATCACTGGGGTTTTTATCATAAAACCCCATCATAAAGGCAGAACAAACCAGATCAATTTCTTATTTCTCTTAGCCTTTGGATTTGAAGATCAGCTTTGACCCAGGAGGTTCTGCTGTTCTGAGTTCCCCGGTTTTCCTTTTAGCCAAGTTGGCGAGTCTCGTAAGACTGAAAGCTCCATCTCTTGCTCTGCATCTCTATTTTAATCCTACACACACAGCGTCTGAGTCTCTGCCCCATCCCTTCAACTATAGTGTGCTATGGGTAACAGAGCCAAGCAAAAATCTTAACGAACTTGCAAGAATTACTTAGGAGGAAACATTGTACTTAGTTGGACAAAATTTGTTTACAAGCTTATTATAATATCACCAAGGAATCCTCAGTAGAAGCAATTCCATGGACCTCTTTCTCCACTGAGTTTTATAAGCTTGTAAGTCACCCTATTCATTATTGTATAGTGCCATAACAGTCTGTTATCTGCTTGCCTGAGTAAATAGAGTTTTGATACATCTGAGCAACCAGCTAAGAAGCTATTTTATTGGAAGTTCAGCCAAGTGTATAAACATAGCTTTGAGATTCATAATATACATTATAGTTTGTTGTTGGGGTATGGTCACTGACCTGTTGTGCAATTTCTATACAAGCCCCAGGCAGATGCACTATAAATGGCAATACAGTAATTAGCATGGAAAATATACTTTGAGATTCTGTATCAATTAAATTGTTGTTAAAAAATAGAGGGTAGAGAATATAACCACCAAGTTCTTTGCACCATGCACTCTGTATATGCAAAAATAACCTTAAAACATCTTGAAGAACCTCTTAAATCAATGAACAGGGTGCAATGGGATCTGTTATCACAATCCAAGAGGTGTTTAACAACTAGATGGAGGAAAGATTTAAGTTAACGATTCAGGAACTTCACTAGTATACTGATCTCTGTGTTTGTCTAACTAGAGGACTTGGGAACACATTTGGCATGGATATGTTATGTGGTTATACTGCTTACCAGCCTTGTAGGTGATCTAGGGTTCTCGAGAAAAGTCAGGACAGCTTGTGCACACAAATATCCCACCTAAAAATATTTAAACTATTTTTGATTGAACTGCACTGAAAGTGACAGCTGCTACATTTTTGTAAAAGGCACGCATTTGTGGTCATACCCTCACTCCATGTAAGCTGAGAGCATCACCTTCCCCACAAACTCCACACATGCTTAAATCCCCTCTGGAAGAAATTAGTAAGTGCTGATTAACCTATGTCTGCATGAATTAAATCACGCAGTCAGATACTATCAGCATTGTCCCCCCTCAACTCCTTACCATCTGTTCCAGGTCTTGCAAACTCTCATACAGATGCACAAGTCACTATGACTGAGGTAGCTAAAGACAGCCATCCAGACTTCCCTTTGCATCACATGGGCTGCCCCATCATCTAGGGGGAGTGAGTCCGGAGGAGGGCTGATGGGGGGTGGCCTGATTACATGGCGTTCCATCTGAATGCATTTGGGAGGAGAGAGTGAAGGTGGTGGCCGGGTAATCACCCTAGGTGAGCTTCGCAGGCTTGGCAAAAGCTGGTGCCTCAGCTCCCTGGGAGTCCCATTTAACCCTTTACTGAACCTGTGGAGTCTCTCGCTATTGCTCAGAGCTCGTTTGGGTTCCTCATTCTCGCTCTCTGGCTCAGATTTGATGGGTTGGTGATTCTCATTGGCAAGGCTGTTCTCGGTTTTTTGGATCTCCTGATTGAGTTCTTTGCTGAGCTCTTTGCTCAGTTCCTTATTTGGAAGACGCCTTTTCCGCCTCATCTTTATCTTTTTCTTGTCCCTAGGCTCAGCACTTTCAGTGCTGGGTCCCGCAGTGGGAGAGCTCGACCGTGACTGGTCACTCTCCTTGGCTTTTGGAGGTGCTTCTGGTAGATCTTCCTCAGGTTCCTGTTTAAAACGTCACAGGGGTTTGGCCATGCCAGTTCGGTCGTCTGTAGCCTTCCACGTTCGCCTCTGAAAAGGAAGATTAGGAGGTTTAGTAGAGCTGACAATTAGTTGGTGACACAGTGCCTGCAAACAACACCTGTGCAAGAGGACATGCTGCCCTGCTGCTTGCAGAGAGGGCAATAGGGTAAAGGACCACATCCAAACATTCTCTGGACTTCAGTGGAACATTAATAACTGATGGTGCCATCATATCTTAAAACAACCTGAAATGTGGTGCCCAGAACTGGACACAATACTCCAACTGAGGCCTAATCAGTGCAGAGGAGAGCAGAAGAAAGACTTCTCATGTCTTGCTCACAACACACCTGTTAATGCATCCCAGAATCATGTTTGCTTTTTTTGCAACAGCATCACACTGTTGACTCATATTTAGTTTGTGGTCCACTATAACCCCTAGATCCCTTTCTGCCGTACTCTTTCCTAGACAGTCGCTTCCCATTCTGTAGGTGTGAAACTGATTGTTCCTTCCTAAGTGGAGCACTTTACATTTGTCTTTATTAAACTTCATCCTGTTTACCTCAGACCATTTCTCCAATTTGTCCAGATCATTTTGAATTATGACCCTGTCCTCCAAAGCAGCTGCAACCCCTCCCAGCTTCATATCATCTGCAAACTTAATAAGCATACTCTCTATGCCGATATTTAAATAGTTGATGAAGATACTGAACAGAACCAGTCCCAAAAGAGACCCCTGCGGAACCCCACTTGTTATATCTTTCCAGCAGGATTTTGAAGCATTAATAACTACTGAGAACGGTTATCCAGCCAGTTATACATCCACCTTATAGTAGCCCCATCTAAGTTGTATTTGCCTAGTTTATTGATAAGAATATCATGCGAGACCATATCAAATGCCTTACTAAAGCCTAGGTATATCACATACACTGCTTCTCCCTTATCCACAAGATTCGTTATCCTATCAAAGAAATCTATCAGATTGGTTTGACATGATTTGTTCTTTACAAAGCCATGGTGGATGTTCCCTATCACCTTATTATCTTCCAAGTGTTTGTGATGATTTCCTTAATTACTTGCTCCATTATCTTTCCTGGCACAGAAGTTAAATTGACTGGTCTGTAGTTTCCTGGGTTGTTCTTATTTCCCTTTTTATAGATGGGCACTATATTTGCCCTTTTACAGTCTTCTGGAATCTCTCCTGTCGTCCAAGATTTTCCAAAGATGATAGCTAAAGGCTCAGATGACTCCTCTATCAGCTCCTTGAGTATTCTAGGATGCATTTCATCAGGCCCTGATGGCTTGCAGACATATAACTTTCCTAAGTGAGTTTTAACTTGTTCTTTTTTTATTTTATCTTCTAAACCTACCCCCTGCAGCATTCACTATGTTAGGCATTCCTTCATCAGACGTCTTGGTGAAGACCGAAACAAAGTCGTCATTAAGCATCTCTGCCATTTCCAAGTTTCCTGTTACTGTTTCTCCCTCCTCATTGAGCAATGGGCCTACCCTGTCCTTGGTCTTCCTCTTGCTTCTAATATATTTATAGAATGTCTTCTTGTTTCCCTTTATTCCTGTAGCTAGTCTGAGCTCATTTTGTGCCTTTGACTTTCTAATCTTGCCCCTGCATTCCTGTATTGTTTGCCTATATTCATCCTTTGTAATTTGTCCTAGTTTCCATTTTTTAATATGACTCCTTTTTTATTTTTAGATCATGCAGGATCTCCTGGTTAAGCCATGAGTGAAGAGGGATATGATATAGGTCTATAAAATCATGACTGGTGTGGTAAAAGTGAATAAAGAAGAGTTATTTACTCTCAGAACAAAAGAACTAGGGGTCATCAAATGAAATTAACAGGATTAAAAAAAGAGCAAGATTAGCAAAGATAGAAAGTAGGGACACCGTCCCTTCCTGTTTGCCACAATCTGGGAGTGAGCAACAGGAGATGGATCACTTGATGATTTACCTGTTCTGTTCACTCCCTTCGGGACACCTGGCACTGATCACTGTCAGAAGACAGGATATTGGGCTAGATGGATCTTTGGTCTGACTGAGTATGGCTGTTTTTATGTCCTTAAAAGATGGCCACTGTACTTCCCGATATGCAATCAAGATCAGTGGCTCTACTCATCCAAACAGCAACACAAGCTAAGAGCACTGAGTTAATTTGATTTAGCAAGTTTTGATACATTCTGTGCAATTACTAAGTCACATTCCTGACATACTTCTGTTCTGCTACTTATTGCTAGATGCTATGTCTCAAGGAGTGCAGTGCATTGTCTCCATCTCTCTAGCACAGTGCATGTATATACAAATGGGTGATCCCACTGACAGCCTTGACATACTGATAGTTAGATGAGGCCTGAAGTGCTTGACAGTGGGCCTGTGAAGGGGTCAGCTGGCCCCTTCTTCCCTGCTCCAGTCACTTTTCATAAACTTGAATCACACATCACTTGTCTACTTTAATCAAATCCCCATGGATGTGTGTTGGTCACAGCTCCAAGAGATGTGCAATGCCAAGCCAAAAAAGGGGAAGATTTCTTATGTAATTTAAACACTACAAGCAAGAGAGAAGTCCAGAGCTATTAAAACTAAAATAAAAAGGCATAATGGTAAACAGGGATGAGGTTGGCATCCGGAGATGTGACACTATAAACACACAACAGTTGTGCCAGAATTTCTATGCAGTTGCAATAAACTATGAATTGAATAAAAGGGTGTGTTCCTAGCTTTTAAATGGGGATGTATCATTATTGCACAACTGTCACAGCTTTTTTTTTTTTTTTTACCTTTATCCAAAATTAGAGGGGACGGGACTACATTTTATAAGATTACAGAGGGATTAGTGAAAGATGATCAATCCCTCTTCCCCTACACCCCCATTCACCTATTACAGAAGAATGAAAAGTTACTTGAAAGTCAGTGACAGATACTTTAGATTACTGTAATTCAAAGAAAATGCCTCCAGACTATAGTCACCTTATGACATTCTATATCTAGGATTCCACAGAATCAGAATCTAGGAGCTAGATAATTTAATAACCTACAACATTTATAATCATATGCTAGCTTATAAAAGTAAATAGACCACCCTTCGAGCCATCAGTGGATAACCATCAATATTGGAATAGACCTTATACCTCATGCACCATTACACAAATACCCAGATTACACAAATTACACATGCACCATTACATTCCCCACCCAAATGTTACTGTGTGGGGAAATATTGATGCATATAGGGAGAACAGAACATCGCTACATGACAGTCTATGTTTTTCACAGCAGAGAACTGTAGAACTGGAAATAAAACCAAAAAACCTGATTGTGACATGGAAACCTAATTCTGAAGTGCAAATATGCAGTAAAAATGGCAGCAAAGGCACACTAATGGGATTGCTAAAGAAACTGCATCAAGCGCAGATGAGAGAACAAGAGGGAAAAAATGTAATTAAGTACACAAAGTAAAGATGTATCAAAGTACCTTTTTCCTGAAGAGTTTCTCTTCTTTACCAAGTTTTAGCTGTTTCAGGAAAGAAAAACAAATGGTAAATGTTATCCAGTAAAAATTCCTACTATATCAGTTTTCTTCAGTTAATAACTGGTTTGCTAAGTGGTTATAGTAAACCACTATAGATTAACCCACTATAATGAAGCAGATAGATTCACCCACTATAAAATAATCAAGCCACACTTCATTTCTTGCCCTTCTGTATACTAGTGGTTTGTGGTTTTCAATGGCAGAAGTCTATTAAATGAACATTTACCATCCCCCCATAATCTCCTCTCCTGTGCATTTTGGTGTCACTCTGGAGCCATCAGTGTCCCACATTCTGGAGGCATGTAGGAAACACGTACCAGCACCGTCTACAGTGAAATCTTTGTTATCCAGCACTCTGTTAACCAGAAAACTTTATTAACCGGCATTGCCCCCAGCCACAATACTGTCACATCTTAATCTTCAAGTGCACAGGCCTGGCTTGGTTTACCACGATTGGCTTAACAATTTTTTATTTAAGATGTACTAATCATCTTTAATGCAAAATAGAAATGTGAGACCAACTGCCTCATACTACAAAACTACCAATATTAAAAACTTGAGTTTTACTATTATTGTCCATCAGTTTTTCCTAGGTTGATGGGGACCCTCAGAAACCGGAATTTTTAGATAACCCGAAGGCCCTAATCCCTGAGCATGCCGGATAACACAGGTTTTACTGTACTAAGTCAAATAATTTTTAGTGCCCACAAAGGCAAGCAGATAATAGCACTGGCTAGAGACCAAACACATGTGAATTGGCACTGTATATGCAGTCCCTCTACTCTGCCCTTCAACTTTAATCCCCATCGGTAACACCTTTATTTCAAATCTTGGGCCATGAATTTGTGTGTGCTTCAAAACTAGTGCAGAAACTGTGACTGAACACAACTGAAATCAACACACAGTTATTCAGAGTTAAAGCCAGGTCCTCCTCCTTGCTTCCACAGACAAGCTAATCTGCAATTCCTAGATATTAAAATAATGCATGAGAAATTCAAATGCTTGCTGCCCAAATGAATTCTACAAGTTAGATTTTAAAAAGAGTGCCTAAATTGTTCCTGAAAGCAGTAGATAGATTACTCCTTCTCTTTATAAATTGGGGAGAATATTATCTCTGTGCTGCTATAAGGATCAGTTACTTTATTGAAGTATTACTGCTGCTGTATGCAGTTATGATGGCTAGTTAGAGAAAGCTATCAAGCGCCACCCAGTGATTAGAGATGAAAAGGGTTGAGTATTATGCAGGGCCGGGCAAGATACAGCCCGCGAAGACCCAAAGTCAGGGGTCTCTGCCTGTTGAAGCCTGAGACTGTTCAAAATGGTGGGCGGCTCCCTCGGGGGGGTGGGGGGGGAAGGAGAGAGAGAGACTTTTCATGCTGCCTGCCCCCCAGGCCAATGGGAGCTATGATGATTGGCCTGGTGGGAAGGCAGCATGCAAACAGCCCCCACAGATGCCGGCTCTCCCCAGCACCAGCTCTTGCTTCCTCCTCGCTTGCTGCCTCTTACACAAAGGCAACTGGGTGTGGGGGAGGGGAAGGGAGGAGAAAGGAAACATGAGTGGTCAAGTAGATTAACCAATAAGCCTAATCTTATCAGCTAATGGTCTAGTCGACTACTCGTTGACATTCCTATCCTATACTCTGATCCCCTGCCCCAGGTCACAATCCCCTCCTTCAGCCAAACTCCCCTCTCAGTTCCCACACACTCTCCTGCATTCCTAGTTCCATTTTGTACCCAACCTCTGTCCCAAACAGCACACTTCCTCCACAGAAAAGTGCAGCCCTTGACCACTTTCTGAAATCTTGGAGTGCCCCCCCCCCCCGGGTCAAAAATTGCTACAGCTCTATGTAATTATGGCTAGACTGAGAAAGTTATCAAGCACCACCCAGTGGTTAGAGATGAAAAGGGTTGAGTGAAACTACTTTTGACTATCCTCCCCATTAAAAATACAAGCTTAAAGTGGATTTTTCAAGTAAATTGCTAGTTCTTTGCCCAATCTTATCTATCCCTGAATAAAAAGCAAAGTTCATGTTGATAATTTTACTGCATGACAGATAATTTTCAAAAAGAAATGTCAAGGGCAATGCAATTTCCTTTCTAACTATTACTTGCTGGAAATCAAGAGACTCAAAGGATAGCTTAAAGCTGACGTGCAAGACCTAAAAGTGCCTGTGTGCGTGCACACATTAAGGAGATGAGGTTCTACCCTCTCATACCCGTTTTCTCATAGCAGGTTCTTGGGGTTTCTCAAATTTTCTTTTCCTTCGTATATGCACTTCATCTGACTTTCTCCTCAAAATAGAATCAACAGGGGCCTTTTTAGAAGGTTCATCAGATTTCCGCCTGGGGGTTTCTTCACATTCCCCTTTCCGTTTTGCTGCATCTGTTACTTCCTTATTATCTCTGTTCATCTTCTGTTCCTTAAGCAGCGAGCCTGGGAGATTTGATGCGTATTTGAATCCTGGTCCACGCTTTTGCTTGTACGCCAAAGAGAGAAAACACAAACAAACTTTATATCTTATGTCTTTTTTTGCTGTTCACTATGTATTTTATTTGAAGCTTTTGTCTGGTTACATGCAGTTGATTAAATCACTAAATGGCTATTCACAAGCAGTCAGTGTGGTAAATAATTTCAAATTCTAAGGAGTTTTTCATATATATAAAACATACTTTCTTCATATCAGATTATACAGAATCTAATATTTCACTAGTTGTAAGGGACACTTCAGATTTGGTTTCATATAGATTTACAAAATCTAAAAAACAGCTTTTAGTTTGAATTTAAACATTCCCCCCTCTACAGGATTTGCTACAATGTTATATTTACAGTCTATTAATGCATAGAATCCTCAAGTGAAATGACAGCAAACAAGAGGGGTGCTGGCTAATTTATTCTCTTTATTTTGGCTGAATATACAATAAGGAAAACTTGTGAAAATCAGAGAAGATTTTAAAATAGTTTAAAATTAACAGAAAATGTGTTGGTTTGTTTACAACATGGCTTTTTAGATTAATAGGGCTTTTGTTCCATAGTCCTAACAAAACAGCAACAAAAGATCTGAATGTAGAAGATAATACGCAAGATTTAGTGTCTCATGCTTATGTCATGTATTCCAGTGAAACTCACTTTCCCAGTTTTCCCTGCATGGTTGCACTTTGGACATTCCCAGCAGTTTGGCAGTTCATCGTTAACAACACCATCTGATTCCTTCACCTAGAAGGAAAGAGGCATAACCCATTTGCAATACATAGTGTTAGGTCGGAGTGCAAATCACATGCGGATTATCACCATTGAGAAGCAGTCACTACACCAACAGAGGACAGACGTTTTGCATTGCTATCTTTTTCCCATGTCAGCTGTTTCTCTTCCAGCGACTCCAAACTAAATGCACTAAAGGAACAACACTACCTTGTTTGCACTATGATGCGCATACTTCTAACCCTTTGAGATTACTGACCAAATACCACCAACAACAAAAATAAAAAACAGACTGGCAAGTTTAATACTTGAAATGGATTTTAGTCTTGGCTTTTTTTGGCTAAGATCAGGGATATCCCAAATTAATAACTGACACATTCTCTATGAAGATACCATATCCTGTATTTGTAGAGAAATGATTGTCCAGTTATCTAATCGGAGACTGTCCCTTCTATCTTCAATTTACAATAAACTTTCTCACTCATTTCCCTCCATCAGGCTGGCAGATGATCAGCCTTTTAATAATATCACCCAGCTTTTATAAAGCACTTTTAGTTAGTAGGTCCAAAGTACTTCAAAGCCAGTCAATATCACTATCCTCATTTTTGAGGTACAAATGTCTCCTTCCCCTTAACACAGAAAAATGTTTTTAAAAGTGAGGATTTCTGAATATACTTAAGAAAGCGCCTTAAAATGTTAATCTCTGATACAGATGGGAAAATAATGACAATGCAGGCTGCATCCCAAATGCCACTAAAATGGAAATTGCCAGGTCAGTTCCAGGGGACAGGGTGAAACTTTCATTCAAAGTTAGGGTGTGCCTAGCAATTTTACTTCACCCTTCAAAGTTACCCATTCCTTCTTCATCAATTCAATAGGTACAATACAGAGAAGAAAAACTTATACCATAAAGTCCTTAATGTAGTTTTGGAGACTGTCTTTTAAAAACCAAAACAAACACAAATAAACTGAATGGAATAAGTGGTGACATGATCATTTCCCCAAAAAAGCTAATAGAATATAATTTTCACAAGCCCTTAAATCACTTTTGAAAGTGAGACTTAGGTTCTTTTGAAGATTGCACCTTTAGTTTTATTTTAGAAATGGCAACATGGAATTAAACAGTAGCATAGGGATGGGTTGAGGAAAGACAATGATTATGGTAGTAAGAGTACACGGTTACTCATTTATAATAAGTTCATACCTTTAGTCAATTACAAACTGAAATGCATGAGAAGATATATATGAAAGCAAAATAGCTTGGCAGACCAGTGTAAGGACACTGAATGCACAGGGGCTCGTTGGAAGCAAAGCCAGTAAGCCATCCAAGCTACAATCAACAGCAGAGTAAAGAACATAAGGGGTCTGAATGTGAAATAGAGGCAGTGCTATACATAGCTTGAAAGACTTGTACAGGTTTTGTTAAAGAAAAGTTTCTCAATGTTTTTAATTCAGTGAATATTCTCCTGCAGCACTAGAAGGGATGTAGCCTGGATCCTTGAACCAGGCAGACAGTGACAGCTCTAGTTTCACTAGCCGGTTAGAGTGAAAAGTTAGTAATTCTTTTCTGTTTGGTCCTTTGTTTTAAAGAGCCCTTTAAGTTTTAATAATTTTAAGCACTATAAGCAACATAGGAGGAATTTCAAACATTTTTATTTTGACTGTATCACTTAAACCATCCTTCCCTCTTCACGAGGGTGGGAATGTGCCACAATGAGTTTATGTAGGTTCTCCATCTTTACGAAAAACCCCAAGAGGAGTCAAGTCAGAAACAAGGTATTTTTTAATAGATCATGTTCGACCTAAATGGAAGACAATGGTATTTAGGCCCCTTTCCATGAGGTTTAAGGCACTGAACAGATGTGGGAAATTGTAGGCAAACTAATGAGACACACAAACCTGCCACTGAATCTGTCACAAAGCAAGCAGCGGGTTGGTGTCTAAATCACAGCCTATAGCTCCTTCAGTAACAAAGGTCCAGCATGGGGACAGCAATTCTAGGTATCTCAATGTGGGTACAGCTATGCAGTCATCCTATTAAAGTTTGTGAGAATCACAAGGTATTGTTTTTCTGAAATCATTAGGCAAAAGCCATGTGCCACTGCAGTGCTGCAATAAAAAGGGAGTGACAAGTGGCTAATGAAGAGCACTGGCACAACTGTTTGCATAGAGAAAGGTCTTAGATTCCATGCATGTTTCTCTACCAGTGCACCTAATGCCATTCATCCTTTTACATTCATTAGAACTAAATTCATTTGCAAGGTTTGGAAAAAATACATGCCCTCTCTTCTCCCAACACCACAATTTGATGACTAAGAGGGAAAGTAAAGTGGGAACATTCTTTTATTAAGAAAAAACTAAATTTGGTTCCTTAGACATCTGAAAACACAGTGAGTCACCAACTTTAACAGCATGATTTGGAACATGCTCAATCAATTGAATTAATCAGCATAGATTACACATTTTTTTAGGAAACAGTAAAGGATATGCGATGAAAGGCTGCTAGTTAGGTTATGTCTTCAAACTGTGGGGGTGATCGAAGTTCTGGAGTTTAATACAACAAGTCTAGTTAAGACCAAAGCTCTCTGCAACTGTTTTCTGAGCCCCACTCAGAGGTTCAGAGCTCCCGCATGGGCGCAGGGAGCTCAGCTGATTGGCAGGGGGAGGGGCATCTTGCTAAGCAGCAGCTTCAAACAGGAGCTGCTTCATGCTTGAAACGGAGGAGCTCCCATAGCAGATAAGGAAGGGGAAATAAGGAGGGAATAATTGGGGAGGAGGGGGGGAGTAATTGGCTAGGGGGGGAATCAGAGGGAAGTGGAGTTTGGAGAGTCCCATTTGTGTGAGGAGAGAGAGGCAGAGGCAGAAACTCAGCATTCTCTTCAAGTCTCCAGGGCTGAAAAGGGGTAGGTAAGGAGCTGACTGCATGGGGTAGGTGGGGGAATAAAAGGGTGGGTGGGTGCTGGCATCTGTGCAGTGAGGTGGAGGCAGGGGAGGAGTTTGTTTGGAGTATCTTGACTCACTTACTGCAGTCTTCTCTGTCTGGATTGGAGGAAGGGAAAAACAGGCTGCAAAAGATGTGTGCGTGCCAGGAGGACACTTGCATGATTACATTTCAAACAAAGTTTACATGGGTGTTAATGTTTTAAGGTAAGAAAGAAAAAGATTCTTTTAATAGATTTTTTTGTGTGTTGCAGATATCTCCAGGGCTGAAAAGGTGTAGGTAAGGGTCTGACTGCATGGGCGCAGGGAGCCAGCTGATTGGCAGGGGAAGGGGCATCTTGCTAAGCAGCAGCTTCAAACGGGAACTGTTGCATGCTTTCCAGTGTCAGTAAATATTGTATTAGTCATGGTCTCCTTGCAAATACTATTTCTAGTTGACTCAGATTTGTTTAGCATCTCAAAGCTGAGCTATGTGTGGATAATATGCATTTTGGTATGTTTACTTGCTTGAGTTGTTAGAAAGGATGATGATACATATACTCCAAAGGTAGTGTTAATTCTCTTTTTTATTTGATTTCATATTAAATATCATAAGCATTGCTCCTTGTTAACTATCCCTTTTTTAATGTTTTCTTCCACACATATGGGCTGCTTAATAATACTCTCTCTCTCTCTCCCAATAAAAAAGTTTTTCCTGTGGGATGACAGAGTTACATCATCATGTCACTCTGCATTGTAGTTAAGGTTAGGCCATGGGGAGAGGGGTGGGGATGGAGAAGGGGGCCTTGTCTAGTGGAGGAAAGAGGAGGCCCAGGCTGGTGGGAGGGGAGGGGGAGGAAGAGGAAGAAGGAAGTGGGAGAAGGAGGGACCTTGCTGGTGGAAGTGGGGGGCGGGGAAAGAAGGGGAGCCTGGCTGGCACGGCAGGAGGAGGTAGTAGGGGCACTTGGCTGGTTTGGCTGCAGCCTGGCCTTCCCCGGTTGCCAGGGGGAAAGCCAGGATTGCCTATTCCCTGTGACGGGGGGGTTGGCAAGCGCAGTGAACAGGGGGCACAGCCCCCAGGTGCACATAATTTCAACCCGCTCAAGGATAGAAAATGTTAGAGGGAACACTAGTTAAGAATCACTAAATCCAAGTCAAAGAGTGTCCCTGACAACATCTGGTACGCCTGCTCTTTTCTGGAATAAGGGAAGCTGACGGGCATTTGCTCCCATCAATCTCCCATTGTGGGGACACTGCCAAGCTCAGCTTAAGGTAAGCCACATATTTTACTTAGCTTGAGCAAAATACTTTAAACTGAGCTTCTGGGTCTAGTGTAGACCTGGCCTTAAATTCTTTTTAAAATCCATACATTCTCTATGGAAAGGGACAAAGCAGAAATGGCTGTGTCAACAGAGGACACACCTAAGCCATACTCACCCAGACACTCCTTGGATACTTCGTTCCTGAGAAAAATGAGAACATGACTACAACTCCCCTAGCCTGCAACATAATCCTTCATAAATGGAACTGAGATTTGACTTTGGCAGTCCCACTGGTATGCTAATGTGGTCAGCTACTTAGGGACTCCCTCCAGTGTCTCAGCTGGAAAAGTCTGCCTGATGTGGTTATAAAAGTTCACATGCTGCAAGTAGGTTTTAGGTAAGAGGAAACCCATCCCGTCCTTATGCAACCAAACTAGGAATTTTGAAAAGGGTGGGCTTTCTAACTTGGAACAGTCTGAAAGGGAGTGGAAATGTCAGTGAGAACATGCTGAATGAACTGTTCCCACCAGAAAAACATAGGAAGTGCTGTGGAATCAGCTTACCAAGAATGGGCTCTGAGAGCAAGTCTCTCTCCAGAAAGATCAGACATAATGGAAATTTAAGAGTCCAAGCAAGTTCACACTCTTCACTGATCCCAACCCTTCTTGTTATTTTTCTTCCACAGGGAGTTCATTTTCAGGTCTATAGTTTTTTTTCCAAAGATGGCATCCAAGACCAACATACACTGCTGCCTATTTACTGTTACTTTTTCAAGCATGACTGGAAGAAGGACCTTATTCTATGATTGGAGACCTTAGGTGCTTGCATGAGAGGTCATGAAGGGGGTTTCACACTATCAAGTTATTTATATTGTAGTGGGGGCTACAATACATTGTGGAGCCCTGTCATGGTGCTATGCAGTGCCCAGGAACAAAGAATAAATGCAAAGAGAGGCTCCCATTGCATCATCTTCTCTCTACCTTTCTCCTTCACTGTACACTCTCTTTTCTGGAGGCTCCTAAATCCCTGGTGGGATGGTTTTCTTTTCATCAAATATATGTACTAAAACAGGCATCTTGAACAGACTACCTACAGCAGTGTTTCTTAAACTGTGTTCCATGGCACACTGGTGTGCTGCGAGGCAGTCGGAGAGGCGTGCCGCGGAGAACAACACAGAATTCAAAACGGCCACCTTTCCCCCGACCCTTTTCCCCCCAACTTTTTTTTTTTCGCTCAACAAAAAAAAAAATCCTTGGTGTTCCCCATAAAAAAAATTGTTTGGTGTTCCTCAGTCTTAAAAAGTTTAAGAAACACTGACCTACAGAAAAGGCACTGGAGGATACACCACTGCTATAAGTCCCCCGCAATTCTGAGAGCTCCAGAGAAGCTGGAGAGAGACATAACACTTTCTGAGAACAAGGACTCTCAAAAGGTCATGCTAACATGGTATTTCAAGCCAGGGACAGACAAAGGGAATCCTATAGGGCATTATCTGCCAGTTGTTTTGCTTGCAAAAAACAAAACCAAAAGCCCACACCTATTTACCAAGGTCAGAGCTGCAAATAGCTCACGTTTCTGAATGTTCATAAACACTGGAAGTGATTTTTTCTATGCTGCCAAACCAGCACTCAGCTGGGTATTCTCTGGTCATGAATATACAGGACAGCAGCAGTACTTGCTTAAATTTCACAGGTCTGACCCATATTCTGCATAGCTAGCTCACATGTCAGGAAACACCAAATTTAGTTTGGGGAAAATAATGTTTCAACTGTCACTAAACAGTGAATTTGTCCTGCAGGACAGATCTTGAAGAATGTTGTTTATTCTCTTGGGATGCATCTACACAGCAGGGCTTAACTCGAAATAAGCCACACAAATTGAGCTACATCAATTGTGTAGCTTTTTTCGAAACTGGAAGCATCTACACAGCACTTATTCTGAAATAGAGCACTCTTCCTCCGACTTCCCTTACTCCTCATACAATGAGGGCTGCAAGAGTTGGAGTAAAAAGACCTCCAGCTTGATAGTATTTTGACATTATTTTGAAATAACAGTTTGCGTCTACACAGCAGGCAAAGTTATTTCAAAATAATGCTAATTATTCCAAAATAATGTTGCTGTGTAGACATACCCTTAGGGATGTTGACTAGTTGACCACCCAATAAGCAGGCAGTAAGGGAGTGGGGGAGCAGGATCCTACGCTGAGGGGAGCCAGCTTAAAAGCCACTTCCCTCCAGCACCATCTCCACAGAGGGGCACGGGAGGAGGAGGCGCAGCAGGGGGGACTGGACACAAGCCAGGAATCAGCTGATTTCTGGCTTGCACCTGGTCCCAGATGCTATGCCTCTGCTTTTTAAATGGAGTAAGAGCCACCCAGCTTTTATTCCATTTAAAAAGCAGAGGCACAGTGGGGAACCGGGCACAAACCGGGAATCAGCTGATTCCTGGCTTGCGCCAGGTTCCAGATGCTGCGTCTCTGCTTTTTAAATGAAGTAAGATGCTCTTACGCCATTTAAAAGACAGAGCCACAGTGGGGTTAGCTGCTGGGGCGGGGAACTAACCCTGCTGCCGCTCTGCAGTTTCCCCCGATCAACTAATTGAGTAATTGATGGAAATTTCTTGCCTACTCGATTAACGGATTATCTGCAATTTAACATCCCTATATTCTGTGATGTTATAGGGCTGGACAGAGGAAAATTTGGATTAGTCTGGGGATGTGAGTTTGGTGCACTGCAATAGTAAAGCAGGGCTTGCTGCAGGTTAGGACTAAGGTGCCCTGGAGGAAAGACTACAAGCTCCATCCCCTGCTAACCACTAGCTCCAGCCAGTGCTATCACTCTTTTGCTAAAACATAAAGGCCTCATTGTCAGAAATGTTGAGCAACTGCAGCCTACCCTCCTACCCCCAGCTGTGACAGCTGAGTGCCTCTGGGTGAGGAATGGCACAATTTTCAGAGATTAGGGAGCTGAAAAATAGCACAGACAGCATTATCCAGAGCATGGGGTTCCCGAAGTTTGGAACAAAAACATTTTTCTGACATGAGTCCCTGTGAGTCCCACAGGCACCAACTCTGCCTGTAGGGGATATTGGAAAACAGTTAATTGTGGCAATACCAAAACCATTTTTAACCATGAATTGGGATGATGATGATGAGGGAGACAATGTGGATAACACTCCCAGAATCAGTTCTGGAACAGAGGGACTCAGAAGTCTCCCAGTCAAGTGGATGCATAAAGCCCACAAAGAGGATAACGAGGATGGGATTTGCAGTTATGTTCAGCATTGACCTAACTCTATTCCCTTTGAAGGCAGTGGCCGTTGACGTCAACAGGAGTGGAGTTAGGCTAATGCTTAGAACATCTGAAATCTAAAACATACCTGTTGTGTGCCCTAGTGACTACAGTCTTTGCATTGTGACACAGGTAGTGCTCGGAAAACTCAATGAGCTCAGAGTCAGCCTCTGCTGAACACAAGGTTCTGGACAAATACATGAACTGAGCTACCACTTGTCCTTTCTGAGGAGCAGGAAGGTTGTTGTAAGTGTGGGGATTGTGGTTTTTAACTCATCTAAAACAGACTTTTTAAGAACAATCGAGCCAAACACCTTTTGCTGTCCTAAAGAAGCCATCTCTTTCTCTCTCTCAAAAACACACACGCACATATTTGTACATGGCAAAACTACTCTGTAGATTAAGGTGAGAGACCACAGCATCTTTTATATCGTCTGACTGCACCCCAGTGCAAGATCCTGCTTCTACCCCATTCACAGTGTTTATGTCTACACTGAAATCAGAGACCTGTGGCACAATCAAGGCTGGCTCGGGTCAACTGGCTCAGGCTTAAACTATAAAATTGCAGTGTAGATCTCTAAGCTCAAGCTGGAGCCTGGGCTCTAAGACCCTGCAAGAGGGGAGATCTCAGTCTTGTCTCCAAGCCATGCCCAAACATCTGCATTATTATTTTTAGCTTGCAGCCTCAGCCCCGTGTCTGAGTCAGCTGGCCCAGGCTCTAAGACTTGGTGCCCTGAGTATTTTATATCAGTGTAGATGTGCACAGTCTGTCCAGAGTCCTCATGCTCAACTCTAGGCCAGAGATCAACCTTGTCCACATCTGCCTGCAACATAAGGGACAACTAATCCTTCACCCTACTCACGTTCCAAGTTGGGCCTCAGATCACCCTGCACCTGTGGTGTCTAACATGCCAGCCACTAGCCATATATGGCTATCTGGTCTATTGAATGTGTGTAGTTTGCTATAGCAGTAGCCACTATACTGGAGACTTCAGAACTGGTTGGACACCATGGCCCTACATCCAATTGGGGAAGGAGCAGGGATATTAAATGAGTATTTGTGTAAATGTCTAATCACTGAATTTATTGGCAGCTGCACTTTTAAACACAGGGGAGCAGGTGGGAGCCAGTGCTCTGTAAGATGCAGCAGGGGGGAGGAGGAGAGGGAGACAGGTCCACAGGAGCCTGCACGTGTGTGTACTGGCTCCCACCTCTCCTCCTTCCTGGGATTCTGCCTTTGTGTGAGGATGGGGTGGTGGTAGTGGTGTAAGGAGCAGGCAGCACTGTGGGTGCCAGCATGCACGGGGAACCAGCTTAAAAGCTGACTCCCCAAGGGCACCAGCTCCCGCCTCCCTGCCCACTTGGGTGTTTGGGGAGTGAGGGGGCTGCATGTAACCATTAGGATTAATCGATGAGCCCAGGCTTATCTATTAATCATGTAAACAGCTACACACAAATATCCCTAACTGCATGCATGTGCTATTTTACAACCAAACCATGCTACTGTAATCCATCTAAACAGACAAATTCTGTTTCCTTCCTATAACAGCTGGGTTGGCTTGGTGGAAGACATACATTTACTATCATTGGTACAGGAAGGAGCTAGATGTTGGGTCAACGCTGGAATTTTCACTAAGTCTTCTCAAACTGACATTTAAGTTTCTCTGAACCACAATGTTCTAATCTTCTAATTTCCAACGTGTTTTGTTTACATTAGGGATGTGAAAGTGTAACCATTAACATGGCTAACTGATGAGCCTGGGCTCAATGGTAACGTGCACGGGTACACGCAGCCCCTCCTACTCTCTCCATGCTTCTGCCTCTAATACACTGTAATTTTCAGTGGTTACATGATTACATAATAAAGCACATTTTAACATCCCTAATTTAAATAACTTCAAAGGTCTCAGAAAGGTTGTAGTTCACAAGTTCAACTCCTTACTTCAAAGTTATTTATCTAAGAAGATGAACTTTTACTTATGTCAAACACTAAGCAGGTTGAAGAACTTGGAAAGCTCTATTGAGAAGCAGGGAATTCTCTGCTTATAGGGGTAAAATAGCTACAAAATGTCAAAGGGGATCCTTTTGAGTAATACTCCCTTCTCAGAGAGTGTTTTGGGTTCCCAGGATGCCAACCTGCACCTTGAACCAACTAGGGACATAAGCAACTAACTGACTACTCAATAAGCAAAAGCTTATCAGTCAGTCGACAAAATGGATGACTAGTTGCTTTCCCCCCTTATTGCCTCTATCACAAAGAGGCAGCAGGAGGAGGGAAGAAGGGATGCTGGAGGGAGCCAGCTTAAAAACTGATTCCCCCCAGCTGCAGCTCCGTGGGAGGGGAAAGGGGCACAGCAGCAGCCAACTTTGAAATGTACAAGAGTCCCTGCTGGGGCTCTTGTACAAAACTAGCACCCGCGTGCAGCCTAGGGCCAGTGGGGAGTCCCTCACTGACCCCAGGCTCCACATGGGCCCTTCCTCTTTGAAATGCACAAGAGCCCCCGCATGCCCCGGGCACCACGCAGGTGCCAGCTTTGAAATGCACAAGAGTCCCCAGCGGGGGCTCTTGTGCATTTCAAAGAAGAAGGGCAGCATGCAGCCTAGGGTAAGTTCCCTGGCCAATTCCCCTGCTGACTCCAGGATCCATGCAGCACTTCCATTTTGAAATGCACAAGAGTCCCAACTTTGAAATGCACAAGAGCCCCCGCTAGGGCTCTTGTACATGTCAAAGGCAGAACACCGAAGTGCCTATCAACTAATCAAAGGAAATCCCATTGACTATTCAAATAGTTAATTAATCGAAATTAACATCCCTAGCCAACTCTACATTCTCATTTAGTTTCACAAAAAGGCTTAAACATTTAGAAGTGACTGTCTCCGATTTTCACTACTATCAGAGTCATTTTCCTGGACTCACCTTAAGGCATCCTGGGTGTATTATTTCATTACAAATGGAACATTCCATTAGCATGAGATTAAACTTGCCCTCCTCTTCTTCCACAGTGTCCTCTTTTCCAGCTTCTCCGCACACCAGACACACAGCAGTGTGAGGCAACACCGGCTGTTTGCACAGATGAAAAAGAGATTAGAGCACAGGTAACATAATGGAGAAGACCATCAAGACTACATCTGAATAATTTCAAAACAGTCTGTGTTTTGATTGTTTACTGATGAATATAACTGGACGTCAACAACAGGATGAGTGTTCTAACACAACAAGTAGTGAATGAGATACAAAGGGTCAGGATCATCCCTAGTGTAATATCACTAAAGCCAATGGACAACCTGAGGGATGAATCCTGCCAGCTAAGTACATCAGTACATAGACCCTGATCTTAGAAGTTTACAGTAGACAGATTCAGAGCCCTGCTTGTGAGTTACTGTACTGTAACAGAGTGACACAGAAGAGAAATTAGTACATCAAAAATATTGCTCTGTTATACCTCAACCTCTCTTGGCATGTAGGCAGCAACCCTATTTACAGAAAGAGCACAGGAAAGTTATGGAAATCAACCAAGGTCACAAAGCAAGTCCATGGCAACACCATGACACACTAAACTCTTAGCTCTAATCACAATTAATAGTTATACATAGTATCACATATAGGCCACTCTCAGGATTAGGATACCATTTTGTAGGCACTGTATAAAAACACAGGACAATAGGAGGCAATGGGGTGAATTCCTAGCAAGTGGAGATATTTTTCCTTCCAGGCCAGATCTCAGAGAAGATGCTACAACTGTCCATCTAGATTAATTATTTCTGTTACCTTGGTGAGAAAGTGCCAAATGTCAGTATAATTAAGAAACTGTCTTTTGCCCTAATAAGACACACAACTGTAGCACTGACTATCTCAGACGTCATCCAAGAGGCACATACCTACCACCTCTTGAGTCATGAGCCAAAAGGCACCTCCCTCTTAGTCCAGGCTCTAGCAGACTCAATCTCTACAGCTGGCCCAGCCACCACTAGTGGAGGACAATGTGCCACACTGAGCAGACAGGGGTTCAATAAGTACCTGGTTTGCTGCAATATGGTGTAAGTCTTGTGACAAGGAGGGGAACAAAGACATGCAAAAAATGTGGTTCCATATGAAATGCAATCAGCTAGATTATATATCACTACCTGTCTATTAAACACTCAAGAGCTGAGAACTAGGGATGTAAATCGTCAACTGCTCCATCATCAGTCCATGTATAAAAGACACAATGGCTAGTGGGGAACTTGAGACATTGTTACAATGGTTCAAACTGAACCATTTTAAACTGCAAACAGACAATTCAACAGGCTTTCTTTGCTTTAGAGAAGCTGGGGGGAAAAAGTGACATTAAAGATACTACTGTTCAGTCTGCCTTATACATTGAGGCTATGTTCTTGAACGAAAACGGCTGCTCTTGCACAAAAACATGCCACCTGTCTACACTGGCCGCGCGTTCTTGTGCAAGTAAACTGACGTTGTACTGTAGAAAATCAGGGCTTCTTGCACGAGAACTCTGACACTCCCTCTCAGGAAGAAGCCCTCTTGCGCAAGAGCTCTTTCAGAAGAGGCCAGTGTAGACAGGCAACATGAATTTCTTGCGCAAGAAGCCCCTATGGTTAAAATGGCCATCAGAGCTTTCTTGCGGAAGAGAGCGTCTACACTGCCATGGATGCTCTTGTGCAAAAGCACATGCCAGTGTAGATGCTCTCTTGTGGAAGACTGTTTGCGCAAGAACTCTTCTGCAAAAGAGTTCTTGCGCAAGAAGCTGCCAGTGTAGACGTAGCCTGACACTTGATGTATTAACTTTGGAAACACTTACCATACCAATAAATACTTAACACTTATACAGGACATTATCTTCAGAGATTAAAAAAATTAATTAAACCTCACACACACAGGGAGAGATTATCTCCAGTCTGCAATTGGTAAAGACTGACAGAAGTTAAATTCAAAGCCACAGAAATTCTGTCCACTTGAAATTTTTTGTATTGCAAGTAGCTGCCATGCTTGTAACACACTATGTCCATGGTTACCAACGCATTAATCACGATCGACTGGTCAATTGCAGGGGCACGACCAGTTGATCATGAGATGTTCCATCCCCCTCCCCCCATTTTCCCCAACTCCCAAAAAGGAGCCTGTGCTGGTGCTACAACCTCCTGGGGAAATGGAGCTAGTGCTGGCTTTCTGCAGCGTGGGAGAGGGTTGGGGGAAGCCCCACAGCTGTGCGCCAGATCTGGCATCTCAGGAAGCGCGCGCTGCTTCTCCTCTGGCGCACTTCCTGAGAAGTAGGATCTGGCGCGCAGCTGGGGACTTCCTTCCCCCTGCTGCCTGCCTTTCTGTGACAGAGACTGGGAGTGGGGGAAGGGGGAGAAGTCCCTGGCTGTGCACCAGATCCGCCTTCTCAGGAAGCATGCCAGGTGTTGTGAGGAGAGGAGGAGCAGCGTGCACACTTCCTGAAAAGTCGGATCTGGAGCACAGCTGTGGGACTCTCCCCACCCCGTGTAGGAAGGACAGCAGGCAGCATGGAGAAAGAAGTCCCTAGCTGTACGCTAGATACAACTTCTCAGGAAGCGCGCCAGCTGTTTTGGGGAGGGGAGGAGCAGCGAGCATGCTTGCTGAGATGCAGGATCTGGTGCACAGCTTTGGAACCCCCATGTACTGGCCGAGCTGTCCCTGCTCCCTCCCCAGACCCCCACCAGCACCCTGCCCAAACCCCCACCAGCACTGTGCTTCCTGGCCAGACCCCCACCAGAACCCTGCCCTTGACCAGACTCCCATCTGCACCCTGCCCCCACCAGCACCCTGCTCCTGCCCCAACCAGCACCATTCCCCCTGCCCAGACACCATACAGCATCCTACTACTGCCCCCTGGCCAGACTTCCACTAGCACCCTGCCCCCACCAGTACTCTGCCCCTGCCCCACCTGCCCCTGGCCAGACCCCCAACAGCACCCTGCTTCTGCCCCCTCTCTCCTAGCCAGACACCTACTCCCAGCTTGCTCCTGTACCCTACTTCCCACCCAGATTCTGCACCCCCTTCCCTATCCCAGTCTTTGGCAGCCCTGTCCCGCACACTGGACCCCTGTCCCTCATTTTTGGCCCCACCATAGAGCGTAGAGGGGCCCACAAAATCCACTAACCCTGGAACCCCAGAAGAGTTAATCTGGCCTGAGGCCTTGAACGTCAGTCCTACCTTCCCACCCTCCACCCTCCATGGAGCTGGAGTACCAGGGGAGGGAGGTGTCTCAGTTGGGGCCAAGTCAGCGAGGCTTGGGGGGCTTTGAAGGGGTTGTTTTTTAGCATCTTACTTGTGTGGTCCCTGACTGATTTTTCTGTGGGTCAGTGGCCCCTGACCCAAAACAGGTTCCCTGCCCCTCCCATAAATAAAGACAATGCTGAAACATTTTGTGTTGGACATAATATTTTATTTGAAATCAAGCCTGGCCAACATGCCCCCAAACTCCCATCTGGCCGCAGCATCAAAACACTCCTGCACCCCTCACAAACTCCAACCCGGAACCCATCATACACCAGAACCCCCTGCCCGGAGCCCCTCACATCCCCAAACTCCTGGATCCCCACATCCCCGGTCTTCTGCCACAACACTCCTGCACCATCCACACACTCCAAACCTGTGTCCATCATACTCTCAGCTTCCCTGTCCTGTGCCCCTCATACACTCCAACCCAAATTCCTACACCCCCATATCCACAAGCCTGCGGCTTGCTCAACATCCCAGCCCTCCACCTGACTGCAACACTCTCCAGCCTGGAGCCCCTTCCCTGAGCCAGCATCCCCTTCTCCACCTCCTTCTGCATCAAGATTCCCTCCCAGAGCTTGCACCTCTCACCCCTTCCCACACCCAAATCCCTCATTCCCACCCCCGAGCCCACACCTCCTGTCTCAACCCAGTGAGAGTAAGGGGGGGGACAGCAAATGACGGAGAGATGGGGAACAGAGAGGGTGGAGCCCCAAGGAAGGGGTGGGGTCTTGGGGAAGGGATGAGGTAGATCTTGGCTTACCCTGACATTTCAAAAGTGGATCTTGGGTGTAAAAAGGTTGGAGACCACTGCACTATGTCTATCCACAAAAGTACTTGCAAAACCACACAGATACTGTCAGCATTATTGTAATTGTACCTGGTTGGGGCAAGGAACTTCAGTTCTGTATCCTGTCCCAGGTCACCCTGCACCATGGAAATGCTCATGTGAACAAAGGGCTGGTATTACGGCTGAGCCATAACAATTGGTCCTCCCAGCTTATTACCCCTGCATCACCCTAAAAAACCACTTTGTGAAGCATCTTATGCACTCAGTTCCTCTCGGTGTGAACTACTGAAGCTTCTCTCATTTCACATAGATTAGTTTTCTGTTGTATGAAGTGCAGTATAGGTTATTTTAAGGCTTGTAATATTATTAAATCGCTGTGCTCTTTATACAATTGATATTTCTACACTGGAACACAAAAGTCTATAGACAACTCTCAAAACTGTGGATTATTACTTCCACAAAGCCTCATCTTGAGTACCTGTGCTAGAAACTGTGGGATAGGTACTCACAATGCACTGCCACAATTAGAGGACACACTGGCCAAGTGTATACAACACACAATGGCTAGTGGGGACACGATGCATTGTTATAAAGTACAATGGTTCAAAATGAACCATTTTAAACTTCAAGAAGACGATTCAACAGGCTTTCTTTGCTGCAGAGAAGCTGAAATAAAATTCCCACTACTACTAACACCAATGTAATTTCCCCAGAGCAGATAAGGCCCCAGAGTCCATGTCCAAGCAGGGAATAAGGAATCCCGACCCTGTGCTCAGACTAGAGATGTTAGATAGCGGGTAACAGAACAGTTGAGTAACTGCCTGAATTCTTATTTGTTTCATGCCTATTCTATAGTCCTCAGGGGGCAAAGGCTGCAGCCAGCACACTACAGCCCCACTCCCGGGGGAGTCCCCTGCCATCCCAAACTGCTGCCTATGTATCAGAGGCAACAGTGCAGGGTGCCAGACGGGACCTGGTCTGTGAGGGGACCTCCCCTTGTGGACCAGCTGCCTGCTGCCCCATGCTGTAGCCGCTGTCCGTGGAAGTCCAAGCTCCACATGGATGGAGGTGGGTGGAAGCTGCTGTGAAGCACCCGCTGGCTGCAGACAGAGGCTGGTCCACTTCTCATGGAGCAGCCTCTGTCTGCAGGGAGTTGAACCCACCATGGACAGGGATTGCTGCCACAAAGCAGCCTCTGTTTGTGGAAGGCCCAGGCTGCTTTGTGGCAGCCTTCCCTCCCTGCACCTGGTGTTGCTGTCTCTGAAAGCAGCAGCAGAGGGAGGGGACTGGAGGAAAGCAGCACAGGCTACTTGGGGGGGGAGAATGAGAGAAGTCAAGAAGATTAACCAATAAGCCTGGGCTTATCGGTTAATCATATACTCAACTACTTATTTACATCCCTAGGTCAGACTATAGCTCTCTGAAATAAAGTGATTGAAACTAAACTAAAATCTAGGAAGACATATTTTCCCACAGATTTTAGGGAAAGATGCCCAAAACAGAATCTAATTCCATGAAGGTTTGTGATCATTCTGGGCATACACCTGTACAGGGCTGAGACAGGGAACATGGAGCTTTGTTTAGGACTACTCAGAAGAAATGGAGGAGGATCCCACAAGCAACTATTAGCTGAAAGAACAGTGCAACTTTGCTATGACCCTCTTCATGGGGATCAGGGCTGTACAGCATAACTGAAACTGGTTGCCGTTAGCAGTTTTCCTGACCAACGGGGACAGCGAACATCTCCAGACCAATTTTATAGGCTCACTGTAGACCCTAACAAGAAGAGGAAGCAAGATTTGACTAGAATACTTCTAAAAAATTTCTCCATCCACAGTGGTCAATAAATTCATGTCACAACTGACTGAATAATAATATAAAGTACTCAAGATGTAAAGTATGTTAGAGTTGCAAAAGTACTTTATACGTATTCCCTCCAATTTACAGATCAGAAAACTGAGGCTTGTCTTGCTCAGGTCTGACAAAACCAGTGCCCTGTTCTAAGGAGGATATAGGGCCTAACACGGAGTCAGAAGGCCAGATTTTCAGAGGAGCTCAGCACCCAATAGCTCCTACGGAGAGCAATGAGAGCTACCAAGTGCCGAGCTGTTCTGAAAACTGGGCCCAGGAGACCTGAGTTCTTTCCAGGGCCTTCTTTCTTGCTGCATGACCCTGGCCAAAGCGTAATTTCTCTCTGCCTCAGTTTCCTTAAATGCAAAAAAAAAAAAAAAAAGTTTCTAGGTGTGCTGGGAGATTAAACTAAGATCAGCTGGAAGCCAATACAGAAGAATTATCACCACCAATATACAATGTGCCTTCCCTTAAAAGAAAAAAAAAAGTAATAATAGCTGGCACTGTCTGATCCCAGCACAGATATGGCCTTTGAATCCATCAGTGGAAACTCTCAAGATTACAAATATAGCTAACCACAATTAAAATTGCAGAGAAAACCTGGAGTTTCCTTCTGTCAAAGACTGGAGCCATGGTATCTACCCCTGGAACAACGCAGCACCTCAGTGTGAAAGGAATAGCTGAAGAGGCGGCAAATTCAAATCTGGATCTGGTTTAGCTTGAGATTCAGGTTTCAACAGTGCCAAAATGGCGGATTAAAGTCTCCTAAGATTTCCATCTTTATAGCGCAGGTGGCAAGATTAATTATTCTCAGGGATTCTGGCAAGATCCAAAGGAGAAGACAGGCCTCTCTTCTCTTTCTCCCCACATACAGCCTTTGCTCTGAATCAGATTTGAATTTTCCTCTATCCTGAAATTCAAAGACCTTCATATTCAAGTTGTGAGTTCTGGCACATTTCTAATAATCCTTTCCTCATCCTGCCCCCCAAAAAACCTACTGAGCACTCAAAATAACATTTTTAAATAAGGATGCGGGAGGGAGAGGGAGGAAAGAGCTCTGAGAAGGATCTCTCAAATGGGAGGCACAGCTTGCTTTGCCAACTGCTTTTAAAATAGGAGAGATGAACTTTGAGGAGTGTGTTCTATAGCCTATGTCTAGTCACCTTGGACAGTGGGATCTTAGAAAAATGGGTGGGTACGTTCTGACACTAGTCACCAGAACAAAGCTTGACAAGTTGTCTCAAGAGAGCCATGGCTACAAGTGGACACTTACCGCAATGCACTGCCTCATAATGCAGGACTGCTTCATTCTTCCAGGCCCACCAAACTTCTTCATGTCTTTGCAGAAGTGACACTCGCCGCACTCTGTACGTAGGCAAGCCTCGCACTTGCGGCATCGCGTCCTTCTCCGACGTGCTCCTGCAGTCGTCCGATTAGCAGCTAGCTTCACTGCAGAGGCAGTGCCCAGTTTCCCTTTGGGTCGTCCAACTGCCCTGTTCTAGAAATACGAGCGACATGGGATGAATATCTCATTATATTTTATTTGGGAAAAAAATTATTATATTGATGCCATGGTCTCCTAGATATAAAGATGACAAGTGCATTAGATATACAGATAGATAGAGAATACTGCACATACACAACACAGCCCTTACAGTTATCAACCCTCTCAACATCCTTTGAGGGAATAGCACATTTTACACAAATGGGGAAACTGAAGCAGAGAGATTAAAACTACTATCCTGCAATGAGCTCTGCATGGATAGAGCCCCATGGAAGTCAATATGAACATACTCATACACAGCTCACTGCAGGACTGGGCCCAAGGCTACAGAGGGAATCTGTGTCAAAGCTGGTTTAGGCCTGGGGCACAGGAACTCCTCAGTTCTATGTTCAGATAATGCCAGCTGCCCTATTTTGCTCCATCTAAAAGGAGGTATCCAGGGAGGAGGTGAAAGTAAATTAGAGACTAGGTGGTACACACTGTAAACTTTGAAATCATGGCAGGGAAGAGAAATTTGAATTTAAGTCAAGAGATGACACATGCCCTAGGCACCAGAGAATACTCTCCAGCAATCCCTCTGACACCACTGTGAAAACAGAAATTCAGAAAAGGAACACTAGAATTCTATCTTAAGGGCAATCAGCTTTCTCACCAGAGATGCCTGGAAAGGCTGTACAAAACACACTTTTTCTAGCTTTCCAGAAGCTTGAGAAGCACAGGAGGTCCCCAATTTACAAATGGGTTATGCTCCAAAAGTTTGTAAGTCAGTTGTTGGAAACTCAGAACACATTCTCCCATAGAAATAATGTTATGTGGTAGTTAGGTTCTCAGATTAGCCCACAAAAGCCCATTTAACCCATTATGTAGCTGAAATACAGTAAAACTCCAATAGTCTGGCATCCAATTGTCTGGCACTCCCGATAGTCCAGCATCAAAATGGCAAGTGCTCCTGACGGAACCCGGAACCGCTCAGGTCAGCCGCTCTCACGTGGGTTACAACAGGGAGAGGAGGTGTTTGGCTCTGGGGAAGGGGAGGGGGACTGGGTTACGCATGGCGTCTCAGCCAGCTGATTCAAAAGCCGGTCGCTCAGCGCACATGCCCAGTGCCTGGAGGGAGACGCGTGGCTGTACCAGGATCCGAGCATAAGGCTGGGGGGGAGTGGGATTGGGTTACAGCAGGGAGGAGAGGTGTTTGGCTCCGAGGAAGGGAAGGGGGATTAGGTTACGCATGGCGTCCCGGCCAGCTCATTGAAAAGCTGGCCGCTTAGCGCACGTGCCCCAGCACCTGGAGGGAGATGTGCAGCTGTACCGGTGGTTCCGGGGCCCGAGCATAAGGTTGGGGAGGAAGGGGAATTAAGTTGGGAGTATGCAGTACCCCCTGATACTCTGGCATATCCAATAATCCAGCACCACCTAGGTCCCAAAGGTGCCAGATTATCGGAAGTCTACTGTACTGTATATCTGCAATGCAAAATAGAGTACAAAGAGTTTTTCATTTAACCTTGAATGCTGGTGCTTGAGGAAAGGCAGGTTTAATTAGAGGAAGATGAGGAGATAGGTAAAGATTCTGAAGGGGACTCCTGGACATCCCCCATCTCTAGGGTTGTCAGATGGTTTAACCAAAAATACAGACCCCCCCCCCCCAAAAAAAAAAAAAAAAAACACCAGGAAAAAAATTCTGTTGAGGAAAAAAAGGGGGAGACCAAAGTTATTGAGGGGGGAAAAAAGACCCCAGACAGCAGTTAAACGCAAACAAACAAACAAACAAACAAACAGATAAATAAATAAATAAATAAAATCAGCATGGCCCCTTTAAGAAGCAGCTTGTTTCCCAGCAGCCATTTTGTTTTTCTGCCAGCCACAAGACCTCTCAGGTAAGGGGTTGGGGAGGAGGGGAAAAGAGCCCCGAAGGCTGGGCCCGGTTGCTGAGTGTGTCGTAGGGTTGCCAGGCGTCTGGTATTTTTGCCTCCTGGCAGGGGAAAAAAAATAAATCAGAAAATACCAGACATTTTAGGTGTCCCGTACTTTCTGAATTTTTTTACAGGACAGGAGGCAAAAATACCGGACTGTCCGGGTCAATACCGGACACCTGGCAACCCTAGCTCCCTCCCACTCTCACAAGCTCTGTGCCAGCTCCTGTGGCCAGTCTTTCCTTCCCCCCCCATTCCCAGGATGCACCCAGCCTCTACTCACCAGGAGGCAGCGAGTAGTAGACTGCAGGCCAAGGGATTCCAGAGAAGCAGAGGGCAACCATGCGGGTGGCTGGAGAGAAGTGGCGGTTTCCCCTTCAAAGTGCTGCTTCTCTCCAGTCGATGACTGTACCACTGCCCTGTGCTCCTCCAGAGTCCTCTGGGCAGGAGTTGGGCTGCTCACCACCACCTGTGCCTCTTGCCTGCTCCCCAAGGCTGCAGGGTGTTTATAAGTTGGATGTTTGTATGTCGGTGAGAGCCTGTACTGAGAAATGTTTAACTTCATAAAGTTTTTGTGGAATTGCAACATATTCACTTATCCCCTTCTGGCATCTGGATCTAAAAAGCCAGCCATATGCTTCCGCATTCCAGGGAAAGTGACAGAGGCCAAATTCTCTTACTTATTTAAAAAGATCTATACCAATAACTTCCACAGGATCATAAAAGTTAACTTATCTATCCACCCTCCCCATTTTCTCCTTGCATTACTGACCATGTTGTAGATCTAACGAAAAACTTTGCACACTCCATTTGCTTGATTACTTTTGAGATTTCTCTACCTTCTGCATTTCTTTGCCATGTCTAAGGAGAATAGTTTCACTTTCTCTTCCTGCTGAGCTAGCACAAGAGTTTAACTTTGGGTAGCTAGTACCACAGGGGAAGGTTTGGTTAAAAACACCAATCAAAATCCCCCTCTCCTAAAAAATCCCACCCCAAAACTTGTCATTGGAACTTTTTTTAAAAGATGCATAAAAACATTTTAATTTGTGTTTGCAAGCTTTCCCCTTTCTTAATGCAAACACCAAAATTAAAAGCACACAGAGCCATAGTTGATCTCCCTATAAATTTGACTTAGCAAGCTCCCCTGGATCTAATTTCTATAGTTACCTGTGATAAGTTGCCATTATTTTAACAAATGTTTCCTCTTTTTGCCTGTGAGAAAACTCCTGTGTCTCAGGGGTGTAGGTAGGGAGAAGGGAGGGAACTGGACATCTATCAACTTATTTTTCCATTCAAATAGACATATCATAATTGAGGAAGAAGAGAACACCACTTGGCATGACACTTACATTAAGCAAAATTAAGAAGGTTCATATTTTTCAGGAGAAAAACGTAAGGTGTAGAATGAAAACAAAGCAGCAAACAACATGTGCAATTTGAATTGAGGAGGGGCATCATCCCACCAGAAATCAAACCAAACGCAGGTGTTTAAAAAACCATTTCAGGCATTTTAAAGACTAAATATTTGCCTTCTAGAAGTGTGTGTATGAACAGCAGAGATAATTAGCACCGACAGGGATGGATTAATAGAATCCAAATAAGGAATGAGTTCCTTACCTCAACAGAGGCACGCTCTGCCTATACTCATCTCGATTTTCCCTTTAGTTTTGACACAATATTCTAGCACTTCTCAAAAGCAAAAGCCCAATCCCCCCCCCCCCCGCCTCCACCCCAGGCAATGTGCAAAATCCAAAGCACAACACGGGGCCTTCAAGAGTGAGCAAATATAATAAAATATACGTAACCAACCAATAAGGCTTTTATCTGTCAACAGTGGCCAGAAAAAAAATCTGCTTTCTTCCCACCAGGCTTGACCACAACTAACTAATCTTTTTTTAAAAGGCATGAAACACCATCTACAATAGTATTAATTAAAACATGGTAAGTTGTAATTAAAAGCTATTTGTCTAGACTAAATATGCTCCCTGTAGCAGAGCAATGAAGACGACCCAGGCTCCCAGACTTCCAACCACTGGCAGCTAGTTGGGGCAAATCTAACAAATGGGATTTATCGTGGTCAAAAACTGCAGTTGACAAAGCAGAAGGAGTGAGAGGCCAGAGAGACTGAATCTGAAGCCAGAAAGAATCACACAACCTGGATCTCCGTATAAATCCCCAGTTCTCAGAAGAAAAAAAAGAAAAAAAAAAGAGAAAGAGATGCAAACTTTTGATCTTTCATATGTCACTAAACAACAGCACCAGCCCACCCACTTGATTACTTGAATTTCCTTTCTTATACAGATGGATCAAAACCATTCTGATTAGCAAGACTAGAGAAGCTTTGTGTCCTGTTTCTTGGGGCTGCAGCATGGTAGTTTAAATACCTCACTAGCATGAAATTTAGCCTGTGGGCTGTTTTCCAAGAGAGAGGCTCAGATTCAGGCTGAAGAAGGACACTTCTATATGATTTGGGGATTTTTGTGTTTTATTTAGGGTGTGGCTAAAAAGCCAGACATTAAATTCCAGCCCTAAGTTAACCAAGAGAGACAGACGCTGCATCTTCAGATTAGCTCAAACTCGCTCTTGAACTGGCTTTAAGAAAAGGGGTCCCCCAACTCCTTCTCTCCAACCGCAATGCTCCGCTCCATCCTTGACAAGAATATATTTGCATCCTATGCCTACTGATTTTGCAGTCCCCAAAAGGCAGCTCTTGCTCAGTGACAAGGCTATGGGAGCAAGGAATCAGAAATTAGACTCAAAAGATCTCCTCCAGCTCATGAAGTCCATTCCAAGGGGCCAATCCAAATCTGTCCCAATGACCTCAATCCATTACCTCGTCTTCTGCTTCCAAGTGTTTTCAAAAGAGGTTGGGCTCAAACCTCTTCTGAGAGAGTGAGGCATCACTGACCCACTGGGCTTTTGTAGAGGAAAGAGCAGAGGATTCTGGACGGTGACAATTCCTTACCTAATCTTCACAGTTAAACATTTTGATAAAGAAAAATCATACCCCATCTCAGCCTATGCCTAAAGGCCTTGCTAAGATTAACATCAATGCTCTACTACCCTTGTGCAGAAGTCCAAAGGCTGTGAACTTACAAAGTGCTCAAGAAAACAGTTTGTCCCTCCCAAACTGTATGTTAGCAGGATGTTCCCATGATTTTACCTTTTTCCTTTTTATGTCCTTGGTATGAAAAACGTGAGCCCTGAGAGTATATCCTAGGGATGGTAAATGGCATTTAATCAGCTAATCGACTAATTGATAGAATTTCCATTGACTAGTCGATTAGTTGATGGGGGGAGGACTGCAGAAACGGCACGGGGGTTAGCTCCTGGCCCCGGGAGTTAACCCCGCTGCAGCTCTGCCTTTTAAATGTATTAAGAGCCACCAGGCTAAAACTAAAGTGCAGCCGGGGAGAGGGGGAGATAGACGGACTGGGCGCAAGCCGGGAATCTGCTGATTCCTGGCTTGCATCCGATTCCCCACTACGCCTCTGCCTCCCCTGCCCCCCGCAGAGACGGTGCTGAGAGGGGAACCGGTGTTAAGCCATCTCCCCCCAGCACTGGCTCCTCTGATAGAGGCAGCAAGGGGAGGGAGGGAAGTGACTAGTCGAGTCACGAGTCAACTATCTGATAAGCATTTGCTTATCGGATAGTCGACTAGTTGCTTACATCCCTAGTCTGTCTAACTGCAATGAAAAGCCCACAGCTGGCTCATGTACAAAGACTCAGTCTTGTAGGCCTGGGTTAATGGGCCATTTAATTCTAGGGCAGATATTCAAACTTGTGCTGGAACCCAGGCTCTAGGACCCTGTGAGGCTGGAGGGAAATAGAACCAGGATTCAGCCCTGAATGTCGACAATGCAATTAAACAGCTCCTTAGCCTGAGCCCAGAAAACATGGGTGTCTAACTGCAGTGTAGACATATCCTGATATACACACATGGTTTGGATATCAGAGGCATATTTGCACTGTAACAATCTAATATGTATCTAGGAATTTGTAAAGCTAAATTTAGCTTCACTCTCCTATCACTGTGACATAATATATCCCATTGTGCAGACCGGAAAACTGGCTGCACTGAGGGTATGTCTACATTGCTAAAACCCCATGGCAGCAAATCTCAGAACCTGAGTCCACAGGCACAGATTACAGGGCTAAAAATACCAGTGTAGTCATTCCTGTTCAGCTAGAACTCTAGCTCTGAAATCCAGTGAAAGAGGTGGGATTGTATGCACAGGTTCTGAGGCTCACTGCTGGGGGTGGGTTTTTTTTTTTTTTTTTGGCAATGTAGACATACTCAGAGATTCACAACTTCATTTTTTAAAGTTCTGAGCACCCACAAACCTCACTGAGGTCAATGGGAGCTACAAGTGCTCAGCACCTCTTAAAAATCAGGCCACCTGTGATTTAGATTAGGGATGTAATAGTATAGTTGATTAACTGATTTAACCTATAAGCTTTTGTTCATCGGTTAATGCTGTAGACTACATGTATTTCCCTCCCCTCTTCCCGCCAGTAAATTTTATAGCAGGCTGGCCAGCAGCCCGGCTCAGTCCCAGCTTATGCTGGGTCCAGGACCTACCAATGCTGCTGCTCTGCATTTAAAGTGAGTTAGGAGCCAGGCGGGCAGGCAGCCCGGCTCAGTTCCAGCTCATGCTGGGTCCAGGAGCTCAGACCTGCCCCTGCACAGGGGCTGCTGCCACTCCATGCAGCTGTCTCTTTCAGCGCGGGGTGACAGGCAGCTGGTCTGTGAGGGAAGCTGATTTTTAAACTGGCTCCCCTCGTGAACCAGCCCCTGCCTGATACAGAGGCAGCAGCACAAAGTGGCCAGGGGCTCCTCAGGAGTGAGGCCAGACTACACTGGCTGCCAGCCCCACCCCCGGGGACTATAGAATAGTCAAGTAACCAATAAGAATTCATGAGGTTAATCGATTATTCAATTAACCAATATTTAACATCCCTAACTTAGATCTCTCAGCCATCTTGGGGCAAAGCTAGCAACAATTCTAACAGTGGTACTGCCAGCCATGTGATCTAGCTATTAGGCAAGACTACCTTGAGAAGATTTATTACCACGGACTGCCGAACTGTCTGAGATATGAGATATGCTTGATAATTTGGTGAGTTGGGAAACTTACTCAGAAGCCTGGTTACATTAACCTTGGTACAATTTCAGCACATCCGTCTTATAATAACTAAGAAGTAAAAAACACTTATATTTTGGACAGCAAGGTGTGGCTTAGCCTGTGGAGAACCTTTTACTTTTTTACTTTTGAGAGCAGGTCTCAGAGATGTAGCCATGTTAGTCTGTATCTGCAAAAATGAGGAGTCCTGTGGCACTTTAAAGACTAACATTTTTATCTGGGCATAAACTTTTGTGGTTAAAAAACACTCTGCCAGATGCATGGAGTGGGAGGGCAGTACTGGTAATGGGGGCAGATAGAAGAAAGGAACAAAAGAGAGAAAGCTTGTCAAATTTATTAGACCTAATTTTTCCTACTTCCCCAAAAGTCAAAATATTTCCCTGCTGTTTGGTCTAATGAAAAATTAGAATAATTAGCAGCCCTACAACAAACCAGAACATGTTCTACTGACTCACATGGAAAAAAAATGAAGAAAGAAACAGACTTTAGATTCATACTTCTATGGCTTTTTAGATAGTCACTTAAAACGAAACACACCTTGCAGAAACAGTATTCAGAACTCATTAAGACTTTCTCTAATGTAACTACATATATTTTAAACTTGTGTGATTAGGGTTATGTAACTTGAAAAGTCAGCATCTTTCCAACAATGCCTGTTGTAAATCTGTAAAGGGCTAAGAAATCGTGGCTAAAGATCCACTTTCCTAAGGCAGCGAAGATGCCAAAGAAATTATTCAAGTATTCCATAGCAAAGCCACACCTACAACACAAGAACTATAATGGCATAGATATGGTGCTATATCTTTGCCACTGTAGTGCTTCAGTGAAGATACTTCCTACAATCATGGAAGGAATATTTCTGTTGCTGCAAGAACTCCACCTCCTTCAGTGACTGTAGCTAGATTGATGGAAGCATTCTTCTGTTGACCTAGTATCTAACCACGGGTTATGCCAGCATTGCTACCAAACCCCTGAGCACTATAGTCATGCCAATTTAACTTTTGAGTGTAGATTAGGTTTCATGTATAGCTAGCCATAAAAGCACCAGCCTGAACAAAACCAGGGCCCTTATTAACAGCCTTAAAACTGTAGTTCCATTATATACACCCAACCCTGAGTTAGACAAACACAGCAAAATCAACAATACTTAAGCATTGAACACTTTCCCCTCTATTATTTAAAGCAGAAAACCTCGCATTAGACAGAAACTCTTGATTTGGTGAAGGGGGATGGAGGGAGGCACTGAAACAATTCTCAATAAGCTGACAATAACGAGGAAAATAGTTTAAGGCAGCAGAGACCAGTCTATCAATATACAGATGGGTCCTCCGTGGTCTGGCACCCTCAGGACCTGAGCGGTGCCGAACAAGTTTTCCAGATATGGGGAGGCCGCTCTGCTCCCCTCCATAGGCCCGCTGCCCCCAGCACTGGTGGGGCTGTGCTTCCTGCACAGGGCCTGAGCTACGCTCCCCATTACACTAACTCCAGCTGGGGCTGCGCTCTTACCACTGGCTCAGGTTGCACTCCGGGGCTCCAGTCTATGCTGCACTCCTGGGCAGGGCTATGCTCCCTGCTATGCTGGCCCGCCAGCCCCACTGCCTCCAGCTGGGTGGGTCTGCACTCCCAGTTGTGCCAGCTTCGCTGCAGCTGGGGCTGTGTTTCAGGGTGGGGCTGCGCTCCTCACCCCCAGCCCCAGTGGGGACTGTGCTCCCCACCACACTGGCCCTGCTACAGCCAGGGCTGTGCTCTGCACTACCAGCCCAGTCCCTGAACCTGGCCAGCCAGGGCTCTTTGATCCAGCAATATCTGTGGTCATTCTGGAACACGGATGTTGCTGGACCACAGTCCTGGATTTTAGAGGTTCAGCCTGTATTATGTTTAACTCTTCTGGTCAAGTCAAAGCGATACAACCCTCCTAGAGTAGTAGCAATTGTATCTATTATAAAAGTGCTTTCAACTGGTCTAGATATTTCCATATGAGAAGGTAGATCACTATGTAGTATAAAGATGTTTTATTCCTGTCAACATAATTGCACCGAGAATAGGGCTTTTACCAGTATATTTCAGTTAAACACACACACACACACACACACACACACACACACACACACACAAACCCATAATAGTTATTCTGATAAAACTTAGTGTAGACCTAGCCTCTCAAAGCTTCATGGTGCATAATCTCTATTTTTAGGGGTTTAAAAAAAATAAGATTAAAAATGTTGACAGGCTTCAGATTTTATCGGAAGCAAAAATCCAAGGTGGATAACCAAGTTTAAAATTAAGCAATTAAGCTCCATTTTCAGTAGTGACTTTACCCCCCAGACTGTATCTAGCATAGTGCCACTGACACTAATCAAAATCAAGCAAACCAGTGGATGTAGCCAAGTGGATGTGTCAGGACTGAGTTAAAAAAAAAAAAGGGGGGGGGAGGAGGGAGAAAAGAGTGGAAATTTTTAACACCTTGTCTAATTTAGCAGTGAATCAAACATCAGAAATGGCCTGTAATATCTGTTCTCAGTACTCTTAATAAAGTTAGTCATCCAAGACATTTCTTGGACGACACTTCTCCACTAGCCAGTACAACCTCAGTATACAAACATTTACTACTACCAAACACTGATATTACAGAAAATCCAAATCTTTTGGGAAGCATATAATACAGCAGTGCAAGGTAAAGTGTAAATGTTCTTTTTTTTTTTTTAATTTAGCTTTGCTTCTTTTGGAGTGGTTAAACAAGAAACAAAATTATTAAGGATGAAACAGACTACATTTTGAGTCTACTTCTTATGGCAAAGTATGTCAAATAGTTGGATAATTATTTTTAAAATACATCTTAAAATGCAGAACACCTTAGATTATAAAAAAGTTTATCTATTCTAACTGCATACACATGTTTAACTCTATTCAGCGCATATTTTTAATTACTTAGGCTGCTTTGCAAGAGAGTACAGTATGCAATCTAGAACATATGTTCTGGATTATTTTACAGATTATTTAATAAATTTAAAGTTTATTCTCCTACCCCAAGAGAAAAAACCTTCAGAAGAATAAACCTTCTAGGGATTGGCAAATGTTCTCTTTTTAACACATCCTTTGTTTTATTTTATTCCACCTCCGGGAGTGGAGAGGAGTATAAATCAAAGTAAGGTGAGGTAACTAGTTCAGCATCAAGCTTTCTATTGAAGTCACAGATCTTTGAGGAGTCTTATTAAAACAATTCTAGATATGATAAAAACTTAGGAAGGAGACCCCTCCCCTTCTCATATACTGTAACTGTACTTGCCTATCAACACAGCATACAGGGTCCCATCTTGCAAGGTGCTGAATATCATGTAGGAGTTGCTTAGCACACCTACTGAAATCAATACCAGTTGAGAATTCTCAATACCTTTTGAGATCCCCGCAGACAAAAAAAAAAAAAATCTAGTCACAAACAGCAGAACAGCATAGCTCATAATTCCACCCAGCTCAATTTCCCTAGCATGCATGGGTATTTATGAAGCAGCTCAGATCAGCCATTCACCAAAAACATCTTTAAATACAATTTTTACAGTATGCACAAGGGTCCATTTTAATGCTCAGCAATGTGCTGATAGGGTATGGGGAAAAGCTGTGTGTCAGAAAAAAACCTCTGCATCTGATTTTTAAAAACGCATTAAGTTCAAAGGCCTGCCCAATCACGGAACGTGAGGTGCCCTAGATGTTTATCCTTCAACAGGAGCAGCTCCCACTCTTCTTGGCAGTGCTGGGAAACGCTAGGGTGATACATTCATTGATCTCACATTGTTTCTTCCCCCTCCCCCAGCTCTCTAGTGAAAGCACATCACATAGTAACTCTGCATTCTCACAATCTCTCCACACCAAGACCTCTCCTTTCTAGTGCAAACTTTGCCTTAGATCCCCCCCCTCCCGTCTACACCCTCCAAATCCTAACCTGATCCTGTTCCGATTCATAATCTTCCTCGTCTGCACTCACAGACATGGCCATTTCTCATGGTGGGCCCAGGCTGAAACAATCTGACATGGCTGGAGCAGGGCTGCTGCTGCTGCTGCTGCTAGTAGCAAAGCTTCGCTCTCGCATACACACACGCGCGGGAGGGGGAGGGGGCGAGAGGAAGAGAATCATGCATATTCATAAAGCCCATCCAGGAAGGGGCCGGGTTTAGCTGACTGACCAATTGCCATCCAGCAGCTATTTGGTTACACAAAGGAGGCCTGCCAGTGGTTGTGATGACATAGATAAAGGAGGGAGGGGGTAAGGAGTGTATGGTAAGAACAGGTTTCTTTCTGATATTCTCTCTAGTCACTCAACCCCACTGCTCGAGCTAACACAGCTGGGGTTGCTACCTACTTCAATTACTTCCTGAGGAGGGATTTTTTTTTTCTGTTAATTAAACTAATAGATGCACATTTAGTGCGAAGGGGCTGATGTTGCTGGATTAATGTAAACTGAAGTTGGGATAAGGGTGGAGTAGTCTTTTTGCAAAAGATTATTTTTAGAAAAGGAAATACCTACAATGCACAGCAGAAGCTAGCTGTTAAGGATAGTGCGAAGGGCTATTTAGAGCCCGGAATTAAAATGCAAAGGGGTGGGTTTGTGTAGCTGAAACATTCTGGTGCAGGTGGAGGAAGCAGCTAAAACTGCAAACAACATATCCCTTCCCAGTCAGGGAACGCTATTAAAATGTTCTGCTGCAATTAGAGGGAAAGATAGCAAACAAATGTTTGTTTTACACCATATCAGTATTCAGCACAACATTCTTCGCAGCTTGGCATAAGCTGACACAGTAAAAGAAGGTATTCTGTTTATTACAGCTTCCATCTTGTTTCAGATCACCTTTTCAAGGGGCACAAAAAACTTCACATATAACAGTCAAGTTTTAAAATGAGAGCTAAGTGCAGTTTCCAGGACTGTCTCTGTATCTGACTCTCCCTGCCAGTTTTTTGTGTTGTATAATCACATTCCTATTTTTAGTGTTAAATATTTATACTACAAAAGTATATAAAGCCCCAACCATGATTAGTGCCTAAGAGTGCTAGTAGCATTTTAATGAAGACATGATTCGTGCCTTGAGGTTCCTATCCCACAAAGACTTTATGTACTTAAACAGATTCACTGAGAATGAGCAGTCCATTGAAATTAATGGGCCTAACTCACAGGGTGAAATCCTGGTCCCAGTGAAGAGAGTGGAAATTTTGCAATTGACTTCCATGGGACCAGGATTTCACTCAGCATATAAAGTTAAGCTTATGCTTAAATCTGCAGAATTGGGCCCTTAGAAGACTCATATAACAGGTTAACTTTATAGGGGAAAAGAATGTCAATGCCTTTGGTTGCAGTTTGTGTATAGCCTATGTAAACAAATGACAGAGGGGTGTGTGTTTTTCCTCTTCTGTCCAGCAGTTATAAATAATCTCAGCTGTTACCTGTTACAAAATTAAGTAAAATATTTGTCAGTGTAATTTTATGTCAATTATGTCCCTGCAAGAGGAAAAAAGAGATGAGGGAAAATAAAACAAGGAGCCGTTTTTACTAACAAAATGGTGTGATGGGATATATTTAGTGCTGAAACGATCTCATCCATCTGATGACTTCCTCTGAACCTCAAAAGAAATACAATCCAGAAGGCCAAATTCAAAGTGCTGGGTGGAACTCTAAATGGAGACTCTTGCATATTAAAAAACATTGTTTAGACAGCAACACCAGATCAGAAACCTACACTCTGCAATCAGTTGTATTTGTGGATTAAAGGTGCTGCTAATATCAGAAAAGTAATTATAAAAATATGATTTATTTTTACTCTGTGTACTTAAAATGCTATCTGATCCTTCACTTAACTTCTGTTGGTATTACTCAGCAGATTTCAAATAGGGGTCGCAGTACTCTCCCATGCTCTGCCCCCTTGAGTGGCCAAAATAAGATGTCACAACAGATTGAGCAGATCTTCAGAATATAATCAGAGTGACTCTATTTGGCTCAAAAACCAACAAATAGTATAGTAGCACTATAAGATTAACAAAACATGTAGATGGCATCATGAGCTTTTGTGGGCACAAGAAGTGGGTTGTGCCCACCAAACCTCATGATACCATTTACATGTTTTGTTAGTCTTTAAAGTGCTACCAGACTATTTGTTGTTTAAGTTTTTTCCATTACAGACTAAGGGTACAGCTACACTGGTTTTTCCCCCGAAGAAGGTATTCAAATTGTGCTCGTATTTGCATATCTTCTGGTTTTTTTTCCAGAAGAGGATTTTCTGATATTTAGCCCATCTACATGGGGCCAAATGTCGGGAAAAAACCCTCTTTCGGAAGCCTCCGTACACCTCATTTTATAAGGAATAAGGGAAGGGGGCTTCGGAAAGAGGGTTTCTTTTCCTGACATTTGGCCCTGTGTAGACGGGCCAAATACTGGAAAATCCTTTTCCGGAAAAAAAAGGGGAAGAAGATATGCAAATGTGAGCACAATTTACATACCTTCTTCAGAACCCACCCCCCACACACACAGTGTAGCCGTAGCCTATCTCAGCTACCCCTCTGAATCTATTTGGCTCCTCAGGGTTGACTCCCCTGGCTCTGGGATTCAGATACACCTACAAGCAGGGCCAGATTAAGACACAGGCACAACAGACAGGTGTCTTGGATTTCAGAATCATGGTATGACACCAGAATCTAAATTTACATGAAAAAAATTGTTTCTAACCTTCAGATGCAAAGAAAAGCTTGAAAAATGAAGCCAGTGTAACCAATTCAAATGATGTGTGAGCTCCAACTGAGAAAGGAATAGCAGCCACTAGAATCAGGAAGGATGATGTCCTGTCCCACACCCAATGCAACAAGGGCAGACCAGGCTTATACTGTTCTGTGGAAGTGCATGGACTAGATAGGGAGAGAGAGGTTTGGATGCCAAGTTGGGTCTGTGAGACTGGCTCTTACTGAGTAAGGTTTAGATGCCCATCCTCTGTTATTCCCTTGAGCGTTTTGACTCCCTGAGCCATATTAGGGGGGAAATAAATTGCAGTATCTCCAAAGAATCACCACAGGAGACACCAAAAGAAAATGTTACTGTCTGCAGATTGTGCAAATCATAATATAAATCATTTACCTCTTTACATTAGAAATGAAAGTTAACACTGCTGGCCCTGAATTATTTTAACTGGACATCTGAGTTAACAGCCCATTAATAAGAATGGTGCATTTCACACCTTTCAGAGCTGTTGTTTCAGGCTCTGCAAACTGAGGCAGGCATCCCTGCATCAATTGTACAGGCTGTACCTCCCTAACCTGGGACTCTCTGGTCTGGTAATATCCTGGTTCCTGGACCAGAAAGCCCTGGTGCCGAGAGTACAGTGGCAGAAAGGCTGTTGGCTGGGAGCCCCTACCAAGTTAGGAGCTTAGTGGCATGGGAATTGGTGGCTGGGAGCCCTGTGGCAGGGGTCCGATGACTGGAAGCCTTGCCAAAGACTGAAGCCCAATGGCAGGGAGGGTAGCAATTAGGAGCCCTGCCAAGAACTGGGGGCAGGGGCGGCTGGGGACCCTGTGGGGGGTGCTGGCAGGACAGGGCCTCCATCCAGCAAAGGGGCTGGTGCCAGTGGCAGCATGGCCAGTGTTAGCAGCCTGGCTGGGGCTGGCCCCAGCAGCAGCCTGGCCAGGGCTGGAGCTGGCTACAGCAAGGCCAGCATCCACCAGTCCGCTGGGGCTTGCAACAGTGGGGCAGATGGTAGGCAGGTCAGGAGATGGACATAAGGAGCAGGGCCATTGTTTAGCAAACCCAGCCAAAACTGGCAGCCCAGCCAGGCCAAGGCATGGGGGTAGCTGGGCTGGCCAGAAGTAGAGCCAGCAGCGGGGAGCAGCAGAAGACAAGGGGGAGTCAGTAGCAGGGGGCCTCCTTTGGTCCAGCAAATTCCCTCGTTTGGGATTGTCAGGCCCCAAGGTTGCTGGACCAAGGATGACTAACTGTACTTAATTCACTTTTTCAAGGCATTCTTCCCAACTATACAGGCTAAAGACATAATAACTAACAAAATGGTGCTTCTGGAAAATGAGATGTGTGCTTCAAAAATGATCTGGCCCATTTCAATCCAGCCATCACAACTATGGGGAGAGGATTCTCGTCAGCCTTGTACATAATTGACAAAACTGATAGATGAGGTTTAATGACAGAATCTGTATTTTTAGTGAAGGTGCATGTGCTTGAAAAAAAATACAGGTTGATTCTTAGATCCCAGATGAATTTGCAAGCCTTGCAGTTAGAAAAAATACGCTGTTAGGTTTTAATTTATAGATGGAGCAAAGGTGATCTCAAATCACTGACATAAACAAAATGCACTCCATCATTTTACAGCCAATTTCTAATTATAACTGTGCCCCAAATATCTCACCTTTGTGGAATGGGCCATTAAAAGAAACCTTTGACAAACAAACTTAGAAACAGCTCAACCCAGGATATTTTCTGGCTTAGTGAGTTCTTCTTTTCATTCTACCAATGACTTGTCTACATGAGATAGTTTTGCCCTTTTGACTATGCTGATATAGTTATAATGACAACACCCCTTCCTCGCACTAGGCCAGAAGAGATTCACTCTCTACTGTGGACTGAGGAAGTCCTACCCCTGTGGCCCTACCAAACATGCTCAATGTGCTAGCTCAGCATAAAAGGAAGCAGCTCATGGGGTAGGGGATTATGGAAGTGCCTGGTGAGAACTAGCCACATCTCCTCCTGTATTTCAGTGAGTGTGGAAGGGATTAACCCCACACTGTGGCTGCGTCTAGACTGGCATGATTTTGTGGAAATACTTTTAATGGAAAAGTTTTTCCGTTAAAAGTATTTCCGCAAAAGCGCCTCTAGATTGTCACGGATGCTTTTGTGCAAAAAGTGCTTTTGCGCAAAAGCATCCGTGGCCAATCTAGATGCGCTTTTGTGCAAGAAAGCCCGATCGCCATTTTAGCCATCGGGGCTTTTTGCACTGAAACAGTTCTTCGCTGTCTACACTGGCCTCTTGCGCAAGTATTCTTGCGCAGAGGCTTTCAGTGGGGCGTGAAAGTATTTGCGCAGAAGCACTGATTTTGTACATTACAAAGTCAGTGCTCTTGCGCAAATTCAAGCGACCAGTGTAGACAGCTGTTTTTTTTGCAAAGCAGGTGCTTTTGCGCAAAAACTTGCCAGTCTAGACGCAGCCTGTGTGTGGAGCAGTCCTGCCCCTTTGGCTGCTGTATGGAGCATGCTTGAAGTGCTGGGTCGCCATAAAATGAAGCAGCTTAGTCTGTGAGGGGAGGGAGCTAGAGAGGAAGGACTTATGGTAGAAACTCCTGCTGAGAACAGGCCACAGACCTTCTCCAGAGGAGCTGAAGGCCCAGATCAAGCTTCCACACTGATGGAGTACCAGGGAGCAAGCTGCACTGAGGAATCTGGAGATCCTTGGACTAATGTGCCACAGGTGACAGTACAAAGCAGCTCAGGGTGGGTGAGCAAGTAGTACCTCTGACCTGGGTGAGCTCAGCATATTTCGGTGGGAGTCCCTGCTGAGCCAGTGGCAGCCGCCAGGGCCCTGGTTCAGGGTCCTCCTCTTCCTGAGCCACGAGATGTTCACTGGAGGTCCATATTGATTCTGGCTACTGGGCCACGGTGCCCTGTAGTGATGGGTGACTGTACTAGAGACGTTAGAAATCGTGTAAAATTCTTAGCAGTTACATGATTACTTAGTACTTCCTGCCGGGGTGAGTCAGCAGCCAGTGTGCTCCCAGCCCCAAATGCGGGGAATCCCCTACCACCATGTGTTGTTGCCTCTGTATCAGAGGTAGCAGTGCAGGGAGGCAGCAGGCCCTGTCTGCGTGGGGCATGAGCTTCTCATGGGCAGAGGCTGCTCTGTGGGATGCCAGAGCAGCGTCTGTCCACATGGCGTTCAAGCCCCCCACGGACAGGGGCTGCTGCCACCCCCAGCTACTGCCTCTGATACAGAGGCAGCAGCGTGGGATGGCAGGCGGAAAGCAATTTTTAAACCGGATCCCTGCACAGACTGGCTCCCGCATGCTGCCTGCAGCCTCTGTATCAGAGGCAGCAGTGCGGGATGGCAGGCGGCTCCACTGCGTGGTCTTCATTTAAAACTCGGACCAGCAGGCTGGGATAGATCCAGCCTCCTGATCTGAGCTTTAAATGCAGAGCATGTTGGGGCACAGGGTGGGATTGATAAGCAATCATTTACTGGTTAACAACTACTCGATGAACATACTGACTTTGGCTACTATGCTCACTGTCCCAAAAATACTGAGACAAGGACCTTTGCCCTAGACCTTGGACTGTGGGGGTTGTGAGCAATGTTCCCTCTAATTTTTTCCATCCATGTGCAGAATAAATGCTTTTGTGTGCCCTGAGGCACGTGCAGATATGCACATCACAGCAGAAAAAAGTTACCTGTTCTGGTAACTGGTGTTCTTGGAGATGTGGTGTTCACGTCCTGTATGCACGTCGGAGTTCGGAATCACTGACTGCAGCACTGCCCTGCCAACTGCTGCGTCCTCCCTGGAGGATTTATCAATTGCATTATGGGCAGTGAATGTGTGAATCGAAGACCATGTAGCCACCCTGCAGATTTCCTGCATAGGGCCTGTGCCACAAGGGCCAGTGACGAAGCTTGAGTCCTAGCTGAATGGCCTGTGATCAGTGGGGGAGGAACCGCAGCTAGACCATAGCAGGTGCGTATGCATCACACTAACCAGGTGGATATACAGTGTGTGGATACTGTTTCTCCCTTCATACGTTCTGCTACCACCATGAATAGCTGCGTGTACTTCCTGAATGGCTTAGTGTGATCTATTAGAAAACTAATGCCCTCCTTACATCTACCATGTGCAGCACCCTCTGCCTGTCACTAGAATGAGGCTTAGGATAAAAGACTGGAAGGAATACCTCTTGTGACAGGTGGAACTGGGAGACCACCTTTGGTAGGTGTGATGGCACGTCGGGGATCTGCACCCCCGTAGCAGCCAGAACAGACTCCGCCAGCCAGTAGAATGGAGAGGGTTTATTGCTTCTCCAGGTTACAGCACAGCATAGACGTGATGTGGCTACAGGAGTCAGAGCCAGGGTGCCTCACACCCCTTGGATTAGGGGATTCATCGCCCCCTCAGCACTCAGCTAAGTCTGTTCCCTTCATATGTTTCCCAGCCAGAAACTGCCTCGCTCCCAGATCCTGCCCCCACAGCCAGGTGTTCGTCTCTGCCTCCCTTCCTTTGTCTCGCCCCCTGGGAAGAGCAGTGTTATCTACTTATGCTGGGCCTAGGTGTCTGGGCCAATACACATGTGGGTAAGTCACTGGGAATCACACATCACAGCACAGGGGAACCCCAGGTTACACAGCAGACAGCACCCCCCACTACATCACAGTAGGAAAGCTGGGTGCAGCCTAAAGTGCACTTTATCCCTATGGAAGACTGTGTACAGTGGCTCTAAGGACAGATCAGATACCCTTCTTCCTAAGGTGATAGCCACCAGGACAGCTATCTTCATAGAGAGATGGAGCCATTGGTTCAAAGGGTGGACCCATACATTTATTAAACACCAGGTTCATGTCCCAAGCAGGTACAGATGGATGACAATATGGGTACAACCTGTCCAACCCCCTTCCTAAAATGAGTCACCATAGAGTGGTCAAATAAGGAATACTGGAAGCAACCTGGGCGGAAGGCAGATACTGCCACCAAATGAACCTTGACCAAGGAGGGCACCAGTTCCTGTGACTGCAGGTGCAACAGGTACTTCAGCACTACTGGAATAGACGCCCACCTCAAGGACCCCTCCCGTTTCACACGCCAGCTACAGAACCTCTTCCCTTTGGCCAAGTATGCCGCTTTCTGCTGCCTAAGAGGACCACTTGCACCTGGGTTGAGCACTGAAGTTCTAGCAAATTGAACCATCCAACTTCCATGCTATGAGATGGAGGGAGTGCAGATCTGGGTGTCTGAGGCACCCCTGATCCTGCATTAGGAGGTCCAGGTACAGGGAAAGGACCATTGGGCTTTCCACCGGCAAGTTGAGTACGCTGGTGAACCAATGTTGACGCAGCCACAGCAGTGCCAACAGAATTAGAGGAGCGCTGTCCCTATGGGCTTTCAATAGGACCAGATGTACCAGGGGAATTGGGGGAAATGCATACAGGAGAGGTGCTCCTCCCCAGTGGAGAGCAAATGCATCTCCCATGGAATCCTGATAATGATTCTGGAATGAGCAAAAATCTCGGCCCTTTTTGTTCTGCAGGGTGGCAAACAGATCTAGACAGGGAGACCCACCCGCGGAAGACTGATCTTATCACATCTTCCCTAATTGACCACTCGTGGACCATAAAGCCCTGCTGAAGGCGTCTGCCAGCGTATTCTGTATCTCTAGAAGATACTGGGCTTCTAAGTGGATTGTGTGTGTCACGCAGTAATACTACAGCCTCTGCACCTCGCTGCAGCGATGGGACCACCACGTGCCCCCTTGCTTGTTTATATAAAACATAGAGGTTGTATTGTCCATACACGCCAACACGCACCAGCCCTGCCTCTGGGGTCAGAACACCTGACATGCCAGTCTGACCACTCTCAGTTCTTTTACACTGATGTGAAGATTTGTGTCCGTGAGTGACCATAGTCCTTGTGTCCTGAGGTCGCCTAAGTGGGCGCCTACCCCTAGTCCAACTCATCGGTCACCAGTGTTAGGGTGAACTGCACTCCCTCCAAAAGGTTTAGAGGGTCTGTCCACCACCTGAGGGACTCTATAACCCTTTAGGGAACGGACACTACCGTGTCCAGGTTGTGACGTGTGGATACATTGAATGAGGTGAGCCAAACCTGAAGGGCTCTTAGCTGTAGACGTGCATATCTGATCATGGAGCAACAGGACGCCATATGGCCTAGAACAGCGGTTCCCAGTCGCTGGGCTGCAGACCTCTGGGGGCTGGGATACACTGTTCTCAATGCAGCAGTCGGGAGAGGTGTGTCCTGCCCCACCTCACAGTCAACCAGCACCGGGGAGGGTGGGGTTTTCTCCTGGCCGTGGAAGAGCACTTCCCTGCGCAGAAGGAGGGGAGGCACTGGGTAGTGTGTCCCGGTCACCAGAGCCATCACCACAGGACCAGCAGCACTGGGCTAGGTTACGGAGCAGGCACTGGGGGCTCCAGGGGTGGGACTAGTGCTGGGGGGCTCAGGAGGTCTAGCTAGTGGGGGCTCTGGGGACAGGGCTGTCAGTGGGAGGGCTGTGGGGACGGGGCTAATATTGGGGGCTGGCATTGGAGGAGGCTTTGGGGGGGTTGGTTGCAGTGGGGCTCAGGAAACAGGAGGCTGGTACTAGGGTGTCTGGTGGTGGTATGCTTTAAGGGGCAGGGGCTGGCCTTGGGGGTATCCGAGGGCAGGAGGCTGACGGGGGGTGTGTGCATGCAGGGGACTCTGTGGTCAGTGGCTGGCACTGGGGGTGCAGTGGAGGAATGGGGGGGCTCCAGGGGTTAGGGCGGGCTCTGGGGGCTGTTTTTTTGGCAGATGAGTAATGTTTAACTTGCATATTCATAATCTGCATAATGAATATGCAAGTATACAAATAAAATGTTACTGGTCCACCAAAAGTTTGTGAATGGGTTTGCCGGTCCCCAGTATCAAAAAGTTTGGGAACCACTGGCCTAGAAGTCTGAGGTATGTCCTTGCCATTGTGATTGGGTACTGCGTGAAGGTGCTTATCAGATCCCAAATGCTCTGGGACCTTGACTCCGGCAACAGTGCCTTCCCTTGGGTTGAATCTAATGTGGCCCCTATGGATTCTATTCTCTGAACTGAGCTCAATACTGACTTCTCCTTGTTGAGGAGGATGCCCAGAGTTTTGAATAGCTCCAGTGCAAGGTGAATGTGAGCAAGGAGCTGGTCCCTGAGGCTGCTTTTAGCAACCAATTGTCCAGGTAGGGAAAAACCTGCACTCCCTTCTTGTGGAGGAAAGCCACTGCCACCGCCATACATTTGGTAAACACTCGCAGGGCGAAGGAAAGGCCAAACAGCAGCACAGCAAATTGGTAATGCTTGCCCGCTACTGTAAATCTGAGGTGACACAGAAGGACTGAAATATGGAAATGCATCGAACCAGTCTTCCGTTCCAGACGGGATTATAGTGGCCAGGGTGATCATTCTGAACTTCAGCTTCCGCATATAGCAGCTGAGGTTCTTTAGATCTAGAATTGGTCTGAGACCGCCTTTTGCTTTTGGTATGAGGAAGTAGCAGGAATAGAATCCATTGCCCTTAACTTCCCGAGGGACCTCTTGTATTGCACCTGCCTTGAGGAGTGACCGGACCTCCCGTTTTAGGAGATGTTTGTGAGAGGGGGCCCTGAAGAGGGACGGGGAAAGGCGATGCAAACTGCAGGGAGTACCCCACTCCAACCATGCGGAGGACCCAATGGTGTGATGTAATACTGGTCCATGCATGGCAGAAGTGGGATGATCTGGCCGAAACCAGAGGAGGTGGATCCAGTAGTTGTGGGGGATGCATTTCAAAAGGTCTGCTTGGGCCCAGGGGAGACTTGGAGTTGTTGTTCCCCTGGTTATTTTGTTGGGATGGGTTTTTCCTCCTGTTATTGTTCCTATTGCAGCTGTGTTGCTGCTCAAGGCACTGTCTAGGCGCAAACCTCTGCTGTGGAGGTTGAGGCCGGAAAGAGTGCCTTTGGGAAGCTGGCCAATATACCCCAGGGATCTCATGGTTGCTTGCGAGTCCTTGAGGGAGTGCAATTTAGAGTCAGTCTGTTCTGAAAACAGGCTGTTGCCCTCGAAGGGGAGATCCTTTAGTGTAGACTGGACCTCTGGGGGAAATCCCAAGGCTTGAAGCCACACAGATCTGCGCATAGCCACCCTAGTTGAGTGTTCTTGCTGCTGAGTCTGTAGAATCTAGGCCGCCTGCAGAGATAGTCTGGTTATGGTACAGCCCTCTTCCAACAGGACTCCGAATTCCTTTGGGCATTGTGGGGCAACAGCTCTTTGAATTTAGTGAGAGCTTCCCACAATTTATAGGCATATCTGCTAAGGATCATCTGCTGGTTGATGATCCTTAGCTGTAGATCCCCTGCAGAGTAGACCTTCCTGCAGAACAAGTCAGTGTTTTTGGCCTCCTTTGCTTTGGGAGCTGGGGTATATTGGCCTTGCCTTTCCCTCTTGTTGGCTGCTGAGACCATGATTGATGAGGGGTGGGAGTGAGAGTACAGGAACTCGTACCTCTTGGGGGAACAAAGTACCTCCTATCGACCACCTTGGCTGTCAGGAGGATAGGGTCTGCCACAGGATTCATATAGTTCGACTTTATCGCCTTTATGATTGGCAGAGCCACTGTGGAGGGTCCCTCTTGTGAGAGGATATCCACCAGGGAGTCCTGGGGTTCCTGTATCTCCTCTACTGGGAGATTCATGTTTTGCCACCCTGCACAGCAGCTCCTGGTAGGCCCTATGGCCCACAGGAGGGGGACCAGACGTGGAGATGTCCACCACTGCTTTGTCTGGGGATGAAGATGAGTAAGCCTGAGCCAGCATAGCATCCTTGGTTGGCACCTGGACTCAGTCTTCAGGTTCCACATGATGCCCATGTCTGAATGGCTGTTCCCGAGACATGGGAGTGGACTGTTTCCTCTTGGTGGGCGGGACTCTACTGCGGACGGTGCCCTCGAGTAGCACCTGTCCCGAAGGGAATGGGACCTGTGTCCTGCCGTCACCATCGACCTAGAGGCACCCTGTAACTGATGGAGTCCAAGGAGTCCAGAAGGGCCACTGAGCAGGTGGTGACCATTGTTGTTGCCACTGTGCCGGTGGATCCCTTCTACCACACTTAGAGCGGTTGTGCTGAGCCTGCACTGACACCATGTCCAATTCAGACTTTGACTGAGATGTCAGTGCCTGGTGTCAGGATCTTCTTGGGGACCTTGACTGGTGTCGAGATGGTTTGGAACAGGAGAGATGTCTAGTGCTCCGGACTATGACGTTCACCTAGAGGTCGATCTCGGTGCCGAGCTTTGATTGCTCACGCCAAGGTCTCCATCGATGCCGGCAGTGGAGGGCACTGTGCTGGTGAAGGTGGACCCTCTGAGGAAGTAGACCTGTCCCACTACTGTCCATGGACTGTGGTCAACACAGCATCGCTGGCTTCCCCCTAGAATGGTGCGGTCCCAGTGGTTTATCCCACATCCTGGACACCTCAGCCTCTGAAATTTCTGTCAGGGCTCTGGCTACTTCAAAGGTGTCTGGTGTTGAGGGGGAGTTCAAGACCTGCACCAGACTCATACCTCTTAGTGACTGGCCACATGCTGGACTCCATGGCATCCGTCCCAGGGCCAGAGTCAATGGTACACTTTGGACCTTTTGCACTGGGAATTTCCTCTGTGCTTGGTCCTGTCTCTGACAGAGTCTATGGGGCGACCTGCTGCATGGTGCTGTGAGGTAGACCTATGCCTTGGCACTGCAGTCTTTGGTGCTGGGGAACCCCGGTGCCAGGAGTCTTTTGCTGTACCCAGCTTCTGCATGACGTCTCTTATTGAGGCCAGAGCATTCCACACTGAGCTGGCTTCCAGGGCCAATTTCTCAATCTGAGCAGGTTTTAGCGTCACTTCCATAAGGATCTGCTGGAGCCTGTACTCCCTGTCCTTTCTGATGTGGGGCTCAAAGCTTCTATAGATTTTGCACTTTTCAGTGTGGTGTTCTTCATCCAGACAGCAGAAGCACGTGTTGTGTGGGTCGCTGTTGGGCAGATGGCACTTGCAGCCTGGAACATTAGGCACGCCTTGGCGCTCCAAAGGGCTGGGGATCTTTGGCACTTGCCCTCTCCCCGTTGGTTTTTGAAGACTTTGCACTAAGAAGATGACGATTAAAGAACTATTGCTAGTGACTAGGCACTTGCTAAGCAAGAGCTAGCTTAGTTCCAACATCACCACAGGTGGTAAGAAGGAACTGAGGGAGGGGAGGGTCAGCTGTGGTATATACATATATATGGTGATATAGTGGTGCCATTCTAGGGGTCTCCACAGCAAACCCTATGAGAGCTGCTAGGGGAAAAGTTTCCAACACTCGTGCATGCGTACACCTGAATTGGAATAGACGTGAACAAGCACTCACAGAAGAAACACAGGCTGCTGGCTATGAGCGTTCTGCTAATCATCTGCGTGGAATTTGAATCTCTCCTGGGTGGATGCCCAAGTGCTCAGTTTACACGAACACTGGTTGTGAGGGTTAGACCACCCCTTAGAGATAACTGTGGTGTTTGTGCACCACCACCCCATGTCATTGGAATGGAGTTTGCCTACATTGCAACATAGATATGGTTATTTCTGTATAAAAAGTGCTTATTGAGTTAGGAAGCAGGATAAGCTATACTGATAAATCCCCTTTATCCTGATATAACTTCATCCATAAAAAGGCTTTTACCAGCATAATTGTGGGTTTTTTTTAAATCACACCTCTGACACAGTTCTAGTAGAAAAATTTAGATTTAGAGCTGGTTGTAGTGAGAACTACCTGAAAATAGGGCCTTCCCTCTATTAAGAACTGTTTGCTCTAACTGTCTCATGTGGAGTCATATATAAGCCTCACTGCTATCATAGTCTTCATGAAAACTGTGTTGTCACAAACTGAGCAGCAGATGAATGCCAACATCTAATTCTCATGCATATGTCCTTTAGTAATAAGATGGGAGAAAATACATAAACCTCTGCTCCATAGACTTTATTCTGAGATATGCTGAACATCTGCAGTGCCAACTATGAGTTCAATGGCAGCTGTGAAGGCTCAGCAAGATCAGCGTCTCTGTCCAAAACTAGTGTTCACTGTCAAATCTGTCACCAAGAAGCAGCAGGGTCTTTTATTCCAGTCTGATTTTATACATTCCCGATACAGACTAATGGAGAAAGAACAAAGTATGTTTTATGGTGGATGTCCCAGGAGGACATCTACTCAACTAAGCTGAAGGGAAGTTCTCTCTTTATTGCAGACTTTATTTTAAGGAAGAGGTGTTTTGCCATTAATCTGAGACCTACTATTATTATTTGAAATAACACACTGTCTAGACCTAGTGGAGGAGGCTTAGCAGAAGACAGAAGAAATGATGGCCATACTGTGGAGTTATATGCAGATATGAAGGCGTTTGATAAAAAAAAAAAAAAAGAGATCAGAGCAGGGTTGGGCAAGAGGCCGCCAAGCCACTGGATTCAGCTTGTGGCCATCTCACCAGAACCCTTAGGCAGAGAACAGCTCATGCTTTAAAAAGCCAGCTGCTCTCCACTCCGGATGGCTGGAGAGGGAGGAGGGAGACTTCTCATGCTGTTCCCTGTCTCCAAGCAAAATATCTCAGCTCCCATTGGCCAATCTCTGTTTCTAGCCTATAGTAGCTGAGAATTTTTGCTGAGAGCAGGGTCAGTGTGGGAAGCCTTCTCCTTCCCTCACCGTCCCCCCTCACTCACTCATGCCTGGAGCAGAGCCACGTGGAGCAGCAAGCAATCTGCAGTAGACAGTCTGCCTCAGGCTTCTGCAGGTAAGCACCTCCCAGCTAGAGCCTGCCTCTGGAACCCCACCCCCTCTCTATCCTCTGACTACCAGCCCAAACTCTCTGTACCCCTTTTTGTTCTACTCCCAGGTCACAAATCCCTCCCAGACCCTGCACCCCCTCCTACAACCCTCCCACATGCCAAAATCCTCTCCTGCACCCAAACCCCCCACTTAACCCTGCACCCTATTCCTTTGATTCAGGTCACTACCCAAACCCTCTGCACCCCCTTCACCCAGGTCACAATTCCTTCCTAGACCTTTCATTCCCTCCTAGAGCCTCTCCCTCAGGCCAAAATCCTCTCCTGCACCTATACCCCCTCCAGAACCATGCACCCTAAGCCCCTGCCCCAGATCAAAGCCCCCTCCTTCACCCAAACTCTCTCTTAGACCCCTCACCTCCTCCTACATTCCAGTCCCCTATCTCAAGTTCCCTTCTGCACCTAACCTCTGTCCCAGACTGCACACCCCCTCCACAGAAGTGCGGCCCTTGACCACTTGCCAAAATCTTGGAGTGGCCCCCCATTAAAAATTATTGCCCACCTCTGGACTAGAGAAAAATCTCTGAGATTCAGTAAATTCAGGACATGGCATATTATAAAGCAAAGTGTGGTGAGGTGATTTTTAGTTTTTTAACTTCAGAGGCAAAAAAAAAAATAAAAATAAAAAAAATGGAACAAGCTGCCTGGGAAGACTTAAATGAAGGAAGAGAGGCTCAAGAGTCAAATCTTGTCCTCATGTTTGCAAACCTGTCTTCTGCCTGCAGACAGCATTTGGCTCCAAAAGGACTTTCAAACTAAGTACATTCTCAAAGATCAAATCTGTTTAGCTTTTACTTGATTTTCCCAGTTTCCCTTGCCATGTTTGCTTCAAAGACAAGGGCCTCTGTGCCTCTTTGCAGTGAAGTGAAAAGGCTGAATTGAGAACATAATTTCAATTTCTAGACAGTTTTGCTATAACAAGCACAGGATTTGGATATGGGTTTGTAGTTTAAGTTGGGTTGCAAGGAAGATAGTCCACATTTCTGAATGCTAGAAGTTGGAAATGGGCAACAGTGGATGATCACTTGATGATTACCCTATTCTGTTAATTCCATTTGGGGCACTTGGAATTGGTCACTGTCGGAAGACAGGATCCTGGGCTAGATGGCCGTTCTTATGGTCTTAGCTTCTATCGTCCCAGAATATAACATATAAATCTCCAGCACATTTGACTTACAGAAATAGTCTTGGACAGAGGAAAATCATAATTTTCTAAATGTCAAATTGTACCTCCTTTTTATGTATACAGAAAATGTCAATTGATGCCAACAGACTTATGAGCACATTCCAGAGCAAAATTTTGCTGTGTGGTTTCCTCTCCCCAAGTGACAGGAATTGGCTTGAAAGTTCTGGAAACTGAATCCCTCTGTTCATCTGCAGAAAAGGTACAGTATGGACACTGGCAAAACAAGTACTCCCCTTGCTGACCTGCCAATCTGCCTCAATCCAAAGTGGAAAGGGTGCCTCTTGGAGCCATTGTTAGAGTTCAAGCTGAGAAATTATCAGCGATAATCCAATGTGTCCTCCTGTATATCACAGGCCACTACCACCAGGCAATCGCACACTAAATCCAGCAACTGACATTAGACCAAAGTATTACACTCCATAGGAGATATAAGTTCTGTGCCATAGGCAGCAAACAGGAGGAAGTAAAGTTACTTTTGGGGGAATTCTGCACAATTGCACACACATTGAATTTGTTCTCCCCCTGCAGAATTGTTTTTCTCTGCAGAAAATACATTCAGCTAGAGAGGCACTAACATTTTGCCTTTTGCCCATCAGGGGCTGCTGTGACACCAGAAAAGAGGGCAGCTACTTCTAGACCGGAGCAGCCAGCCACAGAGAGGAAAAAGAGGCTGCATTCTTCACAGTGCCTTGCTCCTGAGGCCAGGTAAGGAGGCTTGGGTTTTGGGGGAACAGATAGTGTAGGACACATGGGGCTGCTGGGAGTAACAGACTGAGGTTCAAAGGACTAGTGGAGGGGACAGACTGGAGTAGAAGTAGAGTGGGGGAACAGGGACAGAAAGAGGATTCAGGGACTCATGGAAATGGGAAGAAGAGTTGCAGGACACATGTGGACAGAAGAGCTTGACTAACAGGTTAAGGATAACTCTAGATTAGAGATGTAAAAGGGTAACTGGTTAACCCATAAGCATTGCTTTATCAGCATGCTTACAAGTTAATTGGCAGAGTGTGTGTGTGGGGGGGGGGGAGGGCAGCTCCCCGCCTGCAGCATCCAGGCTGGCAGGACCCTGGGCAGCCAAAGCAGCCCCCACTCACCTGCAGCATCATAGGACCACAGCTGACCAGCACAGTTCCTTGCCTGACCCCCCGTCTGGCAGGCTGACCAGACCCCCGCAGGTTAACTGGTTTAATGGCTGCAATTAAATCATTTAACCAATTAACTTTCCCCATGCATATTTATATCCCTAGTCTGGATCTGCATGGGGGAAGGTTTCCCAAGTCCCTAACAATCCCTCCCAACACACAAAAAATCCTGTTCTATATTTCTCCCACTCATACCCAATAACACTCCAAGTTAACTCCCAAGCTCCTTCCCAGCCATTACTTTCTTCATCTTCTGCTATTCCATTATCCCAGACTCCCCACAAGCCTTCACACTGCTTCTGAGGGGTGCAGGAAATGTTTTTATTTTGTAGTTTAAGTGAAGTACTAAAAGTTCTATATTAACATGCCTTGTAAGGAAACTATTTATCAAAACACTTCCTTAATCTTTTTTGTTGTCTGTATTGTTACAGAGATACTTGATAGGTATTTTGAAATAAATAACCAAAATAATTGATTATATTGTTATTCTGACGAATAAAATGCAGGATTTCAAAATACTGTGTGCAGAATTCCTCCTGGAGTATGAGGTGCAACAAGGCTCCTGCAATCACAGGGAAGAAGATGAGATCTACCCAGTTGATCTTACAAATGACTCATACTCCACAATGCAAAGGATGGTAGAAAAAACCTCAAGATCACTGCCAGTCTATTCTGGGGGGAAATTCCTTTCTGACTTCATATAGAAGAAGGAGTTGGACCCTGAGTAAGGGGCAGCCAGCCAAGCACCTAGGAAGAGAATGCTCAGTACTACTTCAGAGCACCAGCCCATCTGTTTTCCAGATCAAGGGGGAAGTTCATTATTAATCTATGGAATTTCTGGAGAGCCTGTCAACTTGGCATCCACACACTTATGGGCCCCCCTTAGGCCTCAAATTAGCAAAGCACTTAAGCACATGAGTAACTTTAAGCATGAGTAGTGCTACTGACCTCAATGAGACCACTCATGGGCTTGAAGTGAGACACATGCTTGAATGCTTAGCTGAATCAAGGGCGTAATGACTGGTCTCTATGCTGACAGTACCAACAAAGGGGCCAACTAGCACTGAGTGGGATTAAGCATCTGGTGATATGGGTATCAGTCTGATAACAACTGGAGTGAGACTCATTAACTCTTCACATAGGCTAGCAAACAACCAGACCTAGAAACTGAAATCTATTTTTCAACAGCATACTTATTGCCCTGAAAATTAACAGAAACAATCCACCTTGTAAAATACCATTGCAGGGCTTACCTAGGGAGAATATGCATTCCTGGCATTTTGATATTTGTGTGAGGGAAGAGTTGCAAATGAAAAAAAAAAAAAGAGATTTCTCTTAGGGATGTTAATGGGTAATTGGTTAAATGCATACACACTAAGCATCATCCCTAACAGGTTAACTGATACCCCAGGAGCAGCCTCCTGCCTGTGGCTGGGCTGCTTCAGCTTCACTGGTCTCCCAACGCGGGGCTGCTGGTTCACAGCCTGTTAGGACTAGGGACCGGCAGGGACAGCTTCAGCAGTGTTAGCACTGTGTTTAACTGTTTAACCAATTAAATTAGATTCATACATGCCTAATTTCTATTGTGATACTTTGAGGAAAACAGTTTAAAAAATGAGCCATCCATTCACTTTTTCCCTTCCATTCAAATACTCACTTACTCATAATAGATCTAGCTTGCCTGTCTGATGTAAAATAAAAAAAGGCCTCTGTCAAAGTTTAAAGCAAGTGGCTAAGAGCTGATAGAAAGAAAATATTAAGTCAAAGATAGTAGATAAAAGAAGTCACTCATTCAATAGTTCTTGATGCTTACAGTAATTCCTCATTTAACACGGTAGATATGTTTCAGAAAATGATCATGCTAAGTGAAAACGTGTTAGGCGCAGTCAATTTTCCCATTGAAAATAATGGAAAAGGTGGGGGCTGCGTTTCAAGAGCACGTGAGCTCGCAGCTCCAGCCTGCACTTGTTAGCAGCTGGGACCAGGACATAAGGTTGAGGGAAAAAGGGGACTGGGTTATAGCAGGGAGGGAAGGTGTTTGGCTCTGGAGAAGGGAAGGGAAGGGAAGGGAAGGACAGGGAAGGACAGGGGAGGGGTCTTGCAGCCGGCGGCTGGGTTTCTCCAGCTGGCTGGTCACCGGCAGCTGCGCGGGGCTTCCTCTGCCTCCTTACAAAGCAACGGAGGTTTGCTGCTCGCCGTGCAGTTCCCTGGTGACCCCCTCTGGCCCGATGCCTTGCGTCTGGCCAGAGGGGGTCACCAGGGAACGGCGCTGCGAGCGGCAAACCTCTGCTGCTTTGCAGGGAGGCAGGGGAAGCTTCGCGCAGCTGCCGCCACCAGCCGGCCCTAGGGGAAATCGTGTTATTGTGGGGATGGGGTCGTGTTGTTTGAAAAATGTTCCCTAAAAAAAAAAATTGTGCTATCGCGAAAATGTGTTAAGCAGGCACGTGTTAAGTGAGGAATTACTGTACTATTCTTCCCTGCAGGGGACACGCTGTTTAAGTGCAGCCTCTTGAGGTGAGAAATCATCTGTCAAATCACCAGGCAGACTATCTGATATGCAATAGAAAGCGAAGCTCTCCAGTAAAGTGATCTATGGCACACAAGAGACTCCAAACAGTGCAAATCCATGTGAATCACTGGCAGGCTGAAAGACAGGTTACTCAACTTTCAGTAACTTGAGATGTTTTGTCCTTATGGGCATTCCACGATAGGATGAGCATGCACCTGTGTATTCTCAAGTGGAGAATGAAAAAGAGGGCATGTGGGCCTGCACAGAGCACTGCTTTGTGCCTTTAAATGAGGACATCCAAGTAAGTGTGGACCCATTACCACTCAGTTCTTCTCAAATGCAAAACAGAACCTCCATTGCCAGGGGAATGAGATAGGAGGTGGAGCATCTATAAGGATAAAACACATCTTGAACTCAAGCTACTGTAAGGTAAGAAACTTCTCTTTCAAGTGTATGTCCCTCTGGGTGCTCCACTATACTACAAGCAAGGAGATGGGTGCTGAAGAGGCAAGTCTAAAATGGCTGGGAGGACTGCAGTGTCATACCTGGAAACATGTAAGATGGCATAACGCTTGACAAAGGAATGAATGGAAGTCTAAGTTGCAGCCCTACAGGTTTCTGATATGCAGAAATCTTTCTGTAGAGCTATAGATATAGACTAAACTTTAGTGAAGTGTGATGTCACTCTGTGAGGGGATTACATCCCTGTGGATTCATAGCAGGTTGAAATGTACCCCAAAGCCCAATTGTTTGAGTGGAAATATGTTGTCCTTTCATCCTCTGCAAATGATACAAAAAAACTGGGAGAGGCCCTGAAGATCTTTGTCCAATCAAGATAGAAGACAAGAAGCCTTCCAACATCCAGTGTACATAGACTGGTTTAATCTCTGAAGGCGTGAGGCTTTGGGTAGAACACTGGATAGAAACTATTCCAAAGAGACCTTTGGGAAGAAGCAAGGATGAGGCTGAATTGTAACCTTATTTCTGTAGAAGGATGTAAACAGTAGGCCTGCCTTGACAGCACCAAGCTCTCCGGTTCATCTAGCTGAAGTGATGGATATAAAGACTGTAGTCTTGAGAGGTGAAAGAGAGAGCAGGTAGACATTGGTTCAATTGGAGATTTTCTCAGGACATTGAGAACAAAATTAAGGTATCACTGGAGGGGTCTCAGTTCCATACAGGGGGATTTGAAGAATCTGGTGGTAGTAGGCTGGGCAAAAACTGAAAGGCCTTTGGTTGAGAGGAAGACTGTGAGAGTGGCCATGTGTACTCTGGTTGAGCTCGCTGATAGAACTTGTGCCTTTAAATCCAACAGGTAGCATTGGATTTTGTAGCACAGAACTTCTGGTACTTGAGAAGCGTAAGAAGAACACCAGGAGCAGAAGTATTTCCATTTCTGAAGGGAAGTTTTGCAAGTACTAGGTTTCTTGACTGATCAGAGAAGACTATACGAACTTATTTAAACAGGTTAGCACCATGTTCAAGAACCATCTAGGAACCATGCTCCCAGCTTCACAGAGGAGGGTCTGGATGGATCAGGGTTCCAGAGCTATGTCCTAGGAGATCCTTCCTGTGATGAAGGCAGACAGGCATTAATACAGAAAGGTGAAGGAGATGCAAGTATTACACTTGTCTTGGCCAAGAGAGTGCTATGAGGATGACTCTAACTCTTTCCTCATGCAGTCAAAGTAAGCACTGAGGATCAGAGAGCGGTACAGGTGGGTAAGCATACAGTATGGTATTGGGCCACTGTGTTATCAGGACATATCCTAAGGAGTTGTGATCAAACCCTTCTTTGGAGCAGAAAAACTGTCATTTTGTGTTTGGCTTGGCAGAAGTCTGCTTCAGGGTGACCCCAGGTCTGACAGATGCTGCCGAAGACAGAACAGTTCAATTCCCATTCATGGTCTGGAAGGAAGTTTCTGTTCCGGGAGTCTGCATTTGTATTATGGAGGACAAACTGCTGAAATTTCTATGTTGTAGAAAATGCACCAGTTCCATAGTTTTAGTGCCTGTGTATAAGGTCCAGGATCTTACTCTATCCTGTCAATCAGTATAATAAATTGCTGTTCTCCTACCCAGCCTAACCCTGATAGAACAAGTGTTAACAAGTACATCAAGCATCTCTCAGCTCCAAGAAAATGAGGTAGAGTGTGACCTCTTGTGAGGATCATTTGCCCTGGGCTGTGCCCCTTGGAGATAAGTGCCCCATCCAAAAAGAGAAGCATCTGTTGTGAGGTTCTTTGAGAGAGCAGCATGTAAGAATAGGATTTCTATGCAACAGGCAGGTAAGTATAACTTCAGTAGGGGGCAAACTGGTTGAAACTATACTAAAGAAAAGAATTATCAGACCTACAGATAAACATGATTTGTTGAGGAAGAGTCAACATGGATTTTGTAGAGGTAAATCATGCCTCACCAATTTACCAGAATTCTTTGAGGGAGGTTAAGAAGCTTGTGGACAAAGGGGATCTAGAGTACTTAGATTTCCAGAAAGCCTTTGACAAGATATGTCACTAAAGGCTCTTAAGTAAAGTAAGCTGTCATGAGATATGAGGGAAGGTCCACTCATAGACTGATATCTGGTTAAGATTAGGGACATTAAAATACATTGATTTTTGTAAAATCAAAATCTGCAGATGACACATTTTGTAAATGTGTAACTGCTCAATTTTTCAGTGGTTACATGTTTACATGCAAGAGTGTGAGGAGAGCTGGTGGTTGCAGGAGCCAGCTTTTAAGCCAGCTCACCATGTGCAATGTCTCCTGCCTACTCCCCTGCTGCCTCTGATATAGAGGCAGCAGGAGAGGGGAGGGTGGGAGGTGAGGGGAGAGTGTAATTGTGTGGGTTAACCGATGAATCCAGGCTTATTGGTTGACCATGTACACAAGTACACATTAACATCCTTATTTAAGACAGGAAACAAAGGGTAGGAATGAATGAACAATTTTCAGAATGAAGCTCTACTGGAACCAAGCCTGTTCAACATATTCCTAAATGATCTGCAGAAAGGAGTAATCAGTGAGATGGCAAAATCTGCAGATGACACAAAATTGTTCAAGAGAGAAAAGTCCACAGCAGACTATGAAGAGCTTCAAAAGGATCTCATGATGAGTAGGCAACAAAATGGTAGATGAATTTTAATTATGATAAATGCAAAACAATGCATATTGGAAAACATAATCCTAACTATACATATAAAATGACAGTTATTTTTTCCATACAAGAGAGAGATCTTTGGAGTCATCGATAGTTCCCTGAAAACCTCCATTCAATGTGTAGCAGCATCCAAAAAAAGCAAACAATGTTGGAATCATTAAGAAAGGGATACATAACACGACTGAAAATATCATAAGAACATAAGAATGGCCATACTGGGTCAGACAAAAGGTCCATCCAGCCCACTACCCTGTCTGCCGACAGTGGCCAATGCCAGGTGTCCCAGAGGGAGTGAACCAAACAGGTAATAATCAAGCAATCTCTCTCCTGCCATCCATCTCCACCCTCTGACAAACAGAGGCTAGGGACACCATTCCTTACCCATACTGGCTAATAGCCAGTCGTATTCTCTCTATATAAATCCATGGTACGCCCACATCTTGAATACTGCATGCAGATGTGGTTGCCTCAATTCAAAAAAGATACATTGGAATTAATTAATAAGACTGAGTTTTCAGCTTGGAAAACAGACAACTATGGGGGCGAGGCTATGATAGAGGTCTATAAAATCATGTCTGGCACAGAGAAAGTGTAATAGCTATTTTCTCCTTCCCATAACACAAAAACTAGGAGTCACCAAATGAAATTAATAGGCATCAGGTTTAAAACAAACAAAAGGAAGCATTTCTTCATACAACGCCAGAATCAATCTGCGGAACTCCCTGCCAGAGGGTGTTATCAAGACCTTTAAACTCCAGACAGACCTCACACAGTGATGGGATGAGGGTTTCTCAGAGGCACTGAAGGCCTGTCCCTATGAAAAAAGTCCTACAGTAGGTCTGGCAGGATTTAAATCCTGGCATCTTTGGAATAATCTGGAGTGGTAATGGATCACACACAGGGTTCCTATGAGGAAAAAAGTGGAAGAACAATCCCATTTCCAAACCCACCTGGGTTGTAACTAAAAAAGAAATAAAGTAACTAAACAAAATAAATAAAGAAAAAATCCTAAGAATAAAAATATATATATATATATATATATATAAAAAAAAAGCTATGTTAAGCAAGGTGGGAAGCTGGGAATCAGCAGACATGCAATTGCTCTGTCGTGAGCCACACACAGCAGAAAAGGAACTGAATGGTGGTGAGTCTGCACTTCCTTATATATCCTTGCTTATAGGCGTGTGGCGCTGCTCAGCAGATACACAGCACTATAGGCATTCCTTTGCATTCTTTGATAAAAAATGCATTGGTATGCACATTTCCTATGGTTGAGCCTGCAGAAGGACCTATACTCAAGAAGAATTTGGCCTTAAGAATTTTTTTTTTTTTTTATTAGTTTCCCTCTAGGTTTGCAGGACTCTGAAATGGTTGCGGGAACTGAGGCCAAGAGCTGTTTTCAATTCCAGTCTTGCTGCTGAAAGGCAAGGAGATATGTGGCAAATCCAAAGTAGCCTCCACAACTCTTACTCCTTTGTGTGTTGCCCCAAATAGTCTTTCATCTTGCTTGTACTTAAGGATTTCAACCACTCTGTGATGAACATAGTTGAAAGTTAAGAAAAGTGCTTGTGAAGGACATGAATGGGGAATGGAGATGCTTAATTTCCTAAACGAACCCTTATTTTAGTTTTAAAGGACATTTTTTTAAGGATCTGTTATCATCTAGAAGTGGAGCAAGTCTCCTCTGAGTTTCAATGCTATCACTTA